>JBAMBO010004081.1:0-1200000 GCA_037044535.1 Lordiphosa magnipectinata
GCATGTGTGTCGTTTTGTATGCCTCGCGCCCTGCATGTATACGATCATTGATTTCCTATGTTCCGTGCAATTACAATACCAAAACGTACCCAAAGAGCATACGGCTGGGCATCGCTGCTTCAGACGATCATAGCCTAAATGATTTCTGAGATGTGAACTTGAACCACTTTTCCACTGGTTCACCAGGCTGGTTCGGCTAACTTTATAGTACCAGCCAACACATCAAGTTTCCAGCTCATAGCTTTAACAATTTCTGATATTATATATGGCTCTGAGGCAAGGCTTCTAACATCTGAAAATTCTAAGGTTCGGTTTCTTTTCCTATTAAACCTAAGGTTTTGGTAAGGTTTTTGTTTATCGATTGAAAGATCGTTGATACTATTCTTGGTAAGATAAGACATTTTTTTTGTTGAGAAGGATTTGGTTTGGCATTTTACAACATAACTTATGCATTATTTCCTTATCGAAGTCGTAATATGCCGAGTTTTAATATGATCCGGTTCTCCGGGGTTCAGTTTATTATGTATCTATCTCTGTATTACCAACCTACAGACCAGATTTCAAGTTCATAGCTTAAAAAGCTTCTGAGATATGGCTCTGAACCACCTTTTAACCGGTTCGATACCGGTTCATACCGGTAACCTCTTTTTAAACCTTTCGAAACCGTTTCAATAGCGTAACCAAAAGACACCTAATATCGCAAAGCAAATATTTGCATCTTTCTACGCATCTTCTTAATTTTAAAATCCTGGCTTAACCCTTTTGTGTGTTTAATAACAGTTCCAGATGGACTAATATCTTTCTAGACAGAGTCTTGGGTCTAATATTGATGCTAGTATTGTTTATGCTCGTCTCGCATCCTGGCGATTTTCTAATACAAATATCACATGTAAGTTTGCGTTTCAAATTGTTAACATTAATAACAAACTTACTTTTCAGGGCATAATTAATCAGCTGTATGCTTTGCTAAAAGTTCTGGAAGGAAGCCCCATTGGACTGAAACTGAATATACATCTAAATAATTTCTTTCTTGATTGCTTTAAATATCACATTGAGTTGTGGTCCACATTTTTAGGTAAGCTCTAGTCTTTTGGCATTTAAAGGGGCTTATTAAACATCTCTCTCTCTCTCTCTAGATTTGATCGAGCCCATAGTTCGTCAAGTTTTTCTGGCCATTGGCGTATTTGGTTGCCTGGGATTAACCTACCAGATAGCTTTGCTTGCTGATTTGATCACCATAGTGGGCCTACATGCGCATTGTTTTTATGTCTACACTAAAGTGTAAGTCTGTTAAACTTTAAGGGATTTCATGGTTATTTCTTTCTTCCCTTCAGGTTGTACAACGTAGAAAAGAAGGGTCTGACGGTGCTCTGGCAAGTGGTACGCGGCAATCGTTATAATATTCTAAAGGGTAAATTCATTTAAATTGGAAAAATAATTATCATATACTGATGCATCTGTGATTTTAGGCCGCACTGAAGCCCATAACTATATGAATCGCCAGTTATATCTGGCAACCATCTTTTTTTCGGCCATATTATTTCTGTTTCCCACAACGCTGGTGTACTATATTGTATTTGCCACGGTGGGTATAATCGTAAAATCGATTGAGTTGAACGTACGACTTTTATTGACTTGGTTCTATTTACAGTTGAAGGCGCTGACCTATGCCACGCTTAGCATATTCGATTATTGCCGACGACAGATTTTAACATTTCCCATAGAAACTCGTTTGAAATGGATTAGAAAAGGGTTTCATGAAATGGGTAAGTTCATTGTCAAGAGGTATCTCAAGCGAAATGAAATATTAACATGCGTATACAAAACATCATGACAGAAGCACAAAGGAAAACCAAGACCAAGGGCAGAACGACAATGTTACCTCGCAGCTAGCTGTCTCACATCTCACAGAACTTCCCAACTCCTGCACATTAGCAAGGGCGTGACTAGAACTATGATAGGAGGCAAAATGGGACACTACATTATAACGGGGTCACCATAACGGAATCGCCATAACGGGGTCACCATAGGACATATGGCCATCAGCATGCGCGTACCCTACCATGACTTCTGTCATAGTTGTGGGAAAAAGGGGGATATTGAAAGCATTCAATAACTTCTTTGAAGACCTGAGTAGTGTGTCAAAACTGCCCCTAAAGGACTTGGCTTTTTTTGTCAACTTCTTAAGATGGTTTAAATAGAGACTTTGAGTAAAACCGGTCCCTCAACATTTACCCACCCACCCTCCCCTTCCTCTTTTTCCCTTTTTAACCAAATATTTGGCATCACAATGGGCCATAAGGTCTCTGAGTGATCTCGGTCTCATAATTATTCTTTTGAAAATCAATTTGAATAAGGAAAATATTTCATACATAGAATAAAATCTATTTACAAATAGTTAACAAGAACTAATTAGCAAGTTTAGCTTTCTCGAGGTCCGAAAAAGTTGCGTTTGTTCACAAATGTAAACATCTTATGCATTGTACACTAAAAAGATCTGGTTCCCCATACAGTACTGTTTCATGAACCTACCGGTTCAATCATCAGTAAGCTTTTTTCTAAAGAATGCCTGATTGCCAACTGGCCTCTCTTTACAATCATTGCTTTAATCAGTTGGGGGGAACTACAAAAGCAATGAAAGCCAAAATAGACAAGCAATAAATGCTTCCATCTCTTTGGTGCAAAAGTGCAAAAGCTTGAAGCTTTTGAACGTGCTTAAAAACTGCCCGTGAATTAAAAAAGCGATTGCATTGTTTCTTGAAACTTTTGTTAGTTTCGTTTACAAAACAAGAGAGCGTGCCTTCTCTTATATAGGATTGTTGTTTATGTTCAATTAGCGAGTTAAGCTGGCTCGAGATTCGAACTTCTACTTTTTTTCATCTTTCTGGCCATTTTCGGATGCCATCTCGCAAAAATAATGCGAATCAATCCACTTTTGGAGTTTTCGGAGTGAGATCCCCAAGGGCATGCATCATTGACGAAAACAAATTCCCACCTAGCATTTGGAAGATCATTAGGTGATTCCTCACCTTGGCGCGTCTTTTTCGAGCCCATTTGATGATAAAAAAAAGAAGATATTAGTTTCATGTGCGATTTATGGAAGACTCGTGCATTTGCTTAAAATGTGATTCTTAAAAAAACGACTTGAAAAAGACTCGCAAATGACTCGAAAATTAGTCGAAACTGATCAGAAAAACGGGTTAAAAACGACGCTTCATAAAGAGTCGCGGCTAGGGTAACATTTTCTCCCGACAAAAGTATCATTTATGATCAGAAAACGACTATTTTAATGACTGAGGACTCGAAGAATACTCGAATGTGATCAGAAATTTCATAAAATGCTTGCTGGGTAGTAGTCGAAAGGGGTAATGTCTGGGCAATACGGCGATTGGGGTAGAATTTTCCATTACAGCGTTTCAAGGTAGGTTTTGACCGGCTGCGCAACATGTGGCCGAGCGTTGTCATGTTCCAAAGTACCTTAAGTCGTATTCAGGCCGCTTTTGCTACAATACTCTAGTTAAACGCATGTATTAAGTTTGGTAGAGTTTCCCTGTGTTGGGTTCACTCCGTTGTAGCAGCTCATAGCGCTTTTGCCGTCGGTAAAGACGTCTTCCGATGGTGTTAAAATAACTGCTGGTGTGCATTTTGATTTGGGCGCATACTTGAAAAATGACCACAACGCGGTAGATAGTTGTATGCTTCGCATGCCTTATGGGCTACATCATGAAACAACGAACTAGGTATGGCGCTCAGCCAACATTTTGGACTAAGCACTTTTGCTTTCGCATCAAGCGACAGCAGCACTCTGATGTTTTTTGGACTTAGCTGAGAGCGCATTGATGAGAGAGCGCCATGCCTTGTTTGTTGTATCTAGGGCTACGTAAGGCAACAACGAATTCATATGCGTTCTCTCTTTCTTTGCGAGCGAAGGCTTTGTTGTTGCCGTGTGCAGACCTGTAACAACTCGAACGAAACAACAATGTTGCTTATGCGTAGCGTCAGTGTTGGTTAGCGAAAAAAGTGTTGGTTCACGTAACAGAAACAGCTGTATAGACAGACTTATCGATTACCGCCATAGCCAAATCGCTGGGGTTTGCTGCTTGAGCAAGGTTAAAAATGGTTGAAGACAAGAATTTAATCCAATTTGTATAGGAGATTTCGCAAAGACAATCTAAGATAATATATATGCATATTTCAATTCGCACACACCTTTAAAAAATTTCCATATTGACAATTGAAATCATTCTTCATTCTTTTTTTCAGATTGCCTTAAACTTCAAGACATTTCGCTACAAAAACGTTCCTATCTGTTGCATAACCATTACCAAATTTGTGTTTCTACATACAAACTTCAAGGCTGAGAAATGGAAAGTTAAATCAAATAAAAATAAAACAAACATGTAGAACATTGTAATTTGCATTTTTCTTATCCAATCAAATGAGATTTGTTACGTTGACAAATTCGAAGCGTTTTAAATTAATTTTACTTGCATTCGCTACACTCAACAAAAGGTTCAACTATTGTGTTACAATATACGTTATAAGCAAGCAATCATGCATTTCTATATTTTTGTGTTCCTGATTTTAGTTTTATATATTCATGTTTTTAAACTATCTTTCGCAAATATCGAGAAACCCAAATGTTGGAATTGCTTCAAATCATATGTAAGTCAATTGTTCCAAAACTTACTTCGTATGGACTAACTATGTATTGCAGAGTTTAACTGGAACGACGAAACAATTTCTAATGAATAAGCTTCGCTTGATAAATTTTGGAAATATTCAGAAGAAATCCTTGACAAAACCAGTTAAAGTACAGAAAACTTCAAAAAGTCGAGAAAAATATTACTACTACAGGGACAGACACACTCACAGGCCTACACTGAGGCACTTTAACGCTTCGTTTAGACGCAGTAAAGGGCAGACGCCGGAGTTAAATCCCATAGTAAGCAAAGTACTTGGTCAGCCAGCGACCACATCCACGCCAGGTTTGTTGGTAATTAATATTCGATTCTACCAAATTAAAATCAATCACTGGATCTTTAGAAATCACATCCCGTCCCACACGAATCCTAGAGTCAACAGATGGTTCAAACATCACTTTGACAATCACCTCCACCTTACAATCTTCAAGGACATCAAGCAAAAAACCCAGCTCAAGCAAAGTGCAACCTTTTACTTCGACTAGCGCAAAGATCGAAGTTGCAACGACTGTGGAGCTGAAATCTGCAACAAGTGCGCAGATCACATCAAGCCCGAAGTCATCAACAAGTTCTATCGCATCACCTTCTACCTCTGAGTCAAACACTGCCTCTCCCGACGTACAATCTACAATAGATGCGCAGATAACCTCAACTTTCTTAACAACGGCTTTACAGACTAGCTCCAGCCAAGCAAATAACACCTCCACTTCGACAACTGTGTCAAGTACTCCCACTTTACCTTATGCAACAAATCCCCAGATCACTTCAACTTGGACAACATCAGCTACAGAGATCACCTCAAGCATACCGCAGTCTTCAACCCCGACTACTGGAAAGGACATATCTACTTCGACCGTTGAGTCACATAGCCCCACTTTACAATATACAACAAATCCTCAAATCATAGCAACTTCGACTCTTCAGACGAGGTCAAGCAAAACTAGCTCAAGTACTGATTTTCCACTTTCTTGGTCAGATAAGTCATATAGTGCGGCATCTACCTTAGAAACTACTACAGGTCCGCAGGTTACAAATACCTCAATAACGTTGGGCCCCGAGAGCAGCCCAAGCGCTACAGTTCAGAGCATTGAGAGCTTTCAAGAGTCTTCCCTTTCGGTGTCATCACCAATCGAATCAAAGCAAACTACATTTTCGGAGACTACAACGTATAGTGTTCCTCCTTTCGAACTTCGTTCAGAAAAACCAGATCCAATATCAATTTCGTTTCTTTCAACATCCATATCCCGACTAAGATCACCTTTGGAAACTTCTATTTCTAATACTTACACATCAGCAGAAACCAAAGTAAATATAGAACTGACCTCAAGTTTATTAAGTACACCATACAGTTCAACCACAATATCGGAAGCTTATACTACCGAAGAGAACAAAGAAAGTCCTGAGGAAGCAGAGTCGGAAGATTATACTTATGAAGACTACGAGGAAACAGAGTCAGAAGATTATACATACGAAGAGTACGATGAAAATCCTGAGGAAACAGAGTCGGAAGATAATAATTCCGAAGAGAACAAGGAAACTTCTGTGGCAACAGAGCCTCCACTTAGTACAACACCCTATTCAACAGTTCAGTTCAGCTCATCTTCCGACTCACCAACAATGTCTGAAGCCTTTACTTCCGAAGAGTCCACGATAAGTACGGAACTAACCTCTAGTTTGCCTTCTTCGACAACAGAGTCCCCACTTAGTACAACACCCTATTCACCGACTTTATCTGATGTTTCAGAAGAGTCCACTGAAAGCTCAGAGCGAACTTCCAGCTTTCAAACCTCAACAGCTGGGACTGTACTGAGTTCATCTACCGACTCACCAACAATGTCTGAAGCCTTTACTTCCGAAGAGTCCACGATAAGTACGGAACTTACCTCTAGTATGCATTCTTCGACAACAGAGTCCCCACTTAGTACAACACCCTATTCACCGACTTTAACTGATGTTTCGGAAGAGTCCACTGAAAGCTCAGAGCCAACTTCTAGCTTTCAATCCTCAACAGCTGAGACTGATCTGAGTTCATCTTCCGACTTACAAACAATGTCTGAAGCCTTTACTTCCGAAGAGTCCACGATTAGTACGGAACTTACCTCTAGTTTGCCTTCTTCGACAACAGAGTCCCCACTTAGTACAACACCCTATTCAACGACTTTAACTGAAGTTTCGGAAGAGTCCACTGAAAGCTCAGACCGAACTTCTAGCTTTCAATCCTCAACAGCTGAGACTGTACTGAGTTCATCTACCGACTCACCAACAATATCTGAAGCCTTTACTTCCGAAGAGTCCACGATAAGTACGGAACTTACCTCTAGTATGCCTTCTTCGACAACAGAGTCCCCACTTAGTACAACACCCTATTCACCGACTTTAACTGATGTTTCGGAAGAGTCCACTGAAAGCTCAGAGCCAACTTCTAGCTTTCAATCCTCAACAGCTGAGATTGATCTGAGTTCATCTTCCGACTTACCAACAATGACTGAAGCCTTTACTTCCGAAGAGTCCACGATAAGTACGGAATTAACCTCTAGTTTGCCTTCTTCGACAACAGAGTCCCCACTTAGTACAACACCCTATTCACCGACTTTAACTGATGTTTCGGAAGAGTCCACTGAAAGCTCAGAGCGAACTTCTAGCTTTCAATCCTCAACAGCTGAGACTGTACTGAGTTCATCTACCGACTCACCAACAATATCTGAAGCCTTTACTTCCGAAGAGTCCACGATAAGTACGGAACTTACCTCTAGTATGCCTTCTTCGACAACAGAGTCCCCACTTAGTACAACACCCTATTCACCGACTTTAACTGATGTTTCGGAAGAGTCCACTGAAAGCTCAGAGCGAACTTCTAGCTTTCAATCCTCAACAGCTGAGACTGTACTGAGTTCATCTTCCGACTTACCAACAATGTCTGAAGCCTTTACTTCCGAAGAGTCCACGATAAGTACGGAACTTACCTCTAGTATGCCTTCTTCGACAAAAGAGTCCCCACTTAGTACAACACCCTATTCACCGACTTTAACTGATGTTTCGGAAGAGTCCACTGAAAGCTCAGAGCCAACTTCTAGCTTTCAATCCTCAACAGCTGAGACTGTACTGAGTTCATCTTCCGACTCACCAACAATATCTGAAGCCTTTACTTCCGAAGAGTCCACGATAAGTACGGAACTTACCTCTAGTATGCCTTCTTCGACAACAGAGTCCCCACTTAGTACAACACCCTATTCACCGACTTTAACTGATGTTTCGGAAGAGTCCACTGAAAGCTCAGAGCCAACTTCTAGCTTTCAATCCTCAACAGCTGAGACTGTACTGAGTTCATCTTCCGACTCACCAACAATATCTGAAGCCTTTACTTCCGAAGAGTCCACGATAAGTACGGAACTTACCTCTAGTATGCCTTCTTCGACAACAGAGTCCCCACTTAGTACAACACCCTATTCACCGACTTTAACTGATGTTTCGGAAGAGTCCACTGAAAGCTCAGAGCGAACTTCTAGCTTTCAATCCTCAACAGCTGAGACTGTACTGAGTTCATCTTCCGACTTACCAACAATGTCTGAAGCCTTTACTTCCGAAGAGTCCACGATAAGTACGGAACTTACCTCTAGTATGCCTTCTTCGACAACAGAGTCCCCACTTAGTACAACACCCTATTCACCGACTTTAACTGATGTTTCGGAAGAGTCCACTGAAAGCTCAGAGCGAACTTCTAGCTTTCAATCCTCAACAGCTGAGACTGTACTGAGTTCATCTTCCGACTTACCAACAATGTCTGAAGCCTTTACTTCCGAAGAGTCCACGATAAGTACGGAATTAACCTCTAGTTTGCCTTCTTCGACAACAGAGTCCCCACTTAGTACAACACCCTATTCAACGACTTTAACTGAAGTTTCAGAAGAGTCCACTGAAAGCTCAGACCGAACTTCTAGCTTTCAATCCTCAACAGCTGAGACTGTACTGAGTTCATCTACCGACTCACCAACAATATCTGAAGCCTTTACTTCCGAAGAGTCCACGATAAGTACGGAACTTACCTCTAGTATGCCTTCTTCGACAACAGAGTCCCCACTTAGTACAACACCCTATTCACCGACTTTAACTGATGTTTCGGAAGAGTCCACTGAAAGCTCAGAGCGAACTTCTAGCTTTCAATCCTCAACAGCTGAGACTGTACTGAGTTCATCTTCCGACTTACCAACAATGTCTGAAGCCTTTACTTCCGAAGAGTCCACGATAAGTACGGAACTTACCTCTAGTATGCCTTCTTCGACAAAAGAGTCCCCACTTAGTACAACACCCTATTCACCGACTTTAACTGATGTTTCGGAAGAGTCCACTGAAAGCTCAGAGCCAACTTCTAGCTTTCAATCCTCAACAGCTGAGACTGTACTGAGTTCATCTTCCGACTCACCAACAATATCTGAAGCCTTTACTTCCGAAGAGTCCACGATAAGTACGGAACTTACCTCTAGTATGCCTTCTTCGACAACAGAGTCCCCACTTAGTACAACACCCTATTCACCGACTTTAACTGATGTTTCGGAAGAGTCCACTGAAAGCTCAGAGCCAACTTCTAGCTTTCAATCCTCAACAGCTGAGACTGTACTGAGTTCATCTTCCGACTTACCAACAATGTCTGAAGCCTTTACTTCCGAAGAGTCCACGATAAGTACGGAACTTACCTCTAGTATGCCTTCTTCGACAAAAGAGTCCCCACTTAGTACAACACCCTATTCACCGACTTTAACTGATGTTTCGGAAGAGTCCACTGAAAGCTCAGAGCCAACTTCTAGCTTTCAATCCTCAACAGCTGAGACTGTACTGAGTTCATCTTCCGACTCACCAACAATATCTGAAGCCTTTACTTCCGAAGAGTCCACGATAAGTACGGAACTTACCTCTAGTATGCCTTCTTCGACAACAGAGTCCCCACTTAGTACAACACCCTATTCACCGACTTTAACTGATGTTTCGGAAGAGTCCACTGAAAGCTCAGAGCCAACTTCTAGCTTTCAATCCTCAACAGCTGAGACTGTACTGAGTTCATCTTCCGACTTACCAACAATGTCTGAAGCCTTTACTTCCGAAGAGTCCACGATAAGTACGGAACTAACCTCTAGTTTGCCTTCTTCGACAACAGAGTCCCCACTTAGTACAACACCCTTTTCACCGACTTTAACTGAAGTTTCGGAAGAGTCCACTGAAAGCTCAGACCGAACTTCTAGCTTTCAATCCTCAACAGCTGAGACTGTACTGAGTTCATCTACCGACTCACCAACAATATCTGAAGCCTTTACTTCCGAAGAGTCCACGATAAGTACGGAACTTACCTCTAGTATGCCTTCTTCGACAACAGAGTCCCCACTTAGTACAACACCCTATTCACCGACTTTAACTGATGTTTCGGAAGAGTCCACTGAAAGCTCAGAGCCAACTTCTAGCTTTCAATCCTCAACAGCTGAGACTGTACTGAGTTCATCTTCCGACTTACCAACAATGTCTGAAGCCTTTACTTCCGAAGAGTCCACGATAAGTACGGAACTTACCTCTAGTATGCCTTCTTCGACTAAAGAGTCCCCACTTAGTACAACACCCTATTCACCGACTTTAACTGATGTTTCGGAAGAGTCCACTGAAAGCTCAGAGCCAACTTCTAGCTTTCAATCCTCAACAGCTGAGACTGTACTGAGTTCATCTACCGACTCACCAACAATATCTGAAGCCTTTACTTCCGAAGAGTCCACGATAAGTACGGAACTAACCTCTAGTTTGCCTTCTTCGACAACAGAGTCCCCACTTAGTACAACACCCTTTTCACCGACTTTAACTGAAGTTTCGGAAGAGTCCACTGAAAGCTCAGACCGAACTTCTAGCTTTCAATCCTCAACAGCTGAGACTGTACTGAGTTCATCTACCGACTCACCAACAATATCTGAAGCCTTTACTTCCGAAGAGTCCACGATAAGTACGGAACTTACCTCTAGTATGCCTTCTTCGACAACAGAGTCCCCACTTAGTACAACACCCTATTCACCGACTTTAACTGATGTTTCGGAAGAGTCCACTGAAAGCTCAGAGCCAACTTCTAGCTTTCAATCCTCAACAGCTGAGACTGATCTGAGTTCATCTTCCGACTTACCAACAATGACTGAAGCCTTTACTTCCGAAGAGTCCACGATAAGTACGGAATTAACCTCTAGTTTGCCTTCTTCGACAACAGAGTCCCCACTTAGTACAACACCCTATTCACCGACTTTAACTGATGTTTCGGAAGAGTCCACTGAAAGCTCAGAGCGAACTTCTAGCTTTCAATCCTCAACAGCTGAGACTGTACTGAGTTCATCTTCCGACTTACCAACAATGTCTGAAGCCTTTACTTCCGAAGAGTCCACGATAAGTACGGAACTTACCTCTAGTATGCCTTCTTCGACAAAAGAGTCCCCACTTAGTACAACACCCTATTCACCGACTTTAACTGATGTTTCGGAAGAGTCCACTGAAAGCTCAGAGCCAACTTCTAGCTTTCAATCCTCAACAGCTGAGACTGTACTGAGTTCATCTTCCGACTCACCAACAATATCTGAAGCCTTTACTTCCGAAGAGTCCACGATTAGTACGGAACTTACCTCTAGTTTGCCTTCTTCGACAACAGAGTCCCCACTTAGTACAACACCCTATTCACCGACTTTAACTGATGTTTCGGAAGAGTCCACTGAAAGCTCAGAGCGAACTTCTAGCTTTCAATCCTCAACAGCTGAGACTGTACTGAGTTCATCTTCCGACTTACCAACAATGTCTGAAGCCTTTACTTCCGAAGAGTCCACGATAAGTACGGAACTTACCTCTAGTATGCCTTCTTCGACAAAAGAGTCCCCACTTAGTACAACACCCTATTCACCGACTTTAACTGATGTTTCGGAAGAGTCCACTGAAAGCTCAGAGCCAACTTCTAGCTTTCAATCCTCAACAGCTGAGACTGATCTGAGTTCATCTTCCGACTTACAAACAATGTCTGAAGCCTTTACTTCCGAAGAGTCCACGATTAGTACGGAACTTACCTCTAGTTTGCCTTCTTCGACAACAGAGTCCCCACTTAGTACAACACCCTATTCAACGACTTTAACTGAAGTTTCGGAAGAGTCCACTGAAAGCTCAGAGCGAACTTCTAGCTTTCAATCCTCAACAGCTGAGACTGTACTGAGTTCATCTTCCGACTCACCAACAATGTCTGAAGCCTTTACTTCCGAAGAGTCCACGATAAGTACGGAACTTACCTCTAGTATGCCTTCTTCGACAACAGAGTCCCCACTTAGTACAACACCCTATTCACCGACTTTAACTGATGTTTCGGAAGAGTCCACTGAAAGCTCAGAGCGAACTTCTAGCTTTCAATCCTCAACAGCTGAGACTGTACTGAGTTCATCTTCCGACTCACCAACAATGTCTGAAGCCTTTACTTCCGAAGAGTCCACGATAAGTACGGAACTTACCTCTAGTTTGCCTTCTTCGACAACAGAGTCCCCACTTAGTACAACACCCTATTCACCGACTTTAACTGATGTTTCGGAAGAGTCCACTGAAAGCTCAGAGCCAACTTCTAGCTTTCAATCCTCAACAGCTGAGACTGTACTGAGTTCATCTTCCGACTCACCAACAATGTCTGAAGCCTTTACTTCCGAAGAGTCCACGATAAGTACGGAACTTACCTCTAGTTTGCCTTCTTCGACAACAGAGTCCCCACTTAGTACAACACCCTATTCACCGACTTTAACTGATGTTTCGGAAGAGTCCACTGAAAGCTCAGAGCCAACTTCTAGCTTTCAATCCTCAACAGCTGAGACTGTACTGAGTTCATCTTCCGACTCACCAACAATGTCTGAAGCCTTTACTTCCGAAGAGTCCACGATAAGTACGGAACTTACCTCTAGTTTGCCTTCTTCGACAACAGAGTCCCCACTTAGTACAACACCCTATTCACCGACTTTAACTGATGTTTCGGAAGAGTCCACTGAAAGCTCAGAGCCAACTTCTAGCTTTCAATCCTCAACAGCTGAGACTGTACTGAGTTCATCTTCCGACTCACCAACAATGTCTGAAGCCTTTACTTCCGAAGAGTCCACGATAAGTACGGAACTTACCTCTAGTTTGCCTTCTTCGACAACAGAGTCCCCACTTAGTACAACACCCTATTCACCGACTTTAACTGATGTTTCGGAAGAGTCCACTGAAAGCTCAGAGCCAACTTCTAGCTTTCAATCCTCAACAGCTGAGACTGTACTGAGTTCATCTTCCGACTCACCAACAATGTCTGAAGCCTTTACTTCCGAAGAGTCCACGATAAGTACGGAACTTACCTCTAGTTTGCCTTCTTCGACAACAGAGTCCCCACTTAGTACAACACCCTATTCACCGACTTTAACTGATGTTTCGGAAGAGTCCACTGAAAGCTCAGAGCCAACTTCTAGCTTTCAATCCTCAACAGCTGAGACTGTACTGAGTTCATCTTCCGACTCACCAACAATGTCTGAAGCCTTTACTTCCGAAGAGTCCACGATAAGTACGGAACTTACCTCTAGTTTGCCTTCTTCGACAACAGAGTCCCCACTTAGTACAACACCCTATTCACCGACTTTAACTGAAGTTTCGGAAGAGTCCACTGAAAGCTCAGAGCGAACTTCTAGCTTTCAATCCTCAACAGCTGAGACTGTACTGAGTTCATCTTCCGACTCACCAACAATGTCTGAAGCCTTTACTTCCGAAGAGTCCACGATAAGTACGGAACTTACCTCTAGTTTGCCTTCTTCGACAACAGAGTCCCCACTTAGTACAACACCCTATTCACCGACTTTAACTGATGTTTCGGAAGAGTCCACTGAAAGCTCAGAGCGAACTTCTAGCTTTCAATCCTCAACAGCTGAGACTGATCTGAGTTCATCTACCGACTCACCAACAATGTCTGAAGCCTTTACTTCCGAAGAGTCCACGATAAGTACGGAACTTACCTCTAGTTTGCCTTCTTCGACAACAGAGTCCCCACTTAGTACAACACCCTATTCACCGACTTTAACTGATGTTTCGGAAGAGTCCACTGAAAGCTCAGAGCGAACTTCTAGCTTTCAATCCTCAACAGCTGAGACTGTACTGAGTTCATCTTCCGACTTACCAACAATGTCTGAAGCCTTTACTTCCGAAGAGTCCACGATAAGTACGGAACTTACCTCTAGTTTGCCTTCTTCGACAACAGAGTCCCCACTTAGTACAACACCCTATTCACCGACTTTAACTGATGTTTCGGAAGAGTCCACTGAAAGCTCAGAGCGAACTTCTAGCTTTCAATCCTCAACAGCTGAGACTGTACTGAGTTCATCTTCCGACTCACCAACAATGTCTGAAGCCTTTACTTCCGAAGAGTCCACGATTAGTACGGAACTTACCTCTAGTTTGCCTTCTTCGACAACAGAGTCCCCACTTAGTACAACACCCTATTCAACGACTTTAACTGAAGTTTCGGAAGAGTCCACTGAAAGCTCAGAGCGAACTTCTAGCTTTCAATCCTCAACAGCTGAGACTGTACTGAGTTCATCTTCCGACTCACCAACAATGTCTGAAGCCTTTACTTCCGAAGAGTCCACGATAAGTACGGAACTTACCTCTAGTTTGCCTTCTTCGACAACAGAGTCCCCACTTAGTACAACACCCTATTCAACGACTTTAACTGAAGTTTCGGAAGAGTCCACTGAAAGCTCAGAGCGAACTTCTAGCTTTCAATCCTCAACAGCTGAGACTGTACTGAGTTCATCTTCCGACTCACCAACAATGTCTGAAGCCTTTACTTCCGAAGAGTCCACGATAAGTACGGAACTTACCTCTAGTTTGCCTTCTTCGACAACAGAGTCCCCACTTAGTACAACACCCTATTCACCGACTTTAACTGATGTTTCGGAAGAGTCCACTGAAAGCTCAGAGCCAACTTCTAGCTTTCAATCCTCAACAGCTGAGACTGTACTGAGTTCATCTTCCGACTCACCAACAATATCTGAAGCCTTTACTTCCGAAGAGTCCACGATAAGTACGGAACTTACCTCTAGTTTGCCTTCTTCGACAACAGAGTCCCCACTTAGTACAACACCCTATTCACCGACTTTAACTGATGTTTCGGAAGAGTCCACTGAAAGCTCAGAGCGAACTTCTAGCTTTCAATCCTCAACAGCTGAGACTGTACTGAGTTCATCTACCGACTCACCAACAATGTCTGAAGCCTTTACTTCCGAAGAGTACACGATAAGTTCGGAACTTACCTCTAGTTTGCCTTCTTCGACAACAGAGTCCCCACTTAGTACAACACCCTATTCACCGACTTTAACTGATGTTTCGGAAGAGTCCACTGAAAGCTCAGACCGAACTTCTAGCTTTCAATCCTCAACAGCTGAGACTGTACTGAGTTCATCTTCCGACTTACCAACAATGTCTGAAGCCTTTACTTCCGAAGAGTCCACGATAAGTACGGAACTTACCTCTAGTATGCCTTCTTCGACAAAAGAGTCCCCACTTAGTATAACACCCTATTCACCGACTTTAACTGATGTTTCGGAAGAGTCCACTGAAAGCTCAGAGCCAACTTCTAGCTTTCAATCCTCAACAGCTGAGACTGTACTGAGTTCATCTTCCGACTCACCAACAATATCTGAAGCCTTTACTTCCGAAGAGTCCACGATAAGTACGGAACTTACCTCTAGTATGCATTCTTCGACAACAGAGTCCCCACTTAGTACAACACCCTATTCACCGACTTTAACTGATGTTTCGGAAGAGTCCACTGAAAGCTCAGAGCGCACTTCTAGCTTTCAATCCTCAACAGCTGAGACTGTACTGAGTTCATCTACCGACTCACCAACAATATCTGAAGCCTTTACTTCCGAAGAGTCCACGATAAGTACGGAACTTACCTCTAGTTTGCCTTCTTCGACAACAGAGTCCCCACTTAGTACAACACCCTATTCACCGACTTTAACTGATGTTTCGGAAGAGTCCACTGAAAGCTCAGACCGAACTTCTAGCTTTCAACCCTCAACAGCTGAGACTGTACTGAGTTCATCTTCCGACTCACCAACAATGTCTGAAGCCTTTACTTCCGAAGAGTACACGATAAGTTCGGAACTTACCTCTAGTATGCCTTCTTCGACAACAGAGTCCCCACTTAGTACAACACCCTATTCACCGACTTTAACTGATATTTCGGAAGAGTCCACTGAAAGCTCAGAGCGAACTTCTAGCTTTCAACCCTCAACAGCTGAGACTGTACTGAGTTCATCTTCCGACTCACCAACAATGTCTGAAGCCTTTACTTCCGAAGAGTCCACGATAAGTACGGAACTTACCTCTAGTATGCATTCTTCGACAACAGAGTCCCCACTTAGTACAACACCCTATTCACCGACTTTAACTGATGTTTCGGAAGAGTCCACTGAAAGCTCAGAGCGAACTTCTAGCTTTCAACCCTCAACAGCTGAGACTGTACTGAGTTCATCTTCCGACTCACCAACAATATCTGAAGCCTTTACTTCCGAAGAGTCCACGATAAGTACGGAACTTACCTCTAGTATGCATTCTTCGACAACAGAGTCCCCACTTAGTACAACACCCTATTCACCGACTTTAACTGATGTTTCGGAAGAGTCCACTGAAAGCTCAGAGCGCACTTCTAGCTTTCAATCCTCAACAGCTGAGACTGTACTGAGTTCATCTACCGACTCACCAACAATGTCTGAAGCCTTTACTTCCGAAGAGTACACGATAAGTTCGGAACTTACCTCTAGTTTGCCTTCTTCGACAACAGAGTCCCCACTTAGTACAACACCCTATTCACCGACTTTAACTGATGTTTCAGAAGAGTCCACTGAAAGCTCAGAGCGAACTTCTAGCTTTCAATCCTCAACAGCTGAAACTGTACTGAGTTCATCTACCGACTCACCAACTATATCTGAAGCCTTTACTTCCGAAGAGTCCACGATAAGTACAGAACTTACCTCTAGTTTGCCTTCTTCGACAACAGAGTCCCCACTTAGTACAACACCCTATTCACCGACTTTAACTGATGTTTCGGAAGAGTCCACTGAAAGCTCAGAGCGAACTTCTAGCTTTCAATCCTCAACAGCTGAGACTGTACTGAGTTCATCTACCGACTCACCAACAATGTCTGAAGCCTTTACTTCCGAAGAGTACACGATAAGTTCGGAACTTACCTCTAGTTTGCCTTCTTCGACAACAGAGTCCCCACTTAGTACAACACCCTTTTCACCGACTTTAACTGAAGTTTCGGAAGGGTCCACTGAAAGCTCAGACCGAACTTCTAGCTTTCAATCCTCAACAGCTGAGACTGTACTGAGTTCATCTTCCGACTTACCAACAATGTCTGAAGCCTTTACTTCCGAAGAGTACACGATTAGTACGGAACTAACATCTAGTTTGCCTTCTTCGACAACAGAGTCCCCACTTAGTACAACACCCTATTCACCGACTTTAACTGATATTTCGGAAGAGTCCACTGAAAGCTCAGAGCGAACTTCTAGCTTTCAACCCTCAACAGCTGAGACTGTACTGAGTTCATCTTCCGACTCACCAACAATATCTGAAGCCTTTACTTCCGAAGAGTCCACGATAAGTACGGAACTTACCTCTAGTATGCATTCTTCGACAACAGAGTCCCCACTTAGTACAACACCCTATTCACCGACTTTAACTGATGTTTCGGAAGAGTCCACTGAAAGCTCAGAGCGCACTTCTAGCTTTCAATCCTCAACAGCTGAGACTGTACTGAGTTCATCTACCGACTCACCAACAATGTCTGAAGCCTTTACTTCCGAAGAGTACACGATAAGTTCGGAACTTACCTCTAGTTTGCCTTCTTCGACAACAGAGTCCCCACTTAGTACAACACCCTATTCACCGACTTTAACTGATGTTTCAGAAGAGTCCACTGAAAGCTCAGAGCGAACTTCTAGCTTTCAATCCTCAACAGCTGAAACTGTACTGAGTTCATCTACCGACTCACCAACTATATCTGAAGCCTTTACTTCCGAAGAGTCCACGATAAGTACAGAACTTAGCTCTTGTTTGCCTTCTTCGACAACAGAGTCCCCACTTAGTACAACACCCTATTCACCGACTTTAACTGATATTTCGGAAGAGTCCACTGAAAGCTCAGAGCGAACTTCTAGCTTTCAATCCTCAACAGCTGAGACTGTACTGAGTTCATCTTCCGACTCACCAACAATGTCTGAAGCCTTTACTTCCGAAGAGTACACGATTAGTACGGAACTAACATCTAGTTTGCCTTCTTTGACAACAGAGTCCCCACTTAGTACAACACCCTATTCAACGACTTTAAGTGAAGTTTCGGAAGAGTCCACTGAAAGCTCAGACCGAACTTCTAGCTTTCAATCCTCAACAGCTGAGACTGTACTGAGTTCATCTTCCGACTTACCAACAATGTCTGAAGCCTCTACTTCCGAAGAGTCCACGATAAGTACGGAACTTACCTCTAGTATGCATTCTTCGACAACAGAGTCCCCACTTAGTACAACACCCTTTTCACCGACTTTAACTGAAGTTTCGGAAGAGTCCACTGAAAGCTCAGACCGAACTTCTAGCTTTCAATCCTCAACAGCTGAGACTGTACTGAGTTCATCTACCGACTCACCAACAATGTCTGAAGCCTTTACTTCCGAAGAGTACACGATAAGTTCGGAACTTACCTCTAGTTTGCCTTCTTCGACAACAGAGTCCCCACTTAGTACAACACCCTTTTCACCGACTTTAACTGAAGTTTCGGAAGAGTCCACTGAAAGCTCAGAGCGAACTTCTAGCTTTCAATCCTCAACAGCTGAGACTGTACTGAGTTCATCTACCGACTCACCAACAATGTCTGAAGCCTTTACTTCCGAAGAGTACACGATTAGTACGGAACTAACATCTAGTTTGCCTTCTTTGACAACAGAGTCCCCACTTAGTACAACACCCTATTCACCGACTTTAAGTGAAGTTTCGGAAGAGTCCACTGAAAGCTCAGACCGAACTTCTAGCTTTCAATCCTCAACAGCTGAGACTGTACTGAGTTCATCTTCCGACTTACCAACAATGTCTGAAGCCTCTACTTCCGAAGAGTCCACGATAAGTACGGAACTTACCTCTAGTTTGCCTTCTTCGACAACAGAGTCCCCACTTAGTACAACACCCTATTCACCGACTTTAACTGATATTTCGGAAGAGTCCACTGAAAGCTCAGAGCGAACTTCTAGCTTTCAACCCTCAACAGCTGAGACTGTACTGAGTTCATCTTCCGACTCACCAACAATATCTGAAGCCTTTACTTCCGAAGAGTCCACGATAAGTACGGAACTTACCTCTAGTATGCATTCTTCGACAACAGAGTCCCCACTCAGTACAACACCCTATTCACCGACTTTAACTGATGTTTCGGAAGAGTCCACTGAAAGCTCAGAGCGCACTTCTAGCTTTCAATCCTCAACAGCTGAGACTGTACTGAGTTCATCTACCGACTCACCAACAATGTCTGAAGCCTTTACTTCCGAAGAGTACACGATAAGTTCGGAACTTACCTCTAGTTTGCCTTCTTCGACAACAGAGTCCCCACTTAGTACAACACCCTTTTCACCGACTTTAACTGAAGTTTCGGAAGAGTCCACTGAAAGCTCAGACCGAACTTCTAGCTTTCAATCCTCAACAGCTGAGACTGTACTGAGTTCATCTTCCGACTTACCAACAATGTCTGAAGCCTTTACTTCCGAAGAGTCCACGATAAGTACGGAACTTACCTCTAGTATGCCTTCTTCGACAAAAGAGTCCCCACTTAGTACAACACCCTATTCACCGACTTTAACTGATGTTTCGGAAGAGTCCACTGAAAGCTCAGAGCCAACTTCTAGCTTTCAATCCTCAACAGCTGAGACTGTACTGAGTTCATCTTCCGACTCACCAACTATATCTGAAGCCTTTACTTCCGAAGAGTCCACGATAAGTACGGAACTTACCTCTAGTTTGCCTTCTTCGACAACAGAGTCCCCACTTAGTACAACACCCTATTCACCGACTTTAACTGATATTTCGGAAGAGTCCACTGAAAGCTCAGAGCGAACTTCTAGCTTTCAATCCTCAACAGCTGAGACTGTACTGAGTTCATCTTCCGACTTACCAACAATGTCTGAAGCCTTTACTTCCGAAGAGTCCACGATAAGTACGGAACTTACCTCTAGTTTGCCTTCTTTGACAACAGAGTCCCCACTTAGTACAACACCCTATTCACCGACTTTAACTGATGTTTCGGAAGAGTCCACTGAAAGCTCAGAGCGAACTTCTAGCTTTCAATCCTCAACAGCTGAGACTGTACTGAGTTCATCTTCCTTCTCACCAACAATGTCTGAAGCCTTTACTTCCGAAGAGTACACGATTAGTACGGAACTAACATCTAGTTTGCCTTCTTTGACAACAGAGTCCCCACTTAGTACAACATCCTTTTCACCGACTTTATCCGATGTTTCAGAAGAGTCCACTGAAAGCTCAGAGCGAACTTCTAGCTTTCAATCCTCAACAGCTGAGACTGTACTGAGTTCATCTACCGACTCACCAACTATATCTGAAGCCTTTACTTCCGAAGAGTCCACGATAAGTACAGAACTAACCTCTAGTTTGCCTTCTTCGACAACAGAGTCCCCACTTAGTACAACACCCTTTTCACCGACTTTAACTGAAGTTTCGGAAGAGTCCACTGAAAGCTCAGACCGAACTTCTAGCTTTCAATCCTCAACAGCTGAGACTGTACTGAGTTCATCTTCCGACTTACCAACAATGTCTGAAGCCTTTACTTCCGAAGAGTCCACGATAAGTACGGAACTTACCTCTAGTATGCCTTCTTCGACAAAAGAGTCCCCACTTAGTACAACACCCTATTCACCGACTTTAACTGATGTTTCGGAAGAGTCCACTGAAAGCTCAGAGCCAACTTCTAGCTTTCAATCCTCAACAGCTGAGACTGTACTGAGTTCATCTTCCGACTCACCAACAATATCTGAAGCCTTTACTTCCGAAGAGTCCACGATAAGTACGGAACTTACCTCTAGTTTGCCTTCTTCGACAACAGAGTCCCCACTTAGTACAACACCCTATTCACCGACTTTAACTGATGTTTCGGAAGAGTCCACTGAAAGCTCAGAGCCAACTTCTAGCTTTCAATCCTCAACAGCTGAGACTGTACTGAGTTCATCTTCCGACTCACCAACAATGTCTGAAGCCTTTACTTCCGAAGAGTCCACGATAAGTACGGAACTTACCTCTAGTTTGCCTTCTTCGACAACAGAGTCCCCACTTAGTACAACACCCTATTCACCGACTTTAACTGATGTTTCGGAAGAGTCCACTGAAAGCTCAGAGCGAACTTCTAGCTTTCAATCCTCAACAGCTGAGACTGTACTGAGTTCATCTTCCGACTCACCAACAATGTCTGAAGCCTTTACTTCCGAAGAGTCCACGATAAGTACGGAACTTACCTCTAGTTTGCCTTCTTCGACAACAGAGTCCCCACTTAGTACAACACCCTATTCACCGACTTTAACTGATGTTTCGGAAGAGTCCACTGAAAGCTCAGAGCCAACTTCTAGCTTTCAATCCTCAACAGCTGAGACTGTACTGAGTTCATCTTCCGACTCACCAACAATATCTGAAGCCTTTACTTCCGAAGAGTCCACGATAAGTACGGAACTTACCTCTAGTATGCCTTCTTCGACAACAGAGTCCCCACTTAGTACAACACCCTATTCACCGACTTTAACTGATGTTTCGGAAGAGTCCACTGAAAGCTCAGAGCCAACTTCTAGCTTTCAATCCTCAACAGCTGAGACTGTACTGAGTTCATCTTCCGACTCACCAACAATGTCTGAAGCCTTTACTTCCGAAGAGTCCACGATAAGTACGGAACTTACCTCTAGTTTGCCTTCTTCGACAACAGAGTCCCCACTTAGTACAACACCCTATTCACCGACTTTAACTGATGTTTCGGAAGAGTCCACTGAAAGCTCAGAGCGAACTTCTAGCTTTCAATCCTCAACAGCTGAGACTGTACTGAGTTCATCTTCCGACTCACCAACAATGTCTGAAGCCTTTACTTCCGAAGAGTCCACGATTAGTACGGAACTTACCTCTAGTTTGCCTTCTTCGACAACAGAGTCCCCACTTAGTACAACACCCTATTCACCGACTTTAACTGATGTTTCGGAAGAGTCCACTGAAAGCTCAGAGCGAACTTCTAGCTTTCAATCCTCAACAGCTGAGACTGTACTGAGTTCATCTTCCGACTCACCAACAATGTCTGAAGCCTTTACTTCCGAAGAGTCCACGATAAGTACGGAACTTACCTCTAGTTTGCCTTCTTCGACAACAGAGTCCCCACTTAGTACAACACCCTATTCACCGACTTTAACTGATGTTTCGGAAGAGTCCACTGAAAGCTCAGAGCCAACTTCTAGCTTTCAATCCTCAACAGCTGAGACTGTACTGAGTTCATCTTCCGACTCACCAACAATGTCTGAAGCCTTTACTTCCGAAGAGTCCACGATAAGTACGGAACTTACCTTTAGTTTGCCTTCTTCGACAACAGAGTCCCCACTTAGTACAACACCCTATTCACCGACTTTAACTGATGTTTCGGAAGAGTCCACTGAAAGCTCAGAGCCAACTTCTAGCTTTCAATCCTCAACAGCTGAGACTGTACTGAGTTCATCTTCCGACTTACCAACAATGTCTGAAGCCTTTACTTCCGAAGAGTCCACGATAAGTACGGAACTTACCTCTAGTATGCCTTCTTCGACAACAGAGTCCCCACTTAGTACAACACCCTATTCACCGACTTTAACTGATGTTTCGGAAGAGTCCACTGAAAGCTCAGAGCCAACTTCTAGCTTTCAATCCTCAACAGCTGAGACTGTACTGAGTTCATCTTCCGACTCACCAACAATATCTGAAGCCTTTACTTCCGAAGAGTCCACGATAAGTACGGAACTTACCTCTAGTTTGCCTTCTTCGACAACAGAGTCCCCACTTAGTACAACACCCTATTCACCGACTTTAACTGATGTTTCGGAAGAGTCCACTGAAAGCTCAGAGCGAACTTCTAGCTTTCAATCCTCAACAGCTGAGACTGTACTGAGTTCATCTTCCGACTCACCAACAATGTCTGAAGCCTTTACTTCCGAAGAGTACACGATTAGTACGGAACTAACATCTAGTTTGCCTTCTTTGACAACAGAGTCCCCACTTAGTACAACATCCTTTTCACCGACTTTATCCGATGTTTCAGAAGAGTCCACTGAAAGCTCAGAGCGAACTTCTAGCTTTCAATCCTCAACAGCTGAGACTGTACTGAGTTCATCTACCGACTCACCAACTATATCTGAAGCCTTTACTTCCGAAGAGTCCACGATAAGTACAGAACTAACCTCTAGTTTGCCTTCTTCGACAACAGAGTCCCCACTTAGTACAACACCCTTTTCACCGACTTTAACTGAAGTTTCGGAAGAGTCCACTGAAAGCTCAGACCGAACTTCTAGCTTTCAATCCTCAACAGCTGAGACTGTACTGAGTTCATCTTCCGACTTACCAACAATGTCTGAAGCCTTTACTTCCGAAGAGTCCACGATAAGTACGGAACTTACCTCTAGTATGCCTTCTTCGACAACAGAGTCCCCACTTAGTACAACACCCTATTCACCGACTTTAACTGATGTTTCGGAAGAGTCCACTGAAAGCTCAGAGCCAACTTCTAGCTTTCAATCCTCAACAGCTGAGACTGTACTGAGTTCATCTTCCGACTCACCAACAATATCTGAAGCCTTTACTTCCGAAGAGTCCACGATAAGTACGGAACTTACCTCTAGTTTGCCTTCTTCGACAACAGAGTCCCCACTTAGTACAACACCCTATTCACCGACTTTAACTGATGTTTCGGAAGAGTCCACTGAAAGCTCAGAGCCAACTTCTAGCTTTCAATCCTCAACAGCTGAGACTGTACTGAGTTCATCTTCCGACTCACCAACAATGTCTGAAGCCTTTACTTCCGAAGAGTCCACGATAAGTACGGAACTTACCTCTAGTTTGCCTTCTTCGACAACAGAGTCCCCACTTAGTACAACACCCTATTCACCGACTTTAACTGATGTTTCGGAAGAGTCCACTGAAAGCTCAGAGCGAACTTCTAGCTTTCAATCCTCAACAGCTGAGACTGTACTGAGTTCATCTTCCGACTCACCAACAATGTCTGAAGCCTTTACTTCCGAAGAGTCCACGATAAGTACGGAACTTACCTCTAGTTTGCCTTCTTCGACAACAGAGTCCCCACTTAGTACAACACCCTATTCACCGACTTTAACTGATGTTTCGGAAGAGTCCACTGAAAGCTCAGAGCCAACTTCTAGCTTTCAATCCTCAACAGCTGAGACTGTACTGAGTTCATCTTCCGACTCACCAACAATGTCTGAAGCCTTTACTTCCGAAGAGTCCACGATAAGTACGGAACTTACCTCTAGTTTGCCTTCTTCGACAACAGAGTCCCCACTTAGTACAACACCCTATTCACCGACTTTAACTGATGTTTCGGAAGAGTCCACTGAAAGCTCAGAGCCAACTTCTAGCTTTCAATCCTCAACAGCTGAGACTGTACTGAGTTCATCTTCCGACTCACCAACAATATCTGAAGCCTTTACTTCCGAAGAGTCCACGATAAGTACGGAACTTACCTCTAGTATGCCTTCTTCGACAACAGAGTCCCCACTTAGTACAACACCCTATTCACCGACTTTAACTGATGTTTCGGAAGAGTCCACTGAAAGCTCAGAGCCAACTTCTAGCTTTCAATCCTCAACAGCTGAGACTGTACTGAGTTCATCTTCCGACTCACCAACAATGTCTGAAGCCTTTACTTCCGAAGAGTCCACGATTAGTACGGAACTTACCTCTAGTTTGCCTTCTTCGACAACAGAGTCCCCACTTAGTACAACACCCTATTCACCGACTTTAACTGATGTTTCGGAAGAGTCCACTGAAAGCTCAGAGCCAACTTCTAGCTTTCAATCCTCAACAGCTGAGACTGTACTGAGTTCATCTTCCGACTCACCAACAATGTCTGAAGCCTTTACTTCCGAAGAGTCCACGATAAGTACGGAACTTACCTCTAGTTTGCCTTCTTCGACAACAGAGTCCCCACTTAGTACAACACCCTATTCACCGACTTTAACTGATGTTTCGGAAGAGTCCACTGAAAGCTCAGAGCGAACTTCTAGCTTTCAATCCTCAACAGCTGAGACTGTACTGAGTTCATCTTCCGACTCACCAACAATGTCTGAAGCCTTTACTTCCGAAGAGTCCACGATTAGTACGGAACTTACCTCTAGTTTGCCTTCTTCGACAACAGAGTCCCCACTTAGTACAACACCCTATTCACCGACTTTAACTGATGTTTCGGAAGAGTCCACTGAAAGCTCAGAGCGAACTTCTAGCTTTCAATCCTCAACAGCTGAGACTGTACTGAGTTCATCTTCCGACTCACCAACAATGTCTGAAGCCTTTACTTCCGAAGAGTCCACGATAAGTACGGAACTTACCTCTAGTTTGCCTTCTTCGACAACAGAGTCCCCACTTAGTACAACACCCTATTCACCGACTTTAACTGATGTTTCGGAAGAGTCCACTGAAAGCTCAGAGCCAACTTCTAGCTTTCAATCCTCAACAGCTGAGACTGTACTGAGTTCATCTTCCGACTCACCAACAATGTCTGAAGCCTTTACTTCCGAAGAGTCCACGATAAGTACGGAACTTACCTTTAGTTTGCCTTCTTCGACAACAGAGTCCCCACTTAGTACAACACCCTATTCACCGACTTTAACTGATGTTTCGGAAGAGTCCACTGAAAGCTCAGAGCCAACTTCTAGCTTTCAATCCTCAACAGCTGAGACTGTACTGAGTTCATCTTCCGACTCACCAACAATATCTGAAGCCTTTACTTCCGAAGAGTCCACGATAAGTACGGAACTTACCTCTAGTTTGCCTTCTTCGACAACAGAGTCCCCACTTAGTACAACACCCTATTCACCGACTTTAACTGATGTTTCGGAAGAGTCCACTGAAAGCTCAGAGCGAACTTCTAGCTTTCAATCCTCAACAGCTGAGACTGTACTGAGTTCATCTTCCGACTCACCAACAATGTCTGAAGCCTTTACTTCCGAAGAGTCCACGATAAGTACGGAACTTACCTTTAGTTTGCCTTCTTCGACAACAGAGTCCCCACTTAGTACAACACCCTATTCACCGACTTTAACTGATGTTTCGGAAGAGTCCACTGAAAGCTCAGAGCCAACTTCTAGCTTTCAATCCTCAACAGCTGAGACTGTACTGAGTTCATCTTCCGACTCACCAACAATGTCTGAAGCCTTTACTTCCGAAGAGTCCACGATAAGTACGGAACTTACCTTTAGTTTGCCTTCTTCGACAACAGAGTCCCCACTTAGTACAACACCCTATTCACCGACTTTAACTGATGTTTCGGAAGAGTCCACTGAAAGCTCAGAGCCAACTTCTAGCTTTCAATCCTCAACAGCTGAGACTGTACTGAGTTCATCTTCCGACTCACCAACAATGTCTGAAGCCTTTACTTCCGAAGAGTCCACGATAAGTACGGAACTTACCTCTAGTTTGCCTTCTTCGACAACAGAGTCCCCACTTAGTACAACACCCTATTCACCGACTTTAACTGATGTTTCGGAAGAGTCCACTGAAAGCTCAGAGCCAACTTCTAGCTTTCAATCCTCAACAGCTGAGACTGTACTGAGTTCATCTTCCGACTCACCAACAATGTCTGAAGCCTTTACTTCCGAAGAGTCCACGATTAGTACGGAACTTACCTCTAGTTTGCCTTCTTCGACAACAGAGTCCCCACTTAGTACAACACCCTATTCACCGACTTTAACTGATGTTTCGGAAGAGTCCACTGAAAGCTCAGAGCCAACTTCTAGCTTTCAATCCTCAACAGCTGAGCCTGTACTGAGTTCATCTTCCGACTCACTAACAATGTCTGAAGCCTTTACTTCCGAAGAGTCCACGATAAGTACGGAACTTACCTCTAGTTTGCCTTCTTCGACAACAGAGTCCCCACTTAGTACAACACCCTATTCACCGACTTTAACTGATGTTTCGGAAGAGTCCACTGAAAGCTCAGAGCGAACTTCTAGCTTTCAATCCTCAACAGCTGAGACTGTACTGAGTTCATCTACCGACTCACCAACAATATCTGAAGCCTTTACTTCCGAAGAGTCCACGATTAGTACGGAACTTACCTCTAGTTTGCCTTCTTCGACAACAGAGTCCCCACTTAGTACAACACCCTATTCAACGACTTTAACTGAAGTTTCGGAAGAGCCCACTGAAAGCTCAGACCGAACTTCTAGCTTTCAATCCTCAACAGCTGAGACTGTACTGAGTTCATCTTCCGACTCACCAACAATGTCTGAAGCCTTTACTTCCGAAGAGTCCACGATAAGTACGGAACTTACCTCTAGTTTGCCTTCTTCGACAACAGAGTCCCCACTTAGTACAACAACCTATTCACCGACTTTAACTGATGTTTCGGAAGAGTCCACTGAAAGCTCAGAGCCAACTTCTAGCTTTCAATCCTCAACAGCTGAGACTGTACTGAGTTCATCTTCCGACTCACCAACAATGTCTGAAGCCTTTACTTCCGAAGAGTCCACGATAAGTTCGGAACTTACCTCTAGTTTGCCTTCTTCGACAACAGAGTCCCCACTTAGTACAACACCCTATTCACCGACTTTAACTGATGTTTCGGAAGAGTCCACTGAAAGCTCAGAGCCAACTTCTAGCTTTCAATCCTCAACAGCTGAGACTGTACTGAGTTCATCTTCCGACTCACCAACAATATCTGAAGCCTTTACTTCCGAAGAGTCCACGATAAGTTCGGAACTTACCTCTAGTTTGCCTTCTTCGACAACAGAGTCCCCACTTAGTACAACACCCTATTCACCGACTTTAACTGATGTTTCGGAAGAGTCCACTGAAAGCTCAGAGCGAACTTCTAGCTTTCAATCCTCAACAGCTGAGACTGATCTGAGTTCATCTTCCGACTTACCAACAATGACTGAAGCCTTTACTTCCGAAGAGTCCACGATAAGTACGGAATTAACCTCTAGTTTGCCTTCTTCGACAACAGAATCCCCACTTAGTACAACACCCTATTCACCGACTTTAACTGATGTTTCGGAAGAGTCCACTGAAAGCTCAGAGCGAACTTCTAGCTTTCAATCCTCAACAGCTGAGACTGTACTGAGTTCATCTTCCGACTCACCAACAATATCTGAAGCCTTTACTTCCGAAGAGTCCACGATAAGTACGGAACTTACCTCTAGTTTGCCTTCTTCGACAACAGAGTCCCCACTTAGTACAACACCCTATTCACCGACTTTAACTGATGTTTCGGAAGAGTCCACTGAAAGCTCAGAGCCAACTTCTAGCTTTCAATCCTCAACAGCTGAGACTGTACTGAGTTCATCTTCCGACTCACCAACAATATCTGAAGCCTTTACTTCCGAAGAGTCCACGATAAGTTCGGAACTTACCTCTAGTTTGCCTTCTTCGACAACAGAGTCCCCACTTAGTACAACACCCTATTCACCGACTTTATCTGATGTTTCTGAAGAGTCCACTGAAAGCTCAGAGCCAACTTCTAGCTTTCAATCCTCAACAGCTGAGACTGTACTGAGTTCATCTTCAGACTCACCAACAATATCTGAAGCCTTTACTTCCGAAGAGTCCACGATAAGTTCGGAACTTACCTCTAGTTTGCCTTCTTCGACAACAGAGTCCCCACTTAGTACAACACCCTATTCACCGACTTTAACTGATGTTTTGGAAGAGTCCACTGAAAGCTCAGAGCCAACTTCTAGCTTTCAATCCTCAACAGCTGAGACTGTACTGAGTTCATCTTCCGACTCACCAACAATATCTGAAGCCTTTACTTCCGAAGAGTCCACGATAAGTTCGGAACTTACCTCTAGTTTGCCTTCTTCGACAACAGAGTCCCCACTTAGTACAACACCCTATTCACCGACTTTAACTGATGTTTCGGAAGAGTCCACTGAAAGCTCAGAGCGAACTTCTAGCTTTCAATCCTCAACAGCTGAGACTGATCTGAGTTCATCTTCCGACTTACCAACAATGACTGAAGCCTTTACTTCCGAAGAGTCCACGATAAGTACGGAATTAACCTCTAGTTTGCCTTCTTCGACAACAGAGTCCCCACTTAGTACAACACCCTATTCACCGACTTTAACTGATGTTTCGGAAGAGTCCACTGAAAGCTCAGAGCCAACTTCTAGCTTTCAATCCTCAACAGCTGAGACTGTACTGAGTTCATCTTCCGCCTCACCAACAATATCTGAAGCCTTAACTTCCGAAGAGTCCACGATAAGTTCGGAACTTACCTCTAGTTTGCCTTCTTCGACAACAGAGTCCCCACTTAGTACAACACCCTATTCACCGACTTTAACTGATGTTTCGGAAGAGTCCACTGAAAGCTCAGAGCGAACTTCTAGCTTTCAATCCTCAACAGCTGAGACTGATCTGAGTTCATCTTCCGACTTACCAACAATGACTGAAGCCTTTACTTCCGAAGAGTCCACGATAAGTACGGAATTAACCTCTAGTTTGCCTTCTTCGACAACAGAGTCCCCACTTAGTACAACACCCTATTCACCGACTTTATCTGATGTTTCGGAAGAGTCCACTGAAAGCTCAGAGCCAACTTCTAGCTTTCAATCCTCAACAGCTGAGACTGATCTGAGTTCATCTTCCGACTCACCAACAATATCTGAAGCCTTTACTTCCGAAGAGTCCACGATAAGTACGGAATTAACCTCTAGTTTGCCTTCTTCGACAACAGAGTCCCCACTTAGTACAACACCCTATTCACCGACTTTAACTGATGTTTCGGAAGAGTCCACTGAAAGCTCAGAGCCAACTTCTAGCTTTCAATCCTCAACAGCTGAGACTGTACTGAGTTCATCTTCCGACTCACCAACAATATCTGAAGCCTTTACTTCCGAAGAGTCCACGATAAGTTCGGAACTTACCTCTAGTTTGCCTTCTTCGACAACAGAGTCCCCACTTAGTACAACACCCTATTCACCGACTTTAACTGATGTTTCGGAAGAGTCCACTGAAAGCTCAGAGCGAACTTCTAGCTTTCAATCCTCAACAGCTGAGACTGATCTGAGTTCATCTTCCGACTTACCAACAATGACTGAAGCCTTTACTTCCGAAGAGTCCACGATAAGTACGGAATTAACCTCTAGTTTGCCTTCTTCGACAACAGAATCCCCACTTAGTACAACACCCTATTCACCGACTTTAACTGATGTTTCGGAAGAGTCCACTGAAAGCTCAGAGCGAACTTCTAGCTTTCAATCCTCAACAGCTGAGACTGTACTGAGTTCATCTTCCGACTCACCAACAATATCTGAAGCCTTTACTTCCGAAGAGTCCACGATAAGTACGGAACTTACCTCTAGTTTGCCTTCTTCGACAACAGAGTCCCCACTTAGTACAACACCCTATTCACCGACTTTAACTGATGTTTCGGAAGAGTCCACTGAAAGCTCAGAGCGAACTTCTAGCTTTCAATCCTCAACAGCTGAGACTGTACTGAGTTCATCTTCCGACTCACCAACAATATCTGAAGCCTTTACTTCCGAAGAGTCCACGATAAGTACGGAACTTACCTCTAGTTTGCCTTCTTCGACAACAGAGTCCCCACTTAGTACAACACCCTATTCACCGACTTTAACTGATGTTTCGGAAGAGTCCACTGAAAGCTCAGAGCCAACTTCTAGCTTTCAATCCTCAACAGCTGAGACTGTACTGAGTTCATCTTCCGACTCACCAACAATATCTGAAGCCTTTACTTCCGAAGAGTCCACGATAAGTTCGGAACTTACCTCTAGTTTGCCTTCTTCGACAACAGAGTCCCCACTTAGTACAACACCCTATTCACCGACTTTATCTGATGTTTCGGAAGAGTCCACTGAAAGCTCAGAGCGAACTTCTAGCTTTCAATCCTCAACAGCTGAGACTGATCTGAGTTCATCTTCCGACTTACCAACAATGACTGAAGCCTTTACTTCCGAAGAGTCCACGATAAGTACGGAATTAACCTCTAGTTTGCCTTCTTCGACAACAGAGTCCCCACTTAGTACAACACCCTATTCACCGACTTTATCTGATGTTTCGGAAGAGTCCACTGAAAGCTCAGAGCCAACTTCTAGCTTTCAATCCTCAACAGCTGAGACTGTACTGAGTTCATCTACCGACTCACCTACATTGTCTGAAGCCTTTACTTCCGAAGAGTCCACGATAAGTACGGAACTTACCTCTAGTTTGCCTTCTTCGACAACAGAGTCCCCACTTAGTACAACACCCTATTCACCGACTTTAACTGATGTTTCGGAAGAGTCCACTGAAAGCTCAGAGCCAACTTCTAGCTTTCAATCCTCAACAGCTGAGACTGTACTGAGTTCATCTTCCGACTCACCAACAATATCTGAAGCCTTTACTTCCGAAGAGTCCACGATAAGTTCGGAACTTACCTCTAGTTTGCCTTCTTCGACAACAGAGTCCCCACTTAGTACAACACCCTATTCACCGACTTTAACTGATGTTTCGGAAGAGTCCACTGAAAGCTCAGAGCGAACTTCTAGCTTTCAATCCTCAACAGCTGAGACTGATCTGAGTTCATCTTCCGACTTACCAACAATGACTGAAGCCTTTACTTCCGAAGAGTCCACGATAAGTACGGAATTAACCTCTAGTTTGCCTTCTTCGACAACAGAGTCCCCACTTAGTACAACACCCTATTCACCGACTTTATCTGATGTTTCGGAAGAGTCCACTGAAAGCTCAGAGCCAACTTCTAGCTTTCAATACTCAACAGCTGAGACTGTACTGAGTTCATCTTCCTTCTCACCAACAATATCTGAAGCCTTTACTTCCGAAGAGTCCACGATAAGTTCGGAACTTACCTCTAGTTTGCCTTCTTCGACAACAGAGTCCCCACTTAGTACAACACCCTATTCACCGACTTTAACTGATGTTTCGGAAGAGTCCACTGAAAGCTCAGAGCCAACTTCTAGCTTTCAATCCTCAACAGCTGAGACTGTACTGAGTTCATCTTCCGACTCACCAACAATATCTGAAGCCTTTACTTCCGAAGAGTCCACGATAAGTTCGGAACTTACCTCTAGTTTGCCTTCTTCGACAACAGAGTCCCCACTTAGTACAACACCCTATTCACCGACTTTAACTGATGTTTCGGAAGAGTCCACTGAAAGCTCAGAGCGAACTTCTAGCTTTCAATCCTCAACAGCTGAGACTGATCTGAGTTCATCTTCCGACTTACCAACAATGACTGAAGCCTTTACTTCCGAAGAGTCCACGATAAGTACGGAATTAACCTCTAGTTTGCCTTCTTCGACAACAGAGTCCCCACTTAGTACAACACCCTATTCACCGACTTTAACTGATGTTTCGGAAGAGTCCACTGAAAGCTCAGAGCCAACTTCTAGCTTTCAATCCTCAACAGCTGAGACTGATCTGAGTTCATCTTCCGACTTACCAACAATGACTGAAGCCTTTACTTCCGAAGAGTCCACGATAAGTACGGAATTAACCTCTAGTTTGCCTTCTTCGACAACAGAGTCCCCACTTAGTACAACACCCTATTCACCGACTTTAACTGATGTTTCGGAAGAGTCCACTGAAAGCTCAGAGCGAACTTCTAGCTTTCAATCCTCAACAGCTGAGACTGATCTGAGTTCATCTTCCGACTTACCAACAATGACTGAAGCCTTTACTTCCGAAGAGTCCACGATAAGTACGGAATTAACCTCTAGTTTGCCTTCTTCGACAACAGAGTCCCCACTTAGTACAACACCCTATTCACCGACTTTAACTGATGTTTCGGAAGAGTCCACTGAAAGCTCAGAGCGAACTTCTAGCTTTCAGTCCCCAACAGCTGAGACAATACTGAGCTCATCTTCCGACTCACCAACAATATCTGAAACCTTTACTTCCGAAGAGTCCACGATAAGTACGGAACTTGCCTCTAGTTTGCCTTCTTCGACAACAGAGTCCCCACTTAGTACAACACCCTATTCACCGACTTTAACTGATGTTTCAGAAGAGTCCACTGAAAGCTCAGAGCGAACTTCTAGCTTTCAATCCTCAACAGCTGAGACTGTACTGAGTTCATCTTCCGACTTACCAACAATGTCTGAAGCCTTTACTTCCGAAGAGTCCACGATAAGTACGGAACTTACCTCTAGTATGCCTTCTTCGACAACAGAGTCCCCACTTAGTACAACACCCTATTCACCGACTTTAACTGATATTTCGGAAGAGTCCACTGAAAGCTCAGAGCGAACTTCTAGCTTTCAATCCTCAACAGCTGAGACTGTACTGAGCTCATCTTCCGACTCACCAACAATATCTGAAGCCTTTACTTCCGAAGACTACTCGATAAGTTCGGAACTTGCCTCTAGTTTGCCTTCTTCGACAACAGAGTCCCCACTTAGTACAACACCATATTCACCGACTTTAACTGAAGTTTCGGAAGAGTCCACTGAAAGCTCAGAGCGAACTTCTAGCTTTCAATCCTCAACAGCTGAGACTGTACTGAGCTCATCTTCCGACTCACCAACAATATCTGAAGCCTTTACTTCCGAAGACTACTCGATAAGTTCGGAACTTGCCTCTAGTTTGCCTTCTTCGACAACAGAGTCCCCACTTAGTACAACACCATATTCACCGACTTTAACTGAAGTTTCGGAAGAGTCCACTGAAAGCTCAGAGCGAACTTCTAACTTTCAATCCCCAACAGCTGAGACAGTACTGAGTTCATCTTCCGACTCACCAACAATATCTGAAGACCTTACTTCCGAAGAGTCCACGATAAGTACGGAACTTACCTCTAGTTTGCCGTCTACGACAACAGAGTCCCCACTTAGTACAACACCCTATTCACCGACTTTATCTGAGGTTTCGGAAGAGTCCACTGAAAGCTCAGAGCGAACTTCTAGCTTTCAATCCTCAACAGCTGAGACTGTACTGAGCTCATCTTCCGACTCACCAACAATATCTGAAGCCTTTACTTCCGAAGACTACTCGATAAGTTCGGAACTTGCCTCTAGTTTGCCTTCTTCGACAACAGAGTCCCCACTTAGTACAACACCATATTCACCGACTTTAACTGAAGTTTCGGAAGAGTCCACTGAAAGCTCAGAGCGAACTTCTAGCTTTCAATCCTCAACAGCTGAGACTGTACTGAGCTCATCTTCCGACTCACCAACAATATCTGAAGCCTTTACTTCCGAAGACTACTCGATAAGTTCGGAACTTACCTCTAGTTTGCCTTCTTCGACAACAGAGTCCCCACTTAGTACAACACCATATTCACCGACTTTAACTGAAGTTTCGGAAGAGTCCACTGAAAGCTCAGAGCGAACTTCTAACTTTCAATCCCCAACAGCTGAGACAGTACTGAGTTCATCTTCCGACTCACCAACAATATCTGAAGACCTTACTTCCGAAGAGTCCACGATAAGTACGGAACTTACCTCTAGTTTGCCGTCTACGACAACAGAGTCCCCACTTAGTACAACACCCTATTCACCGACTTTATCTGAGGTTTCGGAAGAGTCCACTGAAAGCTCAGAGCGAACTTCTAGCTTTCAATCCTCAACAGCTGAGACTGTACTGAGCTCATCTTCCGACTCACCAACAATATCTGAAGCCTTTACTTCCGAAGACTACTCGATAAGTTCGGAACTTGCCTCTAGTTTGCCTTCTTCGACAACAGAGTCCCCACTTAGTACAACACCATATTCACCGACTTTAACTGAAGTTTCGGAAGAGTCCACTGAAAGCTCAGAGCGAACTTCTAGCTTTCAATCCCCAACAGCTGAGACTGTACTGAGCTCATCTTCCGACTCACCAACAATATCTGAAGCCTTTACTTCCGAAGACTACTCGATAAGTTCGGAACTTGCCTCTAGTTTGCCTTCTTCGACAACAGAGTCCCCACTTAGTACAACACCATATTCACCGACTTTAACTGAAGTTTCGGAAGAGTCCACTGAAAGCTCAGAGCGAACTTCTAGCTTTCAATCCTCAACAGCTGAGACTGGACTGAGCTCATCTTCCGACTCACCAACAATATCTGAAGCCTTTACTTCCGAAGACTACTCGATAAGTTCGGAACTTGCCTCTAGTTTGCCTTCTTCGACAATAGAGTCCCCACTTAGTACAACACCATATTCACCGACTTTAACTGAAGTTTCGGAAGAGTCCACTGAAAGCTCAGAGCGAACTTCTAGCTTTCAATCCCCAACAGCTGAGACAGTACTGAGTTCATCTTCCGACTCACCAACAATATCTGAAGCCTTTACTTCCGAAGACTACTCGATAAGTTCGGAACTTGCCTCTAGTTTGCCTTCTTCGACAACAGAGTCCCCACTTAGTACAACACCATATTCACCGACTTTAACTGAAGTTTCGGAAGAGTCCACTGAAAGCTCAGAGCGAACTTCTAGCTTTCAATCCCCAACAGCTGAGACTGTACTGAGTTCATCTTCCGACTCACCAACAATATCTGAAGCCTTTACTTCCGAAGACTACTCGATAAGTTCGGAACTTGCCTCTAGTTTGCCTTCTTCGACAATAGAGTCCCCACTTAGTACAACACCATATTCACCGACTTTAACTGAAGTTTCGGAAGAGTCCACTGAAAGCTCAGAGCGAACTTCTAGCTTTCAATCCCCAACAGCTGAGACAGTACTGAGTTCATCTTCCGACTCACCAACAATATCTGAAGCCTTTACTTCCGAAGACTACTCGATAAGTTCGGAACTTGCCTCTAGTTTGCCTTCTTCGACAATAGAGTCCCCACTTAGTACAACACCATATTCACCGACTTTAACTGAAGTTTCGGAAGAGTCCACTGAAAGCTCAGAGCGAACTTCTAGCTTTCAATCCCCAACAGCTGAGACTGGACTGAGCTCATCTTCCGACTCACCAACAATATCTGAAGCCTTTACTTCCGAAGACTACTCGATAAGTTCGGAACTTGCCTCTAGTTTGCCTTCTTCGACAACAGAGTCCCCACTTAGTACAACACCATATTCACCGACTTTAACTGAAGTTTCGGAAGAGTCCACTGAAAGCTCAGAGCGAACTTCTAGCTTTCAATCCAAAACAGCTGAGACAGTACTGAGTTCATCTTCCGACTCACCAACAATATCTGAAGCCTTTACTTCCGAAGAGTCCACGATAAGTACGGAACTAACATCTAGTTTGCCTTCTTCGACAACAGAGTCCCCACTTAGTACAACACCCTATTCACCGACTTTATCTGATGTTTCGGAAGAGTCTTCTGAAAGCTCAGACCGAACTTCTAGCTTTCAATCCTCAACAGCTGAGACTGTACTGAGTTCATCTACCGACTCACCAACAATGTCTGAAGCCCTTACTTCCGAAGAGTCCACGTTAAGTACGGAACTTGCCTCTAGTTTGCCTTCTTCGACAACAGAGTCCCCACTTAGTACAACACCCTATTCACCGACTTTATCTGATGTTTCGGAAGAGGCCACTGAAAGCTCAGAGCGAACTTCTAGCTTTCAATCCTCAACAGCTGAGACTGTACTGAGTTCATCTTCCGACTCACCAACAATATCTGAAGCCTTTACTTCCGAAGAGTCCACGTTAAGTACGGAACTTGCCTCTAGTTTGCCTTCTTCGACAACAGAGTCCCCACTTAGTACAACACCCTATTCACCGACTTTATCTGATGTTTCGGAAGAGTCCACTGAAAGCTCAGAGCGAACTTCTAGCTTTCAGTCCCCAACAGCTGAGACAATACTGAGCTCATCTTCCGACGCACCAACAATATCTGAAGCCTTTACTTCCGAAGAGTCCACGATAAGTACGGAACTTGCCTCTAGTTTGCCTTCTTCGACAACAGAGTCCCCACTTAGTACAACACCCTATTCACCGACTTTAACTGAAGTTTCGGAAGAGTCCACTGAAAGCTCAGAGCGAACTTCTAGCTTTCAATCCTCAACAGCTGAGACTGTACTGAGCTCATCTTCCGACTCACCAACAATATCTGAAGCCTTTACTTCAGAAGAGTCCACGTTAAGTACGGAACTTGCCTCTAGTTTGCCTTCTTCGACAACAGAGTCCCCACTTAGTACAACACCCTATTCACCGACTTTATCTGAGGTTTCGGAAGAGTCCACTGAAAGCTCAGAGCGAACTTCTAGCTTTCAATCCTCAACAGCTGAGACTGTACTGAGCTCATCTTCCGACTCACCAACAATATCTGAAGCCTTTACTTCCGAAGACTACTCGATAAGTTCGGAACTTGCCTCTAGTTTGCCTTCTTCGACAATAGAGTCCCCACTTAGTACAACACCATATTCACCGACTTTAACTGAAGTTTCGGAAGAGTCCACTGAAAGCTCAGAGCGAACTTCTAGCTTTCAATCCCCAACAGCTGAGACAGTACTGAGTTCATCTTCCGACTCACCAACAATATCTGAAGCCTTTACTTCAGAAGAGTCCACGTTAAGTACGGAACTTGCCTCTAGTTGGCCTTCTTCGACAACAGAGTCCCCACTTAGTACAACACCCTATTCACCGACTTTATCTGAGGTTTCGGAAGAGTCCACTGAAAGCTCAGAGCGAACTTCTAGCTTTCAATCCTCAACAGCTGAGACTGTACTGAGCTCATCTTCCGACTCACCAACAATATCTGAAGCCTTTACTTCCGAAGACTACTCGATAAGTTCGGAACTTGCCTCTAGTTTGCCTTCTTCGACAATAGAGTCCCCACTTAGTAAAACACCATATTCACCGACTTTAACTGAAGTTTCGGAAGAGTCCACTGAAAGCTCAGAGCGAACTTCTAGCTTTCAATCCTCAACAGCTGAGACTGTACTGAGCTCATCTTCCGACTCACCAACAATATCTGAAGCCTTTACTTCCGAAGACTACTCGATAAGTTCGGAACTTGCCTCTAGTTTGCCTTCTTCGACAATAGAGTCCCCACTTAGTACAACACCATATTCACCGACTTTAACTGAAGTTTCGGAAGAGTCCACTGAAAGCTCAGAGCGAACTTCTAGCTTTCAATCCCCAACAGCTGAGACAGTACTGAGTTCATCTTCCGACTCACCAACAATATCTGAAGCCTTTACTTCCGAAGACTACTCGATAAGTTCGGAACTTGCCTCTAGTTTGCCTTCTTCGACAACAGAGTCCCCACTTAGTACAACACCCTATTCACCGACTTTATCTGAGGTTTCGGAAGAGTCCACTGAAAGCTCAGAGCGAACTTCTAGCTTTCAATCCTCAACAGCTGAGACTGTACTGAGCTCATCTTCCGAATCACCAACAATATCTGAAGCCTTTACTTCCGAAGACTACTCGATAAGTTCGGAACTTGCCTCTAGTTTGCCTTCTTCGACAATAGAGTCCCCACTTAGTACAACACCATATTCACCGACTTTAACTGAAGTTTCGGAAGAGTCCACTGAAAGCTCAGAGCGAACTTCTAGCTTTCAATCCTCAACAGCTGAGACTGTACTGAGTTCATCTTCCGACTCACCAACAATATCTGAAGCCTTTACTTCCGAAGAGTCCACGTTAAGTACGGAACTTGCCTCTAGTTTGCCTTCTTCGACAACAGAGTCCCCACTTAGTACAACACCCTATTCACCGACTTTATCTGATGTTTCGGAAGAGTCCACTGAAGGCTCAGAGCGAACTTCTAGCTTTCAATCCTCAACAGCTGAGACTGTACTGAGCTCATCTTCCGACTCACCAACAATATCTGAAGCCTTTACTTCCGAAGAGTCCACGATAAGTACGGAACTTGCCTCTAGTTTGCCTTCTTCGACAACAGAGTCCCCACTTAGTACAACAACCTATTCACCGACTTTATCTGAGGTTTCGGAAGAGTCCACTGAAAGCTCAGAGCGAACTTCTAGCTTTCAGTCCCCAACAGCTGAGACAATACTGAGCTCATCTTCCGACTCACCAACAATATCTGAAGCCTTTACTTCCGAAGAGTCCACGATAAGTACGGAACTTGCCTCTAGCTTGCCTTCTTCGACAACAGAGTCCCCACTTAGTACAACACCCTATTCACCGACTTTATCTGAGGTTTCGGAAGAGTCCACTGAAAGCTCAGAGCGAACTTCTAGCTTTCAGTCCCCAACAGCTGAGACAATACTGAGCTCATCTTCCGACTCACCAACAATATCTGAAGCCTTTACTTCCGAAGAGTCCACGATAAGTACGGAACTTGCCTCTAGTTTGCCTTCTTCGACAACACAGTCCCCATTTAGTACACTATCTGGTTCGCCGACACTATCTGTACTTTTCCCATCTTTTGAGCCCACTAAAAGTTCAGATCTAACCTCGAGCGTACTTTCTTCAGCTTCTGTGACCCCACTAAGTACAATTTCTGATGCACCTACAATGTCTTATGATTCCACTTCCGAAGAGCTCACGAAAATTCCAGAACTTACCTCTAGTTTGCCTACTTCGAAAACAGAGTCCACTACTTCCGAAGAGCCAACGAAAAGTTCTGTGGTGACTTCTAGCCTGCTTTTTTCGCCACCTGTTTCTTCTGACAGTACTTTTTCCGATACAACGATATTTTCCGAAGTTGCTTCAACAAAGTGGCCCACAGAAATTCCGGAGGTAACCTCTAGCTTACTATCTTCACTAACTGAAGTCCCTACTTCAACACCCACCGCTTTAACTGCACCAATTGAACCGACAGTCAGTGCGCCCGAATCTTCAAAATCTCCAACTCCTGTTGGAGCGCCAACTTATGGACCTTCGTCTTCAATATCTACCAAACCCACAACCAGGAAAACTACACGACGTCCTCCTCCTCGCACTACCAAAACTGTAAAAACGACTAAAAAGCGTCGTAAATTTAGAACAAGGCCTCCTGTTAGAATTTGTTATGACAGGAGATACAAACATGGTAAGTAACGTTAAGCGAAAGAAAAATCCGATTCTTCTCGAAAAATATGAGTGATAAAATCATTTTTATTCTCTTTTCAGCCCGTATGTATTTGAAACATGTATTACATTAAGTTTGCTTCAGGTTTGTATTTAGGAAATAATATGCTATTCAAGCATGAATTGCATCCATTTGACAGAGAGCAGTAAATTTAAAATGGCATTGAGCGTTTGGTTCGTTAGATTATGATTAAAATTGTTTTATTCTTTCTCTTTTAGCACAATGCCAGCAAGTAATTAGAAGGTATTCAAAGGCTAAACGGTGCACTATTATGTAATACAAGGTAAAATTATAAAATAAGAACAATGTAAAATTATTAGAAACTGCGGAACAATGGGAAATTAGTTGGGTTATACTCTGAAGAACAGCTGCAGCACTCGCTAACAGCATTTGTTAGCGAGAGAGATTATAGTTAACGATGGAATTTATAAAGACTACAATTTTATGATAAAATCCAGAACAGTTACGGTCCCTGCTTTGGATACCATAAAGCTGCCTTCACACTTGTTTTTTTTATTTTTTAACTCTAATCGCTGCAATAGGGAAGGGGTTGATCGTTTTTCCAAACAGTGACCAGGTACGAATATCGAGTGTGTGCGCGAAACATACGATTGGAAATACACAAATTAAATGTTCAGTTCAATGATTTCTTATTTATACTTTGATGCAGTGCACAATTCAAATTTTAGGTTAAGTCCGGAAGAACATGTGCCTTGACAAATGACGATACCGTATACACTGGATGTCATGTTACTGTACTCAAAAATGTTGTGAAATGAGTCCTTTAAACAATGAACAAAGCTCAAGCACAAGATCCAATTACTGTCAATAAAAAACCAACTAAATTTCAATTCAAATTGTAAAAAAGGAGCGAGTTTTTAGTTTGCATCGATTCGGCAAACGGCCACAAGCCGAGCTGCTCTCAATCTCTTGGTGTGAGTGCTTGTAATTTTTGAACAAGATAAAAGGACCTCCAGTTTAACGTCGAATTCGAACGGCATTTTACAGCTGGCGCCAATAGCTGGTGAAGTTGACAGGATGTGTAAAAGCTATTTTTGTAGGGAAAGAAAAAACTTTGTATTAGATGTTCCGAGGCGGGTTCTAACCCACGCCTCCCGCAAATCAGGCCGACACACTGACTTTCGTCAAGCACTGGCAGTCGCCTATCGTCATGCTGCACGCCCGTTGTTCTTCCTTTTTAGGCCTTTTGTACGTGATATCGCTTGGATGACGATACGAGTCATGTGCGGTGGCCTAACTCGTTTCCAAGAGGGTAAGTTCGTAAATGGTGAGCTGAGACGCATCCCAATAAAAAAAAAAACTTTGTGAGAATGAACGCGTAAACATTTGACAAGCTGGTGTCTATGGTGGCACCCTTAATCCAGAAATAAAAAACGAATTGTTGAGACCCAATATTACCGGCTGAAAGACTTGCGGTAACACTTAGGGCGCACGCCCACATGCGACTGAAAGATAAAGTGACGGCTGACCATGATATTTAAGCACGTCAGCAAGCCAAAATAAACAAACATGATTGATTGATTCTGCAAAGCTGAGCTTGCAACTGAATTTTAGAGATCAATTATGTGCTTATGTGTTTACATCAGCCTTAAGTTCAGCCGCATGTGTGCGCGCGCCCTTAGATACTTGGCTTCCGGATTAAGAATCATATCCCGGATAGTATCTGAAACTGATGCAGTCTTCAATGGACTGTAAATTGTGAGTTGTGGCGCCACGCTGAGTTTTTTGCACCTCGATTTTTGTAGTCTGATCTGCTAACATTCCGCAGGCATTCGTAAATTTCCACATCTTCGATAAGCTTTTTGTTGCATTTTCTGACCAATACATATTTATTCCACGCTTTATATTTTTGTTTTTCACTTCCATTTAAGAAAATTCCAAGATTTTTCTTTCAGAAAAACAAAAATCAATCGCGTCGTAACAGTTGGTTTACATAGAAATACGCTTTTTTTATTAGTTATCGATTAAATTTTAAATGACAGCTTGAATTTCTGTTTTTTTTATCGATCACAATCACAAAAACTTGCAATCATGATTGCACATCACATTCGTTCACCACAACAATCGAACTAGATCCATCAATTTCTTGTCATTGATTTGTGCTGGTAAACACGGCCAATCATTTTGTGAAAAAAATGTATAATTATGATATTTACTAGCCCTCTTAAAGTATTAAGTCTTAAATCGTAAACATCAACCAACAATAACAAATCGCTTGAAAAAAATATAATTTTTTAGAACTTACATGCTTCATGTGAAATTACACTAAAAGTATCATTCGACATATTCTCATATTTCGAACATATCAATTGATAAGCTATTTACATTGAAAACATGACAACATGAAGGGCCACTTGATTATCGTGTCATCATTAGTCGAACAGTGTGAAGGCAGCGCCTCAATAAATTTAGTAATTTAGCCTAAGTAATATTTAATTCTATCAAAATCTTCATAAAAAATATTAACACCATATTAACATTTAATATTTTCAGCATTTCGACTAAATGATTAAAATCTAATAAATAATTTATGTTCCAATTCATGTCGTTTCTACATTCATTGCGCCACTACCTTGACTTGAGTGGTGTGACTGCGTTTGGCTGTGTCAAGCTGTTTCATTTCAATTGCGACAGCATACATACATACATATTCCCTTCAGTTTTTGACTGTGCACGTTCGATTTGTGAGACGGTTGTGTAATTAATTTTATTTGTTTCGGGCATTCGACATTGAATAAATTTTTGCAATGGAAAATCCGGTCAAATTAGATAATTCTAATAATGCGGCACCGATGCCCCAACGCCAACAAAGAGGCAACATTCAGGCGAATAAAAGTATTGCTGGCAAACATGGCCCGCCGAAGCAGCAAAATGATGCTACCGATGGCAGCCCGGCCGAGAAAAAGGCACGATTTGGTGGTGGCCCCAATAACCAGAATGGCGGCCCTGTAGCTGGTGGTGGCGGCGGCGGTGGTGGTGGTCCTGGAGGTCCCAATGCAAACCAAAATAAGAACTTTGGTGGCAATAAGGGTGGATTCGGTGGGAATCGTAATCGGAATCGTGGAGGAAACCAGAATAGACCAAATTTCCAAAATGCAAATAATGCCAATGTAAGTGTACCCATTTTGTTATAGATACATACATACTTACATTTTTACGAAAAAAATGGCAGAAAAATTGCACTCTACTACATACATACATATGTCTGTACGTATGTATGGCTGCTGTTAAAAATAATGGACCGGTCTGGTGTGGGCACACCAGTAGATGTACATACATATGCCGGTGTACATAATTGAAAATTATAGGTACACATACATGTATGTGTGTAGCGTGGTGTATCATTCAGTTCCCAGAGTTTACAAATTGGCAACGAATACATGCACACATCTGCCCACATATATGTATGTGTGTGTGTGTGTGCAAGACGTATTTAATCGCGTTTCCATCAAGTAGCATTTTAGCATCTCGATAGAATGAGACGACGTACAAAAGAACAATCGCGTCGAATAAAAATATTATTCTGGTACAGTGAATATCGATTATATGCAAATTGAAAAGCAAGTCGGCATTTTAAATTCGTCCGCAGACTTGCATATAAATATGTTTGATGCCCAGTAAATTAAAAAATTGCATTTTTGTCATATATTTTTGTGTAGAATTTAGCACATAATTTTTGAATTTTTTTCATAGAAATATATTTAACTGGGCGGGTTAGTATTCAATTTATAAACTCACAATATTTTATCGAAAAATATTTGTATTTTATAACCGATATTTACTGTGTCCATTTGTGTAATAGATTTTGTACCTGTTTTTATGGGTGAAGGAGAGGTTTCTGTTTTGCTGCTTAAGTGAATAAAAATGGCAGCAACCACAACAACAATGGTCACAGAATTACCGCTCAAATCACATTGTGTATGTGTGTGTGTGTGTGTGCGTGTGTGTGTGTGTGTTGTGTGGTCCATATAAGTACACACTTCTTGGGTTCATTCAACCTTCTTCTTTTTATTTTATTTGTCGTGCTTTCAAGTATTGTAACATGTTTTCGTATTGTATTGTCACATTTTTATGTACACATTTGTTAGCACGCATAAATATGTTGATGAAACTTCTCTTAAAGAACTTAGTTAAATGGCTTGGAATTGAAACTAATATATAAACACAAGTCCCAATTCCATGTTTTACGCTTCTTTTGTTTGTACAGTCAATACAATAATTATTCGAACGAAATGAAATTTGGTTAGAAATAAAATGAGATTTAACAGAATTCCAATTGTTCCAAAAATTATGTTTTAATATCGTTTAACATCAGGCATTAAGATACAAAGCAGGCCCCACTCTTTGACAATGATTTGAATCTACTTTACTAGGTTGTGCTGTTGCTGTAATATCACAACTTTCCAATATTTGCAATTTTTTAGTTGAATATGAATGTCCATGTTAAAAGGTCTTGCAGGTGAACCCCGAGGGTTGTATTCAGCATTTGTCAAACATTTCGCCATTTTCCTTTAGTTCCATTCAAGCGTAGCCGGCATTCGCTTTGCAGTCAAGTGATGCATTGAGGTGATGTTCTCTTGACCCACCCCGAACTGAGTCCCCCACATGTTCCCATAACTTCGTTCGTGGGGGGGGGGAGGCTTGACGGCTTTGACTATTTGGTCCGCTAGATGATTTTAAAAATACGTTATTATGACTGAATAGAATGCGTTTAAATTAATTTTTTTTAATAGTTTACTAATCATAAAAGACGAAAAAAAAAAACCAAAAATAAGTCAATTTGTTGAAGCTTCGAAATATATTCAATTCTGTTCCCAATTCCGAGTGGAATTAAAAATAAAACGATTGGAATTTCGAATCGTTTTCATTATGGTGATCCCGTTTCCGAGTGAAATAAAAACGGTCGTTATCACTCTGATCCGATAACAATTATTTATCGAAAGAAACTGATGTGTTTTCAATTGTCTGCACAAAAAACGTTATCTTTCAAGTCGAATAGATTTACAATTACTTAAAAATCATTTGTGCGAGGACGCTTTCCACGCTGCTTTTCATCTCGTCGATATATCGATGTCGATCGAGGTCACTGTGATGTCGCCATGCGGTTTCAATAGCAAAAAGTATATATGTTTTATTCTTGTTCTTCTTCTTCTTACATGCTACCTTCGTGAGTCACGCTCACTGCTGATATCGATGATGAGCTTGTCATACATTGATATACATATCGATAATATCTAACAGTCACAAATTTATATTTCGTCGATCGAATCATCTTTTGCTGCGTCTGCATTAGGTCGCATCTCTGCATGGCCCATGAATTCAACTCCTTCAATTCCGCCTACAACCTTGTAAAGGCGACACAATATACTTTCTTCCATTCAATGGTACATTTGAGAGATGGTCCTCTGTCAGCTTTGCATCCACTTGGATTCTGTCCCATTTACAAGTCCTCATAATTCTTCATGAATTTTAGCAATATGTGTTCCTGCTTAAGGATTTTTGTGTTTGCTTCAGGAATATGCTATTATTAAAAGCAATTTTAAAAACAAAGGGTTTCCCTACTTAAATGCTAAATTCTTGTTGTTGAGTCACTGATTGTCCAGTTGATATCGATTTGCTTGTGCCTAATTTAATTTACACAAATTGTCATGACAGAGTTTGTCTGTTTTGTGTGCGAATCACGCCAAATTAATTAGTCGAAACATCGAATTTTTGCATTAGTGCTCCCCCACCCGCACATAAATATCTGTGTTTCCCATGTGGTTTGTCGATAGTTGCTGACAAATTGTCCACTTTGTGCAATTTATAAACATCAGGCTAATTGAAATTATTGAAATTTCTAACTGCTTAATCTATATTCACACAGGCAAATAATTTGCGCAAATTTGAATTAAAAAATTTTTGCTAAATAGACCAAACTTTTTGGCCATATTTGATCATATTCTTGCGTATAGGACCATAGTTATAGGTTGAAGGTACTGAAATCAGGAAAAATTTGGACAAATTGTTTGCCTGCCTGTGTGAACGTAGCTGAAATATTAACCATTATTAATTATTTGCTCTAAATATTCTGTGTGAATGGGTGAAGCGATGTGAAACCGAAGGTTGTTTCTGCGTAAAATTCTTAAGCTACGATTTGCCCCAAATTTTGTTGAAAATTGACCCAAAAGTTATCCAATTTGCACCTTTTAGCCAAATTTGCATGAATATTTGTGCAAATTATTTGCCCAAAAGAAATGTCAAAAGTGATTTACAATAAAATTACTCAGATAAGCCTTACAGATTCGCCATAGTTTGTTCTTATATTATTTGCCTTCCAATGCCAAACTCGGCAAATTCGATAACAGTTTGCCAGAGAGTTTAGGCTGCCCACAAATCAAATTTATTATGACAAATTAATTTGCAGCTTAAGAACTGAAACCGTTTACTATTATAATTTGTGGAACCATAAAATCCGAAATAATTTTTTCTCAAAAGGAACACAAAAATACATAAGAGTTTATTTTTCTTATATTTTTACTACACACACACATTTGCTTTTCGTGTTTCGTATCAAATGAATTTAGCCAAATCCATCAGAAATGCTTTATGTAATGATGAGTGTTTAAATAATTATTGTGTTGACCCCCCGTCTGTATGTGTGTATTGTTCTAGCAATCTTACTTAACCTGCGTTTGGAAACACATATCTTTATGTTATTCAGAATAACTTGGGGTGATTAAACTATTTATATTTTTGGGTGGCAAAAAGATATTAAGCTATTTTTTCAAATGGGTTTTTAGCGGGTTGTGCAAATATGTCATCATTTAAAGATGATCGTTATAGTATTAGAACGGCGGGTGGGTCGATGTTGTTTTGCTGACGTCTGTTTGCTGAGAGCGACACGTCCAAATGATAAAATTCGAATTTTAGACGAAAATTCATCTCGGTGACCTACAAGAGCTTCACCATTACCTTGATAATACTTTTTTGTGGGTCCAATATGAATATGGTCGGTTCCTACAACATGCTTATCCTCTCTAAGAGACCATCAAGATGGTGTGATATGTGGGTTTTTCTGAAATCCCAACCCACATTAGCAAGCCAGGCCAGGTAGAGTCATTCCATTTCACCATCGACCCGCCCTTATTTGATGAATCTCTGGATTGAAATTACTTTTTTTTTTGGGGTATAATTGGGATTTGGTATAGACTCTCTTAAAACATAAACATTTTTATTCATTTATATTAAAATAACATACACTACCTGTAGCAAAAGCCTTCTAATGAAGCTCCCAAACCGGACGGAGGAAATCCTACTGACAAAGTTAAAGAAACTATTGCGGCTAATCAGTCGAATGCCAATGCCCAGCAAGGTGGCGGTGGTCAGCAGCAGCAGCAAGGTGGCGGTGGTCCACAGCAGCAACAAGGACAAGGTCCGCAGCAACATCAAGGCCAAGGACAAGGTGGTCCGCAGCAGCACCAAGGAGGTCCGCAGCAGCAGCAAGGAGGTTTTCGTCAACGCGGCGGCGGCGGCGGCGGTAACAACCAAGGAGGTGGTGGTGGTGGTGGTAACAATAATCAAGGAGGCGGCGGAGGTGGAGGACCCGGAGGACGAGATAATAGAAATCGTGGTCCACGTCAAGGCGGCCCTGGCGGCGGTGGTCCCAACAATGCTGGCGGCGGCGGCGGCGGCAACAATAGTCGCGGTGGCGATGATTTCTACATTGTCCAAAGGCTGCGCAGTATTAATGGACCCACTCACGAGCTGCCCCCCGTTGAGGTGGCCCAGGAGACGAAGTTCTCGGGCCGCAATCGTCTCTATGTGGGCAATCTCACTGGTGACATCACCGACGATGAGTTACGCGAAATGTTCAAGCCGTTCGGTGAAATTGGCGAAATCTTCTCTAATCTTGAGAAGAACTTTACATTCCTTAAGGTTGATTACCATGTGAATGCCGAGAAGGCCAAGCGCGCTCTGGACGGCTCCCTGCGCAAGGGGCGTCAGTTGCGTGTGCGTTTCGCGCCCAATGCGACCATTTTGCGTGTCAGCAATCTGACTCCATTTGTGTCGAACGAATTGCTCTACAAATCGTTCGAGATATTCGGGCCCGTTGAGCGGGCTAGCATCACTGTGGATGATCGTGGCAAGCATACTGGCGAGGGCATCGTTGAGTTTGCCAAAAAGTCATCGGCAAGCACCTGCTTGCGTTTGTGCAATGAGAAATGCTTCTTTTTGACCGCATCGCTGCGCCCATGCCTCGTGGAGCCGTTGGAGGTGAATGATGACAATGACGGATTGCCCGAAAGGGCACTCAATAAGAAGATGCAAGAATTCAACCATGAGCGTAGCATTGGGCCGCGTTTCGCCGATATGAATTCGTTCGAGCACGAGTATGGATCCAGGTGGAAGCAACTGCATGATCTATTCAAGAGCAAGCAGGATGCACTTAAACGTGAGCTGAAAATGGAAGAAGAGAAACTCGATGCTCAGATGGAATACGCTCGCTATGAGCAAGAAACTGAGCTTTTGCGTCAAGGTTAGTATATCTCAAATGGGATCTTCTGCCATATAACTCTTCCTCTCTTTCTCTCTCTCTTATGTGTACTCTGCCAAAGTGTGGAACACATAAAGCTTTGAGCATATCTGATTTTTTCCCTACAACTAATTTTAAATTTTGGAAATGGGTCTTATGTGGGGGGAGTTTAACTAACTTTTATGAGGGTTATCTTTTATATTTTATGCCTAATGCCGAAAGAAAACTTTGAAAAAGTCTGTAACAGAAAGCTGTCATTAGTTGCCAAATCACAGCTCCAGAACTCTGCTGCAAGCGGCGGAAGCAGATTAAATGGTCATACCTTTCAAGAACTGTAGTGTTCTATATGTGAATGAACCGAGACTTGCGCTCTCTAAGAAATGCTCCAATTCCATTCGCTTCTTTATTAATACAATAAATATAATTAAAGTGCAGTTGTGTTGTGGGTGGGACATGTTTAAATAGTGCTGGTAGGCTGGTTTCGGTGTGGATGGATGGCCCAGTCTTCTTTTATGCAATTAGTGACAAGTCAAAGACTTTCTTCACTGAAGCGAGTATTCTACACTAATTTTGTGCTTTCATTGAACACTGATGATGATCTCATAATTAATTTGAGTTCAACCCAAATATATTTGTTGGCATTCAGGTCGGGACATAGACTTGCATTCTCAGTTTAGTCTTAAAACCATAGCCTTGCGAATTTTGGTGAATGTTTTGGGATTATTGTCCTGTTGAAACTTTCATACAAGGTCAATATTTTCCTCATATTTTGAACGGGTGGATTAAAATAAGTTCTGATGGCACAGAAATTTGACTCACAAATGAAAATATTTGGATGGGAGCCAAGTTATTTTGTGCATTTTCGACAAAAAAAAATGAATATGCAATTCATAAAAATGTACCAACATATTTTTCGACATATCAAAGTAGGGGCTTATTAAATATAGTTTCTAAATATTCACTTTTTCATCTATTGATTTAACAGTTTAGTTTTCATAAAAGAAACTAAAAATGTGTTGTTATTATACATAACCAGCTGTCCCAGCTCGCGTTGCTACGCCTTTTATAGTATTTTAAACTACGGCTGCAAACCGGTCCTGAACCAACAAACACCAGAGAAGCGGTTCGATTCGGGGTTTTCGGGTAAACTAAACCTTTTAAATTTTTAAGTCCCCGAATCGAACTGCCTGTATAAAAGAAAGAAAAGGTTCGGTTTAAACAATCAAGTCAAGTCAATTTCTTAAGATCCTAATAACTTTCTCAATATTATGACTGGAAAAAACTATTTTATAGTACAGAATCGCTTGAATTAAAGATGCTTTTGTAAATGAACGGTAAGTTTCTCTCTTATGCATGCTCTCCCTAAGCATTCGATTGCTTCTACTGTCTGTTCTAATGTCTACTCCTGAAGCACATTTGAATTTAATATTAATTGAATAGTGCCTGTCATGAGATGATCAGTGCGATTTAATCTGCAGAAAATTCAATTATAATGTTTAATTCCGTTCCTGACTTCAATATGGAATCTGATTGCGTCCTTAAACAACGAATTAAGAAGCAGAACCGGGATTTCATGCTCACAGTTGATGAAATCAGTGCTGCCGGATCTCCGAAGCAAAAATTGCTAGATTTGGGAAAAAAAGTTGCTAAAAATTGCTAAAAATTATGTGAAAATTGCCAAAAAAAAAAAATTGCTAAGCCATTAAAGTGTTCGTTTCGACAAATATATGTTTGTATTGATGAAAATATGATCACTTGTCGCAATCGCCGTGTGTTTGGCAATGTGTAGGCATAGTTGCCGCTTTCTGTTCCTCCGTTTTTTTTTTTGAATTTGGATCGAAAGACAACTTATTTTTTTTGGGTAAATGCAGCCACATGTTTTCTTGAAACGGCGCACAGTGTAAGATTTTGCATATTTAGGGAAACTTAAATCAAAACGAGAAGGCCAAGCTAACTTCGTCTGTGCCGAAGTTTTTATACCCTTGCAAATGCAAATGTCACAGTTTAAGTACGCTTACATAAAAATCAAAAAATTTTGTAACTAAAACCTATTTTCCGACAGAAAAACGTCTGAAAAAAAGTTTTTCTCACTAAGACTCAATTTCTGACCGATCGGCCCAATGGCAGCCTTAGGATATAGTCATCCGATTTCGGACCAATTTTGCGAATCTATTTGAAAGCATATAAAATAAGTCATCAGCGAGTTTAAGGACGCTAACAAAACTAAACAAAAAATTTTTTTACCAAGACTCATGTTCGACCGATCGGTCCTATGGCAACCATAAGATATAGTCACCCGATGTCGATCAACTTTTTCAAATTAGTTTGAAAGCGTTTAATATTAATAAACACCGACCTTAAGAACGATTGACTTGGAAAAAAAAAGTTTTTTTTCACTAAGACCCATTTTCCGACCGATCGGTCCTATAGCAGCTATAAGATATAGTCATCCGATTTTGACAAAAATTTTCAAATCTGTTTGAAACACGTTACATTGGAAACAAAAAAGTTTTTCTCACTAAAACCCATTTTTTGACCAATGGTTCCTATGGCAGCTATAAGATATAGTCATCCGATTTTGACCAAAATTTGCAAATCTGTTTGAAAGTATATAATATTATTAATGACCGAGTTTAATCACGTTAACATTGGAAACAAAAAAGTTTTTCTCACTAAAACCCATTTTTCGACCGATGGTTCCTATGGCAGCTATAAGATATAGTGATCCGATCCGGTCGGTTCCGACATATTAGCAGCGTGCAGTAAAAAGAAGACTCTGTGCAAAATTTCAGCTAGATAGCTTTAAAACTGAGAGACTAGTTTGCGTAGAAACAGACGGACAGACAGACAGACGGACAAAGCTCAATGAACTCAGCTCGTCCCCCTGATCAAGAATATATATAGTTTATGGGGTCGGAAATGAATATTTCTATGCGTTGCAAACTTCTGGGCAAAATTATAATACCCTTTGCAAGGGTATAAAAAGTGCACCAAATTGAATGATTTTTTTTTTTAATGTTAGAAAAATATCCAGTTTTTATGAAAGCAAAAAAAAATCAGAATCAAAATATTATAAGCAGCAATAAAATAGTCATTTAACAGGCCACATTGCAACGCCTGAAAAATTCCATTTGACAGCTGGCGCATCAGGCACAAAATTAAAGCGATTAACATTTAGCCGTGAGAGTCTTGTTTCCAAGAAGAGCTATTTTTAACTTATTCTTGATTAGTTGAACTGCATTGTAATTTTCCATACCGGATTTTAATACCTTCACTGGAACATTTCATATAATTTTGTTTAAAAACCCCCAAAAAACTAAGCCAATTGGAAAAAATCTTGTTGCTTTTATGGACGCCAACTTGTAAGTTCTATTGAGTTCGGTGATGCCACCATATGGAGGACAAGCGGATGGATTCCCAGAATATATTTAAAAAAAAAAACATGTTTCCGCCATTTTGAGTTTTTCATTTTATTCCAAGACCAATTTTCGAACAAAATCACGTGTAATTCGATGTTTTTTGCTACCTACGCCGTCAGTTTTAAAGCTATCTTTACCAAACTTTGCACGAAAACTTGAAATACATGTATGTAGGCTATATATTTGTCGTAACCGGACTGATCAGATGACTATAGCATATAGCTGTAATAGGACCGATCAGTTTGGAAAACAAGTTTTTGTGAGAAAAACTTCTGTGTTCCCAAAGGTAAAGTAAAATTGGCTCAAACAGCACCTCCAGAAGGGCCAGGGCCAAGCTTCTCTCAATCTCTTGGCGTGTGTGCTTGTAATTTTTCGCACAAGAGAAAGGGACCTACAGTTTAACGCCGAATCCGAACGGCAATTGTTAGAGAATTTGCTTTTTCATGGCTAGTTATACTTTACAGCTGGCGCCAGTAGCTGGTGAAGGTGATCGGGTGTGTGTGAAAGCTTTTTTCTAAAGAAAGAAAAAACTTTTTCTATTAGATGGTCCGAGGCGGGATCGAGAACCCACAACCTCCCGCACCAGCAGCCACACATACAACTGATGCGCCACGCCCGACCACCTTGTTCCCAAAGGTAGCGTCTCCTAAATTAGTATTTATTAAGTTGAAATGCTTTCACATAATGCTACAAAGTCTTATAAAAATCAGACGACTATATACCTACCATAGGATTAAAGTTCGGGTCAAAAACTAGTTCCAGTGAGAAAAACTTTTTTGTTTTTTGTGATAGTGTCACCAAACATTGCATTTAATAATTTTAAATGCTATCACACAATTCTACAAAATTTGATCAAAATCGGTTGACTATATCGTATAGCCCCCATATAAAAATCGTGTTCTTCAGGCTATAACTGATAAATGCGATGTTGTTTGGGAGGGGGGAGGTATTGTTCATCTTAGAGACATAGACATCCGTATGGCCAAAAAAATGTTTCCATTTTTAATTTCAAGCGGATATCTCGTAAACTACGGCCGCAATTGATTTAAGTCCCCCTAGATAGGCAAAATCTTACACTGTGCGGCGAGGTGGCGCGGATATCAAAAGGCTTTGCGCCTATTGCCGATTTTGCAAAACGCGCAATATGCTTTCGTTGAATCGCGCAATCCTTGCGAATCCATTGCTTGAACTCCTCATCTTGCAGCCAGGCATCACGAAAATTTTGCTTATCAATTTTTGGCAACTTAACCCAATCATAAAACACAGCAAAAGAAGAGTGAGCGAACACTTTCAAGTGGTTCATATAATCGAACCACTGAGTCAAATAGAAGTTCCGATATCTTTGTAAACCACTATTAATTGAAATTTGTGCAGTCAATTGCACAAAGGTATAAAAAAAAGTAAAAAATTCTAAAGAAAATTAAAAAATTTCAAGTTTATTAATAAAGTTGCTAAAATTGCTAAAGAAAAATTAAAAATTGCTAGATTTGTTGTAAGTAAAAGTTGCAAATTTGTTTAAAAGTTGCTAGATCTAGCAACTAAATTGCTAAAGTGGCAACACTGGATGAAATCATCCAACCAGAAACGCAAACTGGCATTTCAGTTCCTAAACTTAATTAGAAATCTGCTTGAATCCTTACTAAAAAAGATGATTTTTCTTTTAAAAATTAAGTTCAACAATGAACCACAATCCTAACCAGTTTACAACAAAAGATGGTCCAACAACTAATATCATTTTTCACCATATATAAGGTTGTCAAAAAAGTCTTGCGGTATTTTTATTGAATTTTCAATTGTTCATAAAATTGGTTATAATAATGCGTTTTGTTCGATGACGAGTTCCCAACGAGATGCCAACTTCATAATGCCCCTCTTATAGAAGCTCGCTTCCCTATTGGCAAAAAACTCGGAGAGCCAATTTTCACAGGACTCTCTTGTGGCCAACTTCCGACTACCAAGCTCGCGTTCGCCATGGACAGAAATAGGTGGTAATCACTTGGTGCGAGATCCGGACTATACGGTGGATGCAAAAGAACCTCCCAACCAAGCTCCCGGAGCTTCTGGCGCGTCACCAAAGATGTGTGTGGCCTGGCGTTGTCCTGATGGAAGACAATTCGGCCTCTGTTGATCAAAGATGGCCTCTTCTGCATGAGTGCTGCATTCAAGCGGTCCAGTTGTTGGCAGTACAGGTCCGAATTGAGCGTTTGGCCATAGGGGAGCAGCTCATAGTGGATGATTCCCTGCCAATCCCACCAAACACACAGAAGAACCTTCCTGGCCGTCAATCCAGGCTTGGCCACCGTCTGGGTTTGCGCTTCACGTTGTCGTAAGTGACCCACTTTTCATCGCCAGTCACCATCCGCTTCAAAAACGGGTCGATTTTGTTGCGATTCAGAAGCGATTCGCATGCATCCATACGGGCAAAAATGTTTTTTTGCGTCAAGTCGTGTGGCACCCATACATCGAGCTTCTTTTTGAATCCAAGCTTCTTCAAATGGTTTATAACGGTTTGATGACTCATGCCCAGCTCTTGGCCGATGCTACGGCTGCTACTATGCCGGTCTCTTTCGATCAATTCAGCGATTTTATCGCAATTTTCGACGACAGGCCTTCCGGACCGTGGCGCATCTTCGATCACCTCTGCACCAGAACGAAAACGTTGAAACCATCGTTGTGCGGTGGCAATGGAAACTGTATCGGGTCCATAAACTGCACAAATTTTATTGGCAGCATGAGATGCATTTTTGCCTTTATCGTAGTAGTACTGTAAAATATGCCGTATTTTCTCTTTATTTTGCTCCATGTTTGCGACGCTATAACTCACGAACGACTAAAAACAAACAACAATAAATCAAACACGTGTTAGCGCGTGAAAAGAGCTTTCCAAAAAGCTCTAGCGTGAACCGATGCGACGAATACAACTAGAACTACGCGCTTGCAAAGACAAGCTTGCGGAAATACCGCAAGACTTTTTATTTTTTTATTATTTATTGATACAGTCGAAAAATGTATTTCTTATATTTGAGAAATCTTTGTTCAAAATTTGTTGAAAATTAGTTGTATGTTTTGCTATTTCAAAATCCAAAAAGTGTCTTTTTCCCAGTACTTAAATTTACAATCGAATTTATAGTCTTTTTTTTTTTTTGTTCTGTTTCGGCTCGACTTTGGCACGATATTCGCTCGATAAATCAGTTGTTTCGGATTGTACGCACAGAGATCCAAGTCTCTTCTCCAGCTATGATGCATTTCATTACGTCCTGATAGTTAGAAAGCATTGGGCTTGTTCAGCAGAACAATTTGCTTTGCTCCCTGATCAAGTATAAATTTTCACTGATCCTTCTGCTCAACTCGAGTGATGCGGTATCATGATGATAGCCAATTTGAAGTATCATGATAGAGGAGCATGTATCGAAGAAATAGTATGCTACTTTGAAGTGATACTGCTCCCACCAACAGTAATTGTGTATCGATAGGCATGCTATCGGTAACAATATATGCGCATTTTGTGCATTGATTGCAATAATAAGCTTGTTTATCTTCTGTAAATAACTATAATAAATTCCAAAATATAATTTTGCCTAATTGTGATTTCGTAGATGCAAAATTTAAGTTGACACGGAGCGCTAATGTGCCTTTTCAAAATACATCGCCTCGGGGCGTTGTTAAAAATGTAGCACTTCGTTCAGCAGAAACTATTTGATGCATCATTTTTTTTGTGATACCTGCTCAAGGATCAATTATTCTGCTGAACACAAGCCCATTGTTTCACAGATGTTACCACGACGGTCTTTTTAAAAAAATTTAGTGTTTTTGGAACCGTTCAAGATTGGACTCTTCTCAAGCACAATTCGTCACTCAATATCGCCGCCTGCACCTATCCAAATGATACGCCCAAACTATCAGCGATGTCTCCAATAGTCAATCGACGATTTCCAAGCACCATTTCTTTAACTTGCTCTAGATACCGCACACTTTTCTCAACACTCTAGCGGGCGGCCTTGAACTTGTTATTGCACGTGTAAACATTCTTTGAAGATAGAGTCTGGATCTCCAAAGGCTATATCTGCAGCATTCTCAACGTTTTCCTCAGCCGAAATGCCATTCCGCAAACAAAATTTAAAGCAACTTCTTTGTGTTCAAAAATCGCAGAATTCACTTTTAGCACCTCTCAAAACGAATCGCGTATCTTAAATATTAATGAAATTTTGATGTGAAATCTCGCACAGCTGTCACTAACCACCAAGTTACAGAAATAAAATAAATTATCGATGGGGAAAAACCAACAAGGTTTAAATCAAAAATTCACCTTTCAATATGATGACAGTAGTGTGTATGCAAAACGATTAGAAGGCGTTAATAATCAATCGGCTGTCGGGCAGTGTAATTAATGAAAATCAATAATTCTCTGTACTTTCGGAATCTATGTTCATTGCAAATGGAGCTCATTTTCATATATTTTTGGATCTTTTTAGATCCAAGAAGAGGTGATATGAGGTTGCAACAGAGATGCTGCAGTTGCTAGCAGTTTTGGGATGGCGAAAGTTAGCTTTTTTGCAATGTCGCAAAGATTCTTGACAATACAATCGAGACCGTTTTTATAAAGTGGTATAATCGGAACTGTTAACCGAAATAAACCGTTTTAAATCAAGTACCGGAACCGGAACCTATACAAATTTTTATTTTAGAACCGAAAACCGTTTACCGTTATTAATGGAACCGATAGCACCGGAACGAAACCGAAACGTTGGTACACTGGTACTGTTTCGGTTTTTTTACCTTTGCAGAGCGCATCGTAGATTTGGTCACTAGTTGTAGCTCAACCTACAAGATGCTAAAATATTTGCTGGCGGAAGACATTTTCAACATTTGCTCCAGTTTTGCGGCTGCAGATATCGACTTTCTTTTGCACCGGAAAGTGTACGCATATTAGGACCAGCAGAGGTGCTCACAACTAAACTTCAAGCCGAAAATCTTGTTTTGGGTGATTTTAATTCCATTTGTGGATACACTGCAAATTGGAAATATACAAAAATTCGTTGTCTCTAGCTAGCTTCGTCGTAAACAGCTACTGGATTCCATTAAGACTTTTCTCGCACGTTTTCGAAACCATGAAAACATTCTTAAGTGGTGGTCAGAATCCTCCACAAAGTTCCCAAAATTGTATGATGTATGATTAAATGTGAAACCATTAATTTTGTGTTGAATTTTGTTACGTTTGTTACGTCTACGTTGATTTAGATTTATCTCAAAATTTAATTTTTCCAATATTAAAATAAGTAATACTTATACCGGTACGTACCGACATACCGAAATAAAAGACCCCCCGGGTACCGTATCGAAACCGAAAACCGAAATTAATTGAAATCCGAAATAGAACCTTTTACCGAAACATTCATTTCGGGACGTACCGGTACCGGTACCGGAACCGAAATTCGTTTCGGGATTAAGCCCTGGGTATAATATATGATTCTTTCCTTTTAAGTGGGATACTGTTTAAAAGCAGATCACAATACTCTCTAAAGCACCGATGCCCAGCCGTATGCTCTTTGGGTACGTTTTGTTATTGTAATTCCACCAAACATAGGAAATCAATGATCGTATACATGCAGGGCGCGAGGCATACAAAACGACACACACGCTAACGATTTCGTGTGTATGCGACGCGTAGAACAAAAACCGGTTTTGTTCTCTTCTTTGATTGGCGTTTGCGAGCGCATGCAAACTGACCAACAACAATTTCATTATTGGTATTGGTGCTTATCTTTGTGAGTATTGGTGAGTGCTCTGTCGTATGCAGCTTTTGGGCATGCCTGCTTTAAAGCATACCGTGTTCTGGTATCTCTAGACTTCGTATGAGGACTCTTTCAGCAATTGAGACAAACCGAAACAAACAAAACTTACACTGTAGTACCACTGCACCGGTGCTGGTTCAAACGAATCTGCTAACACTCATAGCCACCAGCCATGTTGTTTGCCTAACGAATTTTGTATGGGAAAGTCCGCAAAACGTACCGGTCGGTACGACGATGCATTACCAGTCGTTAATGTCGTGATGGTCGGTCCGACGATGCATCACCAGTCGTTAATGTCGTGATGCATCACCTCCCAGTCGGACTTAAGTGCATGCCAGAGGTACATATTTCATGCCTACTTCTCACGTCAGAAGGCATGAGAAACCTGAAAGTTCCCATTCGTTTTTGTTAAGCAACGCCGTAATACTTAGGGTTGTTGTTGTTGTTGTAACCGTTAACCGTTTGGGTGACGTCACGCGGCAGCCTTCGGGTTCTGCTTTTCTCTCTACAAACTCAGTACTTCAGATGTACCAACTTTGTATATCGTAGGTAGGAAGACCGGCGGAGACGTTGGCTGAGAAAGCCCTGACTTTTGGAGGGCTCTTTGTATGAAATGTCACCCCATAATTAAATTAAATAGATTTGAGTTTACTTGCCATTTTTTTGTTTATATATTTAAACCAACAACACTTTTTGTCTACTTCTATTAATATTATTGATGTTCGCCATGGTGCGTTTGATGTTGGCTTTCTGATTGCTGATGTTAGCGAGGATAGTTAGCGATGTGGCCTTTAAATGTGCAGTTGTTTGTAGTTTTTAAACAAGTGACCTGTTTTAAGTAAAAAATGTATTAATAGAATTTTGGTGATAATAATGAATGATAATAATAATACATAAATGCTATAAAATCCCTAGATGTAATTAAATTCGATACTCACCAAGAATATATATCGTGTATTTGTAATTATAGAATTATTATTAATATTCACGGTTAACACATCCTTTTTCCGCAAAAAAACCGAAATCGAACTGACTTCACAATTTTTTTCGTATTCTCTCTCTCGTTTGGTCAACGTACATCAAGCGTTCGGGACTAACTTCGTTATTCTACTTCGAGTTCGATCTCTACGAGAGAGAGAGTTTGAACCGTTTCACGATATGCTGACTCTTAGGCTTACAAATAGCTGAGAAAAGAACGTGTGAGTTTGTCATGGTGAAAAATTGACTTATTTCATGCCAAAAAAAAAAATAATGTAGTGACTAATTTCGTGAAATTTCATGCCACCAAATGTACTTATTTTGGTAAATACATTCTGCAAAGACCGACTGGGCTGTCGTTAGCGAAGCAACGCACGCTCAGTGATGCATCAGGTCGTTATTCAGGGTGTAGTGTGTTCCCATCACTACACTGACGACTGCTAATTCAGCGTCGTACCGACCGGTACGACACAATTTGTTAGGCAAATAACATGATGTGTTAGCGGATTCGCTAGAACCAGCCCCTTGGTGCAGCGGTACTACAGGGTATCTTCTATTCCAACTTGGAGGGCACAATGGGTTTGCTTTTCTACCCATTCTAATTGTTTGCTTGAGAAAGGAATAACCGAATGAATGTGGTTTCTTATATTTGTCACGGACACGAACAAAGCGCTTTAATCAATCTTACCGGACAGGAGCTTATGCATATGCGTCCATGTCTGTTCTCATTGTGGTTTTGTTGAGACTTCAATGAGCTTAGAGACTGTGCGCTTGCTTGGCTTTACAAATTGATTTTGTAGACTAAATCGACTGATACGATAAACTTGCTGTCTATTTCCTACTCCTCCCAGCGGGGCTCAACGTGTTTTGTATGTAAGTATGCATCACGCCTAATGAAAAAGTAATGCATGCACTACAATCGCTGACTTTCGTTAGAAATATACTAAATCGAAAACAGACTGCGAATATTCTGCATTACAATTCGTAGTGGGAATCTGATGGCAGTTTGGCTCTAGCATACATCTTTTATTACCGTTTACTACCGTTTACAAAGCGGCCATGCGCATATGGCAAAGTTCCCAAAGCAGATTGTAAGGGATTATTTTCAGCATACTGATGGCAAAGTAACGTAGTAGTAGTAATCCATTATGTAATAGCAATTTGCGCCGCTGGGCTTTAACTGGAAACTACTAGAATGAGTGAGTGAGCGATAGATACGCGTGCTTGCTTCATTTCACACAGCTGTTGCAGAGAGATTGGCAATTTTGGCCACTGAGACAACAGGATGCTGCCAAGAATTGGCAGGGGAGCGAGCTTATGTTTTAAATTTCGTAAAATTTGATTAAATGTTGATTTGATCTGCTCAAAGTGAGGGATGAATCGCTTTTAGCGGTCTTTTGGGTAAACAGCGAATTGTAGTAACCAATCCCCAAGGCTATTAACTTAAGCTTATTATCCAAGTTAACGAAATTCCATTCCCATGACCCCATTTTGTAGGCAATTTGCTTGCTCTATAAACTAGACATTTAATTGGTTTCTGGTTTTTCTAGAACTGCGCAAACGTGAGACGGACAATGAGCGCAAGAAAATGGAATGGGAGATGCGTGAAAAGCAGGCCGAGGATATGCGCAAGCGTGAAGAGGAAACTATGCGTCGCCATCAAAGCGAAATGCAAAGTCGCATGGTACGCCAAGAGGAAGATATGAGACGTCGCCAGCAGGAGAACACTTTGTTCATGCAAGCACAGCAGCTTAATTCGTTGCTTGATCAGCAAGAGGGCGGCTTTAGTGGCGGCAACGGCGGAGGTGGCGGCAATTCAAGCTTCGATAATTTCGGAGGCAATAGCAACTCGCCGTTTGAAGTTTTCAGAGGTAAGAGAAACAGTTTCGATTATTGGAAAATTAGTTGTAAATTCACTTTTATTTCAATCTAGGAGGCAATAACAACAACTCAACCATGGTTGGAGGCAACAATGCCGGAGGATCCGGTCCCAATAACAAGCAGCAGCAGGTACGTTTACTGAGTTTATGTCGTAATGTCGTCATTTACTTGAAAAAGTAATCTACCAACAGTCACTCATATGTATATATATGAAGTGTAGCTAATTGTGTCTCCTCCTCTCCAAAGAGCGAGAGATAGAGCCTGAAGAAATGCAGAAGAAATTCCCAACACACATTTTTTGGTTTTGATTTGATCCTAGGGGAGTGAGTCGTCAGTGTCTCTCAATCAAGCAGGTTGATATTTCGTTTAAGAAATTCTGCTGTGAATCTATTGATGAGCTTTGCTTTTCTGTAATGTATAATCTGGGATCCAATCATAGTACTTGGTTTTCTTTTCTGTTATGTAAAGATCTTAAGGCTTTGATAATATTATCAAACATGTACCATTTGTGTTCGGGTGGAACTTTATAAATGGAACAGCGCAAAGCTGTCGCGGGGGTGGCCTAACTTGGAGGAATAATATGTAAATATATAATATACGGTGATGCTAGAAAATTTACATACACACACGCGCACCCTGATTTTAACAAAAGGAATTCGATGAATTTCAATTGATTCGAAATTGAAATAATTTGCATTTTCTCTATATTCTATATTTGACACTGTCTCTGTTTATCTCAAATATTTCCATTGTTCCAAAGCGACGCCATCTTGGCAGTATAAATGAACTAAATCTGATAAAGCAATACAAAATTTAGCTTGTTCCATTTATTGTTTCCCAATTCCAACTAAAATTTCTCACTTTCTATCGATCCTGTTCATTTATCGCTTACGAATGCCTTCTGAATTTGCTTAAATTTTGCGAAACTCGGTTCAACTGTTTCGTTTTGTCATGTTTATGCTTTTGTTGTAGTAGCAAAAATCTTAAATCTAACTTTGCTCCGAGAGTTATTTTTCAGCAACTGGCGTCAGTCTGTCGCACAAGCAAGTTGCTTCGCTTCGAAGTGAGTTGCCAAAACAAAATACAATGTACTGTCGAGCCTCGCTGATAAAGGTTTTTTTCTACAACTATAGGAAAAAGACACTTGAAATTTTTAGAGACAATTACTGATTACATTTTTCGTTAATAGGCAAAAGTTGCTGTTGTGTATCATTTTAGCCTCCTAACAGGCATTGTGCGGCGAATTCAATCATGCTCTGACTCACTTACATCCTCTACTTTTTCGAATAGACGTAAAACTGTGACTTAAACTGTCCCTATAAATTGAAAGTGTCATTCCAGACTTATCAGCTAGGGTGATTAGTAAGTTTTAGCCAGCTTGAGGTCATGTTATGTTTGCACATAACTTTAAAAATAGAAACACACAACACTACAAAGGAGGCTGGTCGACTGTGTACAGCTATTTCAAGAACCTTCCGGTCCCATCATTAGCAGTCTTTGCCAATCAACTGCAAGTCAGCAGCCAGCTGCCTGTTCATTAAAGTTATGTGCAAACCTAACGTGACCTCGAGCCGGCTATATAAACTTGATAGTTTGACTACACTAGGTAACAAAGTCCAGTCTATTGAAGGGTTGGTGCTGATTCTAAATGATTTTCGTTTTGGTTCCCCACAAAACGCGTCTCAAAATGGTCAAAATAGGCAGTTTTTGCAACTTTGAGCTCAAATTATTAAAAATATCGATGCGATGGAGCATTTTTGAAAACAGAATCGATTCAAATCACCTCCAACCCTTCAATATACTGGAAAACAGTTTCATTTTGTTGCCTTGTGTTATCATAAAGGTCGTTAAAACAACAGTCACATATATATAATTTGTTTAAGCCGTAGACGTCTACGTCTGTGCCAAGCGAATCTCGATCGCGAACACTGCACCTGTTTGGAAATCTGCTTTATTGTTGTAACACACTTCGATGCGAGGCAATTGCACTTGTGCGAAGCGACGTAAATTCTTATGCATCTGAGTGATGCCAATTGCCGAAAAATGAATTTGGAAGCGATGGCATGGAAGATCAGAGTTCCCCAGCCCCCACACTCGGCAATTCATACCGAATGCTTGCCGAAGGCGTGCATCATTGTGTGTTGGGCAGAAAGACAGTCACATTTTCGCCCTCTCTTGTTGGGGGATACCTGATCTTGATGATATTTGAATGACTCCGTTTGCTCTTTATGTTTTTAAAGAAAAACCAAATTCATGATATTATAATAAATATCAATCCTGTTGAATCAATCAATGGCACAGAGAGCGACTGAAAATTTAAGAAACGGGCACAATTTCTCAGTCTGGTTAATCTTGAAGTTAGTTGAACTTTGGACAAAGAACACCAACTTTCTCAATGTCAGGTACACCCAATATCCTTTAATTACTATCACTGCAATGGTGTGAACACAGGGACTGCTGTCAAACCTAATCTATCAATTTAGCTATCAATCTTACGATTTTCGCTGCGAGCGCACACAGACGACTGAAGATGAACTGAGCAACAAACATGCTTGATTGATTCAAAGCAAAGCTGAGCTTACAACTGAATTTTAAATATCAAAACAGTTCTTGTTGTGCACATTAGCATGCACGGAGTGTGTTAAGTTCTGCTGTCAGTTCATTCGTCAGCCTCACGCAGACACCCAAGCGGATGTCAAACGGGTGTCAAACGGGTGTCAAACGCACAGAGCACAAAGCAGGCGTACACACCAGCAGCAGCTTAGCTGAACGGAGCATTTTGTGTGTAAAACAGAGTTCCTCAGCCATGGCCCCTAGGGCCGGCCCGTACGCACTCGGCAATTCAGTCACAAGACAGTCCCATTTTCGCACTTTCTTCTTGGGGGAACTCTCTTCTCATAAGCTCAGCTAGCTCTAGCTGAATAGACTTATCCGTGTCACGCGAAGCAAACTTCATAAAGTTCTGGCTTGTATTAAAGAGAAGAGGTGTAGTGGTATCGCTTGCCCCGTCTACACATTTCTTTTCTACAAACGAAAGCTTTTTCAAAAACTGCATAAAGTTGTCTTCACCGTGTAAATCCCTACTTAGTCTATCGATGAGTGCTTATTTCAATAGTGCGACACAGTGCGACGCTCTTCGCTAAGATCAAAGAGCCGTCATACTTTTCGCAACTAAAGAAGCACAAACAGAATGACCAATCTTCTATCGAATATTTCATCATAAATTCAAAAGTTACTTCACTTAAGCTTAAGCTTATGTTTGTTACACGGTGGTTGATACACTCCAACTTGGCTTAACTCTAGTAAGTTTGACTAACCAGACATTGAGAAACCGTGTTAAAGTTCTCTGAATGAGTTCCTCAAAATAGGGGGGGTGTGTGTACGTAAAGTTGTATAGCTTACTGTATTTTCAATAGGAATTTATCTTTGCTTTTTTAACTGGGTAATTGGGATGACAGACCTTCTCTTGTCGTTAAAACGATATGTGATGTATATTCAAATTTTTAGTTATTCTAGGATCAATAAACTTTGTCTACGCCAAAAGGTCAAATTAATCACCAACGCTGGTCGAACCGACTAAGCGGTTTATAATGCTTATAGAGAATGGTACCACCAGTATTTACCCAAAAATCCAGGTTTTTATACTATAAAATTAAAAGTGCTAGAAAGAAGACAAATATTATAGGTCTCTGTTTCCGTATTCGTGATGAAGTTGGTTTCCAAATAGTAATGTTTCGGCTTGAAAACGGTTATGGATAAGGAAGGCTTTCTTGGCCTATTCACTTTTAAGGCCTCTACGGACTTGCAAATAATTTACACTACTAAGAAGATTTAACATAAAAACACAATTTGCTGTGTCGACAACTTTTCACTCAGATATAAGTCAGACTATTCGCTGTCATTTTCGCTCTCTGAGTTATTTTTGGACTATGTTCGTCTCTGTCTAACCATCGTGTTTTCCTATGTCCAAATTATTTTAATAGAGAGGCGTTTCAAATTGAGTTTCTATATTAAATTTTATTTGCTTTGTCATATATTTTGTCGACGTGGAACATAAGTTTAGTGCCAACCAGACTTAAGCAAAACTTATAGCTATTCGATCAGTAGAGTTTGGCAACTTGCTGCTTGAATATGTTATAGTCAAAAGAGAGAGGCTACATATTGACTTTGACTTCTCACACCAGCAAATAAATTTGTTTTGTACTATTGATATTTTTACTAAACAAGTGCAACTGTAATTAATCTTCGACCCAAATATTAGTTAGTTTTCATCTTCTCGATGATTTTTTTTAATTTAACTTTAGTTGATCGCTGAAGTACGACGTGCTATCGAGTGGCGTCAATGTTAGTTTAACTGTTGAAAGTAACACGAGGCCAACTGCCTACATAGGTTGCGATGGTAGAAGCTGTGAAGCTTCTTCACTTAGGCCAAAAAAGGCCCCTTGTGGTAGCCTATTTACATAGACTCCACAAATGTGATGTTAAGCGTAACATTAATTTTTAGCTGCGAACATAAAAAAAGTTAAGTGTGGCAAAATCGTTACCTCTGCTTCTTTTTTCACTTAATTTTTTGTCCGAAACTCTCGTAGATCGTAGAGGCCTGATTTTGTTCCAAAACCACCGTTCCATTCCGTTCAATAATTGCTATCAAATGGAACTAGCTCCAAATCTAAAAAACTTGAAATGCTTATCATACGGCAACGGCAACAGACACAGACTTTGGTTTTCTTTAACTGCATTTACTTTGGGGGGAAAAATACAAATGGCTGTGATCTTTTTTTTCAGCACATTTGGGCTATATCCGCGAGTGGTCGTCGTCGTCGTCGTCTACAGTGTGTGGGGGACGATTACTGTGTTGGAATTTATCATTTAGTTTCTGATTTTTTTTGTTTGTTTTTATTGTGTGCTTTTCGATTTTCTTTCTATATAATTTGGGCTCTTTACATGCTGATTAACAACTCAATTCTGAACAATTGTATATTTCCTTGCTTGAATAGGACTCCTTCGCTTTTGAATTTGGGGTTAACAATATGAACCAAGGCGGCAATCAACGCGGAAATAATGGCGGAGGAAATAATGTTCCATGGGGACGCCGACGTTTTTAGACACTGCTCTTCTCTGCTGGATAATCAAATAAACATACATATATACAACTGGATTACTACTACGCGTACTCGTCCATAGATTACGTTGTAGACTTTGACTTTTCACTCCTCCTTAGTGAATAACATATGAGAATACATATATTAACATGAATTATGAATCATGCAAGGAACATCCTCTCCAATCTACAGCACCCCCAAATTTTATATATAAACTGCTTTGATTTCAAATGCTTTTATATCAACGTCAAGAATAAATGAAGCAGCAAAAGCGGATTAAGGCCACGAGAAATGCAAAATACACATAAATAAAAAAATAAAAAAACAGGATGTCCCTAAATATCTTAATATGATTAACCATCATTACGTACATCTATTTAATTATAATCATAATTTTAGATATATGTAATGCAAATTTTCTTGAGTATTTTTTTTTTTCCACAATGTCATCAATGATTGATCATCTTCTATTAAAGAATATATATAAATATATATATACAAACAAATTTCAATGATTTAACGATGTCGCAAAAGAACTACAACAAAATTCGGTGAGTATTTTAGGGTTCACAATTTTATGCGGGATTTTTCAACCGTGCTCGCCATCATTTTCACTTTTGCCAAAATTTTGCGATTTGAAAGTGGAACTTTTGCGAAAGTGAAAATGGGAGCCTGGCTGTAGAACAAACCAAATGGGGTGGGGAAAATATGATGTATATAGGGGGGCGGCGAGGGTGTGGGATTTCTTTGAGGAAAAGCTTAGTTCGAGGATGTGTTTTTCAGAACCTTTTTGAGAATTTCAATAAATTTATTTATGTTTTTACTACAGGGTGGGTAAATTGAATCTCTTTGAAATATATTTCAACTGCGTCGCCTTTAAAAAAAAGTAGGGTAAAATGATATTATTTGAAATGGTCGCTTAGACTACTGATGCTTCTAGGTCATCTATAAACATATGTGAAAGTTATAGGATTGTGTAAATAAAAGAACCTGCAACAAGGTTGCTTCTCAAAAATATTTCAGAATTTTAAGCATGTTTCTCAAAACATTTTAAGTGATTCTAAATCAATTATCTGGATTGGGGTTTCCTGCACAAAAAGTGCGCGTACAAGTGCGCGAGAATGGAAAGAAAAGTAATCACCGATTGGTAAGAAAAATGTTATCATTATTGATGTCGAATGTAAAATGCAGTGTGATCAGATAATTTAGAAATCGAATCTCTTAAATCCCTGAAAAATAAGCAGAACCAACAAGGTTTAGTAATTTGATTTAAAATAAATTTAACTCCGAATTCGGCCCTCCAAAAAAATCAATAAATTTAGCTTCAGTTTATCTCCCTGATGGCTAAAAATTACAAGAAGTACGACGTGCTATTGAGTGGCGTCAATGTTAGTTTAAAAGTTCAAAGTAAAACGAGGCCCACTGCCTAATTTACATCTTCTTCTTCTAGCTCCAATCCCGAGTGGGACATAGGGCATCAACTACTCCTCTCCAGCGAACTCTGTTATTAGCTGTCGCTTTGAGTTCTTCCCAACTTTTCCCGATGCGTTCCGTCTCTCTACCGACAGTCCTCCTCCAAGTTTCTTTGGGTCTGCTTGGTGTCCGCCCGACTCCGTCCAACGGGTTCCACTCCATTGCCTTCCTTGCGATGTTGTTGTTATTTTTCCGCAACGTGTGTCCTATCTAGCTCCATTTCATTCACAAATGTTTGGAGTTTTGACACTATGGAAGTTGTAATTTTCCAAGTGGAAGAACCGACAGCCTTCCCAAAGGCACCTTTAGCCTTTTGCCGGCGCGACTCCACATCCAGTTCCGTCCCTCTATCAACAGCGACTACGCTACCCAGGTAGTTGAATTGCTGAACTTGCTCAATTGGCTGTTCGTCCAAAACCAGAGCCTGGGATGATTGTCCGGAACGGATGCTGAGCGTTTTCGTCTTCGTCGTGTTGATTTTGAGGCCTGCCGCTTTAGCTGAGGGGTGTCCAAGTCGGCTAACGTGTTTGCCAGGAGGCATATTTCGTCTGCATAGTCCAGATGCCGCAGTGTTGTAGTCATTGACCACTTTATGCCGCTGTTGTTGGGAGCAGGTCGCATTGTAGCGAACACATCTGCAACCACCATTATAAACAGAATGGGCGACAGAGCACATCCCTGCCGAACACCACTCAGGACTGGAAAAGGCTGCGAAAGCATTCCACCGAGAAGCACCCTACACTGGGCGCTGTCGTATGTCGCTCTGATGAGGCAAATAAGTTTTTCCTTCGCAACCCGTGCCATATGCACTCCCTGCTTACGCTGTCGAAGGCCTTGGCGAAGTCCACAAAGGCCATGTGTGCAGGTCTGATCTGTACTCGGTGCATTGCTCAATCAAGATGCGCACAGTGTTTATGTGGTCCGTGCACGACAAGCCCTTTCTAAATCCTGCTTGCTCTTCGCCTACGGTGTCCATAACGGTGTCTCTCAGGCGATCCAGAACTATTTTGGCTATGAGCTTCGAGATGATTGGCAGCGCACACAGATTCCACGCCAGTTGTCGCATTCGCGCAGGTCAGGATGCCCTCATAACCATTCCGAGGGCAGCTCCTCAGTTTCCCACGCCCGTTTTATTACCGGGTATAGTAAATCCACCGCGGTTGTCGGCTGACATTTGAAGAACTCCGCTGGTATGCCGTCAACCCCGGCTGCTTTGTTGTCGGGCAGCGATTGGATGGCCGTGAGGATTTCGAGTTTTGTGGGTGCTGAAGTCCTTACCCTGTGGTGGCTTGAAATCTGTGGCAGCTAAGTAAAAATTCGAGATGCGGCCGTAGATACCTCACAGTTAAGGACGGCTGCAAAGTGGGATCTCCATCTGATCAATTGATCCTTTCCAGTCGTTAGATACTTTCCATCTGTGTCCTTAATTGGGCGCTCCGCATTCGTCTTTTTATCTTCTATTTCTTTGGTCGCCATATACAACGTTTTCAGATGGCCGTTTGCTGCTGCATTTTCCGCTTTTTCTGCGAGATTGTTGATGCGGCTGTTTTTGTCCCGGCGTACGCTTCTTTTAATCTCTAAAGCCTATTTACATAGATTCCACAAATGTGCTGTTAAGCGTAACATTAATTCTTAGCAAAATGAGAAGTGTGCTTCATTTTCTCTTTAAACTTTTGTATGAAGCTCTAGTTATTTTGCAAGTTCTCCTAGAGGCGGCGTATTATAGATTTATCCAGGGCTGTATCCAAAAAGTCAATGGATAACATCCTGAGACGCATAATTCGGCTTGTCCAGCTTAACGGTGATAACAGAACTTACGCTCGTCCGCTATAGCTCCCTTCTCCACAAAGCAAATAAAGCACTTTTATTCTCATGTCTCAAAATGGAAATTTATATTGCTCTTCATTTTAATTTAACATATGACTGCAACATATCGATATGGTAACTCTCAAAACTCAAATTATAGAACTACTTACAGGAAGGTCGATTACTTTTCATTCCTCTTTTTCACAAATTTGCTGTAGGCTTAGCTGGGGAGCAAAAAAAAGGGTTCAGCGAAAATGTTATTCCAATTTGCACAGTTTTTTCTGTACAGGGGATTAGCTTAAGTATATTTGGGTGATGGGTATTTTGATACGGGTATTGATAAGTGGGTGGGCTTTAATCCATATATATAATTAATTGACTAATAAATTTCATAAGCTTTTTAGCCGTCTTCAAATGCATCGAATGTAAACCCAAGATTTACATGGAGAAACTTTGGATATTATTTAAATTTTATTACTTTTATTTCATTTTAAAAATATATCATAAAACATTATTCAACTCAACTTTGGCACGCCAAAGCTTTTTATATACCCTTGTGTAGTTCTTTAAAATTGGAAAAGTCGGGTCTATTTTACTACTGATTCTGTCCGAAATGAGTGAAAACTAGAAATCTGCAAACTTGCTCCCACTGTAGAGGCTGATCAACAGACCAACCCACCAGCCTTTATCGAGAGTTTGGCAGAATGGGACATTTTTTTTATCGCCTGGCAATCGCAAGCGCCTTGTCTTGGAAGCTCTTCCATTTGCAATAAAAATACGAATGTGTTTTTTTTTTCTTAAGAAGTAAAGCCCCCAAATCGCACTCGTGCGTGAAGTACTATTTATATTTCGGGAAATATAAAAACTTAAAGGACCAAGTAAAGGAAAGATGGAATGTAATAGGAATAGAGTGTTACACATGCAGCTTTAGTACGGTAGTCCTGAGCACTTTACACAAGGTACAGCGAAGTACCGAAATATGTATGAGCGGCGCACTCCGAACCACCCCAACGGAAGCACTGAACGTCGTCATTCCAGTAACTTTATGACGTCGTCAATATCCTTAGTAGACGCGACTGGGATAACTTGACCCACAGTAGAGCAAATGCTATCAATATCCACACAGATGGAAGCTCGATGACAAAGTATGAGGGGGAGTTTTCTCCACCGAACTAAATATAGAAATCTCATTCCGGCTCCCTGATCATTGCAGTGTGTACCAAGCAGAATTGGTGGCCAAATACTTTAGCACAGTCATGATTGAAGAAAGCAGCAACATATACATTTACTTAGAAGATAGTCAAGCAACTCTGAGGGCTCTTGACTCGTACACTAATAACGCCAAGACGCTCACAGAATGCCGTAGATCCTTAAATGCGATCGCTCAGCATCCACCTCATCTGGGTACCCTGGACCACCGTAACATGGAGGGTAACGAGTCAAACTGACAAAATGTCAAGACAGGGTACTACCAGAGAAGAGCTTGATAGGGATGCCCTTAGCCTCATACAAGCAAGCTCTAATCACTAGGATGAAACCTGGCGCCGGGCTACGGAACGATGGAATAACCTTTCGGTTTGCGCTATAGCTGTGGTCAGGCGTGGCGTACCAGTTGTATGTGTGGCTGCTGGTGCGGGAGGTTGTGTGTTCGATACCGCCTCGGACCATCTAATAGAAAAAGTTTTTTCTTTCTTTAGAAAAAAGCTTTTACACACACCCGATCACCTTCACCAGCAGCTACTGACGCCAGCCATGAAAAAGCAAAAATTCTCAAACTATTGCCGTTTGGACTCGGCGTTAAACTGTAGTTCCCTTACTCTTGTGCGAAAAATTATAAGCACACGCGCCAAGAGATTGAGAGAAGCTTGGCCCTGGCCCTCCTGGAGGTGCTGTTTTGAGGCAATTTTACATGCGCTGTAGCTAGTTTAACCTGAAACGACGAACCAATAGTCTTTTGCGCCAAATTAGAGAAAACATCTCACTTCTGGTTGGGGCCCTAACGGGTCACTGCCACATCGGCAGGCATGCAGCACGCTTGGGCGTCGCTCACAGCGACTTGTGAAGAAGCTGCCAGTGTGAGAGGAAGAGGAGGAGATGTTACTGCTAGTAGAAGGAGACTCAAAACTCTTGGTCACCCCTTTCTACTCAACCTCTCGGAAGTGTCCGAAATAGTGATTCCATCTCTGCTGACATTTTTAACATTGTCACAATGGTTCAGTCCGAAGAAGGTACCTCCCCTGGCTTAAATAGAAATTATATGGTATCGCAATGGGCCTATGGTGGCCTAAGTGTATGGACAGTGTAACCTAACCTAAACAATTAGAATTCCGTACTTAAGAAGGAATCCGACTCGAAGGACCAACGAAATGATGCAGATGATGGCTGCATAGATCCAAAGAAACTTGAAGAAATCAAAAACTAAGAAGGTACATCTGTCCCTAGCCATCTTAACCTAACACGGTCGATTGCTGTTTTGTTTCTCATTACGTCACCTGTGACGATCTTATCTTTTGAAGCACAGCGATCGTATTTTTTCAGCATTTCTTTGCACCACACGAGCCTTTTTGTTGAGCGATTGTCAAATTATGCGGAATCCAAAGCAAGCATACCTTTTTGACATCCAGATGTTTAAGCTAAATCTTACATATGCTGTTGGAACTAAGGTTTAGGGATGCCTCATATCTCACGGTATGTCACATGAGAATCTTGCATTATGATTTCACGCACAGCATTGATGTTTTCTGGCATAACAAACGATTTTGTACGACCTTCACTGAATTCGTCGCTGATTTTTGATGGTGCTTCTGTAAATTGTGAAACTATCAGTGAGAATTTCACTATTGCAAATATCGGGGCTGAGCCAGGTCTCGCTAAGTGCAATAATATCGACATCACAAGACACACTTTTAGTATAGAGTAAAGCCAGCTTACTTCGAAGACCGCGAACGTTCTGGTAAAGGAGGGAAAAGGTTGTATTTAGTTTTTTTGAGTTTTTTGAGAAAACGAGATCTACGACTAGGCCTATTTACAAATTCGTGAACCACGGAATGTTCAGGCCAGAAAGATTGCTCGAGTACTCTATCAAAGTATGCCTCAGGTACTAGAATCTTAAACGAGGTAATATCACGAATGGTTTTAGAGTTAGTTTTTGAGACCACTAGACCACCAGGTGAGACATTAATGTTAAGCCTTGAACAGATATGGGTCATGACGAGATCTTCCGTTGCCGATGGCACAAGGCGCGAGACAAAAATATATCTTCGAGAAGGAACGGCAGCTAGAGCGTTTGATCCTACTGCAGATAAAACTGTAGGCGCAGCTGTGCATACACTATATTTGGCATATGGGAGGTAGGCAAGGTGGTTGGGGAACCAGTGTTAGGCAGAAAAAACAGCAGCCGTGGATATGTCAGTGGTGAGTGATGTGATGGGCAATTCAGAGTTGGCCGAAGTTGCATTGGAAGAAGCAGCCAGTGAGAGAGCTTCATCCACAACAACGAAAGGGGCATCAACGGCAGACGGCGGATCGTTACTGGAGCATATTCATTAGCCTCTGGAATTAAGATCAAAGATTTGGGATTATGCATAGACGGGACTGCATTCTTTTTCCACAATTTTTCGATTGCGAAAATTCGATTCCAAAGTTACAAACTTAGTTCGGAGATCCCGAACGCGACACCATAGACGGATTGGAACTCCAAATCAGTTTATGTAAATGTTATGTAATGTAATCAGAGCTCGCAAATAACCCTCAACACTTTTTTCAGTGCGATCAGCCCACTGACAAAACACAAAAAAACAAAGACGACTCGGTCTCTCACTGAGCAAAACACTTCTTTTCCCTCCTCATGTGTTTTCGGTTGAGCATTTTCGGTTGATCAAAACAAACGAGACGGTCTCTCAATAACAACTGAGAGGAACACTTGTGAGCGAGCGCTCACGCCAAAACTGTCTTCAAATGAGCAAAACACAAAAAGTGTCAGCAAAAAGTGTTATTTGTTTTGTTCGTGTGGTAGGCGGTGGACTTATGTACTATTGTACTACGTACTATATGTAATTAAATAAATATGGTTTTTAGGCGTTAAGCAATTACTAAAAACTAATATTTTCTGCATTTCATTTGATAGGTTAATAATAATAATAAATTTCCTCATACTCCACATATGTATATACAAAGATCGTTGACTGAGACATACACACACACACACACACAGACGCCCCAGTTACAACCACGCTTGTATACGCAAATAACACATTGAAAGTCTGCTCTCGGCAAAACGGTCAGTGAAAGACATGAGCAAAACAGAAACGAATAAAGCGATCTTTGGTTGAGTGAAACAGCTATTGAGCAAAACCGAATTGAAAGTGTCTTTTCGCAACCTCTTTTCGTTGTGTCTGTAACAGAACAGTTTTACACAGACACGTTGATAGTGTTAACAGTTTTTTGCGAGCTCTGAATGTAATGCTTTATTTTGATATTAACAGATTTTAACTATTGACATTAGTGTTGTCAGTTCCCGACATATGAATATTACCCCCCACGTACGTACGCTCGGCTATTCCTATGCGGGAAAACTTCTACGAATGCGCGGTGTGTGCATACGGCCTGGGCACGGCATCCCTATCTTACGAGTGTTATTGATTTTAAAGTACTTTTGGCGATATCTTACTTATAAATTTCCCCATTTTGCGACACTTTTGTGGTGTTAAATATTGCATTTCACTCAAAGGCGATATCTTTTCCGAGCTATCGATATTCGATAGTTCTTATCTAATCTACTGCAAAGACCTTACGACTAGTTCCGTGGGACTTCACAAAAAGTTCGGTTCATCCACAGAACTTAATTTACTACAAGCACAAGGCGGCACAAGGAGTATATAAAAAAAGAACTTAAAGCATGAAAAACTACAAATTTTAAAAACAAAATCCTGCTTAATAATCCTTATACAGACAGAAATGACTAAACATATAGAACATACACCTTCTCCTACGTAGCATAATGCCAATATTTCCAAATTTGTGGAAAATGGTATACAGAGTCCTTAACATTAAGTGGAAGTGCGGCATCGTTCAACAGATAGAACAACTTATATTTTACATTTTTAAAATTAAAACCCTATACGGACATCCGACGTTCGTAATTTAGCTAACTTCGTCATATCTTTCGTCACCGTGGAACGTAACTGTAGTGTGACCAGAATTAAGAAAAAATTACGACGAAAATGTAAGTTTTTGATATTTTTAGTTTAACTGGCGGCGATCAACTGTATTTTGATTTGAAGCCAAGATGTTTTTTTTTTTTGTAAAAGCTCCGCCACTTCTCCCCAAGTCTTGTTCACAAAATTTAAGTCCGAATGCTTGGGGTGGGAAAGATCCCATGCCCCCCAATTGGGCCTGCTCAGAATGCAGCAGCAGCTACAACAATCTCAGTGATGCCACTGATTCACCCGGGTCAGAATGCGTCCACCACCACCTAAGGCGACATCCCCCGCCCACCTGCCGGCCCAGTGCGGGCGCTGAATCCTGCCCGGCAGACGCTGCAAGAATCCGGCTTAGTTGCCGATCCCGTAGTCCATTCACAGAAGCCCAGAAGCACACCCATGAAGGATGTCTACCCAGATGTCATCATAAAAACTCATGAAATTTCCTTTTTATAATTTTTTTAAAAATATATTTTTCTCATTATCCGTCAGAAATTTATTAGCCTACCATTTAGCCCAAATTCACATACTACAATGCCCATTGTATATGCCCGGTGCCTCCACTGCGTGGTTATCCACCTAGTACTAAGTTGGTTTTATTATAGCCGCACACCTGCGTTTATGCCGTGAGGCATTTGAGCTCAGACAATAGTGTTTGGATCGCCCGACGACAATAAATGTCAATTCTGCGTCTGTCCCCCCTGCGCAAGCCAAATGGCCCGATGGCCGCCCAGGGGGCGAAAACTCGCTATTCCCTCCAAAAAAAAAGGGAAAGATCACAAATGACATCCCGCTCTTTCAACGCCTCTTTCGTTTTTGCTTTTCTGCCATGGATTTTATATGATTTTTTTTACAAATCACTTTAACTAAAATCACTCCATTTGATCGATGCAGGTTAGAAGCAGAGTGACAACATGGTGCATTCTCAATGCTGCCTCAGCTGCTCAAAGCACAATAAGGCCACAACAGCCAATTAACATAGTCTCCACAAATGTGCTGTTAAGCGTAACATTGACTGTTAAGGGTGACATTCAAATTCTTATCTCCGTACTTGCAAAAAGTTCAAGTGGCGAAGTTGTAACTTTTGCTTCTTCTTCCCTCAATTTTTATATGAAACTTCTCGTTGCTTCGGATGTCCGTATGGGGCTTAAGAACAAAACGCGCACTGACTACTTTTGTTTCGCTAAACTTTAATAAAGTGAAGTGAAAGTTGTTCTGTGTCTTTATCGAAACGACGCGTCTACTACTTCATAAAGATGCCGTTTGAGATGATAGTTCTTCGACTACCATAGTACTAAAGTATGCAAAATAACTACACTTTATGAAAAAAGAACTCTCAAGCTTATTAAATAAATCAATTTTATTCAACTTGGTGTTCTTAACTAAGTTTCTTATTTAATCTATAAACTAGGATGCAAATTCTAAGCTCCAAAGATTGTAATTTAAAAGCACGTCCCAAGCGCACATTCCTGAAACGATTTTCGCAAGCCTTCCATTAAAAGAAGTATTCCCCACCAAAAATAAAGTTCTGTAGATTTACTAAAACTTCTGCTTTTTCCTATGTACATACATATGGTTTTCTGATCGGCATGGATTACTCTAGTAGTGTACTCCACGGGTTTTGGGTGGAATGGTACAACAAAAATGGTAAACACAAAAACAATGAAAACTGGAACAACTTTTATTCTAACTTTTGTAACTGCTGTAGCTCTCGTTCGCCCATTTCAATGCGATATTTTATCTCCATCTGCCTTTTCTGCGTTTTCTCGGCCTTGCGGCAAGAGAAAATAAAGAAAGAAAGCCAGCCAGAAGATGGGATCTCGTTTTGGATATGTTCAAGCATCGAATGCTCTTCAAGGAAGTCGTCTGCATCATAATGGGAAAAGAAGGAGGTAATGCCTGCGCCGCGCGCCCTGCTGATGAATCATCGTCATGCAATGGCGTTTTTTGCACAACAGAATTACATTTTTTTTATATATTTACATTTTTTTTTTTTGCAGATTTGTGTTTGAGAAAATGTTCGTGAAGGCCACAAAAATTTTTGCATGCAATAAAAAATGAAAATGGTAATTTTTTTTTGTTTTTTTTTTTTTGTTGTGCTGTGAATGTTTGCGAGATTGACTATTGAAAAGTGTGAAAATTGGTGATGAACTCAATGAGGAAACATCATAATAACCGTCAATTTAGTTTTTGCGGAACAAATAATAATAATGGACAACCATTTGAGTCGTCGGCAGTTGTGTGTGCGTGTGCGTGTGTGTGTGTGTGTGCATGTGTGTGTGTGTGTGACCTTGCCCCTGGGCAAAACAGAGGTTCAACTTCAAGTCAACTACAATTTAGAGGTGAACTGCGACAAGGTTTTTCCCCCGTCTTGAATAAGATGAGATGAGGTCTTCTATTTTGCCACAAAACCGTCGACATTGGAGGTAATGCTATCGATTTGGGGCGGGAAAATCTTCAGAAGGAATTAATTCAAATTCAATCGCGCAGAGATTTCTTCTGCTTTTGGTCAGACTAAGAGAGAGCGGAACCACCTTTATAATGCCAAAGCTTGCGGAAGCTTTCAATGGTTCAAACTGAATAAGCGACAGCTTTGCTTTGCAGCCGCTTATGTGTGAGCTTGGTTCTCTGTGATGGTCGACTAAAAATTTAATCGAATGTTTCTATTCCATTTAGTTTCACATGGAATTTTAAAGGCCTTTACTCAGATGAAATAAGAAATTTACTTCTGCAAAATACTTAACATCATAAGCAACACTTTTGTAAGCTAATCACACTGAGCACATCTAACATCCGACATCCTAATAGGCTATTCACACTGAGGCACATCTAACATCATTATCAAAGATGTTCCATAAGCACTTGCCGTGCCAAAATTTCATCATCATTCCAACATCTTCTGGGGATGTTCCTATTTTACTTCGTTCCAGTCAGTATTTTCACGATAGTTTTTGGTCCACCGCTAAAAGTTTGTCATACACAGCGAAACATAAACAATGTCAACGAAAGGGAATGGCGAAATATGCATAATTAATTCAAAAATGTCAAAAATTCCGAACCAAACATTGCGAGATACAGACGTTGGATTATCATAGTTAGAATTACTTACTGAATTATATGAACAGATATTTCATAATGTCCATGTTTTGACCTTATTTCATATGTATGTATAATATGTTGCGAAACTCATATCGGATGATATTATAGAGTTCCATCCGGGAGCTGTCGGATTGTGGCAGACACATTTCTGAAAGCAATGGCAGGCCACTAGCAAAACGCTTCAAGCCTGACCACCAAGCTGAGTTTGTGGACATAGAACACCAGTTGGGGCAATTTGTGTTTCTTTTTTTTAACATTTCAAGCTTGCTTACAAGCACTAAGAACGTTGATTTTTCCATTCGGAAGCACTCTTTTAAAGAAGTGCTCATTGTTATTGGGAACGTCCATCTCCCAAAACATGACAAGTCGCTACCAAAAAATATAAAATAATTATAAAAGTCACATTTTACTTACAAACATCCAAGCGTTTCTTGGTATGTGAAAATTCATGCCCCTCTCATGGTCAGCAGCTCCTTTTCATCTTCGAATTGAAAGTTGCTGTTTTCGAGCAACAGATAGAACAATAGCAATCTGTAAATTCAATACGGCAACTGAAGATGTTAGATGTTGTCAGTGTGAATCACAATTTCACATCTACATAAAATTCCATGCGTTTCGCTAAGATGTGCTCAATGTGATTAGCCTATAAGTCATAAATTTTTACCATGGCGGAGTTTTTTTCTAGTAGAAACCGACCCTCTTAACATTTTAACATTTTGTCAAAACAAAAGTTTAAAAATGTTGTCTTAGCAAATGGTAACTAAACAGTTAAACTCAGCATGTTGGATGTTAGAAGTTAGATGTGCTCAGTGTGATTAGCCTATTAAACAGTTTTAATATTATTGGTTTGCTTTCGAACAGCAGCAGTTTTATTTAAATGAAGTATTCTATACTAAATACTATCACTATCTCATCTTACCAACACTGATTATAACCGATTCCAATATAGTAAATTTAGAAGCATCGAATGAAAATGAATAAAACTGCAGTTTACAACGAAACCATTTAGTTGGAACGAATGGAATTTGATGAAACTTCAATTCTGTATGAAAACATTGATGGGGGTTTTGACTTGAAACCGAAATAATGAAGGAACTTTTAATTTCAAATATACAACAATTTTTCTGTACATGATCTAGAACCGAATACACCAAATCAGCGGTGGGCAGGCAGCCTTCTTACACGCGCAAACACGCGCTATTCGAAAACAAACGAAGAACAAAAAAATTTCAAAAACTGATGACTCGAAGACAAATGCTAAAAACAGTCGCCACAATGTTAATGATGAAATTACAATAAAAAAATAATTATAATATAAACTATTAACTGTACAAAAAAGTTTTAAAAAATTTTTTGTAAAGGTGGCGTCATTAGTATTAAAGCCTCATCATTATAGTCTTTTCACACTGGGCGCAGCATTGCCGAAGCTGCGGAAACCTCCAGCATGCGTTCACACACCAAACTCGCAGCTTCAAAAACAGATATTATCCTACCTAATATGGTGTTGAAACTGCCTGCAGTTTCAAGCATAGTTCGAATTGCAATCGTTTATACGAAAATCTCTAGAGATTTCTAGGACACCCCTGAACCCCTGAAAACGCCTTGCATGGAGAAATCCAAATCGACAAAATCATGATAGTGATTCCGTACATGATGCAGATCTTTCCACCTTCATAACAGGAGTACCCAATTGACATTAATTCAAAAATATCGAGCAGCAATTGCATCGGCATACCAAAACGCCCAAGATCTGATGCTGATTAGTTTAGCATGAAAGAAACTGAAGCATTAGGGTGCGTACACCCACACTTCCAGGCTGCCATATTTTTAGGTGCCAGTTGCTTTCATACACGTGTGAACATCTGCCAGATCAGTGCCAGTTGACTGTTGCCATATACATATGTATGTTCAGAGAAATCTGTCACAATTCCTATGTATTCTACATAGTCTTAACAGTCTGCCAGATAACTGGCATACAAAAACTGGCATGTGAACGCACGCTTAGAACTCGCAAAATATGTTAATGATGAAATTACAATAAAAAAATAATTATAATATAAACTATTACCTGTACAAAAAAGTTTTTTTAAATGTGGCGTCATTAGTAGCATTTCTGCCTTTTAAGATTCTGAAGTCTGATATTGTTGAGCAAATGTTAACAAAAATTTATGCCAATTCAGTTTTTCTCAATATATTTTTTGTATAATTTTTGATACGCCAGTGTAATAGACTATTCACACTGAGGCACATCTAACATCTTAGTCTTTTCACACTGGGCGCAGCTTTGTCGAAACTGCGGAAACACATCAGCTTCTAAAACAGATGTCAGTTACTTTTACCTAATATGGTTGCAGCATATAGCCAAAAGCAGTTCGAAACGATAACAATGGGCTTGTTCAGCAGAACAATTTGCTACCTGATCAAGTATAAATTTTCACTGATCCTTCTGCTCAACTCGAGTGATGCGGATAGCCAATTTGAAGTATCATGATAGAGGAGCATGTATCGAAGAAATAGTATGCTACTTTCAAGTGATATTGCTCCCACCAACAGTAATTGTGTATCGATAGGCATGCTATCGGTAACAATATATGCGCATTTTGTGCTGTAAAAACTATAATAAATTCAAAAATATAATTAAGCCTAATTGTGACTTCGTAGATGCAAAATTTATGATGACACGGAGCGCTAATGTGTCTACGCAGCCTTTTCAAAATTCATCGCCTCGGGGCTTTGTTAAAAATGTAACAGTTCGTTCAGCAGAAACTATTTGATGCATAATTTTTTTGAGATACCTGCTCAGGGATCAATTATTCTGCTGAACACGCCCAATATATACGTTACATACCATTTAAAGCTGTGCTGGTGCTTGAATTTTGCGTTTTTGAGTGAGCACCTATGAAAACTAAATCTCGCACCTTCGACTTTGACAGTGTTTTCGAAGCTGCGGCCGGTGTGAATAGACTATTACATCGTTCAAAAATGTTTCATAAGCCTTTGCAGTGCCAAAATTGTATCATTATTCCAACATCTTCTGGGGATGTTCTTAATTTACTTCATTTTTTGGGTCCAACACTAAAAATTTGTCATTCACTGTGAAACATAAACAATGTTAACGAAAGGGAATTGGAAAATTCCGAACCATAAATTCCGAGAAACAGCTTATAGAGCTCTTCTCAGAGGTTCAGAGGTGTCGGATTGTGGCACCAACATTTCTGGAAGCGACCACCAAGATCACCAAGCGAAGTTAATGGGCATATCGAGTGAGCGGTTGGATATGCAAAGGGAAGTAGCAGCAAGACAAGCTACCTTCCACTTCTAACTAATTGCGGGAAAGGAAGTGCCATGCAATACGATCTTATCAGATCAGAGTAATCAGCAGAAGTACAAGATTGGTTTGGCTGCTACTAGGGCTCGTTTGAGGCAAGAGTCCAATTTTCATTGTTGGCACTGTTGTGAACATTAAGGATATTGTGCAATATATACAGCAGTGGAATGGCTTTGAGGCATTGAGTCCCCTTTTTTCAACACTTACACAACTGCTTACAAGCATTAAGAAGGTTGATTGCTCCATCCGCAAGCTCTCTTCTCCTTGTGAACGAATTGCACGTATAAAAGTCACATTTTATTACAACTTCTTGGTATGTGCAGATTCAAGCCTCTCATGGTCAGCAGCTCCTCTTCAATCTCTGCAACTGGATCCGCTTTAAGCTGCCGAATTAAAGGTAGCTGTTTTTGAGCAATTGTTCTTCAAAATTCATTTCATCATTTTCTTTTAACAATTTGTAAATTCACGAAGATGTTAGATGTTGTCAGTGTAAATCGCTGTTTCAAAAATTCCATGCGTTCCGCTAAGATGTACTCAGTGTGATTAGCCTATAAATGTTCATTTCACTTTATCAATTTCCATGCGTTCCTCTAAAATGTGCTTAGTGTGCAAAGAGACGTATCAAACATGTTCTCAATTCCACTACTTTTTGATAAGAAAATCGAACGCAATTCCGCTTCGTGTTTCGTTTTCGTGTTCTCAATTCCGAATGAAATTGCTCTCCTACTTTTTGCAAACCCCACCAGTCCAAGCAAAAATGGCACTGGATCAGGTTTCCCCAGGCATGGCCCCTGGAGGCCGAACACATTCTTGCCGAACTCATGCTTCACTGTGTGTTAAAGAGACAGTCACATTTTCGCGCCCTCTTCTTGGGGAACCCTGCTCTAGATACACAAGAGAGAAACCACAAATTCAAGCGAAACGATCGAAAATGGAACAGTCGGAAATGAGAGAAGGCTGACTTTTAGGTTTCACTCTTCGTTTTTGCTGGCAGTGCCACAATTTCTGGGGACACATTAAACAAAAAAAATCAAATTTCACTAACCATTTCTAAATTCATCAAAGAATTGAGGAAAATTCTCTTAATATACATCTAGTGCGCAATTTGGCAAATACTTTTCATTCCACCGACCCAAAAGCCATACTTTTTAAAACTCTTTTGGTTTTGGGTGTTACGAGAACATGAATCAATTCCACTTTCGAAAAGTTGCCGTGGAAATGGAATTGTGAACATGACTGAAATCAATCAGCTGTTTCTTCCGCACAAGTTGGAAGCGCCATTAGTATTCCGTTGATTATGAGCGTTTACTTTAGTTTGTCTGAGAACAACAGACCCAGCGTAAAGATTAGTCGGAATTGTATGGACTTTTGATACCTTTACATCAGAGATGGGCGCGTCGCGACGTTCACAATGCACACGAAGGCAGCGCTGCCTCTCTGCTTTACATACATACCTTTGGGTACTTCTGGCTCTGACTTTCTTCCTTCACAACATTGGATCTAAACGGATTTTTGCAAGTATCCTTAGGCAGTACGGTTAATAGAAAGAAATAAGCTTCATGGAGGATATATCTTCCTTTTTTTTTTTTGTATTGATAAATTATAACCCAGAGGGACGCGCGCTCGTTCGGCTTTGAAAATTGCCATTTGCTATACATATTCAGAGTTCTGTTATGCCAGAACATGCATGTGGAATGAATGGATAATCTTCTAGTTGGATGAACGATCAAGAAATATGTATCCGGATGAAACCTTGTGGATGCACGAAAATCAATATTCAAATATTCTCTGAAGGATGATCCTGTGTGGATTTCGGATCAAAGCTACTACCACATAGCTCTCTGATTATCCATATGCAACGGAAAGTTTGCAATGCAATTTTGATTTGCTAAGAAAAAAAAGAAAAACAGTATTTATCCAGGTAATCTATGTACTAAAACCCAGAGCCTTGAAGAGCGGCCTCTTAATAAATTTCAATCTTCTATTTCAAACGAAAGACACATTCGTCGTGTGTTTCTCCACTTTTTTGCAAATTCTGTGATGAAACCAAAAAGAGGAGATTGTGAGATCAACTGTAAACTAATAAGAATTTATGTTTCCAGGAGGAGGTCTGCCGCTGCTGCTCCGTCAGGACAACGCCAAAATACAGCAGGATTAATCGCAGCATTTCCAGTGACGACTTTCTTATAAACTTGTTAACTCTTTTGCCGCAATGTGATATTAAAAGACTGAAAATACTTGACACAGATAAACCATTTTGTGTGTCTTTTGATTTGGGTTAAAAAAAAGTAGGAAAGAAAGTGGGTGGAAAGAAACATGAGAAGTGGTGATGATTACGACGACGCCCCAAAGCAGGCGGCGGATGATGGTACAAAACCAGCCGGCCCAGCTTGGTGCTTGCTGCTGGCCATAAAACTAAACTGGGCTCAGATGTGACGTAATTTCTGCTACAATTGGTGCTGCTGCTGCTGCCTGCAGTTGTTGTCATTGCATTGGCGGCTTCACAGTTGTTGTTGTAGTTGTTGCTTTTAGCAAAAAGCGGAGAGTGTTTTGCTTGTTGCCGCCACGCTCTTCAAAATATTCCAGCGCATGCGTATTTAAGTGATTGCTATCCGATGGCTATTTATTTGCATACACCTTCCGGTGATGACGACGGGGTGACTGGAGAAGGAGAATGGAAAATGGAAACAGTGATCGAAATGATGTAAATGTGATTCGGTAAAGAAAGATAAAATCTAGAAGAGAAGCTTTTATTAAGTAGCCAGTAAAAAAAAAAAGAAACACTACAACAAAACCGCTTCCTTGTGAAAGGAGAGCAGAGGCGCAGCATAAAGCAGTTAAACCGGATGACAAAAAAAAAAGGAGTCTTGGAATAAAGTACAAGCAGGAAGTTAAAACAAAAAGCAGGATTCGAAATTTCTCTAGCGGCTCGAGAGTCGTGGGAGGCGGCTCTTATGTTGTAAGCAAAAGCTGTCTCTGCTCGAAACCCAAAAGGAGGATTAAGAGGATTGAATGCAAATCTTGCGTTAAATAAAGTAAGTACATAGTAACGTTTCGGGCTGCTGACCGACCTGCTCTCCACATATAATAACTACTTTTCAGGCACTTAATCCGACAGAAATTTGGATTATGGTACGATATTTGGTAAGATTCAGTGTTGCTAACTGCTAACTTTGGTCGAGAAAAAGAAGCTGCTTTGGCTGGATGGAGAGGAAAAAAAAAACTGTATTTTTCGACAAAAACATTCTCGAAGAAAGGAAAACGCATTGCTTTTCTTATTATATATGTACATATGTCCGTAGCAGTACCGGCCAAATGGAGAGGATAAAAAAGTGTGCTTGTGTTGGTGCAAACAATATGTGCGTTTTTTGACACTTTTCCGACACGTTTTTATGTGAATTCACCGTCATAATGTGTACAAAAAAGAATCCGGAATGAGCGTTTTTATACTCTGTACCGAAGGTACAAAAAGTATATTAAGTTTGTGCAAAAATATGTAACAGGGAGAAGGAATCGTTTCCGACCCTATAAAGTATATATATTCTTGGTCAGCATTAACAGCCGATTCGATATAGCCATGTCCGTCTGTCTTTCTGTCCGTCCGTCCGTATGAACGAAGAGATCTCAGAGATGGTAAGAGATAGAGGTTTGACATGTATGGGGCATATATTTCTTATACTTCCAGGCAGATCAAGTTTATTTTCAATTTTTGCCACGCCCCTTACCGCCCCCGCAATTTGGAAAAAACGTCATATCTCCTACAGTTTTGAAGATATATCGTTCGTACATTCTAGAGATACCTTGTAAACAAAATTATTTATCGATTTGCTGAAAGAGAGATAAAGATCGGATCAACGATACTGAAGTTATGAGCAAAAAAACGGCCAGTAAACACCAACTAGTAAACACAACTACGCTCCGGAAAGAGTAGGCATTTAAACAGTTATCTGGCCCGCATCAATCCAGACATATTGGACACATGCCCGAAATGTGGTCAGGGACCACATGACACAGTACGCTTGTTTAACTGCACACGAAAACCCACTACACTCACACCCATCACACTATGGACTCATCCTATCGAGGCAGCTACCTTCCTCGAATTGAACTTGGGTTGCTAATATCCTAATATCAACATCTACTAAACTTTCACTCCCTTTTTATATTTCTTCTTTTCCTTTCATACAACTTACATACTTGTCAACCCAGTCGCTACAACATCATGAGTTCAACTCGCGTTTGCGTAACAGCACGACTGACTTCGGCTCGTGGTAGCTATGGCTGGCCGGGTCTGCTATATAGCATGCTGTGTTGTTGCGAAAGAGCGGTGTTTAAGCTCGTATACTGTGTCGGTGGGTTGACCTCGCTGCCGCAGAGCAGATAGGGACGCGCCGACCTCGTGTGTGTTACACCACTTATATCTCAAGAACGACTGGGCGGATTTTTAAGATCTCTGATTTGTGAGATTTGTTTCCGCCCCAAATAGCAGAATAGCAACTAACTACTAAAAAAAAAAAGCCAATTGGTCCAAAATACAGCCTTGTTCTCAATTTCACTTCCGTAAACGTTTTGTAATTTAGAGACAAAATTTAGTCCTAAAACCGGTTGGAAATCACAAAATTTTGTTGAAAGTGGAATTGAAAACAAGGCTGTTAGTTTAGATTAGACGGGTAAATAGGATGCTTAGGTTTAAGGATTGTAAAACAACTTACTCGAAATGGCCGATGATTGGCCTATCCGGTTTATGGGTTTTCAGCCCTGTTTGAGTCGTTTTTGCCTTGTGAGCTGGATTGGAGTCTTGTTGAAATGTCCACGGCTTGTTTGCAAATAATGTCGTGTTGAAGGGCTTCGCAGCCTTTTCCAAAACGTCGGATTGATACACTTTCGCCTTAGTTTTGACCCTTTTTTTTCACAAAAATGGAACTTGGGGTGACCCTAGCATAGGCGACTCCCCCACTAAACCATCATGGTGACCTCTTTGAACTCTCGGAATGTATTTGGACGCTTGTTTTGATGAAACAGCATACACAATATCGTGCTGTTTGTTGAATTGAATTGAAGCAGAATTTGTCTGTGGGCATTGTTCAGGCACTGGCGACGCAATGCTTTCGATTTTGTTTTGCGTTTTTCAATGCTGTTGTGAGCAAGTGGCCGGTGTGTCTCTTGTATACACTGAGTCCTAAGTCACGTTTTATGATGCGCGACATGCTGTCCTGTGCATTTTCAATAACTGCAGTAAACTCGAGAGGTATAAGATTCATACTTCCGAAGCCAAGCCTTCACGACATTTGTGATTGAAAACTTTTGGCATTTTTGATAAACGATCTGTAAACTTTGGCTACCACTTAGAGATGACAGTTGCCTGAGCGTTAGAGGCAGCAATTAAAGTTTATAACTGACTGATGGAGGTGACAAACCATGATTCACCTATGACAAGTATGGCGCTCTCTCAGTGCGCTCTCTTTACGGGACTCATCCTATACATATGTATGCAAATCTGTAGTGCTTTGATTTTTGTTTTATTCACACACATACCGCATTTGAGTGTGTTTGCCGTTCGCTCTTTTTCTAACGCTCACATTCCCTCTCTCTCGATTTTAGCAAAAGCTCTCAGTACTTAACGCTGAGTGCCAGCGCATGCGTATTTAAGTGATTGCTATCCGATGGCTATTTATTTGCATACACCTTCCGGTGATGACGACGGGGTGACTGGAGAAGGAGAATGGAAAATGGAAACAGTGATCGAAATGATGTAAATGTGATTCGGTAAAGAAAGATAAAACCTAGAAGAGAAGCTTTTATTAAGTAGCTAGTAAAAAAAAAAAGAAACACTACAACAAAACCGCTTCCTTGTGAAAGGAGAGCAGAGGCGCAGCATAAAGCAGTTAAACCGGATGACAAAAAAAAAAGGAGTCTTGGAATAAAGTACAAGCAGGAAGTTAAAACAAAAAGCAGGATTCGAAATTTCTCTAGCGGCTCGAGAGTCGTGGGAGGCGGCTCTTATGTTGTAAGCAAAAGCTGTCTCTGCTCGAAACCCAAAAGGAGGATTAAGAGGATTGAATGCAAATCTTGCGTTAAATAAAGTAAGTACATAGTAACGTTTCGGGCTGCTGACCGACCTGCTCTCCACATATAATAACTTCAGGCACTTAATCCGACAGAAATTTGGATTATGGTACGATATTTGGTAAGATTCAGTGTTGCTAACTTTGGTCGAGAAAAAGAAGCTGATTTGGCTGGATGGAGAGGAAAAAAAAAACTGTATTTTTCGACAAAAACATTCTCAAAGAAAGGAAAACGCATTACTTTTCTTATTATATATGTACATATGTCTGTAGCAGTACCGGCCAAATGGAGAGGATAAAAAAGTGTGCTTGTGTTGGTGAGCAAGAGAGCTCTCTCCCAGCAAACAATATGTGCGTTTTTTGACACTTTTCTGACACTTTTTTATGAGGAGCATTCACCGTCATAATGTGTACAAAAAAGAATCCGGAATGAGCGTTTTTATACTCTGTATATTAAGTTTGTGCAAAAGTATGTAACAGGGAGAAGGAATCGTTTCCGACCCTATAAAGTATATATATTCTTGGTCAGCATTAACAGCCGATTCGATATAGCCATGTCCGTCTGTCTGTCTGTCCGTCCGTCCGTATGAACGAAGAGATCTCAGAGATGGTAAGAGATAGAGGTTTAACATGTATGGGGTATATATTTCTTATACTTGCAGGCAGATCAAGTTTATTTTCAATTTTTGCCACGCCCCCTACCGCCCCCGCAATTTGGAAAAAACGTCATATCTCCTACAGTTTTGAAGATAGATCGTTCGTACCTTCTAGAGATACCTTGAAAACAAAATTATTTATCGATTTGCTGAAGGAATGATAAAGATCGGATGAACGACCAAAACCTATCCCACCCAAACCACAATAGTACTGACGGAGCAATGTGCAGAAGGGACAAACCAGTTCGATTTGATCTACGAACTTATTACCCTTCAATAGTGCATCTTCTCGGCCCTCGACCAATGACACAAGCTGAGTGCATAGAAGCCAGAAATGAGGCACACACCACCATGGTTGAAAAGACCATCAACAACATGCACAACAGCGTCGTCCTCGGTGGCAGACCCCCGCCAATAGACCAAAGCGAGAGAATACTACCAAGACCCACAAGAACGACACTTGCACAACTACGCTCCGGAAAGAGTAGGCATTTAAACAGTTATCTGGCCCGCATCAATCCAGACATATTGGACACATGCCCGAAATGTGGTCAGGGACCACATGACACAGTACGCTTGTTTAACTGCACACGAAAACCCACTACACTCACACCCATCACACTATAGACTCATCCTATCGAGGCAGCTACCTTCCTCGAATTGGACTTGGGTTCCTAATATCCTAATATCAACATCTACTAAACTTTCACTCCCTTTTTATATTTCTTCTTTTCCTTTCATACAACTTACATACTTGTCAACCCAGTCGCTACAACATCATGAGTTCGACTCGCGTTTGCGTAACAGCACGACTGACTTCGGCTCGTGGTAGCTATGGCTGGCCGGGTCTGCTATATAGCATGCTGTGTTGTTGCGAAAGAGCGGTGTTTAAGCTCGTATACTGTCGGTGGGTTGACCTCGCTGCCGCAGAGCAGATAGGGACGCGCCGACCTCGTGTGTGTTACACCACTTATATGTATCTCAAGAACGACTGGGCGGATTTTTAAGATCTCTGATTTGTGAGATTTGTTTCCGCCCCAAATAGCAGAATAGCCACTAACTACTAAAAAAAAAAAGCCAATTGGTCCAAAATACAGCCTTGTTCTCAATATCACTTCCGTAAAAGTTTTGTAATTTAGAGACAAAATTTAGTCCTAAAACCGGTTGGAAATCACAAAATTTTGTTGAAAGTGGAATTGAGAACAAGGCTGTTAGTTTAGATTAGACGAGTAAATAGGATGCTTAGATTTAAGGATTGTAAAACAACTTACTCGAAATGGCCGATGATTGGCCTATCCGGTGTATGGGTTTTCAGCCCTGTTTGAGTCGTTTTTGCCTTGTGAGCTGGATTGGAGTCTTGTTGAAATGTCCACGGCTTGTTTGCAAATAATGTCGTGTTGAAGGGCTTCACAGCCTTTTCCAAAACGTCGGATTGATACACTTTCGCCTTAGTTTTGACTTTTTTTTCACAAAAATTGAAATGGAATGGAAAATGGAAAAATGGACCCTAGCATAGGCGACTCCCCCACTAAACCATCATGGTGACCTCTTTGAACTCTCGGAATGTATTTGGACGCTTGTTTTGATGAAACAGCATACACAATATCGTGCTGTTTGTTGAATTGAATTGAAGCAGAATTTGTCTGTGGGCATTGTTCAGGCACTGGCGACGCAATGCTTTCGATTTTGTTTTGCGTTTCTTTTTTCAATGCTGCTTTGAGCAAGTGGCCGGTGTGTCTCTTGTATACACTGAGTCCTAAGTCACGCTTTATGATGCGCGACATGCTGTCCTGTGCATTTTCAATAACTGCAGTAAACTCGAGAGGTATAAGATTCATACTTCCGAAGCCAAGCCTTCACGACATTTGTGATTGAAAACTTTTGGCATTTTTGATAAACGATCTGTAAACTTTGGCTACCACTTAGAGATGACAGTTGCCTGAGCGTTAGAGGCAGCAATTAAAGTTTATAACTGACTGATGGAGGTGACAAACCATGATTCACCTATGACAAGTATGGCGCTCTCTCAGTGCGCTCTCTTTACGGGACTCATCCTATACATATGTATGCAAATCTGTAGTGCTTTGATTTTTGTTTTATTCACACACATACCGCATTTGAGTGTGTTTGCCGTTCGCTCTTTTTCTAACGCTCACATTCCCTCTCTCTCGATTTTAGCAAAAGCTCTCAGTACTTAACGCTGAGTGCCATACCTGTACTAGTTGTATCATGTGACAAACAATCGATTTGCTTATAAGTTTAGAAAAATATTTTTTTGCTTTTTGGTTTTTTAGTGTTTTTAGCTTTTTGAAAAGTCAGTTTGCCTTAGAGAGGGATTAGACTTCTGCCTAACCTAAGCCCCCTGAACCTTAACCTACGCCCCCCTTTACACAGTCAACAGTTGCTATTGCTGCAACTTGGCGCTTTGATAACATATCGATATTAAATCTAGCCTTTTAGCGGAAAAAAGCTAAATGTTGTAACTGTAGCGGAGGTTCAAACAAGCGGACATTCAGCAAATAAACACAAAAATGTTCAATTTCAGTGAATCTTCTCGAGAATGAGCCAGAGGAACAACGATTCTCAATTTGTAAACTGAAATCAGCTGATAGGCGGCTGATACGAGACAAAGCCACCCTATGTTGTTTGATGTTTCAACCCCCACATACGTACATACATACATACAACGTGTATGAAACGTACATTATTATAATGTATGAGCGCGTGCCTTCTCTCTTTGACAACAACCAACCATAACCTGTCCTAACATTTATGTGGAGCAGATTTTTGAAAGAGCACCGCTTACCTTTATCGTGTGTGTCGATGTGCACATAAACAGAGCCATGTGTGTATATGTATTTGTGTATGTTTGTGAATGCTATTATAATTAGTTGTGTGCTTAAAACAAACATTAAATATCAATTTGCCAAAGCTAAGCTTGTTTGTCTTAAATATGTATATATGTATGAATGTGCAAAAAAAACCTTGCTTTACGAACGTACATATGTATGTGAGCTACCTCTTGTTTTGAATGTCAGCTTGAAGAGCGGCTCCATCATCCACACTTAAATAAGTATGTATGTATGGATGCATGTACATACACACAACGTCTTGCACACATCTTCACTGTCTGTGTGTGTTGTTGCATACGAAACACGTCTTAAATATGTATGTATGGCCAAATACATACGTAATACTAATTAGTTTTGTTACAGCACGGTTGCGTGTTCGTGTTATGGTTTTTTCTCTGCTTTTTTTTGCATTTCGGTTTTGTTTTGAAAGCTCAAAAGCTGTGCTTTCGTGAGTATTAAATGTACATACAGAGAGACGTTCATACGAAAAAGTACGAATGTACGAATGTATATATGTATGTATGCAGATGCTTTTGTATTTGTACATGCGGTTAGCACAAATCCCAACTACGCACAGTGGCTCACAATGCCCGGAAGCTCGTTGCAAATATTTAATATTGAGTTGCGCAAAAATGTTGGTTTGAAATTTCATAGTTTTACAAATTAAGCTTGAGTTTACATATCTTTGGCTGTGGTGAACATTTTTAAGGCTGTTAAAAAGTTGTTAGAAGGGTTTTAAACTGGTCTTTTTCAAATATATAGCACTTCAAAATCGAATTCGTGGTTTGTACTTGTTTCACACCTGTTTTTAAACTTTTCCAGGCTGTCAAAAGTTTTCTTCAAAAGTCTTCCACATATTGATTGCTTCATTTTGCACTCTAATACATATGTCCCCTTTAAGAATATATCATTAGCCGACACTGATCGAGACCCAACTCGAGGAAAAGTGACTTATGTGAAAAGGTCAACAAGGCACACGGCTCGTATCGTCATTGTAACGTATACGACGTAATTTTCGAGAGTTATACGAATCAATTTCGCAAGGGGAGAACCGCCCACGACTCGTCCGTTCTGTGTAATCGTCGCCACATGCATGCTGCAAAACGAATATCTTCATTTTTATATTTTTCTTGAAAATGTATGAGAAAACGTGCTTGAAAGGAAACATTTTTTACGAAATTTTGACTTTAGCGCTTGATAACACCAATTTTAACGAACTCTTCACTATATGAAGCCCTGTACAATTCCCCTAATCAAACAAAAGAAAAATGAATTTAAAATCTTGAGCGGTTCAAAAGTTACAGAATTTTGTCCAAGGCAAAATGATTCTGAACCACTGTGCGACGACGACAACGTCAACGACGCTATGTATGTATGTATTAACTCCAAAATACAGTTCAGTTTAAGCTGGAGCGCAGTCGAGGTTGCGTCGTTTGTTCGTTCGGTCGTTCGTCCATGTCATGTCCGTTCGGTTAGTTCCTATGTACGCTTGGTAAGCAGCCAGCAGCAGCAGTACGCGTTCTGGGGATTTTTTTTTTTTTTTGGTCTTTTGTTGATTTCAGTCTTTTGGTGGTGATAAATGTTAAACCGAGCGTGTTACAACAATGTGAATGTTATATTTGTTATAAAATATCAATATATTTATGCTTATACACCGATGGACAGACGAACAGACAGATAGACAGACCGACAACATCCCTGTGATTGATGTATGTATGTATGTATATGTAATGCCAGCTCGTATACATTCACCCACTCGTACACACACACACACGCATCCATAGCTCAAAAAGTTAGGCTTAGTGCGAAATGTGTATGATTTATTTTTGCTTTTGTGTGGAAAAGACAAAAAAATAAGTGATTAAATGCTGTTGGCATAGATGAACGTGTGTGAATTTATAAAGAAAATATTTTTAAAAAAATAACAACTACACGCAACATACACACAAACACACAGACAAACGGAATGGCACAGTGAAACAGAAACCGGAATCAATATGTGAATTTGTTTATATGAACTATGTATTTACATACATACTTATGTTTGTATGCGCACTGGGCACGCTTGCCTGCATATGCATACATACTTATGCATATGTATGTAGGTATGTACGTGCCTGCATAGAAGGGGACACCCCCACTTACCATACACCCCCACTCAACGTTAAATCAATTTATTGTTAATAAATATGCATCAGGCACGTACTTAGATACAAACTGGACGTGCACTTTAATAATGAATACAGAAATGTGTGCTCATACATACATATGTACAAACAAATACATGTATCAATTTAACTCCTAATTAACGGGGATTTTTATTTTGTGGGAAGAACCCTCCCCTGCAAATCCACTCGGAGCGAGAGACAGAGAGAGAGAGAGAGAGATAAAGAGAGTGCAATAAAATAACTGAACCATTATACAAAAATGTACTTACATACATACATACATACATTCCCATAAAGAAAGTTCAGTCGATCAATTGAACATGTCGTCCGTCTAGACGTCCGTCGTTACAGACATTTGGGTATGTAAACTCCTCATGTTACCATATTACCGAACCAGAGCCACCACCACCACCACCACCAGCTCAGGTTGATTTCAGAAATGTGTCGATTGCAACAGCAGATTTTTACAGGGAAGTGGTTTAATATTCACACACACACACATATTTGTAAGCATGTTTAAACCAAAACCGAAAGTACAATCGAGTTACAAATAAAGAAGTGGAGTCTCTCAAGATCCCTTGCAGATCCCCATCGGAACCGAAAACCCGAAACACTCATTTCGAAGCGTACCCAAAAACCGGTACCAAAACCCAAATCAAATTTGGTTTTATTTTTAGTTTAGGAGCATATGGTTGTTGTATAGCCCCCTCTGCTGTTTTAAGCTGCTCAATTTAAGAACAAGAAATTCACATTATTCACGATGACTGGGACTTTTTCCAATATTTAATGTATTCTGGGAAACCACCCCGTTGTTGTTCACTTCAAGATTTGCTGTATTATTGCATAACATATTTAGTCATTCTTTTATGCATACAAAATATAATATGGCAATCCTCCAATCCACACAATTTTTGACTGCTTCATAATCAAAAGTGCCTGGTTAGCGTCATAATGCCGGCGTTGTGTCATTAATCGAAACAAGTAATAATCGGAACCCATTATGGATTCTCTTTCGTTGCTTTGGATACAACTCATATTGGCCAGCGCCAAGTTGATCCCTTGTACATTTCTTGTTCTTAAAAGCAATCAAACCAACCAATCATTCCCACAGGCTAACTTCCATTGACGTAGTTTTCTTTAAATGAAAATAAAACAACAATAAAAACCTTTCGCAAATGTCGCTTTTTTGTTTCTATTGTAAAACTGACATTTTCAAGCCCAGAAAAAAAAGGTGACAAACCATTTCAAGCGCTCCACAGTGTGTCGTCTAGAACAATCTAGAAAATGAAAACTATTTTATGATGTTTTTGTACTTATAAGGTCAAACTATAAAAAAAAATTGTTCCAGAGGGGGGGTCGGACATGCACCGTTCGTTAGTTAGAGGCACTTAAAAATTAGAGATGGATTTCCCATGTATAATATATTATTTATGAAAGTATTTATAATTTTTTTTAATTTAAAATTATTCAGTTTTAACGTAGAAGTATCGGTGGATTCCAATATTGTGTGTATCGTATCGTCAGACTCATTTGACCTGTAATTAGACTTGCAGTCTATCTAAAAAAAAAACAACTTTGTGCAAATCGGTGCAAAACAAACTTATGCATTTTGAAAAGACCTTGAAACGACCTTAAATTTCGCGTCAAGCACAAATTGAATCAAGCCGAAACTATACACTTTCTATCCCACTCTTTCAAAAAAAACGAGAGCGTAAGTTAAAGTCGGCTCTAACCGACTTCGATATACCCGTTACTCATGGAAATAAATGTTTATTAGCCTTCCTGTATGCCTGAGGTGGGTCAGCCGAAAAGTATGCAACATTTTTTAACTCGGCTATTTATTATCCGCCAGATATTAATAGACATTTGTCAATTACTAAATCCAACATAAATGACTCCAAATTCATCACGATAAACAGATCAGACAACAAAACTTTTGAAAACGTATCACCTTTCCTAATAAGACAGTCGGTCAAGCCCGACTATTACATACTCTGCACCCTTAATGTCGCAGCTCGAATTTGGTCACGAGTCAAACGGCCAGTTAACACACAACGCACAACGCAGTGCGCTCTCTAAGTCTCTCTCTCTCTCGCTCTCTCTCTCTTTCTCTCTCTCTCTCTCTCTCACACTAAGATTGCTGCTGAACGCAATGCTTAGGTTATGGGTGGGGTGGGTGGTGGGTGTTAACTGACCGTTTTTTGCTCATAACTTGAGTATCGTTCATCCGATCTTTATCATTCCTTTAGCAAATCGATAAACAATTTTGAGTACTAGATATCTCTAGAAAGTACGAACCATCTATCATCAAAACTGTAGGAGATATAACGTTTTTTCTAAATTGCGGGGGCGTGAGGGGGCGTGGCAAAAATTGAAAATAAACTTGATCTGCGTGCAGACAATAGGAGTCTACATTTCAAATTTGGTGGCTCTAGCTCGTCTAGTCTCTGAGATCTAGGTGTTCATACAGACAGACGGACAGACGGACATGGCTATATCGAATCGGCTGTTGATGCTGATCAAGAATATATATACTTTATATGGTCGGAAATGATTCCTTCTGGCTGTTACATACATTTGCACGACTTTAGTATACCCTTTTATAGCCTATTTCCACCAAAGAAATGAAGCTTCATTTCTTGAAATGACAAGAAATGAAGAAAATGATATCATTTCTTCCATACAAATTGTTGTTGCATTTTGCCCTTCATTTCCTTCATTTCTCAAAAATGATGGCATTCCCCACGAAGGAATTTGGTATTTTTTTAAAAAGTACTCGCTACTCTCTGGCTCTACTCGTTACTCTCTGGAAATAGAAAGTGTCATCACCAATAAACTATTGATTTGAATTTAAAAATAAGGCGCAATTTTGTTTATAATATAATTTAGTCAAAATAAGTTGTGTATTTAGCTTTCTGCTGATTATTCAGGGCGTTAACAATGCGTTCGCCCAGGGTAATTGCTTTCTTGCCGGGTATGTAATTTTTTGGGTAAATATTGCAAAAAGTCCCCGTGAGTTTGAAAGTGGCGCCTGTTGTTTAAATCAAACCATTCAGCTGTTTTTGTCAACGTGGCATTGCGAATATCAAAATGATGAAGATTTGTCAATGGAAACAGCATCATTTTTAGAAATGAAAATGATAAGAAATGAAGCCAGTGGAAATAGGCTATTACTCTACTAGTAACGGGTAGAAAAATTGTCAAAAAAATTCAATTTTTAAAAGCTTAACAACTTTTTTAATCAAATAGTTTTATGTCCACTTTTGATACAAAATTAACCAAATATATCTGCATAATAATTTAAATCAAAAACATTATGGCGAATATACGATTTTATTTTCAGTTCAATCAAAGTTAAAGTTGCACTTAATTTCTAAAACAACGCACTGTGCGCTCGTACATCCGGTTCCTAGAATCGGACCATCAACAAAACCTAAATTTAGGACCACCTGAGCCTCATCTGTTTGAATCAGGGAATCAAACCGAATCGAATTTCGGTTTCGATTCCGTTTCTGGTACGTACCGAAACTTCTGTTTCGGTAAAAGGTTCTGTTTTGGTTCTATTTTATATCGGTATTCGGTTCCGTTTCGGTACCTAGATTTTTATTTCGGTATACCGGTACGTACCGGTATGGACCGGTAAAATTAACAGATTTTTTTAAAAAAAAGTTTGTATTCATTAGATAATTAAAATAATATTTAATTAACAATGACTTCACCAAACTAAACGTTACTCAAATTTCTTTCTTAATTATTTCTTAGAAGCATAATACCGGTCAATGTATTTCCGTCCATCTGATTTCTTAGCGGAGACATAATAAACTTCTCACCGGATAATAAACGTTCTACGTTTACTTGGGTTGCTGGAATAGCAAGAATAACTTTTATTAGTTCATACAATTCTGGAAACTTTGTCGAAGTACATCATCTTTGTTGTTGAAACCAAAAATTTAGCAACAAAAACCCCGGTTTGAATGAAATTCTGCACTCAGACTTATTGGTCACTGTGTAAGCAATGGAGAGGAAATCTCTCACACTAACATTGTAAGACCATTGGCGGTCACAAACGCGTACAAAGGCCGCAGACAGCGCGGCTCTGGCTCGTTGTGTCTGTTTTTGCTGTTGAGTCGCATTGGAGTTCCCAAGCGGTTATGGCATTGCAGCCATGAGGAGGGAGTTGTTTTCTGATTGTGGGTCAGGTGAAGACCACTGATTTGGTAGAGATACCAATGAAACAGCTGTTCGGTCAACTAAGCTCCTTTGTGGTGTGGCGTGTCCCTGTTTTAAAGTTATGTACCGGCAAATATTTGAAGGTTTGATTATCATAAAGGTCGTTAAAACATATATATATATTCTATTTTGTATATTATATATTTTGTATATTATATATATTTTGTAAACGTTTCATGCTCAGGAAATCCTTGATTGATGCCATTAAACTGTTTTGTGAAAATACTAAACTATTCGTATTGTCCTGTTTCTTTTCACACAAATTCATATATGAATCGACTTCATCTTCACTTTCAGACAAAGTAATTGGGTCAGAGCTGCTTTCCTCATTTAGTTGCAATTGAACAGAAGTGGATAAAATTCTTGAATATATATCTGTCAAAGCAGTTACACACGTAATTTTCTGTTCAGAGGTTAGCATGACATTATAACGAGGATCAAAGAAAATACCACATAGAAATGCATTATTTTCAAAGAGGTCTATTTCTCTGAACAAAAGTGCTAAGCCAGAATCATTTTTATACCCTTGTAGAGGGTATATTAAAATTGTCCAGATGTTTGTAACGCACAGAAGGAAGCATTTCCGACCACATAAAGTATATATGTATATTCCTGATCAGCATGACGAGCTGTGTTGATATAGCCATGTCCGTCCGTCTGTTTCTATGCTATCTCCTCTGTCAGTTAAAAAGATATCTTAACCAAACTTTGCACGAAGTCTTTTAGTACAAATATGCTGCACATTTGTCGGAATCGGCCGTATCGGATGACTATAGCATATAGCTGCCATTGAAACCGTCGGTCAAAATACTAGTTTTGGTGAGAAAAACTTTGTTGTTTTTAATGCATCCCCAATCCCCAAACCTTGTATTTATAAGTTTTCTATTCTTTCACATAATTCCATCAATCTTAATAAATATCGGATAACTATATAGTATAGCTGCATAGTATATGTTTGTAACGCATAGAAGAAATCATCTCCGACCACATAAAGTAAGCATGACGAGCCGTTTGTCTGTCTGTTTCTACTCGAACTAGTCCCTCAGTATTGAAGTTATTAAGCTGAAATTTTGCACAGTGTCTTCTTTTAGCTGCACGCTGCTGATATGTCGGAACCGGATCGGATGACTACTTCTTGTAGCTGCCATAGAAATGTTCGACCGTAAAATGGGTTTTTGTGAGAAAAACCTTTTTGTTTTCAATGTTAATTTCTCGGTCATTCATTCATTCATTAAATCGGTCATTATTAAAATTAAATGTTTTCAAACTGATCTGTGAAGTTTGGAGCGAGCTTTTTCAAGTGTATTAATACTTCGGCACAGACGAAGTTAGCATTCCTTTCTCGTTACTATTCAATTTAAGTTTCTTTTTATTATTAGGTTGATTTAAAGTTGTTTTGATTTTGTTAATACAATCTTGGTCTTTGATTAAGTGATGGGCTTTGGATTTTTTATACCCTGTGCCGAAGGTACACTTAATATACTCTAAGTTTGTGCAAAAGTATGTAACAGGGAAAAGGAATCATTTCTCAACCCTATAAAGTATATGTATTCTTGATCAGTATCAACAGTCGAGTCGATATAGCCATGTCCGTCTGTCCGTATGAACGAAGAGATCACAGAGATGGTAACAGATGGAGGTTTGATATGTACGGGACTACTTCCCGTAGTATACTTCTTATACTTGAAAGCAGATAAAGTTTATTTTCAATTTTTTCCACGCCCCCGCAATTTCGAAAAAACATCATAACTCCCACAGTTTTGTAGATAGATGGTTCGTCCCCTCCACGCATATTTAGTAATCAGTATTATTTATCGATTTGCCAAAGAAGATCGAATGAAAGATAGTCGAGTTATAAGGAAAACCAACAATTATGATGGGCAGCACTTCACAAACTTTATGGCTTCTTTGCCACTTTGTGTGTAGCTTCTAACTTAAATTGTTCAGATATATACAAACTTTAGGCGGTACAGAGTATGTTATAGACGGGCTTAACCGACTTTCTTTCTTGTTTTCAGCATTATTTGATTCGAAACGGAGACCTCGTTTCAAAAACAAATTGGGATTAGCTTTTGAAACTTATGAGCTTTTAGACAAAGAACATATTGTACCTATTTTATGTACTTTTATTTTGGTTCACGAATGTATTTGGGTTGACTTTAGACTTTATAAGACTTCAACGTAGAATATTTTGTACTTATTTTAACAGAAATCGGATTGTACTAAAGACCATAACAACCTTAAAGTTTGTTTAAAAACATTTTAAAATAGTTCAAAATGTATTCAAAAGATCCCGAAATAGTTTTAAATCAAGTATTTCGGAATTGAGCAAATTGTACCTGAAATGCGATTTTTATGCTCTGTACCAAAGGTACACAGAGTAAGAGGTACAATTTATGAGCACCCCACCCACCACCACAGCATTCCATTCAACAAAGACCATCTTATAGAGAATGAGAGAGCAAATGCGAGCGGCGGCCTGAACTGGTACAGAGTAATTTTCGTACTTGGCGTTCTATTGACACCGTTTGTACTTGATTCAACTACAAATTTTTTTGGTTTTTCTTTTCTTTCTGAGTGCAGGCGTTAGGTCAGATTTTGTGAATTTCCATTGTTTATATTTAACATATTTTTTAACATTTTCATTGAAAATTTTTCAATTTACAGTTTAATTTATGTCGGCAGAAAGGAAACTTGTTCGAAACACCATGAGACAAGGTGGAGAGCGATCTCTTCTCTGCTTATAAGAAGTTAGGTGTTGTTTTCTGACTTAGCTAAGCATTGGCCCTGGGTCATTTTTGTTTTGGCCAAAACTCAACTAGTACACCGAGAGAACAGAGCTTACTCCTGTGCAAAGTATCCGAACATGTTGACTCACACCTTATCAATTGTCGTTGTTGGGATCATCAGGGTCGTTTCTAAAGATAACCAAGTCGTCGAACTTGATGCGCCTAAACACAACAAGTGGCGGCTTCTGGTTAGAAATGAAAATCGTTGCCCAACAAGTTGGGGGGGGGAAACAAATAATTCGGAAACAGAAAGCGATAACGATTGCATTTGACAGTAAAGCATGCTGCACACTATCAAAGGGGGTGCCCACCTCTGGATTATACATATGTATGTGGAAGGGGCGGCTTAGTACAATATAAACTTCAAATTCAATAAAGATTGGACAGAGGATCTCATAAGTCACTGCACCATCAAAAGAGGCGGCTGTTTAATTACCTACCCCTTGGTGTGTGTTGTGTTTACACCCAACTCTTTTAGTTTAAAAAAGCATAAATCCAACAGCAGAGAGTGTTCAAACATAAACACAGTATCCATCCATCATGTCGTAAACTTAAAAACAAAAACTAATTTTATGACCAACTAAGCAACTTAAATGTGGGTAACTTAACGAGCTACCTACATATACATTCCATGGTTAAGATGGTAGCATAAATTAACACTGTGGGAGACGGGACCTTTGTGAACATGGTTAGAGGATTTAAAGAAATAACATAACTTTATTAAATTAGTGAGTTTAGCTGGCTGTAGGTCATTTCTTTCTTCAGCGAAAAGAATACTGAAGAGTCGATGAAACAGTTCTGTATAGGCAACCAGCTCTTTTTGGTGGTACAATGCATAAGTTGTTTACAGTTGTGAACAAACGCAACTTTTTCGGACCTAGAGCCAGCTAAACTCACTAATTAAACATTATTTATTAACTTTGAATTTAAGAAGAGAGAAAAAGGCTCTAAAAAGCATCAACTTACAGTGGGATAATTAAAAATAACAAGGATTAGCTGGGATTTCAGACCAAAATGGAAAAACAGTTGCAAAGATAAATGTTACACTCCAGATGCTTCTAGAAAGATTATACAATATTTCCATCAAATCCTACCTATCAAATAGAATGCAAGCAGTTGTCTGAGGCAAGAGAATATGACATGCTACCTGTAGCTCACGGTGTCCCAAAAGGCGGCTCAGTAGTTGGACCATTTGTTTTCTCTGCAATGAAAAACTTTTGATAATCAGCAGAAAAGCGCCAGCGAATGGTCTTTGCGAATGGAGAATGAGTATTAGAGAACAAATTGGTGGTGCTAAAAAAAAAAAAATATGGAGGCATAGCAAAAACACGAAAAGTCTAAAACTAAACTAAGAAGCAGAACACAAAAAATTCGTCCGCGGAGATGCGTGGCTCACAACTGTTGTTTACAGACTGACATTTAAGAAGGAAGCAAAGAGAGCGAGAGAGCGAGTGCGGCTACCTTGTTAAGTATACCTTGGTCTAGACCAGGGTTCGCACAAGCAGAGAGCGCGAAAATATGACTGTGTCTCTCTCTCTAACACACAGTGATGCATGACTTCGGCAAGCATTCGGTGTGAATTGGCGACTATGTTCGTGCCCCAGGGGCTATCGCTGGGGAACTCTGGTCTAGACATGGAACAATGAGTATTACAGGTAAAATTTGCGCTGCCTCAGTCAGCTGTTCGCACTCACTTACGCTCTCTGGGTACATTTGGGAATATGTCCGTCTCGCTCTAACCACTGTGATTTCCAATGTGACACTATAAAGTATCTAAACAATGTGTATAAAGCAGGGCATCCATACACGAATTTGTTCGACGAATTTGTTGACAGATTTTTGTGTTCGACTTTTTCTTCGCAGAGAATAGAAACGTTTCTATCTTGCGTGTGTTCGTGCGAACATGTTCGTCAATGGATGGGAACAAGTGCACGAACTTCATTTGTCAAAAATATTTGTAGAGTGAACACGTGCCTAAATGGGCAACGAATTGTGGCTGGAATTTATTGAATGATGAACTAATTCTTTAAGCTAATTTGTATCGCCATCTAGACCATGATTGTGTTAGTTTTCGCTGACATATTTTCATGTTTACTCGTTGAGATTTTCAAGCAAATGATGTTCGTGAGAAATGTTCGCCTGTTCTTGTTTGACAAATTTGTTCGTCGAACAAATTCGTGTGTGAATGCCCTGCTTAAGGCCCTATGGCTTATACCAGTCAAAATGGAGAGGCAGCGCAAATTTTATCTCAAATACTCATAGCTCCATGATTCTAGTCTCTATGGTCTTTGTTTGAATGCTTCGAATTCAAACTGTTTGACAATTTATAACAAATCCCTCTGCATCAGGTGGATGACAGAGCTTACTATTGGGCGTACACCATTAGAGTATGTTAGCAGCGCTGCCAACCTTGGTGTAAGTTTTAATAGTACTCTGGCAACTGTCATCTAACGCAGAAGGATGTACCCCATGGACTCCGACTGCTAATTGTCGCAATGTGTGTGGATCGCTGTTTGACTTGAGTCTAGCTGATAAGGGTATTTTTTGTCTGTTGTTGTGGTTGTAACGGCTGGGAAGTTTTGTATGTTTTTGGATGAGAGAAAGATGAGGGTAAATAAGTTAGTGTGATGTAGAGAAACAATCCCCTGCCCAGGTCGAGGAAGGAAGCTACCTCTACTGGGTGGGACCATAAGTCTAAGGGCGTGAGATCAGTGGGATTTAGAGTGTCTGGGTACACATTTGTTGCACGCATCAACGACTTCGGGGTTGATGGGGGTCCTTTTGGTCTCCTGGACTTGCTATCTTTAGTGCAGTCATGAGTTTTGGGTGAGCCTTGCAGTGGCATCCAATAAGGTATTGTTAGGTAAGAAATTGGTTATGGTTTCGGACTAAATGGATCTCCGTCTCCTAGTTTTGATGATCCGGATGAGTTATTATGTGACAGCCCGTGGCTACTCTCAGCGCAGCGTTTTGTGCTAGCTGAAGGTGTCACTCAATGACGGATACCATATCGGGGCTGCATAATTCAGCATATATCTGCCTATGGCCTTGTAAGTGGTGAATATCGTCTCCTTCTCCTTTCCCCCCATGTGCTTCCTGCAATAGCTTTATATTTTTCTGTTGTTGTTGTTGTAGCGGCTGGGGAAATTTGTACGTAAAGAGAGAAAAAAAAGTAAAGTAAGAGTTAAATTATTATAGAGATGTAGGGAGCTAATCTTGGGTGGGTCCAAAGATCTAGTGGTGTGAGGACAGTGGGGTTAGGAGAACAATTGAAGAGGTGTACTGTGTCGTGTGGACCGAGACCACATGAGGGACATTCGTCAGCGATTTCCGGATTTATTCTTGATAGGTAGCTGTTTAGGCTCCTACTTTTCCCAGAGCGGAGCTGGGCCAATGTTGCCCTCGTCGACCGTGACAGTGTCTTCTCGGCCTGATCGATGGGAGGTGGTCATAGAGCCATGGTGCTGATGGCTCTGTTAACTGTTTCTGTGTATGCCTGCTTCTTTGCTTCTGCACATGTTACGAGGGTGGGGCTCTCGTTTCCTAGGAGCTGTTTTACTGGTAGCAATTCAGTTCGTAAGTCGTGTCTTACGGCTATGGGGCGTCTTGACATGCTCTGCGTGGTGCAGGCATGATTTGGATGGGATGTTAGATGGCAACCTATGAGGAATTGTTGCGTGAGGAGCTTGTTGTGCTCTCGAACAGGGAGTACTTCAGTTTCCTGGTGTAGATGGTATATTTTTTTCTGTTGTTGCTGCTGTTGTTGGACTGCTTCCAAACCAAAAAATATCATGGCCACCGCTGGTGCAGCGAATGAAGTCCATCTTGTCCACTTATGTTTATCCCTGAGCGTGTGTTGCATTATGGAACGGAGGTTGGATGGACATACTGTCGTGAAAAGTATATTAATTTGGTGGCTTTTCTGTCGTTCCTCTTTAAAAGGTTGTCCACACATTAGATTCAATTGTAGGCGCAATAGGAGCCAGGATTTAAGCTCTCTTCACCTAAAAATTGGTGTTTTGGTTGATATTTTTCCGAATGAAATCCGATTCCAAACTAGTTTAAACCGGTTCAAAAGTGGTTTTGAGCCATTTCCCATACAATTTTCATGCCATGAACTAAAGATTTGATTTGAAGGTTGGTAAGAAAGGAGATAGCTGGCTTAGGATCGGTTCTGTACCAGAGTCAACTGGTTGAAATGTGGCTCAGAGCCAAGTCGGAGAAATTACTTAAGTAATATACTCATAGTTTGGTCTGTAGGTTGGTAATATGTAGATTACTAGTTCGGGACCGGTTCAGAATCAGAGTGAACCGGTTCAAAACTGATTCAAAGCCAAATCGGAGAAATTACTTGAACTATGAATTCTTAAATCTTAGAAACTATTTAAGCTATGAACTTTAAATTTGTTTGTGAAGGTTGATGATTGGCTCAGGGATGGTTCTGCATTAGAGTGAACCGGTTCAAAAGTGGTTTAGAGCCAAATCAGAGAAATTAATTGAGCTACAAAATTTATAATTTGGTCTGTAGGGGTTGGTAATATGGAGAGTGAATAATTTCAAAAACTGATTCAAAGCCAAATCAGAGAAGTTACTTGAGTTATAAATTCTAAAATCTCGAAAATTACTGAAGCCTTTGAACTTGAAATTTGGTGTAAAGGTGAGTGAACCGTTTCCAACAGTAGTTCAGAGCCGTGTCTCATAAAATACTTAAGCTCTAAACTCATAATTTGGTCTGTAGGTTGATAATATGAAGATAACTGGTTCTGGACCGGTTCCGGACCAGAGTCGAATTGGGTCAACAGTGGTTCAGAGCCGTATCTCAGCATTTAAGTGCACCTTCTAGTGGACTATGTAGATAAATAGCTAAAATATTAAAGAACATCACTGCATCACTCCATTTACAATGCTAAAAATTCAATCGAATTTAAACAACGGACCAATGACGTTCAGATTTCGGAAGAAGAGAAATTAGTCTCATTTGACGTAGTATCTCTATTCCCGAGCATCCCCATAGACTTGGCATTAGAAATCATTAGGAAAAAATGGACTGCAATAGAAGAATACACCAAAATACCGAAGCCATTGTTTATGGAAATGGTTAAATTTTGCATAATGGAAAATAGATATTTTAAGTTCGAGAACCAACTATATACACAATTGAAAGGAATGTTATAGCAGACATTGTGATTGAAGAGCTTCTGGATCACACAATTAAGAAACTTAGGCACCCACCAAGACTGCTAACCAAATATGTTGACGATCTGTTTGCCATTATCAAGGAAACCGACGTTCATGAGACATTAGAAGCACTAAACTCTTTCCATAGAAATTTCAAATTCACCACCGAGACAGAAATAGATGGAAAACTTCCATATTTAGATTCCACTATCAACAGACATGGAAACAAACTTAAAATTAAATGGTACCAGAAACCCACAGCATCAGGACGAATAATAAACTTCTACTCCAAACACCCAAAAAATATGATAGTAAATACAGCTGCTAGCTGTATTCAAAGGATGCTGAACATAAGCGACGAGATTTACCATAAGGACATCATTTCCGAAATTAAGCTAATCCTGACTAATAATGACTTCCCCATGAAGATTATAAAATCATTAATTGATAGAAACAAGACAATAAAACCAAAAGACGACAAACAACCAAAATCATATAGGTGCCTCACATACGTTCCGAAACTCTCAGAGCGCTTCGCAAAATCGGAATGTTTCAACAGACACAACATACAAATAGCGCACAAACCCACAAACACAATGAAAAATTTTTACAACAAGACGAAATCCAAAATAGAAAGAGCCAACAAAAGCAATGTTATATATAAAACAAGAAAGAAAGTCGGTCAAGCCCAACTATAACATACTCTGTACCCTTACACTCGCATTGGCTCAGGAGTCAAACGGCCAGTTAACACCCCGCGCACAACGCGGTGCGCTCTCTAAGTTTCTCTCTCTCTCTCTCTCTTTCTCTCTCACACTAAGATTGCCTGTGTTGAACGGTTAGGGTCTGTTGCTGTGGTTATGGGTGGGGGGTGTTAACTGACATAACACCCATTTTGCTGACATTTTGCTCATAACTTGAGTATCGTTCATCCGATCTTTATCATTCCTTTAGCAAATCGATAAATAATTTTGAGTACTAGATATCTCTAGAGAGTACGAACCATCTATCATCAAAACTATAGGAGATATGACGTTTTTTCCAAATTGCGGGGGCGCGAGGGGGCGTGGCAAAAATTGAAAATAAACTTGATCTGCCTGCAAGTATAAGAAATATATGTCCCATACATGTCAAACCTCTATCTCTTACCATCTCTGAGATCTCTTCGTTCATACGGACAGACAGACAGACAGACTGGCTATATCGACTCGGCTGTTGATGCTGATCAAGAATATATATACTTTATAGGGTCGGAAATGATTCCTTCTCCCTGTTACATACTTTTGCACAAACTTAATGTACCTTCGGTACAGAGTATAAAAATACCAAGCAATGGAGATTTAGAGAACAGATGCAATAAACTTTACATTGGAACAACAAAGTCTAAACTTAAAACAAGGATTTCACAACATAAATCGGATTACATGTTGCGGACATTCACCGACTTTTGAAGGAACAACAATTTTACAACAAGAGAGCAATTACAGGAAGCGCTTTACTCTTGAAATGCCACATATAATTGACACGCCAACAGACAAGAGACTAAACTACAAAACTGACACTGAAAACTGCGCCCACATATACAGACATCTACTCAATAGGCAATAATTTAGTACTAAACTCCACGTCAAGCGGCGTGTTAGACGTGTTATAAATTGTATGTAAAAAAATGTTTTTTGAAGTAATGTGATAATTGGTAAATTGTTTTTGTTGTGTCCCTGAAGACGGATGCCGAGGCGCATTCGAAATATATCGGAAACAAACCAAAAACACTGAGTTTTTCTTCTCGACCTAGAGCCAGCTAACATCTACATTCTATAAACTTGAAACTTGTTGTGAAGCTTGATTACATGGTGTAAAATAATTTTCCCGGTTCAATACAATGAAACTTTTCAACCCAATTCTCAAGATCTGAACTTTTTACAGTCTATATATATCTAGTTAATATAATCAAATTTGACTATAATGTTGCATGAAACTGGTTTCGCTGTCTCTCCCCGATAACGAATCTACAATCAATTTCTGTAAGTGCTCGGACGGAATTATGTTAAGCACCTTCAAATAGATAGCAGAGACATTCACATTCACAAGTGTGTAGCTCAAATCATGGGAACTTTTCGTGCTTGGGCGCAAAAAACCGTCACCGCAGCGGCTGCTGATGATGATAATGAATCAGAGAGTTATTTGTTCGTGCGAATGGGGCAAGAAAAAAGAAAAAACGCAAAAAATATCCCACGTTCTTAAATTCAACTGAGATTGTGTATTATGACCAATTTTGTGCTCTACCTCTTTATTGTTGCAGATACACCAAAATCGAAAAACTAGATACACATGAAAGCGGATACAAGAAACGGACACGCCGTCAAACGACTCTTGCCGAGTCTCCGCACCAACTACCTTAACACCCCCCAACTAGCTGGAACAATAGTTAAATATGCTTATTGATAGAGACATCATTAACAGAAATAATAACAGCAACAGCGATTATCATAACAACAGCAGCCGCATCGAGTTCACATTTAGCCAAGTGCCGCCGCAGCGGCCTGCGAAGAGCAGCAGCGGCAGACAAAAAAGAAGTCCATATGCGGCGGCGGCGTCCGCTCCACTCAATAGAAACTATTTATGTACACTTAACCGAATGGCAAAAGGCTGCTGTATATATTTTGTATTAGTTTTAGCAACTCTAAGCCCAAGTACTAGTGCTCTCCAACAAACCGGGAGCGGGAGCGGGAGCGAAAGCGAAACTCAACATTCAGCCGAAATACTCAGAAACGAGAATGCGGCCAATTTGTCACTTAGTCGAACCGCACAAAGCACACGTGGCAGCGGGAGTGGGCAGGGGCCACCAACGAATACTCATCACCAGCTGAACGATATTGAAATCTTTGGCGCTTACAGCCTGCCGGAGGAACCAATTTATACAAATGAGTTTGCCGTTTATATTCCGGCTGGCAAATTTGTAGCCGACGCCATAGCGGCTAAATATGGCTTTATAAACAAAGGTCAGATTGGTGCTCTCGACGATTATTATGTTTTCCAGCATCACCGCGTGTCTAAGCGTTCCACACGCTCCAGTCGTAAGCATCACAGTGCCTTAAAATCGGAGTCGGAGGTAAAGCACAATTGATGCCATTTCTAGGGAATTACAATTAAAATGATTCAATTTCTTCCATTCCATTTCAGGTGAAATGGCTGCAGCAGCAGCATGAGAAAATCCGCCGAAAAAGAGATGGCCCCTATCAGGATTTACCCACCTATAGTCCGTATAGTGTTTTAGGTCAGCCAAATGACTACATAATCGATCCGATTTCTTCGCATCATACGTCGCGCATGGGGTACCGCGATGTCACCTCTCATCTGATATTCTCCGATCCGTTGTTTAAGGAACAGTGGTATTTGGTGAGTAAAGTATGTAATCATGTCTGATTTCAATGCATGCTTACCTTATAAAAAGAGGGTTCCCATCCAAATTAAAAGACATGATACTAGAAATGATTGATTGAATGGATTGATGCTAAAATACATTTGATCCGATCAATCGAAAATTATATTATTTCATTTCTTAAATAAGTCCTCTTTTTGTGTTTCTCAAGTAGGTAAATTTACTATATAAAATACACAAATTCTTCCTACAAATCCCAATTAATAAAATTAGCACCACAAAGTGACCTCTTTGAATATCAATGATAGAACTTTAACTCGCCCACAACTTTCTTCTCTCTTATTTCATAGAAATCCATCCAAATTAAAACGTTTTCGAGAAACAAATCATGTGTGATTCCTCTCAATCTCCTCTTTCTATATTTAACTTTGCTTATCAGTTACCGTACTGTGGCTACCAGAGATCTGCAGGGGTATACTGCAAATGCTAGTGTATTGAGAAAGTACTTGAGTGCCCAAAAGATAAGTCGCTACTAAGGGGAAGAGATGAGAAAATGAAAGTGGTAAAGTTATAATCTTGACAATCTTTCTTACGAAGAGAATAAAAATTATTGCCTCGATGTTCAAGCAATGTTCTTTATTAATTAAAGATGTCAAAACGAGCAACAGGGACAGTGCAATGGATCGTGCAATACTGGACACAGTGGAACAGACGCGGAAATTTCTGAGAGAAAATGACAAAGTTCTAATTTTAACATCTGACAAAGGGAATAAAACGGTTGCTATGGAATCTGACGACTACAAGAAGAAAATGACAAATATACTGGGGGGGATTTGTGCACATATAGAGAACTGTAAGACAAGACCCGATGTCAAGACACTTCAAACAAGAAACAACAGTTTAGTGGACCAACTATTTAAGCTGAAGCTGATTTCACGGACCGAAAAAAGTCTACCACCAAGGATTTATGGACTACCCCAAATCCATAAAGAAGGAACCCCCCACTACGACCGATTTGCTCCTCGATAGGTTTACCAGCTCACGAACTCTGTAGGTTAATGAGCTGAGTCGATTGAGCTTTTTCCGTCTGTCTGTCCGTCTGTCTGTTTCTACGCAAACTGTTCTCTCAGTTTAAAAGCTATCAAGCTGAAATTTTGCACAGAGTCTTCTTTTTACTGCACGCTGCTAATATGTCCGAACCGACCGAATCGGATGACTATATCTTATAGCTGTCATAGGAACCATTTGTCGAAAAATGGGTCTTAGTGAGAAAAACTTTTTTTGCTTTCAATGTGAGCGTACTTAAATTCGGGCATTATTAATATTTAATGCTTTCTAACAGATTTGCAAATTTTGGTCAAGATCGGATGACTATATCTTATAGCTGTCATAGGAACCATCGGTCGGAAAATGGGTCTTAGTGAGAAAAACTTTTTTGTTTTCACTGTTAAGGCCTGTTCTGAGAAGCGCGGAAAATAAATTTTTATGACGCACTCCATATAAAAAAAACAGAGGCGGAAACTTTCCGCAGCGGAATTTCGTTTCTGTATTCTGAGACGCGCTAAATAAATAGACAATTGGCCTATCGATAGTTGACGTATCGATAGCGGTGTGGGTCGTGAGTGGATTGAATGAACAGCTGATGCCATGGCGGAAATATAAGCAGCTCATTTTTTTGACGTCAAAATCGACAATGCACGGGAAACATGAACCCAAAAGAAAACGCACCGTGAGATTTAATCGCGAGGAAACTATTAGCTAAGGGCCACAAATCAGCCCAAGAAAGTTACGAAATCCGCACTGGAGTGCCATACCCCTAAAATCGTCTCCTATGAAAACGGATGCAAGTGTCCGCACTCGGTGGATGCCAAACAAACAGGTGGTGACATCCCAACCCGGTCATCAAGTTTACCACCAGCTAAAAATAGAGTTGGATAGCGGTGCGACTGCTGTGGGCAGCATTGCCAGCTCCAGCGGTGAGGGCGTGGCTGTCAAACGTGAACGCCAGGAGGAGGATTTTGAATTTACGGCAAATAAAACAATAATTTTGTATGAAAACTATAAATATATAATATATTCCAATCTTTAGCATTGCGTTTCATTTGAGAGCAAAAATGATGGCACAGCCCAAATCCATGATTTGCAGATACTCCGAGCCGCCGTCCTGAAGACGATAGCAGCATTCCTACAAAGAAATGAATATTCAACTAACTTTGAATCAAGCTTCAAAAGTGCTACTACCAACCCCCATGTGGTCGCATAACTGGGCATTCGTCAGGGCCGCATGAAGCACTATGTACTCCACAAACTGCTTCAGCTGACCGACACTGTAGGCCGATGATCCAATCTCTTGTACAAACTTCTCCAAACGATTACAGTTGCCCGAACGGCAGACTTCCAAATAATTCTTCAAGTAGTAGTCCGGGATTATGCCCGACATCTCAAACAGATCAGCCTTGTTGACGACATGCTCGACCCCCTTAAGACGATAGCAAGTCGCATATCATCTCCCAATATCTGTAAAATTGACTTGAGGGCCTCCTCCTTGATCTGCACCTGCTCCAAGTGTGTCTCAAAAGGGCAATATTTTTGATCTTCGCCCAACGCCTTGAACCGGAATTCGATGCCGCTACCGCAATCTACATACATATCTGTGTTCCCGTTGCGCAGCTTAATTGAACTATTTTTGAAAAAGAAAAACAACTTTCAACTTTTGTTTGTAAACGAAACAAAACGGCTGACTACCAGTGTGGCCGTTTCTGTATTTGTTCTCTTTGACTTGATATATGGGCTCACTAATAATTTATGAGGATGCTAAATTCATTATGTGCAATTTAGCGAGCTAAATTTTCCGCGCTTCTCAGAACAGGCCTTTAGCGTCCTCATTTATTTTTGTTTTCAAGTAAATCGTTCTTAAGGTCGGTGATTCTTAATATTAAACGCTTTCAAACTAATTTGAAAAAGTTGATCGATATCGGGTGACTATATCTTATGGTTGCCATAGGACCGATCGGTCGAAAATGAGTCTTAGTAAGAAATATTTTTTGGTTTTTTATGTTAGCGTCCTTAAACTCGCTGATGACTAATTTTATAAGCTTTCAAATAGGTTCGCAAAATTGTGTCGAAATCGGATGACTATATCTTAAGGCTGCCATAGGGCCGATCGGTCGGAAATTGAGTCTTAATGAGGAAAACTCGGCGTTTGTTTATTTGATATGTTTTCAAAAAGATTCGCGAAATTTGGTCGAAATTAGATGTTTATCTGACGGAAAATGGGTTTTAGTTAGAAAAATTTTTGATTTTTATGTTCTTAGACTCTGACATTTCAGAAACAGCATATGAAAGGGTATAAAAACTTCGGCACAGACGAAGTTAGCTTGGCCTTCTCGTTTCTCTTCTCTAAGCAATGTTGAACGAGGTATTTTATGATGGAATGTTTTTTACGTGCTTCTATAAAAAAAACAAACACGAGTTTTTGATTTTCCCAATATATTTCAAACCCCTTTGAGATTCGTCTTCAGAGAAAAAGCACAGCGTCCGTTTTGTTAGCTGTGGAGAGTTGATAACGAGGTATTTAATTCAACTTTATTTCTCGTCTTTTTATAATTGACGATTTTCGACAGCTTTGATCAAAAACTAACGATTACAAATTATGGAAATGTCTTTTAATTTTGATAACAACCTTAGTTTATAAACATATTCACTTTTCTCACAGATATCACATCTTCTCTCACATCTATCATATTTTCAAAAATGTTTTTCCAAAAATGTTAAAACCATTTCATTTTAATTAATGTCTTATCATATTTTAAAAGAACGGTGGCGCCAAGGATGGCCTGGACATGAATGTTGGTCCTGCCTGGCAAAAGGGTTATACCGGTAAAGGTGTTGTCGTTTCCATACTAGACGATGGCATTCAGACCAATCATCCGGATTTAGCTCAAAATTATGTAAGTAAATGCGCCAAAAATGAAGGACAAAAATTTACAAAAGTGTTTTTTTTGTTTGTTTTGTGTAATCCTTAAAAACAGGACCCAGATGCCTCATTTGATATTAATGGCAATGATTCCGATCCAACGCCTCAAGATAATGGTGATAATAAGCATGGAACAAGATGTGCCGGTGAAGTGGCAGCAGTTGCTTTCAATAACTACTGCGGAGTGGGTGTGGCCTATAATGCCAGCATTGGTGGTAAGTAACGGCAAAGAAAAGTGTGTTTTGCGAAGATGAAAGACCAGGTCATCTAGGATAAGCAAAGTCTCAATCAGTGCACTGGCACATACTGCCTGCCGACTGTCAGTTGGGTGGCCCACATATGAATAGAGGAGTCTGCGTCATTCAATTAGGGCCGAACACATTTCGCTATTCGCACACCGACACGAGCCGGACGCATACCGAGACTTGTGCCAAGAGAGCTAACAGCTTTTCAGTCGCTGGCCAGCGGTCGATGAAGTTTTTTAGATTGTGCTACCGATTTCGATACTGCTCTCTCTCACAATAGTCTGGCTTCTGAAATTGCTGAGCCAATCCTTGATCCCTACTCTTCTTCTTTTTTTTTTGCAGGCGTACGCATGCTCGATGGTAAAGTGAATGATGTGGTCGAAGCTCAAGCATTGAGTTTGAATCCATCGCATATTGACATCTATAGCGCCTCTTGGGGTCCCGAAGATGATGGCTCAACGGTGGATGGTCCTGGCCCGTTGGCGCGTCGTGCCTTCATTTATGGCGTAACCAGTGGACGACAGGGCAAGGGCTCAATTTTTGTGTGGGCCTCGGGAAATGGCGGTCGTTACACCGACTCGTGCAACTGTGATGGCTATACCAACTCCATTTTCACCCTGTCCATATCCAGTGCCACACAAGCCGGGTAAGATTTGAAGCAGTCGCCCGCCTCTCTCACTCTCTCTCATTGATTGATTTCGCCTTGCAGCTTCAAGCCCTGGTATCTAGAGGAGTGCTCCTCCACGCTGGCCACCACCTACAGTTCGGGCACACCCGGTCATGACAAGAGTGTCGCCACTGTAGATATGGATGGACGTCTGCGACCCGATCACATTTGCACCGTGGAGCATACGGGTACCTCGGCATCGGCACCCTTGGCAGCTGGCATATGTGCCTTGGCGTTGGAGGCCAACTCGGAGTTGACGTGGCGTGATATGCAATTTTTGGTGGTCTACACGTCACGTCCGGGACCGCTGGAGAAGGAGAGTGGCTGGATATTGAATGGCGTGAAGCGGAAGTACAGTCACAAATTTGGCTACGGACTGATGGATGCGGGCGCTATGGTCACGCTGGCCGAGCAGTGGACGTCCGTGCCGCCGCAGCACATTTGCAAGTCGCGGGAGAATAACGAAGATCGGAAGATCGACGGCAACTATGGCTATACCCTGGACACGCATATGGATGTGAATGGGTGTGCGGGGACCATTAATGAGGTGCGCTACCTAGAGCATGTCCAGTGCCGGATCACCTTGCGTTTCTTCCCCCGTGGCAATCTGCGCATTTTGCTCACCTCGCCCATGGGAACGACCAGCACTTTGTTGTTCGAGCGGCCGCGCGACATTGTCAAATCCAATTTCGATGACTGGCCCTTCCTCAGCGTGCATTTCTGGGGCGAGAAGGCCGAGGGACGTTGGTCCCTGCAGGTGATCAACGGCGGCAGACGGCGTGTCAATCAGCCGGGCATTTTGTCCAAGTGGCAGTTGATCTTCTATGGCACGGCCATCGATCCGACGCGTCTCAAATCGGAGCTGCTGCAATCAAGTCACCGCAGCTCAGTGGGTAGCACGAATCCGTTTCTCTTCCCATCGGCCTCCAATATTGGGCAACCGGCGAACGAAGGTGTCAACTTTAATACGGACAATTACGCCGCCTATCTGAACTATCAGAGTATATTCACTGGCGCCGGCTCCAATCCGGAGCCAGTCACTGCCACGCTGGATGGACACAATGTGACGATGGCAGCCGAACCGCAGGTGGACAGCAACAAGCTGGTGTTATCCTCCTCCTGTGATGTTGAATGCGATGCATCCGGCTGCTATGGACGTGGACCCACACAGTGTGTGGCCTGCAGACTGTATCGCCTGGACAAGTGAGTGGACTTACGCTTTGCGACTCCTTACTGATCTTCTCTCTCTCTTATTTAGCACCTGCGTCAGTCGTTGTCCGCCGCGCTCCTTTCCCAATCAGGTGGGCATTTGCTGGCCCTGTCATGATTCCTGCGAAACCTGTGCCGGTGCCGGTCCCGACAGCTGTCTCACCTGTGCCCCAGCACATTTGCATGTCATTGATCTGGCTGTCTGCGTGCAAATGTGTCCGGATGGTTATTTTGAAAGTAAGAGTTAAAAATACAAAGATTTGTTGTGGTGTTTGAACTCTCTCTCTCTATCTCTCTCTCTTATAGACAGCAAGAACCGAACATGCGTGCCGTGTGAGCCAAATTGTGCCTCATGTCAGGATCATCCCGAGTACTGCACCAGCTGTGATCATCATCTTGTCATGCATGAAAACAAATGCTACTCAGCCTGCCCACTGGATACCTACGAGACGGAAGATAACAAGTAAGTGTTTGGGGCAATTGGAGTAACGAAGCGCTTTCTCACTAGATAGATAGATAGATGTGTAGTTTCACTTATCCAAGAAATTGTAAACAAGGGTTTTTTCTAGCCTAGTCAGCAGTTTGACAAACAAGAGATCTCAGATTACACATGAGAACTGATTACACATGATCGAGTTCAAATGTATTTAATGGTATAATCCAATGCAACAAGGTGTCACATGTATGCGCTTGTATGTATTTAGGTGTAATTACATATGTTTGACTAACAATAACAATCTTTTTTGTTAGTTTTAGTTTCGAATAATTTCCAATAAGTTAGACGGTTTTTCGTTTCAATTTTAGGTTTTTATTGTGTAAGCTGGGAGCAATAATGTCCGCTTTGATGTAGAGACTCTGCGAAAGAGTGCGTGCGTGGCCAAAAATGCGGCTGCCCAAATGCACCGAGAGAGCGATAAAGAGAGTAAAGAGAGCACGTGCAGTTACGCACTGCTTAAAGGCAACTATAACAGAGCGAGAGAATGAGATCAACACAAGGCGACTGAGCATACAGATTTACAGTTTATGTGTGTGTTTATGTCTAAGCGAAAACCATGGGCAACATCAAGTCAAAACAATTCATTTAGTTACTTTAAGTTGCACCATGGAACAAATTGCGAAAATGAGTCACAGATTATCGGCTGCGTGACCCGACAACGCTTCAAGACAACTGCCAGCTATTTGTACTTCTGTACCATTTTCACCTGTTCTGCCTGAAATGTCCAATTCTTTAATGCTGAAGGCCTGCCTTCTTTTCGGAACACCATGATCTCGGACTTCGTTTTATTAACTCCAGTTTTTCAATCATTAGCTGAAATGTTGAGGGATTGACATGATGAGACAGCCGAGCGGCGGAGCGTAGCACATCAGCTTTGGAAAATCAAACGCACTGAGCTCATAGGAACCCCGCTAAGCTGAGCGGAGCATTTTGTATGAACAATTCATAAACTAAGCTAGCCCTGCTCCGATCCACTGGCTGTGTGCGACAACCTAACAACCTTATGTTGGTGTTCTCAAAGTGCAGGCCACCCACCTACTATGTGCTCTTGAAGATCGTCAAGATACATCGCAAATAGCAATGGTGACATTGTAACGCTACTTTTGGCCGGGGTGTAGCTCGCCGGGGGCAGGGGTCACAGAAATTTCTTTTCTTTGTTTTGTAGTCGGTGGTTGCTGTACACGAATTTCCCTTGAGTCCTCCCAAAAGGAACACGAGTGGCGGGTCGATCGGGTCTCCAATGTTATTCTTTATTCAGGGGGTTCAATCTTTTCTCAACTTAGCTCTAACTTATATTACTTCTTCCTCTGAGCGGTGGGGCGCCGGGGGGGGCTCTCGTGCTGTCCTCTATGGGGCTGCCTGTTGTTTATCTTCGTGACGATCGCCGCCGTCGATGAGCCGTTTTCCAGGGTCTTGGTACCCTGGGGGATCCTCGTGGTGTTGGGTGGTGGGCTTCGATGGCACCGATGATGGTCTAGAGGCGGTGGGGTATTCTCCACGCGAGAATTATGATGTTCCTGGAACCGATGAATGGTATCCACAGATGCGGACGTCCTCTGAACGCCGAGATTGGGTATGAGGCGAATTCCCAGCGCGGATGAGGGTGTTCGGGGGCAGAGGTGAGGAGTATGGACAGATGCAGGGCGCACTCTGAGCCACGAGGTTGGATGCAAGGCGCACTCCAAGGGAGGATGAGGGTGTTCGGGGGCAGAGGTGAGGAGTATGGACAGATGCAGGGCGCACTCTGAGCCACGAGGTTGGATGCAAGGCGCACTCCAAGGGAGGATGAGGGTGTTCGGGGGCAGAGGTGAGGAGTATGGACAGATGCAGGGCGCACTCTGAGCCACGAGGTTGGATGCAAGGCGCACTCCAAGGGAGGATTAGGGTGTTCGATGTTGAATGGCTTACCTGTACGCTTTGAGCTCTGAGCGAGAAGTGATCTCTCTGGAGTTCAAGTTCGTCTTATATAGCGCTCGCTCTGTTTTTGGCCTCACGCCAAGTCGAGCAATATCCTAACGCGTTTGCTCATTTTGCTCGATACTTTCTCGATAGTTATCGATATTTTCGCATTAGGCGCCTTACTTGAAATAACAATGTCCGTTACCAGTTTGAATTTTAACGGTGGGCTTATTTATTCATATTTACAACATTTTGTAGTTTGTGACTCGTCACAGCATATATAGATATACTTGTTTCAAGCTGCGAGTTCGTATAAACCGTATCATCTTAGTGGACGGACACACCTTGTCGTTGTAGCTTGTAGTATATAAGAAGTTGAAGAGGAACTCGGACAAACGCAGCCTTGAAATCCACAAAGTAAGCATAAACTTTTTTATGCTTCTCCAACTCTACATTTCTCATCCCTTAACTAACACATGTTTGTAAGGCACCTGCGTGTGTATAAAATGACTTGCGTTGGTCTAAATGGCGGTTTCCCACACAATGCATATCAATTGGTTCGCACCGGATGACCTTTTCAAGTGGTATGTCCCGTCTATCCTGATCCTTTTTACTAAAAGTGACATGTTTATAGCTTAGGTTGTCTTATATGAATATGTTATTTAACGCTAAGTGAGGATCGTGGTCTAGTCTAATGTTAAACAGTGCTTCTCTACCCACATTTTTAGCCTGGTCTATATTCAGAAGAAGAAGATGCAGAAGGGATCTACTATAATCATCATTTTCTTTGCAGATGCGCCCTTTGCCATTCGTCTTGCGGCACCTGCAACGGTCCAACGGATGGGGAATGCATCACATGTCGGCCCAGTCGCTATGCCTGGGAAAGCAAATGCCTTAATAACTGTCCAGATCGTTTCTATGCTGATAAAAAGCGTGCCGAGTGCATGCCCTGTCCCAGTGGCTGTAAAACGTGTGCCAGCAATGGCGTCTGCACGGAATGTCTCGACAATTGGACGCTTGGCAAGAAGGACAAATGCATTGTGGCTGGCAGCGAGGCCTGCAGCGAATGTATGCATATCCACATAAACTGATTCACTTATTTGCCAATTGCTAATCTCCATTTCCCTTCCCACCACAACAGCTGAATTCTTTAGCTCCGATGAGGGCCAATGCCAGCCATGTCACAGCACATGTGAAACCTGCAATGGTCCGTTGGACACCCATTGCATGTCCTGCCAACCGAATCGTCTGCTTGAGTTGAGCAGTTGTGTGAGCGGCTGTCGGGATGGTTTCTATATGGAAACGGGCGTTTGTTCTCGCTGTTTGCACACCTGCACTCAGTGTGTATCGCGCACGAATTGCAGCAACTGTTCCAAGGGTCTGGAACTACAGAACGGCGAGTGTCGCACCACATGCGCGGATGGGTAAAATACCAAACAATTTGCATTGGCAATTTCTCCATTTCCAACCCCACCTTCTTTTCTTTAGATATTACAGTGATCGAGGCATCTGTGCCAAATGCTATTTGAGCTGTCACACCTGCAGTGGTCCGCGACGGAATCAGTGCGTACAGTGCCCAGATGGTTGGCAATTGGCTGCAGGCGAATGTCATCCAGAATGTCCCGAAGGTTTTTACAAATCTGATTTTGGCTGTCAGAAGTGTCATCATTACTGCAAAACATGCAATGGTAGGTTGTATAAGAGTTCTTCTTGATAAAATCTTCCATAATTGCCCCCCTACCTTCTCTGCAGATGCCGGTCCCTTGGCCTGCTCCTCGTGCCCGCCCCACTTTATGCTTGATGGCGGCTTGTGCATGGAATGTCTCAACTCTCAGTACTATGACACAACGACACAAACATGCAAAAGTTGCCATGACTCGTGTCATTCCTGCCTGGGTCCCGGGCCATACTCGTGCAAAGCTTGCGCTGCTCCCCTTCATTTGGATCAATTGAATAGCCAATGTGTGCCCTGTTGTCAGAATCAAACAGACGATAATGCGGCTGCCTGTTGTCACTGCGACAAGGAAACGGGTAAGTGTGGCCAAGTCGTAACCACACCGCATTAACCACAACGAAATTCAATCAAAGGTGAATGTAAGACTACCTCGACGGGAGGCAAACGGCGTACCGTAATTGGTAGCGGCGGAAGTATTTTCAAAAGCGATGGCACTGGAGCAGACGGGGCAGACATTAAAGCTGGAGCATTTGGTAGTCAGGGCAATGGCAAGGAGTTTCTTTTGCGACTCGACTCACCACTGACAGCCATCACGGCCATAGCGGTAGCCATCTGTCTGCTGATCATCACCATTTTCTCCATTATCTTTGCTGTGCTACAGGTGGGTAGAAGAGACATTAATGCACAACTTCAACTGATTCCTTGACCATTTTGCAGCGCAACAGTAACCATGTGTCGAGAAATTCGGTGCGATATCGGAAAATCATTAGCAGATCTGGCTCCTCCTCCTCCAACAACACCACCGGCAACAAGCAGACAAGCAGCGAGGCCAGATTCATTTTCAATATGGGCGAACATGAGGACGACGATGACTCCGAGGCCGAGGCCGATGCTGATGCTGATAATTCCGCCGATGATGAGAGAATAGTCTATGAGCCCAAAAGCGAATTTTACATAAAGAGTACAAATGATATTGATGCGATCGAGTTCCATCATTGCAACAGTAATAGATCACAGTCCTCCCATATAAGAAGGCCGCTAGCCGAAACCAATAATCCCACGTACACGTACCGGAATCCGCCTACCAACAGCAACATCCACAGCTGATTGCTCGATCCATTGACCACCCAACCAAATACCACACACTTTGATCTTGGATTTCTTGCTCTGGACTAGTAAATTTTTAACCTTACTTTGAGGAAAATACATAGCGAATCGAAATATTTAACATCCGAAAACAAAACAAAACAAAACAAAAAAAAAAAAAAATGATAAAATTTATATGTGATTGTGAATTGTTTTTATATATATATATATTTGTAAATTTAATGTTTGTATTAAATTTTTATGAAAAATGTTATGTCAAGTTAAAAACAAGTCTCTAGAATTCATTTGAAAATTGGAAAACAAAACAAATTTCTATTAATTATTTCAGGGATATGAAAGTAAGTCCCAAGCACAGATGCGACATTTCTGAAGAACCCGCAAGCAAGCAACTGTTTTCAAGCACAGGAAAACAACCCATGGTCTTTTGGGCAAGACAATCAAAGAAGATGCTCCTACATTTCCCCAAATCCTTTTTCTATAGGCACAGGTTCTAAGCAATCCATAACGGTCAATTTTCATTAACCTAATAATAATAATAATATGTTCCTTTATTAACATTGTTTTTTAAAGAAAGAGAATTTCAGAATATACCTATACAATTTTTGAAACAGTACGACATTGATTTTCGTCTGTTGGTAAAGCCAACTCTGTAATTATTAGTTTGCCATATGATAAAGCGCCTGTGACGTAGAAGTAGTTAGCTAATTTTTCCCAGCCTTCGTCTTTTTCCCCATTTTATCTTCCAATTATTATATCATCTTGTCTTCTTGCGCCCCATAGCTTTGAACCGATCTGCTGACGGCCTGGTACACCTTCCATTTAGCTTCTAGTCCAACATCTCTGTTTCGGAAGAAGTTTCCCCACATTTTGATGCTAGCCTGGGCTGAGTTTAGTTTGGTTAGTGAGATAGTTCTTAGGTACTTAAAATCGTTCACCAACTTCATAGCTTCACCCCTTTATTTCCATTGCTCACACCTTGCTAAGGGCCCACCTCTTTTGAAAACCATGATAGCGGACTTGTTGGGGTTGACAATCATGTTCCATTTGTTACAGTACGCTTCCAGGTTGTAGATTATTTTGTTGCAGAACTTTTGTATCATCTGCCAGCAAACTATGTCATCAGCTATGTCATAGAGCAACACCCTAAGGTTGATATCCTCGAGTAGCATTCCACCACTTAGTTCCTCGTGTAGATCGTTCAAATATAAGGCGAAAAGTATAGAGCAGACATCTCTGTCTTACTCCTGCCTTGGTGGTGAAGTGGAGAGAGTAATAGAGCGCGTACAGTTAGGGCGCTGTTTAAAGTCAAATAAAAAAGAGCGAAGAATGCGATACTTTCTTTCTTAGTGCAACTATCTCTCAGGCCAACAAGCTCTTGTGGAATTCCGGACTATCAGAGGAACAGTGCCACACACACACACACACACAGGGAAGACCCTTGACAATACCCTGGTTAAGAACCTTAACATATTAGGCGTTACCTTCGACCCCCTTTCTGGATTGTTTTTTTTTTTTCATTAAAAAAGAGCCAACAAAACAGCATAAATCTTGAGTTGTCTGAATAAGTATTGGTCTCCCTTCCTATCTGTAAAAAAACTTCCACTTTACGAACAAGCACTTCATTAACATATCGTTAAGGGCCGATAAACTTAGAATTTACTCTATTACTTGATAGTTTATGTGACAGTTAGTGCTTTGTAAAAGATGTGAAATCGGCCCTTAAAGGTAATAAATGCCTCCTAAAAATACGGAAAATACACTTCTGCTTTTATTCCTTATTGCCACAGATTTCATTACATTATTAAAACTAAACAGTCAATATTTTAATTGCTTACATGATTTATGTAATCATACTCTAAGATCGGTTGTGGTCGGGCGTGGCGTATCAGTTGTATGTGTGTCTGCTGGTGCGGGAGGTTGTGTGGGTTCGATCCCGCCTCGGACCATCTGATAGAAAAAGTTTTTACTTTCTTTAGAAAAAAGCTTTTACACACACCCGATCACCTTCACCAGCTACTGGCGCCTGCTGTGAAGTAACTAACTAGCCATGAAAAAGCAAAATTCTCTAACTATTGCCGTTCGGATTCGGCGTTAAACTGTAGGTCCCTTTCTCTTGTGCGAAAAATTATAGGCACACACGCCAAGAGATTGAGAGAAGCTTGGCCCTTGCCCTCCTGGAGGTGCTGTTTGAGCCAATTTTACTTTACTCTACGATCGGTTACTTCTCTATATTTCTATGTATTTTACAGACCAGACATAATGTGGCTCTATACTCGTACTCAGCTCCTTGCAAAGTATTATATTTGAAACTGAAACTCACGCACTTTTTTGTTTACTCTTTACTTATAAAATTGTGGATTTCCTTATACACTTGCTATCCATATATTGTGTCTAAATTCCAAATTATATCTATAAAAGTGTGTAAAAAAGTTATTGAGAGTTACACTATGCAACAGTTTTCAGTATATTGAAGGGTTGGTGGTGAAACTAGATGATTTTCGTGTGTTGAACACGAATGTGTTTTCGAAAATGATCTAGATTTTCGGTAATTTGGGATTAAAGTAGCTTAGAAAGCCTATTTTGAACATTTTTAGGGGCGTTTTGTAAAGGAGCTTACTTTTGTTTTGGCTCTTTTTAATACTATTTCTTAGCTTTAAAATAAATTATCCCAAACAATTCTACGATTTTCTTAAGCGAAGATATCATACCATTTACCTAAATATATCTGGTCTTAATGCGCAGAATTTTTTGAATTTTTTTAATCTCTACGTCTTTTTCGGACTCCAATTCCAATAAAAATTTGCCAGTGCACCAACAGGAAAAAAAACACAATTTTTGGTGCAAAAACACCAAGTGTGGCAACTCTGAGCCCTACTACTAAATTGTTACAACTTACTGTTACTGTAATTTCATTTGTCAAGCTTTTGCTGTGGTACATTTTTGTTTATCGTGTAGTTCTAGTTGTAGGGATTTTAACTTCAAGATTTTCGAATTATGTTGTTCTTGTTGCTTATGTGATAGTATTTTATAATTTTGTGTTACTTAGGATACATTTTTAGTGCTGTAGTAGGTGGGCATCTTAGGGCTAGATCCTTCTATTAGCCTGGTCAGTTTGGTGGATCCTTTGAAATCTCCCTCTAGCCCTGATTCTATTTATTCGTCTCCTTCTGAGGAGGAGCCGTCTGGCGAGGTTGTTTGGGTGGCACGCTACTTTGTCGAGTAAGCGCGCAGCCTGTTTAATTACACTGTGACACATTTTTGAACTCAAAAAAGTAGATTTCGTCGAGACCAACAAATTCTGAAAGGTTATGATGGTAGTATAAAAACCCTGTCTGGGTTTAGTCTGATTAGCTGCTGTTTTCTTTTTATACCCTTGCAAAGGGTATTATAATTTTGCCCAGAAGTTTGCAACGCATAGAAATATTCATTTCCGACCCCATAAACTATATATATTCTTGATCAGGGGGACGAGCTGAGTTCATTGAGCTTTGTCCGTCCGTCTGTCTGTCTGTCCGTCTGTCTGTCTGTCTGTCCGTCTGTCTGTCTGTCCGTCTGTTTCTACGCAAACTAGTCTCTCAGTTTTAAAGCTATCGAGCTGAAATTTTGTACAGAGTCTTCTTTTTACTGCACGCTGCAAATATGTCGGAACCGACCGGATCGGATCACTATATCTTATAGCTGCCATAGGAACCATCGGTCGAAAAATGGGTTTTAGTGAGAAAAACTTTTTTGTTTTCAATGTTAACGTGATTAAACTCGGTCATTAATAATATTATATTATTTCAAACAGATTTACAAATTTTGGTCAAAATCGGATGACTATATCTTATAGCTGCCATAGGAACCATAGGTCGAAAAATAGGTTTTAGTGAGAAAACTTTTTTGTTTTCAATATTAACGTGATTAAACTCGGTCATTAATAATATTATATGTTTTCAAACAGATTTGCAAATTTTGGTCAAAATCGGATGACTATATCTTATAGCTGCCATAGGACCGATCGGTCGGAAAATGGGTCTTAGTGAAAAAAAACTTTTTTGTTTTTAAGTAAATCGTTCTTAAGGTCGGTGATTATTAATATTACACTCTTTCAAACTAATTTGAAAAAGTTGATCGACATCGGGTGACTATATCTTATGGTTGCCATAGGACCGATCTGTCGAACATGAGTCTTGGTAAAAAATTTGTTTGTTTAGTTTTGTTAGCGTCCTTAAACTCGCTGATGACTTATTTTCTATGCTTTCAAATAGATTCGCGAAATTGGGCCGAAATCGGATGACTATATCTTAAGGCTGCCATAGGGCCGATCGGTCGAAAATTGAATCTTAGTGAGAAAATCTTTTTTCAGACGTTTATCTGTCGGAAAATAGGTTTTAGTTACAAAATTTTTTGATTTTTATGTAAGCGTTCTTAAACTGTGACATTTGCATTTGCAAGGGTATATAAACTTCGGCACAGACGAAGTTAGCTTGGCCTTCTCGTTTATATTGCATTTTGAACTTTTTCGCTTCAGAGTAGGATTTACGATTGCAAATCTCGTAAACTATTTTGAATTTTGCTTTTTTATATCTTTGGCAAAGTTGTTGCTCTTGGTTTGGCCTACAAAGCATTTCATTGTAGCAAATCAAAAAAGTTACATCTTCATACTCAAAATTACAAAAGTTTCTCAAAAAAACCCAGTTTTGACCACATTTTTACAGATTTTCAACTTCATCTTGAAACCCGTTTCAAATTTGGGCGAGTAATATAATACAAAGTTGTAATTTGGACCTAAATAATCAAACTGTTCGAACGAATCAACTTCATTTAATAACTCTTTCACATAGTTATAAGGCCAAAACGCATGTACAACTGTCATAAAAACTCGAAAAAAAAACGAATTTTTTCGGTAAAAAAGTTAAAAAACTTAAATTTTGTAAGTTATGTTTTTTTTTTACTATTTTATTGATTTAATACGAAACAATCGAAATTTTTGCTAACTGCTACCAAAAATGGCCATTTTTCGAATTTTGGTTACAATTCTACATGCTTAAGGGCCCGTAACTAAACGAAGGACCAATCGAATGAAGTTGGTATGTTCCAACCTTTTGTTTATTTAAGTCCTAGCTACGTTTTTGTCCTGCATTGCTTAGTCAAATTCGTTACAGTTTTCAAGACAAAGTTGAAAAACAGTACAAAATAAAGGAAAATATGATGATTTTCAGGGCTGCAAACCCAAAAAATTGTACGGAACCTCCGGTTTGCTGGTTCGAACCAAAATTTACCAACGGTTAAGGTTCGGAAATTTGAGGTTCGAGGTTTTTGGGCATTGGTTTTGGTTCGAACCTTGGTTCGATGCATGTTTTTTCATTATATTGAAAATAACAATACCATAGGTATACACTTGACGACGAGATATATTCTTAGTCCGCATTTACACGGTCAAGCAAATTTCATGAAGTTCCTCATGAAGTTTTTGTTTGTAGGGAAGAGGTGTAGGGGGCAGTCGAAGCAGGCAAAGCTTAATGGCAAGCTGGCAATGAAGTTTTTCGATATGTGTATGTATAAGATGAAAAATATGTGCCAGTTTTCTCTAATTTAGTGTCTGTTTATGTTCTGTACCAAAGGTACACAGAATATTTGTACAAATGTATGTAACCGCCAGAACAAAGCATCTCTGACCACTTTCACATGTGCAATGTGCATAAGCATTTTGTTTTTTGAACCGAACCAAAAGCTTGGGTTCGGAACGGGTTCGGGTTTATCTATTTTCGTCCTCGAGGTTCGGTTCAGGGTTTGGTTCACAGCAAAAACAAAGCAGGAATTCCGGGTTCGAACCGGTTCGGTTCAAACCCGGTTTGCAGCCCTGTTAAAAACACTATTTTTATAACCTTGCAAAGAGTACGTAGTGAGTGCGAGTGCGATGCTTAAGCAATGCAGGTTGACGCGTCAACAAAAATTCTACGACGCTGGCAGAGGCTGTTGGTTGCTTGTTGTTGTTGTTTCCTTCTCTGTTGAGCGAACAACGCTACCGACGACTAAAATTGTGCGTCGGATGGACCCGAATTTGCCCTGCGGGGTCATTGTTGTTTTTGTTTTTTGTTTTCGGAGTGGATTCCACACATCCTGCGGAGAAAGCGCTGGCAAAGGCGATGCTTTGCGTACAAAATAACGCTAGCAAGCTAAAAAACTAACAAAAAAAAACCTAAAAATACTCAAAATTAAACAAATTGTTCCTTTATAATAATAAAATAATTTTAAAATTTATGTATATGCTTCATTTAGTGGGACTTATTGTGTAAAATTCCAGAAGGATTCCCTAACGAGGAATCCCTATGGAATCCTTAGGGAATATTCCTCTTTATTTGACAATTTTCAAACAAATTCCATAGGGATTCCCTAGTGACTAGGGAACATTCCCTAGTGATTCCCTAGGGATTCCTTGGGAACTCGAACTGAAGGGTGCTTTGAATTTTTGTTGTACACACACACATCCTACATTTCTGTGTGTGTGTGTGACGTTGGCGTTTGCTCTCGCTCCACTCTCCCGCCCCCGCTCCCACGGTCACGCTCTCTCGCTTTAGGTTTTTTTTTTTGCATTTTCACCTCTTCTGTACCAAATTTTCTTTCTTAGTGCGCGCCTGCATAACTAATCGAAGGTCTATGCCAAATCTTAGATCTCTAGGGTAAGCGGTATTGGCTGTGCGTTGATTATCGATCAGTCAGTCAGTCAGTCGGGCCTAGATTTATAAGTACAGATAGATGAACTGGCTCTAATGATCGAGCTGCAAGCTGCCCGTGGAGCTGTTGAACCCGTATGGCCGTTATCCGAATGAATACGCATGCCCATTGCCCGAATGGATGCGTATAGACATTACCCGAATGGATACGTGGAGCTGATGAGTACGAATTCAGCGTGTAGAGGAAGTTTTTGTGGAGCATGGGTGTCGATCGAATGTCAGGTTGGCCGAGCTGTAAACATATTAATGCAATGTACTGACTTTGGGCCTCTGAATGAACTAGTCTGAAGCACTCTAATAACAGTACCGAACAAGTGCTAGTGGTTGAGAGGATGGTCACACTGAATGGATGATGCGAGCATAGAAGGAGGCGTTAGTGGATTGTGGAGTACTAGGAGATAATGTAAATAGTAAATGTGTAAATAAAGACCGGAAAACCCCGAAGAGTCGGTGGTTTTCAACTTGATCCTTTTTTTCAAGAGTTGAAGTACAAAAAAAGTGCACTATTACTCCACTCATGCAGGCCTCTAGTACATATGTAAGACCCACTAAACTATAACTAGAGCAAAACGCATCGTTGCGAATGGGCACGGGGGATGTTACGTCAGATACTTCTTCCTCACGTGCCTTACGCTGGTCCCAACTCGACTCCCACAGTCAGCAGCCTGTTCAAAAGACCCAAAACAGTGCGATTTGATCTCACAGCCAAACTTGCCACCATCAGAACGCTTCTAAGAGGTGAAGCAACAAGGAAGCCCACACAGTCATGGTCACCCGGGTCATGGAATCGTATCCTATATGATCCGCCAATCCAAATTATAGCGGTGAAAACAAGAACTCCAAATTTCGTCTCTCCACAACTACTCGTCTAGTATGAATTGGTAAAGTTGATCCTTGGACCCAGCTGGCTAAGTAACGAACACGCACTTGTTTCTTGTTTGTTTTCAATAGTTCAACTGACTTTTAATTTGGCGACTGCAGCCAAAGACAGCAGCCGCCAGCTATAAGAGTAAGAGAGTATAAGAGAAAGAGTATGCAGTAGCGCAACTCTAATAGCTTACATAGAAGGCTGACTCTTTAGTTTGAGATTTGATACTTCGACAACTAAATTGTGTAAATGACAGAACCAAACACTATACTAAAACAGACTTTTTCCCCCCCCCCACCGAAGAGACTTTTGCTTGACCATAGGAAAGTGGAAAACTTGAACGTGATTTGTATTTGTAGAAAATACTTTATTTACAAAAATATCAAAATTGCTATAATACATGTAGTATTTATCGCTCATGCCCAAATGATTGATTTCATGACATCCATTCCACACCATACATAATATTTGTCGTTATTTTTCATTATTTGTTCATCATAATAAATTCGTCACTTCATTACGTGTTATTTCTATTTCAGTTTCAGTTTTAGTTTTCAGTTTCAGTTTTCAGTTTCTGCATTGGATGAGGAGGGAGGATTGATTGCATATAGTTCAAGCTTATATAGAAATCGTATAAAAAGCTTAGACCTATCTATGCGTATGTATGTATGTATGTAAGTAATAGCGGTTGAGAGAGAGAGAGAGGGGTGAATTTACATACATCGATTCGAGGGGTGTCTTAAATGTTAGCTATATATCTATTATTCCTATGATATAGTACAGTCGCAGCACATCAGCGAGTAGTATAAACATTTGACCACCTTCTCGTCCGCATCATTGTCATCGGATGGCGCCTTGGATTTGGCATCAGCATTTGTCTGATACTCATACATTTTGGCATCCACCTCATCAGCGTCCGTTTGGGGTTCGTGTGTCTTTTTGGACTTTTTGCGCTTATTCTTGTGCATCGTTTCTTTGCAGTTTCGCTGTTGTACCATCTCATCGATCCATTCGAAATCTGAGTTAACCTGTTGACGCTGAAAGCTGGAAATGCTCTCAATGGAATTGATGTCCTCCTGGGAGATGGCAGAGTAGAAGGTTAAAACAAGCAATGGGGGTGATTGGGTTGAAGTACACTTGCCTGATTGTTATTATGGTTCTTATATTTGGCCTTTTGCGGCGTGGTGACTAAACCTTCGCCAGCTTTACGATTGGCCGTTGGCGATGAATTGGTAGCAATCGAGGCTGTGGTGCCAGCCGAGCTGTTTAAAGCCACCTCCATTTCGCCCAAACCAGTTGGAGGTAATGGAATTTTAGGCAAATCCTCGGGATGCAGTATGTTGTGCTGTGGGTGGGGAAAAGTCAGCACAAGAAGTTTCCAAGTCTCGAATGGACTTACCAAATCGCGTATCTCCACGGTGGTAACCACAACGGGCGATGACATTACTTTTGTGGACGGCGTCGATGGCGCCAGCTCAGACAGAGGTGAGCTTAAATTGGACGAAGTTGTGGTAATTGGGGTAACTGGCAGTGTGGCGCATTCCGAAGCAGCTGCCAAATAATCCGCCGATGAAAGGCTGTCGCCACTTTTGAGCGATTCACCACCGTCCTTGACCGTTTGAATCAGTGAATAGGTTGTTGCAATGGCCAAAGATGAGCCGGAAGCATTATCCAACACATCGGGTGAGGGGCTGCAAAAGTTTCAAGGGTTTTTTTTTTTGATTTTACAAAATTACGACCAATTGTAAATGTTAGAAACGACAAAAGTGTTAGAACATTTCGTGGTGATTTTCAATAAAAAAAAAAACAAAGTCAATTAACTGAAATTTTTTAGGTCAAAAAACTGATTTGGCTTTAAGGGAGGTTTCCACGGGTTGCGAAACGACCGAAAATGAGCGCAGCTACAAAAAGAATCCGACAGAAAGCGTCGTCTCATTGGAACTTTCTAGGTCGGGCAAGCTGAATTTAATAAAGAGGTGAAGAGCGAGGTGTGGGACCGGCGGACCGGAGCACGGTCTGGTCTGTACCTATGTGGGTTCCCCTGTCACCACAAACCACCAGCAAGAAGTTTCAAATCTATTTGGCCAGCATTTAAACACTCCTAAGCGCCTGCAGTCCCCTCAATCAGTTGGATTTGATTCACCTCTACGATGTCTTCGATCACAGCTACCAGACCAAGAGGAATATCAATGAACAGCCGCCGGTGCTCAATGATCGAGACAGTAAAACAACCACAAACAGTGTTGGGCAAATTTTAATTGATTAACAATTAATTAATTGTTCATCGCACCTATCGCAGTTAACAATTAATTAATTATTAATCGTCAGTTTCTACAATTAACAAATGATTAATTGTAAATCTTTTTAAAAAATTTGATTAAAAACTAACAATTGAACAGGGTTCGTAATCGCCCTTTGCTTGCAACTCTCGAGAGCTAGCTCTGACTCTCAGCTCATGACACTCAGCTCTTTGCTCTGAGCTGAAAGGCACAGCTCGTGAGCCACAGCTCTCGGTTCTAAGCTGGGAACCACAGACTTAGTGGTTCACGAGTTATTTAAACCTATTTACCATGACTTACACACCTGATCATATTAATAGGTACACATACATCAACTCTGACTTTAAGGTAACAGAAAACAGTTTTATTCATTGCTTCAAACTTAAAATTTGTTCTCATTGGTTCTTAAACTATTTGTTTTTAATAAAATAAACTTAGTTGTAACATAGAATAATAATATAACATAAAAGAGATCATTTTGTGTTTCAGATACGTTTTCAGTGTGATTATAATAATAGGTACACTGTGTTGGTAAGAAAAAAAAATGTTATTTCCATTTTGTGTTCTTTTTTTTAGGTAAATTAGTATTTCCTAACTTAGTATCCACTGTATCCACCTCTATTTTTGGCCACTACTGCTATTCTTTTTGGCATACTTTTAATAAGAGCCTGGCAGGTCTCTACTGGTGTTTCATACCACAGTTTTTGGACACCTTCCCATAATTTTTGTTTATTTGAAAATGAATGCTTTGCCAAATTCTTTTTTAAGTCTCCCCACAAGTTTTCAATGGGGTTAAGGTCGGGGGATTGGCTTGGCCACTTCAGAACGTCAACTTTTTGGTCCTCGAAAAATTTAGATAACAGCCTTGATGTGTGTTTAGGGTCATTTTCTTGCTGAAATACCCAACGTAATGGCATATTTTAATCAGCATACGGTACCATAACTGTTTCCAATATGGATTTGTACTCTTCAGCATTCATTTGGTTCGTAGTCTGATAAATTGGACCTACGCCGTACCAGGAGAAGCAACCCCATACCATTATATTGCCACCTCCATGTTTGACTGTATTTTTTTTGTAAACCGTGGATGGAATTCCTTTCCATTAGGGCGTCGAACATTCCTTTCACAGTCATTCCCAAACAAATTAATCTTGGTTTCATCGCTCCATAATATGTTTCTCCATTTTTTCTCCCCGATGAATCCTTCCCAGTCTTTGTGGTCGCTTGGAAAAGTTTGCCTCATGGTGATATTTTTTTTGCGCATAAGTGGGACTTTTCTGGCAATTCTTCCTGGTAGGTTGACATCTTTTAGTCGCGTCTTCGGATAGTTGGAGCACTAACTGAATTCCCAATTTCGGCTGCAATATCCTTCGATGACTTAAATGGGTCCTTTTTGCTCAAAGTTACTATGTAGTCGTCAAGGGTTTCTGTTGTTTTTTGTGGCCTTCCACGGGTTTCCTGTCTTAAATTGCGAGTCCACCACACATTTCGCCTGATCATAATAATAGAAACAGTCTCCGTTTCTCACAAGTATCAAGTGAATAATTTTGTAATCAGTGATCTTTTGGTAACTAAAGGTAAACTAAGTATAGCTTCTGTCAATACATAGAATTAAATAATTATTTTTTAGATTAAATTTTTTAATTACATTTAGACTGTACTTATTATTATGATCAGGCGAAATGTGTGGTGGACTCGCAATTTATAGAACAGCTTTGATATACGGGGCAGCCCCTCTTTCAACTCCTCGTCACAGTGTGGCCAGACATTGACAACAACAAAAAACCAAAAATTATAAAGTTGTCAACACTAAAAGTATGAAAAAACCATCTATAATTAAAAAATTCCGGTGTGTATCTATTAATATGATCAGGTGTGTATGCTTGTGCGTGTCGGCGCCTCGAAGCGAGACAGTTTCTTATGCGTCTGAATGACGCCTGTTGCAAAAAAAAAAAAAATACCTTTTAGATCAATGGGAGCATGGATGAGTATTATCATAATCATAGTTATGTAGTTATGTGTGATCATTTGTGGTCTTGAAAAGCAGTTTCTTGAGTATTTAGCGGTTTATTTTCATGGAGATCCCTTATCTGTGATTTTCCACTTGGCTGAGATTAGAGTTTGTTTTTCATTATTATTATTTTTGATTCTCTTTGGTATTTTTTTAGCGATTAAAAGTACGCAAGAAAGCGACTGCCTCCGTACTTTGGGGGCGCCAGCTTAAGTTTGACCTAAATCTTAGCCTGAGATCATTCTTCTATTCACACAGTGCCTTCTTACTCACCCTGATTCTAATGGCTAATGTCTATACCGACTCCTACCTTGTCCTTAGATACGACCAATTGCTTAGGTTCCAGCCATACGTCTTGTTTCCTGCGTTCACCCCTTGCCCTTGACTATGTGTTAATCGTCTAAACATTATTACAATTTTTTACTGACAGTTATTGGCAGGGTAATAGAAAACGACTTTAGTATTAGAAACCAACGCAAAACATGCTATGGTAATATATGTAAATATATTATTTTTTTTTTGAATATGAGACAGCTGCGCCAGATGTGTTCGAAAATTACTCATAATTAAACCAAATATAAATTTCTCATTATCGAATCCTAACCGCAGAGTGAAACATGAGACAATTACTACATCACACAGCTGTGAAGAAGCAACAGTCTCTGAACATGGACATGGAAATTGGAGAATTGGCTTTAAGCAAAGAAATAACAGTTCCAGTATAAATATCCCAGCTCGACTTGTTGCACCCGCGACATTTTTGAAATACAATTTGTAATTCTGGTGATTTAAAGAATCGCATAAGGTTTTTTAAGCTGGCAAATGGAACAGAATGAAAAAGGAAACATGTGAAAATGAAAGATTCAATCTTGTTCTCAATTTTATTTTCGCAAAACTCTTCAAATCACAAGCGGAAGTGGAATTGAGAAACAAGGATAAAACTAAAAGAAAAAATATTTTAGGCCACAAAACGACAAAGTTTATCGGTCTTCAAATTCAATTTCGACTATCCCCTTTTAAAAAGAGTTGCTCCTGTATTTATGTATTACCGTTATGTTCCCTATTCCGATATCGTTGGCAACTCACAAACGAAAACTGAAACTGAGTTGCAGTTCCGCGAAATGTTTTCAAATAGCTCAAGTATACTTAAAAAAAAAAAACACTTGACAAAGCAAAAACTTTCTCTGCGGCATAAATCTGTTTTTGCTTGCTATTTAACCAAACTTTTGCAGCACTTTGGGTGCTCAAGGAAGGGGGGGGAAGGGAAGGGTTGCGGTGGGACCTTACTTACAAATCAATCAGCTCGGTTTGCGCCTTGCTGCCGCCCAACGACCAAACCTCACTTTTTTTCTGCTGACTCGAATACGAGACATTTTTGTTTGTGGTATTATAACGTCCCTTGGGATGATGACTCTTGCGGCCTGGTATCCACAATATGCGCATACCAGATGATTTGTTTTTCTTCGATGAGTTGGAAGCCATCTGAAAATCAGGTCCCCGAATTCAGAATAATCCGAGACAGAAATTATTTTTAAATATTTGTTAACGCATGTGTTTGTATGTATGTATATGTGACACTGGAACAAGTAATGGTGTAATGAAGGGGGGGAAGGGAGGCAGAAGACGAAGACGACACAACAGTTTCTATTTGATTTTCAGACACACACACTCACACAAGCATAAGTACATACATATATGTATGTATGTTTGTACAATCGGAAGGAACCGTTTTCTTATCTTGATGACCTAGACGATTACGATATCAACAACAATTTGAAATAATTTGCATACATATTTACATCTTCAATTTCACAGTGATTATTAACAGTTATTTACACATACACACAAGTTATTTGCACATCAATGAAACAATTACGCACTGTCACCTCTCAAATATTCCAGTATGTAAATTTGTTAACAAATAAGCCAAGATTTATTCACACACACACAAACGCGCGCGCACGTACATATGTACATTTGATGGTCAACACAAACATAAAAAACTTTCATTAAAATAACTCAATGATTACAATTTGATTAAATGTTCATTCATTATCTCACCTTTTTGACAGATTTTGACCTTAATGTTACCTAAATTAGTAATACTAGCACCAGTTTTTGCGCAAACCCGAAAGTACATAAACTTGAATGTGTGTTTGAGTGTAAATGTGTGTGTGTGTGTGTTTAATACGTAGCCGAGATTCACGTTTGGGCTTAAGCCACTGTGAAATACTGAACTTGAATTACAAACAAATTAGAAACTGAACCGCACAAGCACAAGTAATAAAATTATTGTTTTCGTTTCGTTTGAGTCGCAACTTCTTCGATTGTATTTATTTACATATGTATTTTTTGTAATTTTTTAGCTATCGAAATGCGATAACACATACGATTCTAGTGATGACAAAACCACTGTTAGAGAGGAGAGTTTTGAACGAAATAATGTTAGCCCTTAGGTGAACGATTGAGTTAAATGTTGCGTACTATAATTATACTCTGTACCGAAGGTACATGGAGTATATTAAGTTTGTGCAAAAGTATGTAACAGGGAGAAGGAATCATTTCCGACCCTATAAAGTATATATATTCTTGATCAGCATCAACAGCCGAGTCGATATAGCCATGTCCGTCTGTCCGTCCGTCCGTATGAACGAAAAAAACTCAGAGATGGTAAGAGATAGAGGTTTGACATGTATGGGAAATAGATTTCTTATAATTGCAGGCAGATCAAGTTTATTTTCAATTTTTGCCACGCCCCCTCCCGCCCCCGCAATTTGGAAAAAACGTCATATCTCCTAAAGTTTTGATGTTAGGTAGTTCGTACTTTCTAGAGATATCTAGTACTCAAAATTATTTATCGATTTGCTGAAGGAATGATAAAGATCGGATGAACGATACTCAAGTTATGAGCAAAAAACGATCAGTTACCAGTTCGAACAGCGTTTGCCATACCCGTAATTAGTTCTTTCGCTAACGAAATGGAGCTAATGATTTCGCGCGATATAAGGGCTAACCAAATTTGCTAGCATGACAAGGACCTTATAAATGCCTTGTATCTTTGCTTTCTCATATGGCTTATGGATGGATAACATCTTCAAAGTATTTTGCAAACCATATGAAAATTAGTCTCAGTGCGCATCGAAATATCACTCGGATTTGATATGGGCGATAAGTCTGCACAGAATTTAGACATAATGCCCAGATTTGATCAGACTTAAGGGGCTCATGTGGATATTTGAATCCTGTGCTGTGCTCCGACAGCTAAAAATGTGAAAAATAAATCTAAATTGTTTTGAGTGATACATTTAATTTTTTTTAAATTTGATTTAATTTTTGGGACATACCTAGTGGGCTGGGAGCGTATTGTGTGGCTGGCCAATTGCCATTGCAGTCGTGACCTGTTTGGTGGGCTATAGGGCCCACGGCTATATAGCCCACCAGACAGCTCACTGCAATAATGTCAATAGGCCAGCCTCACAATACGTTGCTAGCCCACCAGATATGTCCCATTCGCATTCTGGAAATTATTCCCGTCCAATTGCTTCTTGGTCAGCCGCAACTTGAGCTGGCAACTTCACAGTCCTTGTCATCGTACGAGGGATACTGACGACGTGTTCGCACATAGGCCATATAGCTGTCCCATTCGCATTTTGGAAACTATACGCGTCTACTTGCTTCTTGGTCAGCTGCAAATCCAGTCTCTTCACAGTCCTTGTCATCGTACGAGGGATTGAAGACGTGTAATGGCAATTGGCAAATGTTTTAACGCTGCTGACAACTTCACATGAACCGCCTGAAGATCACATCTGACTGGAGCGGAGGATTTCGGCATCATGCTCAATGCCTTGCAAGGCCAAACTGTAGGGATCCCATTGCTTCTTGCGTCAGCTGCAAATGCTTTAACGGTGCTTGCAACTTCTCATAACCCGCCTGAAGACGCCGCTGATCTGTCCACTGGAGCGGCGTATTTCGTCCTACCGGAAAATACGTAGAATTAGCTGCCAAAGAGACTACCAATTTTATACAAAATGTGACTTACTGTGAGGTGGTGCGTGATAAGGAGACCCCTTCTTGAAGCAAAACAACAAAACACCAGCCGGATATTTGATAAAGAGCAGCGCAGTCGACTAGACGGAGCTGCAAATGAATGTAATAATCGTAACAAAATGCCCTTCTTGGACTGCTTTTTCCATACTCACACTTAAAAAGGATAATATCCAAAACAAAAGTGCACTAGTAAATTTTGTAGTTTTTTCCAAATTTTTTTTTACATAATTTTTTTTTTTGATTCGACATGTGTTCATGTTGAGATGTTTATTAGAACTGAATTCTATACGAATGTATATGTACGAAAACCATTTGACAAGAAAATTTCAATGAAATTGTGATGGGAGGGAAAAATGAACAGATTCAAAAACTACTTAGGTAATAGGCTATTTCCACTGAGCAACATATAAAAGCCTACAGTCCATCTTGGTGGAGCGATGAGAAGATGGAGAAAAATTAAATTCGTGTTCACATTGCCACCATCTACCGTCTACCGTCCACCAGCATTGTCTTCTCCTTGTCACATATTGTAAACATGCCAGCAAAACACAACGCTGAATTAGCGGCCAAATTGTGATGTGGGCTTTCTCCTTAATTTAATTCTTTAATCCTTTAAATGAGGTCCTTTTCTATAAGGTCATCCTTGCAACAATCTGGAGGTACGGCATCCATGTGTATGGCATTGCTGCATAAACCCACCTAAACGAGATAAGGGTCTTTCAGTACAAAATACTCAGAAGACTTACAGTAGCTGAGTGGTACATATGTACATCAATCTCAGAGGAAGACCTTGTCGGTATTCTTAACGGGGAAAATTGGATGACTTTAGCGTCATACATCCATGATGCTTGACGATATCGGGAGAGGTGTTTAAGTGGTGATTTTGAATCACAACTGTAGGACCGGAGTGCCAATTAATTGATGAAAGATCCATTATCTCGTGACGAGCGGAGAAGATGGGTGGTGTAGTCAAGATTTTAGGATCTCTTGGGCTTTGAAAAAACAAGTAATCAGCTTTTCTTTTTTTTTTTGAATTGTCAACAGACGGTGAATAAACCATTTTGGAGAACATTAATTTATTGATAGATTTATTTTTTCTGTAAAGCCAGTTATAACAATTTATATATGTATACAAAAATCTTTCTCAATAAACCTCTACTACTACTACAAAACAAATTCCAATAGAAATGTGACATTTAATATTTTTATTTTTGTAAACTAGTGCAATTTGATCAAATATGGCCGAAAAGAGTCCTATTTAGCCAATTTTTGTTTTTAGAAATATTTGCCTGTTTGACCTTAGCTTCACATTTTTTGTAAATTTTCATATATGGGATTTTTTAAAATCACGTCGTCGGTTCGACGAACCAATGATCTTTATGACCGTCCAGGGTTAATAATAAACAACATTTGCTCCCATGTTCCATATTCCATCGTGTTAACTCGACGCTAAGCAACCGACGCCATATTGACGCACATGCAAAAAGCAAACAATTTGTGTTTGTTTTGATTTAGTAAAAGTACAAAGTAGATATATGTAAGTAGTGCAAACCATATTGTTGGCCAGCTGGAACCAATTTGAATCAAACAGTCTAATTTCACGCCTATGCTGCTGCTGCTGCCGCAATTCAAATGTCGTCGGCGACACCTCGTTTTGAATCCTCCCGCGCTCTTCTTAGGTATTCAAATGAGTGTGGAATAAGCCTGCGAGACTTGAAATATATTCTAAATATAAATCACTTGTCTAGACCAAAAAAAAAGAGAGAGAGTGGGAGAGCGGCAAACGGACAGAAACGGACTAACAACGAGCATGTAATCTACGGGCCTGGCCCAGTCTCCCCGTGTTCGTGCTGCACTCTGCTATCCGTTATCCGTTGTTCGCGTGTAGACGTAGGTAAAACTTGATTAGTTATTTTTATTCCCCCCCCCACCAAATATGTGCATGTAGTTTGTTGGATATGTGGCCAAGTAAGGGTACCAGCGAAACAGGATAATGGGGGAAGAAGAATGCAATCGCAGAAGTACCCAAATATGTGTGGTGTACATATGTACATATATATATTTCGAAAATAGCCAAAGCAGCAGCAGCAACAGACCCGGCCACCCGCTCCGCCCAACGTCCACTCATCAGTGAAATTTATTTTTGGAGCTCTGGCAGAAAACAGCGACATTTTTATGTTAATTTTCTAAATGAACATACAAATTCGACATTTGTCACATTCCGCTGTTGAATCCCCCATTGAGGAGCTGAGAGTGGGGCAGTGTTGATAAAGTAGGTACACAACAGCGGTTGCTCCTGAAACATACATATTTCCATAGAGGAAGGAAGGGCGGTTCAAATTTAGTTATATTTGTTATGTAACATTTGCCCCCCTTGTGACATTTTACAGATTATCTATCTCATCCGTGAAGGCAGGATACAAGATCAGCTGTGATCATGGACCCGGAAGCATTTTTGGATGTGGCCAATCAGGTCATTAAACTGAAAATGTTTCCATTTTTCGACATCGCGCACAGTTTACTTGCCGCGCTGGCCGTGCGCGAGGATTTGGGCGCCAATGCACAGGCATTCTCACGAAAGCATCCATTAGCCTGCTGGCTGTCCACCATGCTGGTAATCTTTGCCGGCGGCATGGTGGCCAATGGTTTGCTAGGTGAACCCATATTGGCACCATTGAAAAATACCGGCCAGCTATTTGTGGGCACAGCGGTTTGGTGAGTAGTTGCCAGTCAACATGCCCACATGGAATACTAATTTGTCCACCATATAATAGGTACATTGTGTTCTACACACCCTTCGACATTGGCTACAAAGTGGGCAAATTTCTGCCCGTGAAAATAGTGGCCAGCGCCATGAAGGAGATTTATCGTGCAAAAAAGGTGTACGATGGCGTGGGACATGCGGCCAAATTGTATCCAAATGCCTGGATTATAATGATAATCATTGGCACACTGAAAGGTAATGGCGCCGGGTTTACCAAGCTAATTGAGCGCCTCATCAGAGGTGCCTGGACACCAACGGCCATGGAATTCATGCAGCCTTCCTTGTAAGTAACCAAACAGGTTGAACCGTTTCATTTGAATTACATTTTGACGTCTTCTTTCCAGCTATACCAAAGCTTCCCTGCTTGCCTCCATCATCTTTGTGCTGGATAAGAAAACCGATTGGATCTCAGCGCCACATGCGCTGGTCTACTTTGGCATTGTCATATTTCTGGTTTACTTTAAGCTCTCATCGATTTTATTGGGCATACACGATCCCTTCCTGCCGCTGGAGAATCTCAGCTGTGCCATTTTCTTTGGCGGCATTTGGGATAGCTTGGCCAAGATATTGGGACGCGGTCAGGCCAAGGATGGAGACAGTAAGGATGTTAAGAAAAATAACTAAAACAAAAATCAAACAGACTCAAAAGCTGCCAACCAAAGCTACAATATACATAGTCTCCCATAAGTGGCAGGGCTTCCCCCCCCTCCCCCCGCAAATCATTTTTAATGTTCCAGCAGCCGGTGGGTGTGTCTGCTGCTGATCATTGACTTTGATTTCTGTAAAAAACGATTTGCTTAGTATATATTTTCTCTCTTCTCAAAGAAGTGTAAATATTAGAGTAAAGCAAATCCAAACTGGTTTTTTTTTTTTATTTTGATGTACATTTAAGTTCAAAAATCGATGGACTCTAAAGCACGCATTCATGCTCAAACGAACTTTTTTTTGTAAGAGATGTGCAAATTTATTGGTTGCAATAAAACTGTATGTAAACTATAAACATATAAAATTTCAAAAAAAAAAAAATTGAATATTTTTCTTTTTTTCTATTTGGAGCGTTGTTTTCTGTCTCTTGCCTGTGGTGGCTGTGAATATAAGCGAGAGAGCAAGAACGAGCGAGAGAGATATATAACACACTTCTTTTTTTATACCCGTTACTCGTAGAGTAAAAGGGTCTACTAAAGTCGTGCAAATGTATGTAACAGGCAGAAGGAATCATTTCCGACCATATAAAGTATATATATTCTTGATCAGCATCAACAGCCGAGTCGATATAGCCATGTCCGCCTGTCCGTCTGTCCGTCTGTCTGTATGAACACCTAGATCTCAGAGACTAGAAGAGCTAGAGAAACCAAATTTGAAATGTAGACTCCTATTGTCTGCACGCAGATCAAGTTTATTTTCAATTTTTGCCACGCCCCCTCACGCCCCCGCAGTTTGGAAAAAACGTCATATCTCCTACAGTGTTGATGATAGATGGTTCGTACTTTCTAGAGATATCTAGTACTCAAAATTATTTATCGATTTGCTGAAGGAATGATAAAGATCGGATGAACGATACTCAAGTTATGAGCAAAAAACGATCAGTTAACACCCACCACCCACCCCACCCATAACCTAAGCATTGCGTTCAGCAGCAATCTTAGTGAGAGAGAGAGAGAGAGAGAGAGAGAGAGAGAGAGAGAGAGAGCTTAGAGAGCGCACTGTGTTGTGCGGATAATAAATAGCCGAGTTAAAAAATATTGCATACTTTTCGGCTGACCCACCTCAGGCATACAGGAAGGCTATTAAACATTTGTTTCCATGAGTAACGGGTATATCGAAGTCGGTTAGAGCCGACTATAACTTACGCTCTCGTTTTTTTTTTGTTTAATGATAGCTAGGAGAATACTTGATACATGGAACTTAATCTATTTACAAATAGTTAACAAGAATTACTAATACTATACGGGGCTTAGACAGCACGGCAAACGCCTGGGATAACAACTCAACACGCAGCACAGGTCCTGGCAGTGATCTATCATCTTGCTGGGGAAACCAGCAGCGTGAAAATATTAGTAGGGGATAGTCTCAAGGGGACACTTAAGCCAAGTTGATGAGGCGGCCCGAGGGACGCCTTCCATGGACCCAGAGGTCTGAGGGATGTCGTCGGTTAAGGCGTCTTCTGAGCCTGTTTGTAGCCAATTCAGATGCAAGTCTATTGGAGTGGGCCACCACCAGTCGGTCATGATACCTACTAGTAGGCATTTTGATTTGGGCGCATAATGGCAAAACATCCAAATTGCGATATAAAGTTGTATGCCTCACATACCAGGGAGCATCAGCAATGCGCAGCAATGTGTAGTACTCGGCTTATAGAAGATTCTAGTTTCTTGAGTGTAGTGGAGCATGCCGTACCCCATAGCGGGATCCCCCAGGTCCAGGAAGGCATTATAATAGCCTTGTAAACAAGGATTTTGGATCGCAACGAAAGTCCGCTACGGAGCTTGAGAAGCCAATCAAGCTCCTTCGCCTTAGCTGCTGCTCGTATGCTCCACATGGGCTTTCCAGGTAAGGCGGCGGTCCAATGTCACACCTAGATATTTAACCGCAGATTTCAAATATGGGACTCTTGACCCTAGAAGTAGCACTCGAGCAACTTTCCCGCGTCTCATAGCGAAGGTGCAGTGTTGGCATTTTGAACGGTTAATAGCTATGTTCCAGCGGTTCGCCCAACGACCAAAGCCATCCAGGAACTGCTGGACCTTAGCAGATGCTCTTTTGCGGCTTGTGCTGGATGCAAGAAAAGCGGTATCGTCAGCATACGTGGCGATAAAGGTGCGATGTGCAACTGGATACGGCAGATCCGTGGTGAACAGAGAGTATAGCACCGGTCCGAGAGCACTACCCTGAGGTACCCCTACAAGAATGGGACGGATGCTTGATCGCTCGCCTCTCAGCTCAACCGTGAAACGGCGCCCCAGGAGAAAGGAGCGAATCCTCAGATATTGTTCTGGAGGGAGCAGGCCCTCGTGCCAAACGCGATCGAACGCCTGTCTTATGTCCAGAAAGACGGCAGAGCAATATTGCAGGTTCTCGAATGCCTTCAAAATGTGGTTTGACAGTCTGTGGACCTGTTGCGGCGCACAGTGTCCTCTTCGAAAACCAAACTGATGGTCAGGTATAGCATCTTCGACCGCGCTAACTGCCAACATTCTTCCAAGAAATATTCTTTCAAATATTTTGAAGAAAGTTGGCAGTAGACTAATTGGCCGGTAGGAGTCGGGCTTTGAGTGATTCTTGCCCTTCTTGGGAATCATTACGATCACAGCGGACTTCCAAGTGGTCGGGAAGTATTGCAACCGTAATATCGCGTTGAATAGCATCAGCAGGAACAGGACTCCCACTTCAGGAAGTGCCTTGACAGTTTTGCCGTCAACATCGTCTATGCGCGGGGCCTTAGTGGACTTTAGCAGCCGTATCTGAGTCTGATGTCAGAGAGTGGGCCAGTTTCTGTTGAGAGACCAGCTTGAGTGGTGGCGGCATCCTCAGCTGAAACTAGTCTGAAGGGGGTGAAACGATCCTCTAGATTGTTGGCAAACTCCTCAACTATCTCCAGATCAGAGCGAGCCCAGGATCCATCTTCCCTCTGGACTACAAACCTCTGTAGGGGCTGTCTCTTCACATGACGGGTGCATTTTCCAAAGGGAGAAACCTCGGTCTTGCGAAGGGTTGATGTTACGGAGTTTTTCTTCCAGGTATTCAGCCTTAATATCAAAGAGAAGCTTTCTCAGGGAGTCTGCAGCTCTACGCTGAAATCAAAATACATCATTGTCAATGTTATGCATGCTGGTGTAACAAAAAAATGCAATACTTTATAGAAAGCTGCACATCGATCCATCTTGACTAAAGCAGAACTTTTGATGCTTCAGTTTTTTGAGGAAGAAAGTCAGGAACTGGAGCTGCTTAATCGATATCCCGAAATTCGAAACGTTTTTGTACGTCTTTTTATACCCTGTTCCCATTAAAAATGGGAAAAGGGGATCATGAAGTTGTGCAAATGTATGTAACAGGCAGAAGGAAGCTTCTCCGATCCTATAAAGTATATATATTCTTCTGTCCGTCTGTCTGTATGAACGCGTCGATCTCAGAGACTAAAAGTTAGAACCTTGTGGCTTAACATATGCTATCCTAGGCCTTACATCTAACTACTCTCAAAAGGAAAATAAGATACGAGCAAAAACACAAAAGTTATTAAACAATTGTCTCAATTGAACAGGGTATTTTGTAGTCGGGAAACTCGAGTACAGCGCTCTTACTTGTTTTCTTTTGCCACAATGACAGATTTGCCAAAGAGCCACTGTCTATCGGATAGCATGGCCGGGAGCACTAAACGGCTTTCAGTTCGTGAGCGACAGCACTCGGCTCTGATACTCTGAGCTGTTTGCGCCTGAACACATATCAAGGCGGTATTTGTATTGCAGAAAGTGTCTGAATTGGCCTGACTCATAACAAATGTCGTTTGCAAGTATTATTGAATAACGCTTATGAACTATGTACATCTGGCAGGTTCTTTTTTTGAATTAACAGTGAATATGGTGGAACTGATACATTCTTCATGCTCTATTTATGTTCTTCAGCATTGGTCATCCATGGTTCGGGGTTCACTATTGTCGAAATCGAGGCAATGTAGTTGTTGCCTTAAAATGCAGTTTCTTAATCATTTAGCGGTCTTATTACCATGGAGATTCCTTAGCTGTGAATTGCGCTTATGCATTGATTTTGGTATGATTTTCCACTTGATTGGCATTATCGTTTTTCATTAACACTATTTTTTATCCTCTAAGTCATGGTAAATAGGTTTAAATAACTCGTGAACCACTAAGTCTGTGGTTCCCAGCTTAGAACCGAGAGCCACAGCGGCTCACGAGCTGTGCCTTTCAGCTCAGAGCCAAGAGCTAAGAGTTTGCTCGCAAAGGGCGATTTCGAACCCTGTTCAATTGTTAGTTTTCAATCAAATCTTTTATAAAGATTAACAATTAATCAATTGTTAATTGTAGAATCTGAGGATTAACAATTAATTAATTGTTAGTCGTATGGTATTGCAATTACAATTAATTAATTGTTAATCAATTAAAATTTGGCCAACACTTATCGTGATGATCTGTCAGGCGTAATGTATTAGAGGACTAAAACGAACGCGATTCTTGAGTGTACAATAAATGCAAGTTTACAAACGAAATTTCTAGTGATTGCCTTAATATTAATGTGAAAAAATGTGTCAAATATATTTATTTAAGAAGTAGTACTTATTTTCTATAAGTGGCCGCCCCCTCCGGCCACCCCCTCACGCTACACCGATGTGTGTTCATTCATCATAAATTGTTATTTTGTCGCTATACAGTTGTATAATGCGCTTTACAGTGAACTGCAAGAGATGAGTAATAGATTAAGAAAACTCTAAGAAAACACTTGAACTCGAGCTTTTGGCTTACCAATAAATTCCGACACAGGATCATTATCACCCTCACCGCGCATGGTGCCCGTGATTTCCTCATTCTCCACCATTGGCAGAAAGAGTTGCACAAATTCAGGTGAATAGGGATGCGTTATGGTCTCCAGCACTTCGGTAACAAAATAACGTATCAGCGATATATCCGTATCCTCAATGGCACAGCATTGTTTGATGTATCTGAGCACTGGGACCACACAGCCGCGTGTCAATAGATTTACCATGCGATCCAGTATCATCTTTTTCATCTCCAACTGTACCAGAATCTCCAGCTCGTCCTGTTTGGACTCGAATAGGCGAATGAGCAGGAATAGGATTTGCTGTTGCAGTGTTGGATGCACGGCGGCCACTTCGTCCAGCACAGCCAAATGTGTGGGGCAGCTGTCGGTGGAAAGTTTAAAATAGGATGGCTCCATTACCACATTCTCAATCCAACGGATGACACCCACGCCCACCACGGGATACCTGAAAGCAACAAGGAATGGTAAAACAAGTGGGGAAAGTCATTGGCTGAACCCTACTTGATGCAATTGTACAGCGTCTGCAGTTCAGCAATTAGTTCCGTGGAGCCTTGGTCCACATTGCAAATGGCATGAGCCTTCTCAATGGCCTGTATGGTGCTCTTCAGCTCATCCTTGTTGAGGGTACGTTCGGTTAGGGGTCGCTTCTTGGCCGGCTGATCAATGACCGCCGAGGCATAGGCAAGCAAAAACACATATTTGGGCTTATGCTCGGGATTGATTTTGATGCCCGATCGAAAGAGCGCATCCACCAGCAGCTCCAAGAATTGCGGATTGCGTATGAGGTCAATGGGTGGCGGATCGGAGCCCGAATAGTTGCGAAAGAGTACGGTTATGTCGGCTGGATTCAAAGTGTTGCGGGTTAGCATTGAGGTAAGACCCTGACAGGCTTGTGGATACACCGCCGAGCCATTGAGGGCCATGGTGATGGGCGTCACATTTTGATTGCTGCGAAATATGTTGGCTAAAATGGGGATTCCTTCGTTTCTTTTTGTACTCACTATTGCAAGGCATATTTGATGATCTCCTGCGACAGTCGCTTCATATTGAAGCCACCCTTCTGCTCCTGACTTAGCACCTGAATCAGAACCTGAGAATAGACATATGTGTGCTGACCATGACACACCATGCGGGCGCACTCCTGTATGGCGCCATGCACATCATCCGGATTGTTAAGGAACTTGACAATCGATGTCTTGAGCACCCGTGAAAAGACTTCAATCTGTTGGGCCGCTGTCGAAATGGAAGTGATCTCACTCTGAAAACCAGCGTCCGATATCAGTTTAATGGTAAAATTCAGCATCAGGCAATCTGGATATTCCTCGGCCAGACGATAGATTAGCGAACGCCACGTATAATGATCAATCATTTCGGTTAACCAATCGGGCGTCTCACCCTCCTCTGTGAATATGGTGTCTGCCTTTTTGGGATCAAAGTATTTCAATATCATTTCCTTCAAATGATTCTCGACCATGGCCTGCACTTCGGTCACCTTGACGCCGGCAAGGATCAGCCATTCGGCCAGCAAATTGGCCATCTGGGCCACAGCCTTATAGTTCTCCGACAGCATGGAGATGACCTCCTCTGGTGAGCCGCCGGATTGAAAGTAACGCTTCAATTGCGTAAAGATGCCCGGCTCCATGATATAGTCGGGGGTAAGGAATTTCTCCAGGCATTCTTGTATTGTCTTTTGCGGGTTGTCCTCGTGTACGTCCTGGAATTGGTACGCGGGGGAGGGGGGGATATGTAAACATGTAAACATTGCAAAGGGGCGTGTCGGCTTTACCTCATTATTGATCTGTGCCTTGGTGCGGCCTTGCCAGCCGGAGTCCTCGTATTCCACTTCCATTATGTGCAGTTGCCGGTCCACTAATTTATGTTCCTTCAATGTTTTCAGTGTGATCCAAGTATTTTTGGTTTTTAAGACAATTTAGTGCGACCGTTGGCGGAGATTGAAAAAATAACAATTTGAGCCACAACCAAGTACAGTTTATAAAGTTTGGTAAATAAACTGTTGCCAATTACGTGGCAATTTTGAATTTAAAATAAACATTTTTACGATTTTCGGCAGACTAGTTAAATGGTGTGAAATCTTAAGATTCTTCTTTTTCTTTGGCAACACTATTTAAAAGTCTATCGATTGGGTAGGAAACCTATCGTTATTGACACTCGACAGCAAAGCGATTGGCAACCGATAACATGTTACCGCCATATTTATAAAAATCAATTTTTCAAAATGCATTTGTTTGCGAATGGAAATGAAACACAAATGGCAAATCGTTTCTTTTAATTAAAGTGCAGAAATTTATATACAGTCGATATTACGAATCTCAAGGGGACCAAAACAACAAACTTCGTTATAAGAAAATTCGTAATGTAGAAAAAGAAATACGTAATAGAAAACTACAGAAAACGAATTTGTTATATAGAAAACTTCGTTGTACGGAATAACAATATATAACTATATATTGGTAAAAGTTACTCTTCCTTTCATTTTAATCTTCATTTTCATCCCCATCCAGTGGGTTAAATAATGACGAATATTAAATATACAGGCATGTTCTCTAATTTCACGGCAACTTTTCGAAAGTGGAATAGATTCGTGTTCTCGTAACACCAAAACGAAAAAGTTTTTCGTTTTAAAAGGTAATCAAAACCAATCAAAACAAAAAAAGTAAAACGAAGAGTGCGCCTCTCTCATTTTTAAATGTTCCATTTTCGATCGTTTCGCTTGGATTTGTGGTTTCTCATTTTTGTGTCTAGTGCCTAGAGCAATTTCATTCGGAATTGAGAACACAAAAACGAAACCAAAGCGGAAATGCGTTCGATTTACTTTTCAAAAAGTTGTCTCTACGGTTTGTCTATACTGTCTGTCTACTGCCCGCTCTCGTCGTCATCCATTTTATACAATGTCTCCGATGTGACCATCATTTGACCATCTAAAATAACGATACATTCATCCAGTTTTAGCTTAAAGTTTCTTAAAATGCCTATTTTGGCCCTTTAGGTACGTTTTGTAGAGAATCCATTCGTTTGTCTTTAATATTATCGGACAGTACTAGTCCTTAACTTTAAAATAAACTATCCCAAACAGTTCTAAGATTTTTTTAAGCGAAGATATACCAGCTTAGAGCCGAGAAGTTCAGGGCTAGCGATCTCAGTTTAGCAGTTCCCAACTGATGAAAGCAATGATTGTATGGAGAGGCAGTTGGCAATCATGCTTTCTTCAGCGAAAAGCCTACTGAAGAGTCGTTAGGGATAACGAAGAAACAGTTCTGTATAGGCAACCAGCTCTTTTTGGTGGTACAATGCATAAGTTGTTTACAGTTGTGAACAAACGCAACTTTTTCGGACCTAGAGCCAGCCAACTCTCACTAATTAGATCTCTAAGCTAAGCTAAAAATCTCTAAGATTCTCTGTGCAACTGAACAATCCTAACCCTAAAGATCTTCAGTTCATTTAATGGTAAATCATCTAAAGAGCTTTAAGATAACGATCTCCAAGCTCTGGAGCTTACGCTTTAATAGCTCACTAGGTTGAGCCTACATTTGACTAAAGACCAAAGGTCGCAAAAATCGGTCCCCCGTTTGCCTTTGTCAGAAAACGATAGCTTTCGTGCGACCACATTGAAAAGAGGTACCGATACAACCTTTAACTACGCTCTCTGCTTCCATTTGGTTATGAGAGGAGAGAAACATATTTTTTTCATTTTTTTCCTCTTAGGTCTTTTTGAGACCGTTTGGCCTAATTCCCGAATTCAAAAGGTCTTCTTCGTATGTATGCATCGGTGTGTAAGGCTAGGCTAACGATATGAACGTATGCGATGAACTATACGCGCTCTCTCGTTCTCTCTCGCATAGACTCTCTCTCTGCTTATGTTAAACTCTGGCGCAACTCTTGAGTCTGCAACCTTTTCATATAACATTTTGATAGTTTGGTCTTCGAGAAGCACGCAATTTAAGACCAATTGACTGAGTTGGGCCTGTTATTCGGTTGCTGTCAGACCGATCAGTGCTGTGTGGTCAACCACAGCCACTTAACAGTGAGCGCGATAACCGAACAGATTCGGTTGCGGGAAGCCCAGGTCCCTTTTATATTTGGTTTTCCGGTCAGTGACGTGAGCAGAGCGAACTGAAAAAAGGGTTGAGAGTTATTTACGAGCTATGCTAAAGACATTCAAGCTGTCGACTAAGGAAACACGAAGTTGACAAGCCGTAAGCTGACAAGTTCAAGGCAGACGATCTTTAAGCGTATCTCTGCAAGTTGAAGATTCTCAAGCTGGAGACATTTTAGTTGATGGTCTTCAAACTGTTGATCTCTCGCTGACGAGCTCAAGCTGGCAAGTTGACAAGCTTAAAACCAATGAGCTCTCGCTGGCGACCTTAAGCTGGCCATCTGAAGTGAAGAAAGCTCACGCTGGCGTTTTAAGGCCCCCCGCACAACGACAGCGGAGCGGAGTAGAGCTAGTTGAGGGTATGAATTTTACACACAAAATGCTCTGCTCTGCTAAGCTGTGGGTGTAAGCTCCGCTCCGCTGTTAGTGTGCGGGTGGCCTACAGCATAAAAGTTTAAGCTGATAAGCTTAAGCTAACGAGCTAACGCTGGAGAACTGATGAGCTTACAAGGATAAGCTGATGTGCTTAAAGTTGACAATTCACAAGCTAAAGACCTTTAAGCTGTCGAGATTACATGGACTGGGAGTTAAGAAACTGCCAAACGCTGACGATCTCCAAGCGTTTTTCTGCAAGCTGACTATCCTTAAGCTGGCGAAAACTCTAGAACTTACGTTGACAAGCTGAATGCTGACAAGCTCAAAGCCGATAAGCTTAAGATGGCGAAGCATAAAGGGTCAAGCTAATAAGTGTGAGCAACAACAAACAAGGTATGGCGCTCTCTCAGCTTGGTCCACAAAACTTCAGTGTGTTGCTGACACTTGATGCGAAAGGTTGTGAACGAACGTATTTTGTTGTTGTTGTTTTCTGTTGCACTGATCGCTTTGTTGTTTCTGCATTACTTTTTTGTTCTACACACATACTAAATTTGTGAGTATGTACTTCGTTTATTTTCACGCTCACTCTCTCTCTCTCTCGAGCTTTTAGCAAAAGCACTTAGTCCACAACATTGGCTGAGCGCCATACCTTGTTAGTTGTATCATGAGCTAGCTGATGACGAGCTCACGAGGATGTTGACGATCTGTTAGTTGACTAAAAGTCACGAAGCTGTCAAGCTCTAAGCTAATGATCTTCAAGCGTATCTCTGCAAGTCAGCTATCCTCAAGTTGAGCTGACCATCTTCAAGCTTACTTCCATGATGCTTGTTCCACATAACCCTTTGTGCTTTAGTTTCAAAAGAAATAATAAAAACATTGACAGATTTGTTAGTAGTAGTATTTATGCATTTATTTTTATTCAGCTTTCTTTAGATATTCTGTTAGGATGAACTTACTAAGTAGTAGCTAATTTAATAATATCTCATGGATACTTGTTGCATTTTATTCTTTTTTTTTATATATATATATATATATATATTTTGTGGACATTGATTGATTACACTAAAATATGTATAAGTACATTGGACGGATTAGTATGCGATTATGAAAAGCGAGTGAACTTTTCAAACAAACAAACAAAAAAAAAAAAAGCCCCAAATATATATTGTATATAAGGAAAATGTTGCAATGTTAACAGATGCTGCATCTGTATGTCTAGCTATGCTGTAGTAATACTTTCAATTAAGACCAGTGAATCTCTTGAGAAGATCTTTTGGTTTGCATTTAACATTTGTGAGTGTGGCAGTTAAGAGACCTTTTCAAAAAGGTGTTTTTTTTTTTGTATATTTACACATTTAACTAGAACCAAAGATCAGGCAATACATAGATGCATCTATTAGCTGTACAAAAAAAGTTTTAAAGGATTTTTAAAAGATGGCGTCAACTAGTATTAAATCGATTTGGACAATGTTGCAACCAATTTAATTTTGAAGCCTCATTATTAGGCTTTCTTTTTCAGTGTGTGTCGTTTCGCTAAAAAGTGTAAACAACATAGTTTTTGTATGCTGCGAATAAGTCAAGTTTTATATACTTTTGGTACATCAGTTAAGTATGTTCGACCTTGCATGGTGAAGTTTAGAAGCAAAATAGGAAAAAATCTCTCTGTACCATTTGATACCAAAAGAGGTTTTAGGCGTGTGACATTATTTAATCTGCTGATAGAGTATATATAATATATCAACAGATTGGGCCACATCTTTTACATAGCTTTAATGCTACTCATCACAAACGAACGGGCGGTAAGCAGGGCGTTTTCAGAGATAGAGAAGCAGTCCAAAGTCGTGGACTTAGCGGTAAACGAGCACAAGACGCGAAGTACCTTTAATACACGCGTCTTGGACGCGTAGAAGAGTACAACTTTAAGGTTGTAGAGGATTTGGTCTACTTCGGAACAATGATAGCCAGCAATACCAACATCAGTCTGGAAATCCTAAGAAGCATTACTCTTGCCAACCTTACCATTACGGGCTCTGTAGGGAGTTCAAGAGCAGAACCCTCTCTCGAAGAACGAAAATAGCGCTATACAAGTCGCTTATCATCTTAGTCCTGCAATACGAAGCAGAAGCATGGACATTAGTGTTGGGTAAAGTTTGTTCATTTCACGGAACATGCAACAAGTGAAGCTTGATGGTTTTTGTTGTTTCTGCATTAATGTTTGGTTCAACACACACATTCCTAATTTGTGTGAATGTGCGTCGTTTACTCTAGCGATCACTCTCCCGTTGTCTCTCTCGCTCTCTTAGCAAAAAAATGTTAGCTGAGCGCCAAACCTGTTATAGTTGTATCATGGCACAGCCTACAGAACAACACACAAAGCAAGACAGATGAAACAGCGCACAGAGCAAGACAGACGGAACAGCTCACAGAGCAAGGCAGACAGAACAATTCTCAAAGCAAGAGACAGAACAACTCTCTGAGCAAGAGAGACTGAACTGAGCAAGACAGACGGAACAGCTCACAGAGCAAGGCAGACAGAACAATTCTCAAAGCAAGAGACAGAACAACTCACTGAGCAAAAGAGACTGAACAGCTCACAGAGCAAGGCAGACAGAACAATTCTCAAAGCAAGAGACAGAACAACTCTCTGACCAAAAGAGACTGAACAGCTCTTAGAACAACTCAAGAACAACTCAGACAACCGCAGCGGATGAGGCGGCGATTGGCGTGTTGGAGCAAAAAAGCCCTCAGAGAATTTAAGGATCTTTAAAAGTTGGCGATGGATTTCGCATACTAATGAATCACGAACTGTGGGGAAACTAGTCTAGTCAAGCGCATTAAACAAAAGCTGGTGCGCTGGATAGGACATGTTACCCGTATGAGGATTAACAAACTTCAGTAAAAAAGATGTACAATTGGAAGAAAGACTTTGGAAGAAAAGGCAGGAAGCGAGGACAGAAACAGACATTGCTAAGCTTGGTGCACGAAACAGAAGCGACTGGCAGGCATTAATAGCAGCGACCGAGACCGTTAAGCGGTTGTGTTACAAATATCGGGCCAAAAAAGAACACTTTTCTGCTTTCATATGAAGAAAAATGTTGCTGAAGGCCATCAAATTCTGCCAGAAGCATAAGGGCAGCCCGGCCAAACGACAAAATCAAAGCCAAACCAGAATATTCACGTGCCGAATACAAGCAAAGGCACAACAAGGTAACACATTTATCGCAGCCGGTCAAAACATACCTTGAAACGATGAAATGGGAAGTCCTACCCCAACCGCCGTATACCCCAGACATTGCCCCTTCTGACTACTATTGGTTTTTCACTTGGTTTTGCACTTTCACTCTTTTGAAGAACTCCAAAATTGAATCGATTCGTGGATTGCATCAAAAGGCACATCGTTTTTTCGAAATAATATCCGAAAATTGCCAGAAAGATAGGAAAAAGTAGTTACTAGCAATGGACAATAATTTAAATATTGAATTTGTTACAAATTTTTCACAATAAAGCGTCAAACTTGAAGAAAAAACAAATTCTTTAAAACTTTTTTTTGTACTGGTAATAGTATTATTTCTTTAGAGAGTATAAAAATTGATATTTTGGGTATTAATTTGATGTTTGAAAATATCACGTTGATACCAAATAGTTTCAATAGGGTAATTTTGATAACTTTTTTTTTTTGGGTGTATGCATTTATGCACTTTTCTTGACCTTGATGGAGGGGGGGAATGAGTAAAATAATTTGAAAATACATCTTGATTCCACTTTTGTGACCGCAACCGTTAAAAATTTTGTATTCTATCGTTAAAAAAAAGGGCAGCATATTTGATTTATTTTATACATAGAAAAGTGTTAACTGATCCAACGCGATCAGCCTTAATTTTTCGCTACTGACTGTGAAATCGGAACACATACATACATATGTCGGAAATCGGTCTAATCGGTCCGATTTCCATACAATTTTCCACTGACATTGCAGTTTGAAGGTTAACTATAGTAAGTATTTTATGTCAGGCAATTGTAATTGGCACGTTTGTTAATTGTTGTAAGGATTTGTGTGTGTGTGTTCTTATGGAAAGTTAGCTAGGGTATTCCTGTAACCCGTTCCCGAAACAAAAAAAAAAAAAAAGTGTATGACTCAATCGGTTATGCTATTACCACTTGCGTTGTGGTCGGGGCAGTTCCTTTTCGCTATGATAGACGCTGCTTCGATGCGTTTCGACATATTCACTCTGTGTTTGGGTTTGGGCCAATATCCGTTGCTCTCCGCCGCCTATCTGCCCCGAGGTTAAGGCCAGGGGCTGAAAGTAGAGTTGAGAATTGCAGTGGAATGTGTGTGTGTGTGTCAAATGACAGCTTACCTGACGCACTCGACGTGCGCGCGGTGTGCCCTCCGGCGAGGAGATCTCTGCTATGTCATCGGGTGCTGTCCAGTGCTCGGTAAACTCACTGGCCGAGCGTGCCAGCGAGGGATGACTGAGCGAGCGATGGAACGAGCGCCTGTCCCCATCGTCATCGTAGTACTGCATGCGATAATAGCTGCTCGCATCGCTTACATTGTCCAAATGGTCCGGCTGCGGCCTACCAAAGTCCACCGTCACCTCGGACATGGAACGGAAATCGTTATGATCCGTCTGGTATGAAGTGCGCGAGCTGCGTCGCGAACGCTGCTGTTGCTGCTGCTGGAAGTAGGATGCGTTGTGCGGATGCGGCATTGGCAGGCCCGGATCGTTGCGTATGGTGCGCACACTGGAGCCACCATCGCTGTCGTATTCGTAGAGCGTGGGCAATGAGCTGCGACGCGAGCGTGTATCCCATGGCTGCGGTTGCTGTGACTTTTTGCCACGTTTCGGCAGCCGCATTTCCACATCGTCGTCGTCGTCGTCGTCACTGGGCGGTGCCAGGATGCGAATGATGACATCCCAGGTCTGGGGTTCAAACATGCGCTCATATCGCGTGTCTTGACGTATGCGCTCAAAGTCCTCGCGTACCACAGCCTCGGTCAGCATGGTGCGCAACGAGGATTGGGTGGTAATGATCTCCTTCCATTTGGCTCTATCGTCGTAGCTAATGTTCGTGCTAATGTGCACGGAGCTGGCATCATCGGCACCGGCCTCGGACATCTCCGGCTCCTCAAGTATGCGTATGAGTACATCCCAGTTGGGCACATCCTTGTCCTGGGGCGGCAACTCAATGGGCTTCATATTGCCCACGAGCTCGGGACTGGTAAGCTTCAGCTTGTTGTCATGTATCTGGGCCGGCGGTTCAGTGGGTGGAATATTGAGCTCACTGCGCTCCATCTTGGGCGTAAGCGTGAGACCGGAGGCACTGGATATATCCGAGAAGTTCTCCCATTGTTGCTGCTCTCGCTCGCTGGGATAGTTGCGCACCTTCACATCGAACTTGGGATCCACGGGTGGCGGAGGCGGAGGCAACGGAGCCCTGGGCTTGCTCTTGTACTCGGTGACGCGACGCTTGTGGCTCTCGATATCCTCGATGGTCTTCTTCTCGGTAACGGTGCGCAGATAGACATCATCGACGGTGTGCGAAGTGACATGTGGAGGCTTGGGCACCACCACTGGCTCAATGGGCACATACTCATCCTCGTAGTAGTGCATGGAGTCTACCGCACGATTAATGCTCGTCGTGTCGGGTGCCTCCGAGGACAGATCCGTAATCTCGCTGGGAGCTGGACCGTCGGTATAGTCGGACCAAGTCTCCGGCCTGCCATCTACTACCTCGTGATGCGTGCGCGTGTAGACGGAGAACTTGGGCTCGGCGAGAAGAACTGGAGCAGCTGGTGCTGGCGGAGCTGGATGCAGTTCTGGCACGTAAGTAAACTGACTCTGCATGGTCTCTACCTGAGGCGGCAGGGAATCCAAGGTCATGATGCTCTCGCGATCCTCGTAGGCCTCCATAATAGTTGAGAGATTGTTGCGATCTGGTCGTAGGGTGGCCACACTCTCCGTGTCGGAGGTCACTGGCGAGGGTATGGGCGGCGGTGGTGATTTCTTAACTCGCACCTGCACATCGAACTTGGGCGAGCCCTGGACCACCTCCTGCAAGGGCAGTACATGACGAGTTATGGCTGCATTGGCCACTGGCATCTCCTGGGCTGGGGCATAGTGATCGCTGTAGATGCTGGAAGTCTCCTGCACAAAGGCGCGATTCTCAAAACTGCCCGCCGAGCTAAATGGCAGTGATCTAGTGTCGATCTCTTCAATCTCCGAATGTGATTCGCTGGGATAGTCCGAGGGTATGAGTGCTCCCTCGCTGCCCGATGAGCTATACACGGCCTGGAGGGCTGCATGGGCACGTGGTATTTTGACACCCTCAAAGGCGCTGATATTGCCAACACTGCTGCCGCTTAGCTTGGTGATCTCCGAGCCGCTGCCCATGCTCATGGGCAAACGACGCACCACCGGTATAGGTCGACTGCGTAGGCAGTAGTAGGAGACGGCCAGACCGAGTAGGAGCAACGTAAGGAACATAATGGCGCAGATGATCATGAGTATCTGGATACTCTTTAGTGGCGGCTGCAGCACAGAGCCCGTGGCAATAGGATTCAGACTAAAAGTGGAAAGCATCAGAGTGGCTGCGTCTTGATCCCTCTTTCTCTCTTTTACTTACATGGGCGCTGGCAAAGCAGGTGGCAGTGAGGGCACTGGCGGTGGATAGCGGCAGACAATTGTAATGATCTCATCGCCGTCCATTTCCAAGTTGGCATGGAAGCGTACGATGATGTTATTGGTGAACACGCGTGTGGGATTCTAGGCGGCGAGGAGAGTTATTAGCTAGCTAGCATACAAAAGTACTTTCCCATGGACCTACCTGTATGGTACCACAACCCTTGAGCGGCAGCTCCAGGCGATAGCTAAGCGCTCCTTTGCCGCTAACGCGACAGGCGCTGCTGCGATCATAGTCCGCTTGTATGATGCCATGGAACGGTTCATTGAATTTGAGATCAACCTAGGCAAAGCGGATGAAGCGGATGTTGAAACTCAATGTGGGTAAACCAATTGGACGCTTACCTGCATGGAACCGGCAGCACAGTTGAGCGCGGCTTTGGTGCGATTCAGAAATATCAAGGGGCTGATGTCGTCCAGCTTGGTTACCTTGAGATGAAGAGATGCAGTATATATAAAGAAATGTTACAATCACCTGAATACCCATCACCCGCCATTCGCGTGGGAAGCTGCCACAAAGCCTCTGATTAGCATATTATGTAAGCTACTAGTGTAGGCTAGTCTCATGGCTGCTGCGCTTCCGATTGCACTTGATATATGTATACACCCAAACCACAGGGAAAATCGCAAGCCCAAGCACTATTGTTTGGGGCATAATCAAATGGAACGAGAGCATGAACATGACACGCCCAACTCCATTCGAGACTAATGATTTGCTCCGCTTATAATTTGCTCATATTAAAGAATCGATGCAACGAACAAAAAAAAAACTTTATTCGCGTGAGTTTTAATTTCTATTCCGCGCACGATTTTTCCTTGTATCAGTCATGATCAACGCTGCTATCCGGGAGGCAGGGTGCGCCGCGGCGTCTGGTCCAAAATTATAAGGAAATTCCACGGGGTTGGCTCTAGTTGTTTCAGAAAGCCGAAAGCAGTCTGAGGCATCATAAAATCCTGGCTTTTCCAACATAAAGTGAAGTTCTTCCTGGCTTGAATAAGAAGCTTTCAATCTTTAATAGATGTTTCGTAGAAGAGGCGAAACAGCTGTCGCACACTCTACCCAACTAGATACAATCATTTTGATCAAAAATGATGAAGATGTTTATCAGCATGAACCTTCTAATTTGTTAACCTCTTGAACCTGAATCCGAACCGGACGCCCATAAGCGGTAACCGACATACAAAAGGACCCCTACAGAACCTTATGACAAAAGTACATCGGAAATCCAGAACTAGTTCGGAACGACAAGGGAACCTTGCACCTGCCTGTCACATCTCCCGATCCCTCTGGCCCAGCTACTCACCTAAAAGAACTTCCCAACTCCTACACCTTAGTAAGAACAGTATTAGAACTATGATCGAAGTCATAACGGGACACTGCACGATACCTCACTATAGCGCACCCCACCATGACTTCTGTTGTAGTGTGTTGTGGGAATGAGAAAAAGATAGAAAGCTTTCAACACCTTCTTTGCCACTGCTCTGCGCTTCTTAGGAAGTGTACCCAACTTTTGGGAAAACCATTCTTTGCAGAACTGGGGCAGTCTGACAGATCTGCCCTTGAAGGACCTGGCCCCACTTATCACCTCATTTCCCTCTCCCCAATTAGGCATCACAATGGGCCATAAGGCCTCTAAACTAAACTAACCCTTGCTGCTCCCTGCTTTTCAAGTTCCAGCTCTCAGCTTTTAGCTCTGAGCTGAGAGCCGTCAGGTACTCCCGTCTCTCGGTCTGAGTGATGAAGTGAGAGACATTAGCTGTTTCCAGATCTTTTCGACTCTAAGCTAGAGCGAGCACCTCCAAACCCTCGTCACAACATGTAATTTTTATTGATAACTGTTGAAACATCGTAAAAAAAGCACTTCCGGTTGCGCTACCTTGTAATTGTGATATTACGAACGTTTTCGAAACTGAAAAATCTATAGTAAAACTAAAGCCGGTGATATGAGTAATGGGTTTCTTGGGAAGCTTAAAACCCTTGGGACCAACTGAAAAACTTTATTTAATTATTTATTCAAAGATAAAGAGTAATCCAATTAAAAACCAGCTAGTAGCAAACTCTGACCTGGTGGGACTAATTTATTGGCCCATGCCAGCTATGGTTCAACTCACAGCATAGATGTTTTAGTTGAGGAATGACATTAGGGAGTTCTTAACGTCTAAGATAGAGCTTTCTATACAAAATAGGTGATACTACTAGTTGCAAGTAAGGCACAGACAACGGAAGGGTTCTAGAAGGGTAAGTATGTAGATAGGTGTATAGTGTCGAGTTGCTCTAAGTGTCACTGACAAATTAATAAGGCCTAAAAGAGCAATGGAGTCAATCTCACCAGCCAATAGCTTGTGATATGAAAACAACAGCATGACAGATTCTTCTGGATTTAAGTGACTGGAGGTCAATTAGGTATAATCTCTGTTCATAGGGGGGTAAATGGAATGGTGGTGTCCCAGTTTAAAAAATTGCCTATAGACCGCGAACCAAAGCTTCCTTTGTGAATCTGAAAACACAGTTCGGTCTATTTTTACGTCTAGCTCATAGTCCATATGGAGTCGTTCGTGGGTGAATATAAAATTGGTACTCCAATTCGCGGTTTTTTGACTGTCGAATACCATCTTTGAGGGACATGCATTAGTCCATTATACCATCAGAAGTATTGATTTTAATAAGATTAAGGTTTAAGATTTAAGGTTTAACTCCTTCTGGAGGTACCTTAACCAATTGTACGATTGAAGTGAATTTTTTGTATGGCGTTTCCCATGACCCTGTCCACATTTGCTGAATTTTTCAGATTTTTATCTTAAACCCTTAAAAACTAAGTTAAAATTGTTGTCGTTGTGTGTTGCACGCGAACCGAGGCTTTATTTGAAAAACTGGGTATGAGGTGATGCTTACAGAGGTCCCTTTTATCATAATTTAACGGTCTCCTGCCGGGTTTTTAAAAAAAGTTGGATTTTGTCGAACTGTGTAATATACCCAAATCATCGACCTTCTATATATGCGAACTAACGGTTCACTATTAAAGGTGTAATTCTGGTTCTGGTTCTGTGAAATGTCATAATATGGCACTTTGCAATATTAAGGGAAAGATGATTCAGGCGGCATCAAGTACTCAGAGCGTTTTAATCACTTTGTAGTAGAAGTGGAGAAACATTTGACGATCTCAAATGACGCACTTGAGCTTGAGATCATCAGCGTACATAAGGGCAGTTGAAAGTGGAAAGAACTTGCGTGATGTTGTTAGTATATAGGTTGTATAACAATGGACCAAGATGACTACCCTGTGGGACTCCAGAAGTAAAGTGAACGATTTTGACTTCAAAGTCCGTGGGACCTACGGGACCATTTATCAACTTAGACTTCAGTAATCATGAAGAGGTGTTTTTCATTAAAGTATTTACAAGCGGTGGTCGGGCGTGGCGTACCAGTCGTATGTGTGGCGGCTGATGCGGGAGGTTGTGGGTTCGATCCCGCCTCGGACCATCTAATAGAAAAAGCTTTTTCTTTCATTAGAAGAAAGCTTTTACACACCCGATCACCTTCACCAGCTACTGGCGCCAGCTGTGAAGTAACTAGCCATGAAAAAGCAAATTCTCTAACTATTGCCGTTCGGATTCGGCGTTAATAAACTGTAGGTCCCCCCTTTCTCTTGTGCGAAAAATTATAAGCACACACGCCAAGAGATTGAGAGAAGCTTGGCCCTGGCCCTCCTGGAGGTGCTGTTTGAGCCAATTTTACTTTTACTTATTTACAATCGGATTCGATGTTTTGCGTTAAATGCTTAGAGTAGCAGTGGGCTCTGGTCATGTTCTTTTAGCCCTTTGGAAACAAATGTACCTCTTTTGGACCATATTTTTGACTTTGTTTCGACTGGACTACCCCATTTTGTTTTCGCTACTTCTTTCTTGTACTTGGTTTGTTAACCTACCTTGCCATCCAGTGTCGCCTCCTCGGGCAGCCCATTTGTTGTATAGTTTCCACTATCGCCATGCTGCACATAATTGGATTGGGCCGCTGCCTGTCCACTGCAGCAGATAAGCAGCAGCAGCAGGAGAGCGGCAACCATCGAACTGGCCCAAGATGGCCCGGGGTCTGAGTTCATTTTGTGTGTTCGGCAAAACTACAAAACTGCAAAATGAAAATAAAACTGCAACGAGAGGAGAAAAAAAGGCATAAAATTAGCACACTAGACTGGACTGTGTGGAGCCCACATCGAAGGTGGACTCGCTGGTAGCTAGGGCTGCAGATGGAGACCAGATCTCGCAGCTGCACTTAGTTGGCGGATCAATGTGAGCGCAGCTGCTGCACAAGCTCAACTTGCCAAAAATGGGGTTACGATTTGTTGATTTATGTGAGTTGGGCCACGCAGCTGTTGTTTGCTGCTAGAGCAAAAGATACCGTTAGGTCGAATCGCCTCGCCTACTGTCAACGACCTTCGGCCCAAATATTTGGCATTCTATTCATCATTGTGGCTTTCTCAAGTTATAAAAGAGAGGATGGGGGGAGCAATGCTCAATGTCAATGTTAAGATCGACCGAAATGTTGAAATTTTTGCAGAAATCAAAAAAAAAATTATGTATTTGTGTATTTGGGCGTATTGCATAAAGCAAAATCTGTCTGCGCAAGAGTAACAAGCAGACTAATAAAAATATATATATGTATATACAACACCTACGACAATTTTGCCATATTTGTCAGGCACTCGCCTTGAGCGGGCCTCCGACTTCGATTGCAACAAAACAAAGCAAAGCAAAGCATAGCAAAGACTTGGTTTTTGCTTTGTGGCTTTAAATTCTACTGGAATTCAGTTTACCATTTTTTGCCAAAACAAGTTTTCAAGCCAACCAACACAATATACTTACACACAGATACAGACAGAGACACAGCCATGAATGTACGTAGGAGAAGGCAGTCAGAGCAAGGTAAAGAGCTGAGGTAAGATATGGATATGGATATGGGGTAAGGGTAAGGGTATGGGCAAAAGGTTGCGCCCTGGCCCTGCACTTTTCTAGACAAGAACAATATTTTTTTTTGTTTAACTGGAATTGTCAAGGCTGTCACAGTTTTCAAATGAGTCATTACAGTCCATTAGAATATATATTTTATATGTTCTGTCGCGAGAAAACAAGTTTAGAATTATTGTTGAGCTAACTTCGACTCGGTAGAAGCTGGTATAATGTATATAAATTAGGATTTTAAATGATTTTCGGTGAAAAGTATTTTTACTAAGACTGATTTTCAGATATACACAAAGAAACTCAAATTGGCTACAACCTAAACGAAACGTATTTCGCCCTGCTAAATTGCACACGAAACATAGAACTCTTAGCAGGCTCCAGGTCAATAAGTTATGATTTATGTTCATAACTTTTCCAAAACAAGACACGCACAACACGACAAAGGAGACTGATTAATCGTATAGCTATTTCATGAATTTCCTCAATTCAATCATCAGCGATCTTTGCCTAGACTTGACAGACTTGCTATGACGCTAAATGTAGAATGCAGAAAGCTACACGTAGCGTGCACACACATGTACGGCATGCAACATGTAGAAATAAAGCAAGTAAACGACTCATGTAGAAAAGTTAAATGCGGCGTGGCCAAGGGCAAAGTATATACGACATTACACAATCAGCTTCTTCTTATTCTTCTAGTTCCAATCCCGAGTGGGACATAGGGCATCAATTACTCCTCTCCAGCGAACTCTGTTGCTAGCTGTCGCTTTGAGCTCTCCCCAACTTTTCCCAATACTTTCCGTCTCTCTACCGACAGTCCTCCTACTTCAAGTTTCTTTGGGTCTGCCTGGTGTCCGCCCGACTCCGTCCTTCCTTGCGATGTTGTTCTCATTTTTACGCAATGTGTGTCCTATCCAGCTCCATTTCATTCTGTCTCGCTCGTCTGAGTAGCTCGGAATTCCGTATTCTGTCAGGCCAGAAACGGTTTACAAATGTTTAGAGTTTTACACTATGAAAGTTGCAATTATCCAGGTGGAAGAACTGTATAGGAGCACTGGCATTATGTTGGACTTGAAAAGCCTGATTTTGAGCAACGCCAAATAGCTGACAGCCTTCCCAAAGGCATTTTTAGCCTTTTGCAGGCGCGAATCCACATCCAGTTCCGTTCCCCCATCAACAGCGACTACGCTAACCAGATAGCTGAATTGCTGAACTTGCTCAATTGGCTGTTCGTCCAAAACCAGAGCCTAGGATTGTCCGGAACGGATGCTGAGCGCTTTCGTCTTCATCGTGTTGATTTTGAGGCCTGCCGCTTTAGCTGAGGTGTCCAAGGTCGGCTAATGTGCTTGCCGCGTCGCTTAGCCTATTTGCCAGGAGGCATATATCGTAGAGAGAAGCTTGGCCCTGGCCCCTCCTGGAGGTGCTGTTTGAGCCAATTTTACTTATTTTTACTATATATCGTCTGCATAGTACAGATGCCGCAGTGTTGTAGTCATTGACCACTTTACTTTTTTTGCAGCTTATTTCCAATTAACTTTTACATTTTTCATGCAGCAATCTGAATACCACACTAACTAATTGAAATCTTAAATGCGCGTGTGGAAATTCTAAACGGTAAATGTAGCTCAAATCAGTACTGAATTCGTACCTTTTATCATTTAGAAAGCTGCTTGTCACACGTGTCATGTTGGTTTTCTAAATTAACGTTCAGATTTACAAATGATGAATGCGTAATGTAGCAAATCTACACGCATCGTGTGCAAATTTCAGTTGCCTGTTTATAAATGAGTAGAACAATGAACTTAAACTTGAGAATTACAAGAAAGCTAACATTTTGTTTATTTGCTTGTTTGTGATAGTTACAACTTGTGTATGAAAAAATGTAAAGCAAATGTAAAACATTTTTACAATATGCCCCTACTCACATCGTTAGGCCGGCTCCATAGATTTACAAATTCGGTGCAGACAAAAAAGCTAAAAGATTATGGGAATTGATTTAGTGGGAGCAATGAAACGACAACATGTGGTAAAGGTCGTTATAGTTACGGACATAATTTGATCTGCACACTTGCAAAGACAACGGACGAAAACGTCGAGTTGCTCTGCAGGGTACGTTCCAGATCAGAAAACATAGGAGGAGAGTCGAATCTACATCACCAACAATCAGCTTATGCAGAAAAATCACACCTTGACTAATCCTACGGTCTTTTAGAGTAGGCAAATTCAGAAGACGTAGCCTATCTATATAGGGAGGCAAACGGCGGCGACCAGCATACCAGTTTAAGCCCCTAAGGGGCCGCGCACACATGCAGCTGAACGATGAACTGACTGCGGAGCCGAAAGCTTTGCTGACTTCAGAATTTGACTCAGAACAGCTATAATTTTGAGGGTGCCCTGAGCTTTCAGCTTATTCATTTTATTCTTGCTAGCAACATGGTGTCGCCTTGATTGCAAACATTTTTTAATTGCGGAATATTTAAAAGTGCAGATAAAATTTAAGCAAATTAAAAAAAGAATATGGGTTCACGAGATTGTTACTGTTAGAGAGATATTGGGTGAATTTCATAATTTATATGGTCAATTACAAATGTATCCAATAAACTTCTATGAACAAATTTTATCCGTCACAATTCTATTGGAATAGTTTTTAGTTTTTAATGCAATTTCACTTAATAATGTTTCGTAGTCCATGATTGCTATGTAACTGCCGCCGTTTCTAAAAACATCAGCGACCTGAAATAAACAAGCATTTGTTGTTCATTCAAACAAAGCTGAACTTACGGCTGAATTCAAATGTTCAATTAAGCGCATAGTGTGCGCACTTGAATGCATGTGGTGTGTTTAGTTTTCGAAAGCTTAAGGCTCATCTTTCAGCTGCATGTGTGCGCGGCCCCTAAGTGCGAAGAAAAGAAACTGCTTTTGAATCGACTCCAGCATATCTTGATAGAAACTATATTGAGTTGACCAAATGCTTGAGCAATACACTAGCGATGGCCGAACAAGAGACACGTAAGGAAGCCTGGTTATGTATGGATCGTTAAACTGTTTAGACCAACGCTTAATGGTTTGTGCTTTTACGCAGATGCAATTCAAGTTATGTACTAGATGCCTTGCCTTACACGCGCGCCATGGCGGAGCTGTCTAAAACATCATTCCAATCGTGTTTCAGTCCAAATGCTCCGATTTCAAATAATGATGCATACACAGAGAAATAAAACAAATTTCAAAATCTACACGAAAATGTAGGATTTCTATACGGCATGCAGAAGAGCTACATGCCACGTGTTGAAATGAGAAAACTGAACGCGGCATGTAAAAAAGATACACAAAATTTATGGGTTGAAAATCGCGATCGAAACGTGTAGAAATCCTACATTTTCATGTAGACTTTGCATATTTTTTTTTCTCTGTGTATCAACTGGCTATATAAACTGAGCTCGTTTTGCTGATCAAGAATATATATACTTTATGTGGTCAAAGATGCTTCCTTCAATGCGTTACAAACATCCGAATAATTTTAATATAATAACAGGATTACAAACTTATTTGGTGATCACGGAAATCTAAACGAATCACAACAAGTTTTTAACATGAACTGCCTTGATGAGTCTTTTTGAGCCCTTTTGATGATGAAACAGAGATTAATTTCATGTGCGATTTAAAAAAGAATCGAAAATGACTCATGCATATGTTCAAAATGTTGTTTATTGAACTACGACGACTCGAATTATGACTCGAAAATGAGTCGAAGCTGATGAGAAAAATGTGGTTTAAGCGAGTCTATGAGAAAAGTCTAGGCTAGGGTACCATGTTCAAGATGTTCAAAAACCAGGCACTTTTAAAAGACTTTTTGAAACCCCTATGACTGATAACAAAAAGGAATGTGGTCTAGTCGACTTGAGTTACATAAATATGTCTAAATTTTGAGCGAAATTAGAGGCAAAAATCTGTCAACTATTGAATGCAGATTCGAACCAAAACCTTAGGTTCGGTTAGTACAGAAACCGGTCCGCGAACCGAATCTTACACTTTACAATGGGTTCGAAACTCCGTACCGAATGTTAACCAAAATTTTACAGGTTTGCAGCCGAATTTTAGGATTATTCATTGGAAATCGGAAATGTTTTATTGCCGATCGATCGGATTCGGAATTGAGAACAGGCCTGTATGTCTCATTTATATCCTTGCAAAGGGTATTATAATTTTGCCCAGAAGTTTGCAACGCATAGAAATATTTATTTCCGACCCCATAAACTATATATATTCTTGATCAGGGCGACGAGCTGAGTCGATTGAGCTTTCTCCGTCCGTCTGTCTGTCTGTCCGTCTGCTTCTACGCAAACTAGTCTCTCAGTTTTACAGCTATCGAGCTGAAATTATGCACAGAGTCTTCTTTTTACTGCACGCTGCTAATATGTTGGAACCGACCGGATCGGATGACTATATCTTATAGCTGCCATAGGAACCATCGGTCGAAAAATGAGTCTGTCTTAGTGAGAAAAACTTTTTTGTTTTCAATGTTAGCGGCCTTTAATTCGGGCATTATTAATATTATATGCTTTCAAACAGATTTGCAAACTTTGGTCAAAATCGGATGACCATATCTTATAGTTGCCATAGGATCGATCGTTCGGAAAATGGGTCTTACTGAGAAAAACTTTTTTGGTTTCAATGTTAGCGTCCTCAAACGCGTCCCTTATTAATATTATATGCTTTCAAACAGATTTGCAAGCATTGGCCCAAATCGGATGACTATATCTTATAGCTGCCATGGGACCGATCGGTCGGAAAATGAGTCTTAGTGAAAAACCCTTTTTTGTTTTCAAGTAAAGCGTTCTTAAAGTCGGTGATTCTTAATATTAAACGCTTTCAAACTAATTTGAAAAAGTTGATCAACATCGGGTGACTATATCTTAAGGCTGCCATAGGGCCGATCGGTCGGAAATTGAGTCAGTAAAAAATTTTTTCTGTTTTTTATGTTAAACTCGCTGATGACTAATTGTATATGCTTTCAAATAGGTTCGTAAAATTGGATCGAAATCGGATGACTATATCTTAAGGCTACCATAGGACCGATCGGTCGGAAAATTTTGAAAATTTTCGTTCTTAATTTGATATGTTTTCAAAAAGATTCGCAAAATTTGATCGAAATCAGATGTTTATCTGACGGAAAATGGATTTTAGTTACAAAAGTTGTTGATTTTTATCTAAGCGTTCTTAAACTCTGACATTTCAAAAACAGCTTTTGCAAGTGAATAAAAACTTCGGCACAGACGAAGTTAGCTTGGCCTTCTCGTTTTATATTTATAAGTCAAATTTTGCAATTTCGGTATTCAGATCCCTGCAACTACGATTTGTAGTCCTGCAAAATGATGCTACTTTTTTTCGATTTCGATTACTTTAACAGCTGTTGCTAGTTTTCGGTCAAATATCTATATGTTTATTGGTTGTGAAACACAGTTTCCGACTTTAAGATAAACACCTTTGCATACATACCTATATATGTATGTATGTATGTATGTATGTATGAATATGAATTTGTGAGTTAACTCACGCGATGCGCGAATAATAAACTGTAAATGGATACTTTCCATGCCAGTTGATGGAAGTATAATACGGATTAGAACTCAACATACATATGTACTTGGTGAAAAAATCATGCACATGCACGTACATATGTACATATTTATGTAGCTCTACAGGTACATACATACATACGTACCTACCTTTACCCATACATGCATAGTCCGTACATACAAAAACAGGTATTTTGACTTGCTTGCTGCTTATTTCAACCACCTCATCCTCCCCCACCTCTCTTCACCCCATCCATGGGTTTTGGCTTAATGATTACGCGACGCGGCTGCTGCCGCTGCTTGACGAAAAGGCGCCGCGCGCTGAGTACAAACTCAAACTCAAGTATGTAACGTAAGTTGCGCCGTCTCCGATTCGTTGCCCAAGCTTAAGCTGTTGAGGCTTTGGCTTTTCAGCTTGTCTCATCGCCGTGCGTAAGCCCAGAGCCGAAGTCAAGCTTCTATTTCGTTTCGGCAAACATTCCAACCGTGCAATGCCCACGCATTACATATACTACAAGTGTACATAAGTACACACTGCGAGGGCAGCTGTAGCGATTAGACAAAGTCTAGGCAGCCCATATGCCAAACTACTCAAACTACCCCCCTCCCCCCCCCTCCCAAGAGAGCTAAGCTTGAGCTAATTGGTTGGAGTGAGCCATAGAATACGGTTGAAGTGCAGCAGCAGCAGCCGGAAATGGCTTTTAATGGACACATCAAAAAATGTTTGAAGAGCCACTTCACTTGATCTCATCATCATCATCAGCCGACACTTTCCCAAATCAATTCACTGTGTACCGTTAGAGAACCAAATTGTGGTATTGTCTGGTGCTTTGAAGAAACTCCATTCATGGCAAATGATTAAGGTGAGGTGGAGGATGAGTAATACGACAATGATTCTCTAATGATTTATATTGAATTCTGAGAACTCATTAATTTGATGATAAATACATTTCTTGGGCGAAGGTTAGGTACATGAATTATGCAATTCATGTACCCACCACTTGCACCATTTGTTGTTTGTTTTAATAATTTAGTAACACAGCAAAAATACAAAAAAAAAACAAAAAAAAAAAAGGCAAATAACAATTACTATTGTTGAGCTACTAACATGAAACTGTGTGTGGCCGTCTTTCTTTTTTTTGTGGTGTAAACATAAATTAGATTTTCTCTCGACGTTTTTCTTCGATTGTTTCGTTCGATTGTGATTTAAAATTTGATGAATTTAGTGCCGATTTATTCTTTGCAAATTACAAACACTCACAACACACACACACACACACACTCTGGTCCGTGCCGCGAACGCGCTCTAGTGGATTACCTGCTAGCGACTGTTTGCGGTGGCTTGCCATTTGGCCGCGCGTCTAGAGTCTGTGCATATATTTAACAAGCCGTTTTGTCTCTCCAGCCGCGCACTCTCTCTCTGCTCACCTTTTGCCTGGCCACCGATGCGCAACGAATTCAAGTCAGTGTTGGAGCCAGAGACAGCCGAGCATCCGGCCATCACCCGCCCTTCCCACGAAGCCCGAAAGAGCAGAGGCGCGATCGGTATCTCTCCGCCAGGTTGCCAAACCTGTTGCGTTGGTTGTTTGGCTTTAATTGCGCGTTGTTTTGGCCATTAGACAATCACAGAGAGAGAGAGAGCGAGCTTACGAGAGAGCGCCACGTAAACTCCAAACCCCAAGTGCAGTCATTGCGCCTAACAAGCTGACTTACATACGTAAGAAGTGTCTGATGATTGAATGATTTTTATGTAGAGCTGCATTGTGTGTTGGCTTTCAAGCGTTTTCCTGTCTGTTTCAATCTACTTACCTAATTTGGTCAGAAAAGTATTATCTTAAGATATCCAACACCTGCAGTTTTCGCATTGCATTCGAATTGTTACAATTCTCAATCGACTTTAGCTAGCTCTGACTGAGTAGTGAGCTTTGTTACTGAGCTGTATTTTAGTTTCCCCATTCCCCCATTATAGTTCCTTTAGTTCCATTTCTCATTCCCATTACAGTTTCTTTCCCACATTTCCATTGTAGTTTTGAAAGTTTGGTCCTTTATTTCACAAGACATAGCTTTTCTTGGGAAATCTGAAAAATCATAAAACTTAAAAGCCCCTCGAGAACAAACTGCTTAAAAGAGCTAAACCAAATTATACTAAAGGTGTTTTGCCTTCTGATAACATACCTTCAGTTTCTAAGCTTACTGGCCTTCATGACACTCATAATTCTTTTCAAATTCTCTCATCTGAAAAGCCTGCGGAGGTTCCTGTTGAAGATGAGTCTGAAGGGGAGGATGAAAATTGTACATTTAGCCAGTCAGATTAAAACTAAGGGAGCTAGTGACCCCTACCACAATTTCTAAGTCCCCACCAATTTGTATCCCAAATGTTACAAATTTGCTGAATACTGAGAGAACTATTCAGCGTACACAGAGGGTAGGGGTGTGCTCAAGATGAGCACAAACGTTACCAAAAATAGTGCATGAACGGGTTTTCTCATTTGTAGAGCAATGTTCTCACTTTAAGAACCATTTTTTGAGATCGCAATAACTCAAGTCGAGTTGATTTTGTTAAGTTTTTAAGAACATGATTTGAGTTGATATTGTTGGCGTGGCAAAAATTGAACATAAACTGGATCTGCCTGTAAGTATAAGAAATATACATATGTCCAATACATGTCAAACCTCTATCTCTTACCATCTCTGAGATCTCTTCGTTCATACGGACAGACGGACATGGCTCGGAGATGATTCCTTCTAGCTGTTACATACTTTTGCACAAACTTACCTTTGGCACAGAGTATAAAAATCGAGAGGAACCGACATGTCATATCAGAATTCTTAAGTCATGAGTCTGAATATGGGAAAAATATGAAACCAATGCGGAAAGACGCCTCATATTAAGAAAAGCGTCAAATTCTCACGACTCTGTGGCGAAAATTCGTAAAAACCGTTCTGTTAATGCTAGTCTATCCACGGTCCATTGCGTTATTTCGAAGGCTTAACATCTAAAGAGATTAAAAATAAAGAAGAAGCCTCCAGTTAACACTGCAAGAAAAGTGCAACGTCTCAGTTTTTGTTGCGAGCATGTGGCCTGGAACTCGCAGTGGCATAGGGTGATCTTCTCCGACGAAAAAAAAAGTATAACTTAGAAGGCCCAGATGGTTATAGTTATTATTTCCATTATTTCCGCAAGGAACCCCATCATTTTGACCGTCTGCATAGCAGAACTGGAGGTGTGATGGTGTGGGGGGCCATTTCCTACTATGGCACCAGTAATCTAAAATTTCTGTCATCAACGATGAATGCGTCATGTTACAAAGAAATATTGAAAGAGAATTTTCCATATATCAGCATGACGAGGCAGTGTGTGCATAGGACCTCTGCCGCGGCCGACTGCACAAAATCACACGTACGCTATAAGCATTGAAAGCTATTTATAGAACACGAATGCGGCGCAAGCAAATTGTGCTTGTATGCGTGTGAAAAGTGTGACGATATGTGTGCATGCCCATCTCTGCTCTATATTCAAGTAATGTTTATGGTAAAAAAAATCCGAGATCTCTAAAATGTTTCTTTGTTTAAGTGACACAATATTTAAGTCCCGTAATTTGACGGATTTTGGTTAATACATTTTTGTTAATAATTAAAGCTGTATAAACAATGGTGTCCTATTTTCGCATTGGTGAGAAGTATACATATGAACCTCTTTGGATTGGAAGGGAAGGGAGGCAGAGTCGCCTATATATTCCGTAGGATCAGAGACATCGCTGTACAACCCACGCCACTTGATACGTTTCATTTAAGTTTTTCTAAAAAACAAAATAATTTGTTCGGGCTTGACTAGGAATTGAACCCGGTTACCTGCTGCACTTAATGTATGAAATGACGCTCCAGCACATTCAGCCGTTGCACACTTTTGCAGATTCACATCTAGAGGGCAACTTATGCTTGGTTTAGCTGACAAGAAGTTGGGTTGAAAAAAAAACAAAAGGCAGATCGAAAAGAGAGCCAATTCGCTCTCTCTCTCTGCCGAAACCCGGTTTTGGTGTTGCACAAAGCCAATATTATACGATTGAGAACAACTATACTCATTCCAGTAATACTTGGAACATTTGTTCTTATTTTAAGAAAAAGGCAACTTATTTGTTTTTTTCCGTCTGTGTAGGGCAGTGTTTGGAAGCAGCTAGGTACATACCTAGATACATATTTTACATAGATACATACTTTTTACCATACCTCGGTATTTTTAAATTTCAGTACCTTTTACCTTACCTAGGTCCAAATTTTCATTTACCTTGTCAAAAAGTAAGGTATAAGGTACTTTAATTCGAATAAGAATTTCATAATAATAATTGCCTTGGTGGGAAACTAATATAATTTAATCATTCTTCCAGTTTGGGATTGCCGGTGTGATATAATAATATATATAGTAACTGTGTTGTTCCTTAAGACGCTTTAAGTCGATGAAATACAGAATACTGTCGGCGCAACTAGCATTGAAATAACAAACATATACTACGTTTATACGCCAGCTATTTGCAAATAGAGTGGCAACGCCAAGCACACTATTTGCAAATAAGTCTACTAATCAAACCTAAACAAACCAAACTATATTCAAGAACCCTTTCACCAGTGAACTTTGCTATCAGTGAAAATAATCAAGTCGCTAATTTTACCTTTTAAGAAGTTCAAAAAACTTGCCCATATCGTTTTACTTCCTATGTATCTAGGCTAAAATATGTAGAAAGTTTTCGAATGTACCTAGATATAGGCGACTGTTAATGATTGTCAATATTTAAATGTGTATTTTATTACTTAGGTCTACTTTCTAAGTGGTTTATAAGGGAAGACCCACACTTTACTGTCTAAAAGTAAAAATTTAGGGGTTATATGGTATCACAACTTAACCTATTACTTAGGTCGAAAATTCAAATAATAGAAATTCTAGCCTAGTTAGTCTGAAAGATAAAAATAAAAAATATATATTTCTGAATTGAAATTAAAAAAGTGTATGTATGTAGAGTTTATGGAAAACTCGGAATACAGAATTGTTCAACTTAATATCGAGAATCTTTAATTCTTTTTCCGTAAACCTTTCTTGAAATTTCGAAGAAGACTCAAAGATTTGGTCACGTCCCGAACATTTTAGGATAGGTGGTGTTTGATAAACCATGCTTTAAAAGGCTTATTAAAAAATATCTTTTTTTTACCTTTACCTATACCTAGGCACTGGAAATTTCGGATACCTTTTAACTTACCTAGTACTGTTAACTACCTATTTTGGCATTTACCTTGTACCTTACCTAGTTAAGAAAAATTAGTAACTTTCCAATCACTGGTGTAGGGTTACTAGTGATAGTTATAAGACTCTTATCTCCAAAACAAGTGTCCTGCGTGTCTTTTCTAAAGACATTAAAACTTTCCGCGCAGTTAAGAGAATAAAAACGAGTTTTGGGATCACCAACTCAAGGAAGACACGACCTTTAAGGTGGTTGACAAAAACATATCATGGCCATTTGGTAACAAATCTTCATAAGATGAAGAATAATGAAAATCCGAATGTTTTAAATTTATTGCCGGTTTCCAATGTGTTCTCTTCGTGGAACTCAAGAATTTATTTAATACAGGGAAGCTTTAAAAATTACACGAATTGGTAACCAACGTGTTAACTTTGAGAAGCCGAGAAGATTTACTAATGTAGTTCAATGCTTCAGGTACCAGGATTTTGGTCACACTAAAAATTAATGTATAAAAGGACCCGTTTGTGGCAAATGCGGGAATGAGCATCTCACAAAGTACTGTGATATGCTCCCAAGTGAGAACTTGTTCTGCACAAATTGCACTGTCAATCATCAGAGCAATTTGAAAGGGTTACACCCCTCACCGCTTAAGTAAAGTCAATGAAATGCAACCTAAATGCAAATAAAGTCTTAGGAACACAATTTGTCCCAGCGAAAATCGTTGAGTCTGGGGTTTCTTTCTCAGATATGGCCAAGGTAGGGTTAGGACAATCTCCAAAACAGCGTCAAAAAAGTATTTTGCATAAAACTCTCAGCCATTTAGAGTGGAAAATGTATTTGAGAAACGGTTTGCTCAACTGGAATTTAATATGTCCAAAGTTATGGAACGATTGGACAAGAGAGATAGTGAATATCTCAAACTACGCGGTCAGATTGATAATCTAATCAGTTTGATCACCAAAAAGTTCTCAGAATGAATCAATCCCTAAGTATTGGGTTAGAAAAACTTTATTGATTATAAAGGGATGTTTTGTTGGCAATAAAAAGAACACAAGTTAGTGGCAGGGAAATGATTTGCGAACAGTGCAAATTTGTGTTGATTAGATGTGAAAAATGATGACGCATAAATGGTCGCCTCCAGAGAGAAAGTGCTCGGTTTCCTGCATTATCAAAATAGCCTGAATAGGGGTCATCTTATGTAGAATGCTGTCTTTAAAGCAACGCTTGTCATATCTGGTCCGCAGGAGCCAAACACATATCAACACAAGCCGAACGCATGCTGAGGCTTGTGCGAAGAGAGCAAACACAGCTTTTTAGTCGCTGGCTAGCGCCCGAAAAAGTAGGTCAGAGCTGGTTTACGTCGCCTACCAATACACTCTCACTTTGTGGCCTCGCTTTCCTTGACGAACGCTGCTTCAAAGGCTTCCAGGGTCCGTGGCTAATTGAGCTTTTGACTTCATTTAAGTCTCAAGGGGTTAAATCGTGCAATCGAGGGGCAAACAAAATCTCATTTCTTGAAATTAGGCGACCGAGAAACTAAGGGCCACGTAAAGCGATCGTTGCTCGGCATGTTTTGCGCTGTGGCGCCGTCCTGTTGAAACCAATAGTTGTTCATGTTTGCGCTGTGGCGCCATACTGTTGAAACCAATAGTTGCTTAAGTCGTTAGCAGTCATAATTGGCATGACAAAATTCGTTATCATGGCCCGATAGCGCTCCTCCCGCACCCACATACCCATAGTTATATACAACAAAATTGTTTATAGTTTCGATTAAGGTATAAATTTATAAACACAATAAATAATATGAAAGAAAGCCGTACGATACTGTACGTTCTTTCCAGAGATAACGAGAGATTTGATTTACACACACACATACATCTATCTATTTGTGTATGTATATATGCGTGTGTATGTTGTACGAGTATGTATGAGTTTTTTTTTTGGTTTGCAAATGCCATGGGTCTACCAATCATCTTCAACATCATTGGATATCTCCAGTCGGAAAGATGTCTTGAAATCCTGGAGCTTGCGGCGACAATTTCTGCTCAATGGATTATTACGCAGATCCACTAAGGCCAAACAGTCGCTGGTGATCGCCTCATCAGTGTCGATCTCTGTAAAAAATGTCGAACAGATTGTGAAACAATTCAGCGTATGTAACTGGTAGAGGGGACCTTACCCAAAATGGCATTGTGTTGTACATCCAGATTGGTCAGACTTTGTAACTTGAAGACAACCTGTGGTAATACCATGAACGAATTGTGCGAAATATTTAGCCTAGTTAATGCATTCAGATTGGCAAACTCATCTGGCAGCCTCGATAGTTGATTGAATGAGAGATTGAGATCTGTGAATTGCGAGCAATCAGTTGGATTGAGATCAAGTGGCGCTTCTGGAGATACCCACCTGTAATGCCACTGAATTTGAGTGAAAATTTGGGTGATACTTTCTTCAGAACGTTGCCACTGAGGTTGCAGGTCTGAAGTTCTGTGTTGCGCATCAGGTGATAAACTGCATCTGGTATTTGCATTAGCTCACATTGTGAGAGATCTGCAAAAAAAAAAAGGAAGTTGAATAGATATAAGAATAAAGCTTTTTTGAAATTTTTTACTTTACTTTGAAAAGCTTAATCGTAGCAAATTCAATGTACAGCGACAGTGAGTCTAAAAAGTATTGCCTCAGATAATTTTTGTTAAGTTTGTTTTGCCATGAATCCTCAAAATACCGACTGCAAGTGCCAAAGTTTGTATATAACTGATAACTTTTAAGTGTGGAGCCACTCGCACTGTGTGAAGTACTATTCATCGGCGTTGTGAAGCCATACAAACTGTGTAAAGTACCATCTATCGCCATGGTGGCGCCAAAAATACTGTATGAAGTACTACCCAGCGCTGCTGTGGCGCCATACAAACTTTGTGAAGTGCTACTCATCGCTGCTGTGGCGCCAAACAAACTGAGTGAAGTACTACCTATCGAGGTTGTGGCTCCACACAAACTGTTTGAAGTTCTAACCATCTACGTTGTGACTCAACACGAACGGTACTATCTATTTACCGCTGTGGCGCCATACGAACTGTTTGAAGTACTATCTACCTCCACTGTGGCGCCACACAAACTGTGTGAAGTACTTCTATATAAAAGAGTTCAATCCGACTGAACTGACTCACTAGTCAGTGTTGCATAAGAGATAGTAAGCTGAGTTTTTCCCAGTAGTTTTATCTTATGCTGAAAGTGAGTACCAAGATTCGGTTTTTTAAAATTCTGTACGAAAATTTGGATAGTTCGAGGAAAACTGAATGTTTGATACCATTTTGGTTTCATCCGATCAGGCTCGAGAACTTATTTTCAAAGATCTCAAAGAACTCACCCCGGATTGATATTTTTCTCAGTGTATATACACAGAAAAAAATAAGATCAGGTATTCCAATATCATATCAGTAATATCAATATTTGCATATCAAAGTGAAACTATTTAATATCAATATGAACCTGTAATACCACATTGATACTAAAAATATTATATTGATATGTGAAATGATCCAAGTGATATGAAAAATGCCCTTGTGATATGATTTCAAATCAAAGTAGACATCGAAATTCTGAAAGTAGGAAGAGACACACACAGAGTTTCTCAAATCAAAGAGAGACAGCAATAGTCTATATCGAAAAAAGCAAAAACAATGCTCATTGCTCTGCTGCCGCAAGCGCGAAAACGAGTGCCGGGCGTTTTTTCTTCGTGAACGTTTCGAAGTTGGCGAACTTTTAGCTTCTTCTGCTGGCGCTTATGAAAGGTAAGTAAAAATAAGTGCGGTGCCTAAAGAAAATGTAAGCGGTAAAAGTGAATAAAATGTGAATTGCATGTGTGTGTTCTGTTGAACTGTTGTTGTACTTGCAAATTAATAAATTGTAAAAAGGCTATTGCCTTTATTCAGTCGCCAATAGTATGTACGATTATCATACACACTCTCATACATACATATTGTGCGTGTTTTTTTCATTTTGAGCTCTCTACGCAGTAGAACTGCGTGCTTAAATATGTACATATGTATGTATACATATTTTGTGTCCGTGGTGCGTTTTTTTTGTTCTGCCCTTGCACGTCAAACTGCACAGAATCACACATACATACATGCATATGCAAACATGCGTACATACAAATGTACATGCAAAATATGCATATATGTATGTATGTATATGTGTGCTGTTTGACCTTCAAGGGCAGAACAAAAAAGCGCACGCTCAGCCTTTGCTTTCGGCAGATTTCGCACACATGCACAAAAAAACTTATGCGAGTTTAAATATATTAATTTTTTATAATTTTACAATTTAAAATGGAAGATATAAAACTCGTTGAGCTGATAGAAAAAAATGACATTGACGATTTGGTGTACGGAAAAAATAAATTGGTAAGTTTTGTATTGAAATAATTATTCTTCTCAATATATTAATCCTACAATTTTTCTAGAGTGTGGATTTAACTTCGACCGCCTTAATTACATTTCTTCCAGCGACAAAGAGCAGATTTTTCCAGAAAGATAATTGTCATAATAATTGTAATATGTATTATAAAAATATAGCTTTGATATTATAAAAATGAAGCATTGGTATTACAATAATACACTTTTGATATTTTAAAAATATTTCTTTGATACTAAAACCATGTCCTACAGGTATTTTGAAAATATAGCTTTGATACTATTAAAAATTGTTGATCTGAAAAAATATCACTTTGATGTGTTTGAAATGTCAAAGTGATATATTCGAACATATCATCTGGGTATTTTTCAGATGAAGGCCGATTTGAAACTATAAAATACCAGATTGATACTAAATATCGTGATCTTTTTTTTCTGTGTAGCTCTTAAAAAAAACATTCTTCACATGTTTATTATACCCTTAGTACCTTAGGGGGTACAATTAAAAGCATTTTCGACATTTCCACAAACAAATTTCACGCACTGTATTCACATTTGTATGTATATTGGGGTTATGTACGACTCTCCCTTACCTAAATGGGAATTCTCAGTGGCATTTTCGCAACGTTCAATCACTTTTACCACCAAATGCGCCATGATCGTGCCGTTTTATGCTATTAAAAATCAGCACGTGATTAAATCGCCCTCGACTAAATATATTTTAGCATAATACTTGGGGTATGTGTAGGGGGGATGATATGGCACTATGTTGAAGCCAAAACGAACTGATTAAACTAGGCGACAGTCAGCATAATAATGGCCATAATAAGCTTACAGCTTTCATATTCGTATTGATACTATCATGCGCTGTTGGAAAGCTTTTTTTTGTTTTTTGGCCTGAGTGAGGCGTAAGCTCTGAGCGAGCTTTTTATGATCTTTCTCTGTTTATATATATAAAATGCTCTCTTGTTTTCTCTGATTCATGATGCATAATACAAGAAGAGAGCACAGAAGATGATTTGTTTATTTCGTGGAAAATGCAATTCGGCCCCCCCGCCTAGAGGAACTTTTAATGTCAAAATCGAAAGAAACTTTCCGTTTGGATTCCAGTTGAAGGTTATAAAAATGAATTGATTTTCTGGCTGTAGGTCATGGAATGGAAAATTTGCCAGTCAATGCGTTTTAACTTCGAAAATGCGTTCTTAACTTAAGTACACAATTTCTTGGATTACCCAACTAGTATTTACACTTTGCTTGAATCTAAATCTTTTTGTTCATTGGATCTTTGCAACCATATTTAATTCAAAACGGAGACCTTGTTTTAAGAACAAATTGGATATGGCTTAATAATTTGAAGTGCTTATAACAAGAATACTTTTTACAAATCACTTTGTTTCATGTCACCTAAACTTCAATTATAATTGACAATAACAATTCTACTTTTTCAAAAATTTTGTGATTGAGGTACCAAACCTGGCAAATAATATTTGTGTTTCATTCAGTAGAAATTATGTAAAGATATTTTCAAATTCTCTTTTAAATCTAAACTCTCCCAGAAATCATATTTTCAATATTGCCTATTATCAATACAGCACCTTGAATAAGTACGAGTGATTGAATGCTTTACAACAGCGATTTACAACGACACGATGCGAACGCCTGCCAAGAACTGTGCCAGGAGAGCAAACAGCTTTTTAGTCACTGACGAGTGGTCGATGAAATAGGTCAGTGCTGGTTGGCGTCGCACTTTTTGGCCTCTCTCTGTCTGATAAACGCTGCTTTGCAATAACACCAATTGCATAAGATGCCCAGCCCACTATCTCTCTTAAACCAGCTGTAAAAACTAAAACTTTCTATTGCCTGGAACTAGGGGCAGTATTTTCAGCTTAGCTTTCTGAAAACAGAATCCTTTTTTGTATTTCGAAAAGAAGTGAAATTGTCGCAAATCAAGCTGATTCTTTACTTTCCCCATATCAACAGACTTGTCAGTTACAAATGTTGAGCTACTGAATTAAAAGCATTGAAGTAAATGTATGAAATCATAAACTAAATTTTCGAATTAAAAAACCAAGCATGGCTATGTTGAATTCAACTTGAACTTTTTTTTATAGACATAAATGAATTATCGGGTATAAACGCATGCATTTCGAATTAAAACTGATTGCCTAAATATGCTCAGTTACTAGATCAGATGGCAAAAGTTGAGCGATTTCAAACCGACTACTCAAGGACAAGTAGATTTAATGCGCATGGTTTTACCGACCTATGATCTAGTAGCCGACCTTATTCTTATCATTTCTCTAGAGATTTCTGGAACACGCGCGAATATGTACATATATGGGGTTCTTTCGGCTGTCCTAAAAACGGTGCCGTGGATTCTATATATCAGCGGTGGGCAAGCCCTTGCTCCCATTGCTTCGAGATCTTTTTTTCGGCAATTAGCGCCAGTCTCATAATAAGCTGCGTTGCAGCTAGGTTAACTCGCTTCAAATTGTGAGCAACCACAAAATCAATGCGAATCGGAGCCTGCAAGACGCGCACGCAGACGGCGTAACAGCTGCATTTTGGGCGATCGAGGCTCGCTGATAACGTTTGTTGTTTCTGTTGTTGTTGTTGGGCTGCTCCCAAACTCAAATTTTATGCCCACCGCTGCTATATATGAATGATCGTTCGTTGGACTTTCCTTATAGATCCCAAGTGTTTATAAGCCGTGTGCATTTGATATAAAAGGAACTTCCACATCGTGTTGAAGTGTGACAGCAAGAAAGTCTGCTAATTTGAGGACCGGAAGGCCCTTGAAACAGTACTATCTCGACCAAACTTTGCACGAAGTCTCTCAGTCTCTCAGCCGGATCGAATGACTATAGCATATAGCTGCCATAAGAACGATCTGTCGAAAAAGTAGTTCTAGTGACAAAAACTTGTTTGTTTTCAATGGTAGCGTCTGTATACGCTTTCCCGTTCTGAATATTATCTGATTTAACACAATATTGGGGAGTTTAAAAAGTACTTGACCCTATTCTAGGTACACATTTAGAGCAAATTTTTGACCAAAAGCTTGCAACGGATTGAAATATTAATTTCGGACCCCAAAACTATATATATTCTTGATCAGTTCGACAAGCTGAGTCGATTGAGCATTATTCGACCGTCTGTCTGTTTCTACGCAAACAACTCTGCAGTCTTTTTTAATTGCAGGGTGCTTATATGTCGAAACCGCCCGGATCGAATGACTATATCTCTTCATGGTTCCTAAGCCATCGATCCTTTTTTTCAATGCCAGCGTTTCCAGACTCTGCCACAATTAATATTTTACGGTTTTTAACAAATTGGCAAAATTTGTTCAAAATCGGATGAGTATATCTTATGGCTGCCATAGAACCGATCGATCAGAAAATGGGTTTTAGTGAGAAAAACTTTTTTGTTTTCAATGTTAGCCTTCCCAAACTCAGTGACTATTAATATTTAATGCCTTTAAACCAGAGATGGGCGCGTCGCGAAGTTCCAATGCACACGAGGCAGCGCGCTGCCTCGTGTGCATAGTAGATCTCCCGCGGCCGACTGCACAAATTCACACGTACGCTATAAGCATTGAAAGCTATTTATAGAACACGAATGGGGCGCACGCAAATTGTGCTTGTATGCGTGTGAAAAGTGTGTCGATATGAGTGCATGCCCATCTCTGCTTTAAACATACTCGCAAAATTTGTTCAAAATCGTATGACTATATCTTATGGCTGTCATAGGTCCCATTGGTATTAAAATAGGTCTTAGTGAGAAAAACTTTTTGGTTTTCAATTTTATCGATCCTCAACTCTTCCATTATAAATTTTAAATGCTTTCAAACAGATTTCCTAATTTTGGTCAAAATCGGCTGACTATATCTTATGGCTGTCATAGGTCCCATCGGTCAGAAAATGGGTCTTAGTGAGGAAAACTTTTTTCTTTTCAATGTTAGCCTTCTCAAACACAGTGACTATAAATATTAAATGCTTTTAAACAGATTTGCAAAATTTGGTCAAAATCGGATGAGTATATCTTATGGCTGTCATAGGTCCCATTGGTATTAAAATAGGTCTTAGTGAGAAAAACTTTTTGGTTTTGAATTGTATCGTTCCTCAACTCTTCCATTATAAATTTGAAATGCTTTAAAACAGATTTCCTAAGTTTGATCAAAATCGGCTGACTATATCTTATGGCTGCCATAGAATCGATCAGTCGGAAAATAGATCTTGGTAGAAACAACTTTTTTGTTTTAAGATCTATCGTTCTTAAACTGGATGAATGTTAATTTTATATGCTTTCAAACAGATTTGGCAAAAATTTTTTGACAAATATGTCAAAACCAGCATTTGCAAGTGTATAAAAACTTCGGCAAAGACAAAGTTAGCTTGGCCTTCTCTTTTGTTTCTTAATTGTTGAAGAAAATTCATGAACTAATAGTGTAGCTGGGACCAATTGAGTTTGTTTTCCTACCGCATACAGACAAAATACACAAAGTCTGGGTTTTCCAAAGAAGAATAGTGATTTTCATGATGGTTGAAGAATGTTCCATGTCAGAAGTAGGCTAAGAATGAAAATAGTTGATCCAAGAATGAACTTTTTATTTTATATTTCATGATTCAAAAGTATTTATGGCTTGATCTTAGTACAAAAAGTTAGCAAAGCAAGTAGAAGATATTTGGAATCAAGAGCTGGATGGATTGCACATTGAAACTGCACTCCGCTCAGTAGAAATTCTACCCTCTTCGTTCAGTTACTTCCTAAATATACAAAAATTCAGCTACAAAAGAGCATTTCGGTTTCTATGTCTCATCACTCATAGAAGCTAAAACCAAAACAAAACCGACAAAATAAAAATAAAATTTATCAACAAAGAGCGTCAACTTTGTGTTATCAATCAAATTCCGCTATTCTGCAATTACGTTTCTTTGTTTTGTAGGCGTATAAAGATGAGTGTAGCAATTGGCCTTAAAAGTGATCAAAATTTGAACAACTATTTGTCAAATCAAAAGTCATTTCAATTTCGATTTGAGGTGACGCACCAAACAAATTGTTGCACCCTTACTTATATGGTGGGTGTTGGTGAAGAATATAGAGATATAGAGAGCCGAGTGCGCAATAACTGAAATTGGCTGTTGGCCAAATTGGCTGCGTTTTGTTATGAAAATTAATTCTTGTTTTTGTTATTATTTATTTACGACTTACAAACTACGCCTTACGACGGATCTTACGGTTGCCCGAAAGTATGCAGCACTTACCCAGCTCATGATTCTCTTTGGCATCCTCACAGCGGCGCACTACCCGGATAACTCCATTTCCGGCTATGGGCGAGAATGTGCGTATGCCACCGATGCGGGCAATGTGTGGTGGAATATGTGGATCATCTGTATTGAAGGGATTCTCGCCCTCCAGTGTTACTTCTGTGCTGGCATTATTACTGGAGGCGTTCAAGTCGGGATTGTTGTTGTTGTTATTGTTGTGATTATTTGGATTGTTGTTGCCATTTGAATGATCATCGCCACCGCCACCGCCACCGCCACTGCCGCCATTCTTATTGGCCAAATTTGTAATATCGTTGCCAAAGGGCCGCATTTTTATCAAGTTTTTTTTCTTTTTTTTTTCTATTTTGTTCTTTTTGGGCTCACTGCAGAAATTCACTCAAAAAAATAAATCAAAGTTTCTCGATTTTTGCTGATTTTCTTAATTAAAATTGGTTTAACGCGTTTTCTTCCCAGAAGCAACCGAACGTGACTCTCCTGCGCATTGAAATATTGAAAATGCTTTTTACTTTCGGTTTTTATAGCACGGAAGAAGAAAGAAAAACTGCGCATAACAAAACAAATGAAAAATAAAATGCCAAGAAAAACAAAAACAAGACAAGAAAAAGAAATAATAACACAAATTGGCATTGCGCAAAATGTAGGCCGAAGCTTCGATACGCTTACGGAAGTGTGTGTGTGTGTGTGTGTGTGCGTGTGAGTGGCAAGTGCAAGCACGTAAAATCAAGGCAAGAAATTCAAATTCTCAATCTGCTCAAAGTTAAGAGATCGCTAAATTTCATCTTTTGAGCTATCCTGTGACTATTTTCTGGCTACAAAGAAGTGAAGCTCAAATCTTCATAGTCTAAACTCATATTAAAATTTTGCAAATTTCGCGATTTTTTTGTACTCTTTGATCTTTACTATCCGTCTATTTACCCGTCCTCCTATAGCTTGATGTTCACCTCCGATTAAGCCGTCGTCTTCAAGTCAATTTAAGCTCCTAAGAATTATAGAAATTTCTCAATTTCTTTAAACTGATTGACCGACAACACCTCCTATTTACCCGTCTTCAATTTGCCAACTATTCAATCTTCAACATAATCTAAACTAATCATATAACATTGCATATTTCCTGATTCTTTGAACCGCTTGATCTTTACCCGTCTACATTGTAGTCTAAATCATACAAAAATATTAAAAAATTTTGCAACTTTTTGGACCGTTCCACCATTTACGCATCTACAATTGCCGTCTATGAAATCTTAATCATTTCCGAAACTCATAAAATTTTTGCAAATTTTGCTACAATCAGGTATCAAATTTGTATGATAATCTGAACTCATTATAAAATTTAGCAACCTTCCAGATTTTTTTGGAATGTTTGATCTACACCTCCAATTTAACCGTCTATTTACTCGTATTTATGGGAATTTTGGAAATTTTCAGTTCGATCTACATCTGCCATCCACGAAATCTTCCTAATAATCTTAGGTCATATAAAAAAGTTGCTAATTTCGCAATATTTTAGACCATTCAATCTATAACTTTCATATGCCAACGCCCAGCGAGGTGGTATTCACCTCTTATATACGCGTTTTCAAGTGTCATCTATACCATCTACATAAAAATCTTAGGTCCTATGAAAATTTTGCAAATTTCGCAATTTTTTTGACCGGCGACTGAAGGCCAGTTTACTCTCCTTGCCTCTGCTACGGCATGCGTTCGGTTCGTGTATGTGTAAATAGCCAGTGTTTGGAAGTACCTAGGTACAAATACCTAGGTACATACCTAGATACATATTTTGTGTACCTTTTTTCCTTACCTAGGTATTTTCAAATTCGAGTACCTTTTACCTTACTTAGGTCTTAATTTTCATTTACCTTGTCAATGGGTAAGGTACTAGGTACTTTTCGTACGTGATTTTTTCGCTCCGATTACATTATAACCGAGATGTTGCCGCGCTCTGCCATATTGTAAAGAAAAGTATCAGGGACCTGCTGTTTGTGACTTTGACTGGACGTCCTATACCATCCATGCTAGATAACAGGAAGGCGGACTATAAGCCGAGCTCACATTTTTACATTCGTAAACATTTTTCGATTTTTAGACAAATTTTCCCAAAATCTTACATTACACAAGTGAAAATGAGAGCACGGCTCCAAAATTCTCATTTTATATGTACTACTATCTGGAGTTGCAATAGCAAAAGTTACTTTCGTGTAACCGGCCACTATATAGATAGCAATCTGCATCGTCATTCTCTCGTGCTCGCATATAAGCGTGTGCGATTTTCCCACATGACACATGAAATAGTTGCTACTATATTAGCTGAAGTTCATAGCAAATACCGACTTAGAGATATCCAAATGTTAAACAGTTACAGAAAATGTATCCAACTTCTGAAAAGCATTTAAAGTGTACAGTTTTGATGGAAACATTCATCAGGAAACATGATTTAAAGATAATAGAGCGGGATAGTTGAGCTGATGCTGAAATCACTTTTCCAAGGCACTTTAGATGCACATCAAACGCTTTGAACTAAGTTGTTACGAAATATTCTGAAAGCAACGGCAATTTGGAATGCTGTTAGCAGATCCGTAGTAGATGCAGATGAAGTTGACAACAGTAGCAGCACCAGATGGTACAGTTTTCATGACAGTATTCAACGAGTTTTGGCAAAGACCTTTGCTTTAAATTGAAGTATGTAGGTTCTAAATAAAATCAACAAAGTTGTAAAGTGTTTTAAAGATTGGCTTGTTAAAGCAATTACGGAAAATTTTGAAACTGTTGTCAATGAGAGTTCAACTTCAAAGAATTCTGAACCCTTTTACGATACCAGAAATGGAAGATTGGATAAAACTGTGAATTGTTATGAAAATTCTAATAATGAATTGGAAGTCTTAGTTAATATTTATTACAAGTATAAATTGGTGAACAATGTTTTTTAATTTAAAAGTACCTTTTTTGTACCTTTACCTTTACCTAGGTACTGGAAATTTCAGATACCTTTTACCTTACCTAGGTACATTTTTTGATATTTATCTTGTACCTTAACTAGGTAAGAAAATTGGTAAATAGCGAAATGTCTTCGGCACCTGGGGGGTACCGGGGACCATCGCTGTTCTACACACATATCTAATTTGTGAGAATGTATATCGCTTATTCTCGCGCTCACTCTCCCGCTCTCTCTCTCTCACTCTCTTAGCAAAAGCGCTTAGTTAAAAATGTTGTCGCCATACCTGTTATAGTCTGTTATAAACTTAGAGATCTCTTCGTTCATAAGGACAGACAGACAGACGGGCAGACGAATATGGCTATATCGACTCGGCTGTTGATGCTGATCAAGAATGTCCAAACTGACGTGACGTTACGTTCGTACGAAAAGATGTTTTTAAACAATATGAAAATATTGGATTCTTAAAAAGATTGTTCTATATTTGGGTAGCAATTAAGTAGCACTATAATCAGCAAAAACAATGACATCAATCGATCATTAGGAGTTAAAGATATAAGCAAACATACATGCTGGCGTGACGTTACATAAAACGGAAGTGGGTTTTGACTTGTTTTAGAAAAATGCAAAACTCTGCGAATTGGGCAAAGCTTTTTGTATACAAATTTTTTTTTAAATATGATTTGAAATAATACAAGTTTATTTTCCAGGTTATCTTATTCAAAAAGTTGATAGTTAGCGACCTTTCTAAATTGTAGAATTTGAGTATTGCCGGCTCTAGGTCAAGTATTCAAAAATGTTGGCCCAATTTGACGTGACGTTACCTGACGTTACGTTACTTAAATTTCCTTATTATATTTATGTTATTTTTGTTATAATATAAAGCAGAAACTTACAGTTAATTGCAATCATATAGTTTCTTATGGTGTCTTCTGCATTATTTTTTAACTCTTTTTGTACCCTTAGAAATAGTTTAGAGACCAAAAATCAATGCAATTTAAAGGCATTTTTATGACAACAAAACGTATCCAAATGAGAAAAATGCCGCTAGCGCGACTTTGCATTCGAAAATCTCTGCATGGGCTTTGAATATATTTAAAATTGGCTCAACTTAGTTCATTTTGATTATTTCCCCATGAAAATATTATACAAAATAGTGTTTTTAAGCAGGGCTGCAAACCAAAAAAAATTTTCGGAACCTCCGGTTTGCTGGTTCGAACCAAAATGTACCAACGTTTAAGATTCGGAAATTTGAGGTTTTGGTTGGAACCTTGGTTCGTTGCACGTTTTTCCCAATATATTTAAAATAACAATATACACTTGACGCCTAGTTACATTGTTAGTCCACATTTACACGGTGAAGCAAACTTCACGAAGTTCCTCATGAAGTTTTTGTTTGTAGTGAAGAGGTGTAGCGGGGCAGTCGAAGCAAGCAATGCTTCATGGCAAGCTGGCAATGAAGTTTTTCGATATGTTTATGTATAAGATGAAAAATTTGTGCCAGTTTTCTCTGATTTAGTGCCTGCTTATGTTCTGTACCAAAGGTACAAAGAATATTTGTGCAAATGTATGTAACCGCCAGAACAAAGCATCTCTGACCCCATAAAGTGTATACACCCTGCAGTTTAACGCCTCAGTACTGAATTTGTCAGTACTGATTCACCACTGAGAAGTAGGAATGACTGATTTCAGTACTGTTTTCAGTACTACCCATGAAACTAACCCATGAGTTCAGTACTGAAATCATGCCTGAAAGATGAGAAGGTCAATTCATGGCTGAAATGAATGTAAAGGCAGCCATGATTTCAGTACCAGCCCCTTCCAAATCAGGACTGATTCAGCTCTGATTCAGCGGTACTGAAGGGCATATATTCACTTTCGCATTTGCCAAGTATATCATAGTTTGGCTTGACTTCCTTTCCGTATTGTTAGATTTCTAATTGTCGACTCTGCTGTTACGTATATAGAAGTAGAAGGGTACCCAAACAAATTTTAATGTGTATAATCTTTTTTTTTTTGAACCGAACCAAATGCTGGGGTTCGGAACGGATTCGGGTTCAACTATTTTCGTCCTCGTGGTTCGGTTCAGGGTTTGTTTCACAGCAAAAAAAAAGCAGGAATTCCGGTTTAAAACCGGTTTGCAGCCCTGTTTTTAAGTACTTTTAATTTTTTGGTCTCTGTGGACTTTTCTGTGGAAATGCCCATATACTTTATATAGTCGGAAATGTTTCCTTCTGACTTTCGTATACCCTTTTTACTCTACAAGTGAAGGGAATAAATGAGTGCGCTTACACAATTTTTCGCATCAAGTGTCAGCAAAGAAAATTTAACATAGAAATTCCTCCTACATTCCTAATTCCTCAGCTGTTCGCCGACATTTTCGATCTCTGAGTTATTCTTTGACTATGTCAGTCTCCCTTTAACCACCTTGTTTTCCTATGTCGACAATAATTTTGAGTAAAGTATCTCGTTGTCACAATGAAAGAAGAGGGGCGTTTCAAATTGTGCTTCTATGTTAAATCTTCTTTGGTGTCAGCATAGACTAGAATCGCAGTCGACGCCGCTTTTGTCAAAAATTAGTCAGCTGTTCGCTGTCACTTATGTACGATCTTTGGATACATTTGGGACTACATTTCCGTCTCGCTCTAGCCACTGTGATTTCCTACTGGCACTATTAGTAATCTCGTTGGGTACTATTGCTTAACACCACACAAAATTGAAAGGCAGCGCTAATTTTATCTCTAATACGTATGGTGTCCGCTGCACACTGAAGTTTTTAGGACCGAGCTGAGAGTGCACTAAGAGAGCGACATTTGAGCTTCTCAGGCATGTGTAAACGCGAAATTGAGTTGCTCAGATGAGTTAGGTCTGTCGAAAACTTAGCTGAGTGATCAGGTCGTTCTCATTCCTCTATAACCTAACAAAGATTGTGCACTGCTCAGCATCAAAAATAGGCATAAGTTGACCCAAGATTCGCTACACTGATGTCAGTGTGATGTCACTGATTGTCTAAAAGCAAAGTTACCAAGCTCTTTTGACAATGTTTTTTACCCTTACCAACAAACCCCATGGACTTCTTTATACATTAAGGGTATTGTTGCATGATACGAAAATGTCTTGTCATTGTGAGAGCAATACCCTCAGTTATAAACAGTCTTTCTCTTGGCCCGTTTGGCGCGTTCTACCCAAAGGAAAAGTGTAAAAGTTCAATGCAAAGAGCGACTGCGACATCAAGAGAGAGAGAGCCAAGGCAGAGGGAGAAAAGACTCTCATCATACTTATAGATCCGACTTTTACGCATCTGCTGTTCATATACCGGAACTGTTTATAGTCAAAATTTTCCGCACACTTGTCAGTCATACTTGTAGAATAGATAAAATATATACTATATAGTATGTTTATGGATGTAAACATTTTGCGTTGACAAAGGCATGACCAGTCTCACTGTGGGCAAGGACATATATGTAAGGCCGTTCCAGTAATTTACTTGTATACGTTGTGTGTGTGTACACAATTCAGATCATTAGAGCGAAAATAGCTTTGTGAGCTTTGGCATTTGATGAACAATGAGAGTGTATCAAAGCACTTAACAAAAGCTAATACCAAAAGTTGACTCACCAAGCTTGTGCTTTTGACTTGGTTTAAACAGCTTTGGTAATTGTTGACTGTTAGGCATAGGGGAATTGAATGGTGAATGACTAATTAGTGAGTGGACAAGCAATTTGGAATTAATTTTTACATTGAAGTAGACAGCTTCAAAACATGTGTTTTAAACGCATCAACCGTTGTTGCAGGCAGTCAAAAATACGTTGACTTTGTGCTTTAATTTTGATATTCGGGAATGAAAACAAGTCATTCGGAGATGTCACGGAAAAATCTTCCAACCCAAAACCAATTTTCGGTGTCACAGGAATCACTTTCGGTTGGTTTCAAATCTCTCGTGTTTGGGAAAGAGACTCCACTTCAGCTGGCGCCATTTATCTATGTTAGCGTCATCTATGTAACAACCAACGGCTTAAGGGTTGCCTATACTTCATGACTGGAAAAAATGCGAAAATGTTTTTTAATTTTTTGCATTTTGTTTTTGAAGAATAAGAATAAAACAAATTTCAATTAAACATCAAATTAACTAGAAAATGCGATATTTTGGTTTGCGAAAGATGCAACAGTGTTTGAGGAGATGGACCTCTAGAAAGGTAAGGCGCTCTCTCAGTGCACTTTCAGCTCGGTTCAAAACATTTCAGTGTGCAGCTGACACTTAAAGCGACATGTTGTGTGAGCATTTCTTTTGTATACCCTTGCAAAGGGTATTATAATTTTGCCCAGAAGTTTGCAACGCATAGAAATATTCATTTCCGACCCCATAAACTATATATAATATATTCTTGAGCAGTCTGTCCGTCTTTCTAGTCTCTCAGTTTTAAAGCTATCGAACTGAAATTTTGCACAGAGTCTTCTTATTACTGCACATTGCTAGTATGTCGTAACGGACCGGATCGGATGACTATATCTTATAGCTGCCATAGGAACCATCGGTCGAAAAATGGGTCTTAGTGAGAAAAACTTTTTTGTTTTCACTGTTAGCGTCCTCAAGTTCGTCAATTATTAATATTAAATGCTTTCAAACAGATTTGCAAATTTGGGTCAAAATCGGATGACTATATCTTATAGCTGCCATAGGGCCGATCGGTCGGAAAATGGGTCTTTGTGAAAAAAAAACTTTTTTGTTTTCAAGTAAATCGATCTTAAGGTCGGGGATTATTAATATTAAACGCTTTCAAACTAATTTGAAAAAGTTGATCGACAACGGGTGACTATATCTTATAGTTGCCATAGGACCGATCGGTCGGAAAATGAGTCGTAGTAAGAAATTTGTTTTGTTTTTTATGCTAGCATCGTTAAACTCACTGATTACTAATTGTATATGCTTTCAAATATATTCGCAAAATTTGGTCAAAATCGGATGACTATATCTTAAGGCTGCCATAGGACCCATCGGTCGGAAATTGAGTCTTAGTGAGAAAATCATTTTTGTTTTCAATTTGATCTTTCTTGAACTCGGCGATTGTTAATTTGATATGTTTTCAAAAAGATTCTCGAAATTTGGTCGAAATCAGATGTTTATCTGTCGGAAAATGGGATTTAGTTACAAAAATTTTTGATTTTTATTTAAGCGTTCATAAACTGTGACGTTTGCATTTGCAAGGTTATAAAAACTTCGGCACAGACTAAGTTAGCTTGGCTTTCTCGTTTTTTCAAAGAGTATGTTGTTTCTTCATTGCTTTTTTGCAATCAATTTGTGTGTATGTGAGTCATTCACTCTCGCGCTCTTAGCAAAAGCGCTTAGTTCAACATTTTACCTGAGCGCCATACCTTCTGTGTTGTGTCATGGATGGACCATTATATTGGACACAAGCTTTCTAATTAGATTTTCAAATAAGAAAATAAAATCTCTTAAAATTCTGTGACACCGACGGATTTTTCAAGCGTTTTTTAAACCAACCGAGGCCAAATTCCTTAGAAGTTTCCAGAACACCCTAGATTGTGATTCTGCAGAAAGTACGGTACAAGAGTTTGAAATGGTTGGAAAGTACTTGACCCTATTCTAGGTACATTAACAGGAAATTTTGACCGGAAGTTGGCAACGAATTGAAATACTGATTTCGGACCCTAAAACTACATATGTATATTCTGGATCAGTTCGACAAGCCGAGTCGATTGAGCTTTGTTCGTCCGTCTGTCTTTTTCTACGCAAACAAGTCTCTTATGAGAAAAAATTTTTATATTCTATGTTAGCATTCCAATTCTGCACTCAGACTTATGGGTTTTTGTGTTAGCAGTGGGAAGGAAATCTCTTCCGCTTATACAGTAAGGCCATTTTGGAAATACACACACACAAAGGGTACTGGCAACTGGGGACCAGTAGGGTCTTGAAATAGCTGTACAGTCTACCAGCCTCCTTTGAGGTGTGTGTGTTTCTGTTTTAAAGTTATGTGCAGACATAACATGACCTTAAGCCAGCTAAAACTTAGCTAGATTGGTAATTGTCTAATTGTCTTGCATATTGTTTTCAAATTACAATGAATCTAATTAAAGAAATTATTATTAATTTTACTTAAGTTGTAGCCATCAGTACTAAGTTTATCATTGCTGAATAAGGGACTGATTTCAGTGCTAGCTCAGTACTGACGAAGAAGAATCTATATGAGAATTGAGTTACTTGGGAAGTGCTGAACTATACGCGAAAGCTATTGGCAAGCAAAATCATTGGGTGACCGTGAATTGAATACTGTGATTTAAATGTAAAACGTTTATGCTGTGGGATAAAAAAAAAAAACTGATGATATTTGCAAAAAATGGTTAGTTAGTGTTTCCTACGAACCGCATATTCTTCTTCTGAATGTCAGGCTCGTCCTACACCCGCTTATTCTGTGAAGTTGGCATTATTATTAGAATATTTCACGAAATTTGTGTTTTATAAATATTCATATTTTCAAAGCTTACCATGGGGATTCTTGAAATATTGATGCTTTTCTTCCATATTTCTTTGCTCGATTTGAAAGAATGCGTCTCATTTACCATAACATTTATCACAATCATATCAATTCACGGACACAGATTTCTTTTTTCTTGCCAATAGTTTCGGATTATATCTCGCGTGTTTATTACTACATAACACACGCACTAGCCTGTTCACAAAATATAGATTTTACTCACAAATTTAATGAAACTGACGTCTACATTACAAAAGCATACGTTATTACAAAAATTTTGATATGAAAACAAGTATGGGAAAGAATTTCTGATTTGAAAATCAGTTTATTAGCAAAGTACGCCTAATAACACTGTTCTACAGTAAAAAGTATTCCGAACATCTTTAACTAGCAATTAACATAATGTTACACCTTATGCCTATAGATCTTCTGGGTAGAGAAAGAGGCTGAAAGAAAACGGTACCTAGAAAGATAGTAAATCTGGCCACTCCTCTTTACTTCTGTATCAAGTGGCGGTACCGTCAATGCTTGACTACTGCATCCCAATGATAACGTTTACCACCATACCAAGTCGTCTGGACTGGAACTCAATGCCTCACAGCAAACCGAATGCCATCAATTTCTACACTGATGGCTCCAAACTGGATGGACAGGTAAGAGGTGGAGTCTTCATTCGAGAGAGAACTGCAAAAATCACTTTTTTCTTGATTTGCTCATACACAAAAATTCTTACTCACATTTAATTAATCAACAAAACTCAGAGCTGAATATATTCAACTCACAACACAATCGCATCGAGCGGCGTTATGTGATCCAACGTGTATGTTCATATTTATTCATCGAACAGAACTCAGTGCTGAATATATTCAGCTCATACCGTCTGTCGCATCGAGCGGTTCAGCTAGAGTTTTTTGATGGGACATTTATGTGTTCGATCGAACAAAACTCAGCCTTGACCGGCGAGTGGTTTCACTCTTTCCATCTCTCTCTTTTTCATAGCTGTCAGCAGCGCCGTCACTGCCTATGCGTCTTTGCAAGAGTTTATTCATACGAAGTGATTTTCGCTCACTCTAAACAATCGTCGTTGAGCCAAACGAACAATCAGCCGAACTGATTGGAATGAGTCGAATATGATTTTTATCAGAGTGTCAACAATTGGTTCGAATAAAACTCTGCTGCGAACATGTTGAGTATGCAAGTTTGATGAATAGAGCGCGAAGCCTGTTTATTCGGGTGTTGAATAATGTATGAGTGTTTTGCAATCGAACGAAGCCGTTCTCTGGTTTCGACTTCCTCATCATTGTAGTGTTTACCAAGCAGAGGTTGTACCCATTCAGTAGGCTTTCCAAACTTCTGGAAGCTCTCGTAGCCAGAGAAAGCGAAGTATACATTTTCTCAGATAGTCAAGCTGCCTTAAAAGCCCTTGATGGTAATATTAATAACGCCAAAAGTCTAACAGTGTGCCGCAGATCTCTGAATGAGATGGCTCAGCACTTTAAAAGAAATTTAGTTAAGGTGCCTGGACACTGAGATGGCCGACCACCTCGCTAGACTTGGTACTGCCACTCAGCTCCTACCGTATAAGTGCAGCATAGGGGTGCCACTTCCAACCTGTAAGCTTCCATTCAAAGAAACAACTTGTCGAATAACCATAAATCGATGGCAAACGATTCACACTTGTGAAGTATCTATAGGCTTACATGGCCTGCTCTCAATATTAACAGATCTAGGGCGTTAAGTAGGGCATCCACACACGAATTTGTTCGACGAATTTGTTGTGCTCGACGAAATGTTCGTCGTTAGTAAAGGTGTTCGTGAAAGATTTTTGTTCGCAGAGAATAGAAACGTTTCTATCTTGCGTGTGTTCGTGCGAACATGTTCGTCAATGGATGGGAACAAGTGCACGAACATCATTTGTCAAAAATATTTGTAGAGTGAACACGTGCCCAAATGAGCAACAAATTGTGGCTGGAATTTATTGAATGCCCCCAAAATGATGAAATAATGCTTAAAGCTAATTTGTATCGCCTTCTAGGCCATGATTGTGTTAGTTTTCGCTGCCATATTTTCATGTTTACTCGTTGAGATTTTCAAGCAAATGATGTTTGTGAGAAATGTTCGCCTGGTTAGTGGGCAAATAAATTCTTGTTTGACAAATTTGTTCGTCGAACAAATTCGTGTGTGGATGCCCTGCTTTACTCTGTCAACAAAGAGAGCACATTTCCCTAATAGTAGGCGCCCTTACTGGACACTGCCTAATTGGCATCAGACACAATGACTTATGTGGAAGCTGCAATTCAGTGAATGAAGACGAGAGTGTACAACACCTTTTCTGTCATTGTCCAGCTCTCAGCAGAAGGCGACTCGCAGTTTTGGGTCGTCCTTTCCTAAACGATTTGTCAGACAACTCTGAAATAGTTTGTGCTACTTTCTAAATGGTTTAACGAGACAGACCCTCCCTCTACGACCACAGCGTAGAAAGGGTTATATGGTACCACAACAGGCCTTCGACGGCCTAAGTGAAGAAATGGGATCTTCGCAATTCAACCATTGCAACCTAACCTAACCTAATCTTTAACTAATTCCTGGTTATCATGCTGGTGCCTGGTTCCTGGTTGCCAAGCTGAATACGAGGTTGCATGTCAAAGTCATAAATATCTTAGTTTCCGTTTCCAAGATATTGGTGAAAAACTAATTTTCGGACTTTTTACCGTTCTAGAATTTTTGTAAGCATGAATTGCTAATTTAATGAAGCCTCTAGCATAGTATACATATCCATGTAAATGAGAAAAATCAAACACACGGTATAGGTAATGCCGAGGGCGCATGTAATAACGCCCGCGGACATAAAGCCAGCGGGCGTTATGTCACTTTAGAAAGTGTCATAACGCCCGCTTTCAGTGCGACATAACAGCCGAGGGCTTTATGTCACTTTCAACAGTGACATATCGCAAACATTTTCAAAAATATGTACTTTGCATAAACAGCGAGAAACTACAGCTAGAAATATTACTTAAAGTACCGTTCATTATGTCTTATCTTTTGAATGAAAGTTCCGTTCGTTATGTCTTATCTTTTCTGCATCTTACTCATTATGATATTCTTATTTGTGTATCATTGATGTTTGAGCAGCGTGGCCGCGAAATGGATTTAGTTTACGAGAATAGATTTGTTGCTGGATTTCGAAAAAATTCGAAACTGTTGTTGCTTCCCAGCAAAACCCAAAGCGCTCTAAGAGCGCTATTAGAGCGCTCAAAAGGAGCAGTGAAGCGCTCAACTCTCCTTGTAACTAGTGCTATTTTTAACATTGCCATGTCATTGGATGTCAGTGCTACACTCTCACTGCGAAAAAGGCGCTTTAAAGCGCTCCGCTCGCAATGTAAAAAGAGCTCTAGAAAGCGCTACACTGTCACTGCGAATAAAGCGCTTCAAAGCGCTCTGATCCCACTGAAGAAAGAGCTCTAGGAAGCGCAACACTGTCACTGCGGAAAAAGCGCTTTAAAGCGCTCCTCTTGCAATGTAAAAAGAGCTCTAGGAAGCGCTATGCTCCCAGAGTAAAAAGAGCTATAAAAAGCGCTCCAAAAGAACATTTTTTATACAAAATTAAAATAAAATTTTCAATTCATTTCAATTTATTTATAACATAATTATATAAATTTTGTTTTTCATAGAACGGAAGCCCTTCGCCATTTCCTTCGCATAGTCCTCTCGATTTAAATGGACCCCACTTACAGCATCTGTGAAAACCAGTTTATGAAAAAATTACTTCTTTATCGGGTGTGTTCCAGAAATCTCTAGAGATTTTCGCACCATTTCCAATTTGAAATTTGAATTAATTCCAGTTAAATTTACCAAAACTCCCACTGTGCGGCGCGTGCCGTAGAAAGCAGAACAAAAAGAACAAAATAAAGAAGAAAAAATGCAAGCAGGCGGCGCTAGCATACGCATACTGTTCATAGGAGAAGTGTTGTGAAATAACTGCTTTCGTGGAGCAGTATTTACAAGGAGAGTTGAGCGCTTCAATTGAGCGCTTTTGTAGTGCTCGCAGTGGAGCGCTTCGAAAAAATTTGCTGGGTTCCAACACAGCAACAATTGTTTAAAATTAAGGATTCGACCCAAAATAGTTCGCGGTTTGTTTGCTACATTAAAAATTGTGGTGTTACCCGTACTCCAAAAATTCTGAAAAAATATATATGTATGTGAACAATTTAGAATTTTTTATAATTTCGGTTCACTCCCACAATATAAGCACAACTATTCTTAAAATATTTCAATAAATAAAATATGACGAGTTTCGTTAATACATGTGCATACAATATTTACTCAGAATTTTACTTTTCTTTTCGTGCGTAAAGTGTTATAGCGCACGAAAAAAGTGACATAGTACCCGCGGGCGTTATGACACTTTCAAAAATGACATCAAAACCCGCGGGCGTTTTGTCACTCTTAAGAGTGCGTTTTTACATGCAGCCAATGCCGACGGTATCGAAATTGGCCTTCAAAGTCAATTTTTACTTGATTTATAGCAATTTTGTCCAACTAAACCATTTGCTACAAGCCATGGTTTTTGTCGGACATTTTTGTCAGAACCATAAGCAAAGTTATAGCCTGTTAAGACCGAAAATCAAGATTTAAATTTATGGGAGGACAACTAGATTTCCACCCCAAAATTTTATAGCAGTTTTATAAAGTCACTTGATATAATATTGGCCTAGCTAAATATTTATTGAAATGTATAGAAGAGGTATATTTCGCTTTTTTTCGCGATATATACCTAAAATGCGAATCTTGTAGCAAATTTCAATAGGTTGCGTAAGGAATTCGTTTTTGAGAATTACAAGAATTAATAAGAATAAAAAATTGTATCCTCCCACCTAAGGGACTCATTCATATCTTTAGGAAGAAACGATTTCATATCTCCAGAATTTACTTTTTCTTATCTCCAGGAAGAATCGCTTTTTTATCACTTAGAAAACACTTTTTCTTATCCCCAGAATGAAATGCTTTCTTATGCCTGATAAAAGACGTGTTAATAACTCCCAGAAGAAAAGCTTTCTTTCTTTTTTTTAGTTTACGTTTCCTAGTAGACGTTTTCCTAACTCCCAGAAGAAAAGCTTTCTTTCCTCCCAGAAGTGTGTCGCAGATTGAAACACATCTTCCCGAAGGGAGATGGGAATGCGATTGCTATGCAATACCGCTAGAGTAAAGCCATATATACTGGAAAATCGCATTCTTATCTTCTGCGATAGAGAATGTTTGCTGGTACGTACTACGCATACTCAGTTTTTTTGTGATGCGTAGTGTGCGTATGCGTAGCCTACTTTGTACGCATTAATATCTGCGCATTGCAGTTCCCTGTCACTTACTGTCCAACCAAAGTGCCAAAGATGGGGCTGGATGACGAAATGTGAATCCTTCACAGGTCACTCGACAACTTGTTCGATGATTGGTATTTTAATTTAAGTAGACTTTACTGCACCAGGCAAATAACTCCGCACACAACAAGTTCAATTTCGCAAGTGATTTAATTTCACAAATAAAGGGGACTTAAGTCTACTGTGAGAGTGAACAAAGATAATTAGATAAATGAGTGCGAGAGCGCATAGATAAATGCTGTGATTCATTTCAGTGCATTTAAGAGAACTTCATAATCTTATTCTAGCTTAAGCTTAATTTAATGAAATGACTTAACACTTCATTACATTGCAAATTTTCTTCGTTTCTCAATAAGCTTTCCCTTTAATGGTCTGTAGTGAAAATTGAAATAGAATTCAAAAAAATGGTATGGCTTAACGTTCAAAATTCTACAAGCATTTATAAAGTCCGTTAGATTTCCAATATTTTTTTTAAATCAATTTTTATTGTAAACTATTAACGGTAACTTCAAACGACAGCTGATAAATCAGATTGGCTTTCTCGGCGTTATCTGGTCACACTTTTTTAGTTGTGTTTCAAATTCTTAGAATAAATAACCAAATCCAGACAAATAATCTCGGCATTGCTTAATACTTACTTTCGCTGAGCACAACAGCTTCTCCTTGAATAAGCCAACAGAAAATCACAATCATGGAAGTAGTTTTAAAATATTTATTCGTCACAACAAGTTGAAACTCTAGAGATATCATTGATATTTTTTTTTGTATCGGATTTGTATACTCAACACTGAATCGTAACTATATACACAATTTGGTTTCTTAAATTTTTGTTCTGTTTTTGTTTATTTTAAAACCGACAAATAAAGCGTAGAATTTGATCGGAACAAACGGCTAAAAAAAATACGAAGTATTTGGTAATTAAGTATGCCACAACACGAATTTAAAAAAAAAAAAAATGCCCTTAGGTTCACTAACACATTTCCAGTCTACCACTTAAAAGTAGGAGTCTACTGCAGCACCACACCCTGGGCATGCTGTAGACCCGTGCACAAATACAACATGATGATGCTTAATGCCTGAACTCGTTCATCGGACTTGTTCTCAACACTGATCATGCCGGATTTCCAAGACGTTGATTCGGTGGCCCTTTCGGCCTCATTCATTTGCGTATAGCCCTCAGTTTCTGCATCCAGAGCAATCTTTAATTTGGTTAGCTAACAAAAGGAGACAAAAGAAACATGTAATGTGGTGGTTGTTGTTGTTGTTGCTTGACAAATAATTTAAGCTTACCAGATCATTTATTTTTGCTACCCGCTCATCAGGTGAAAGGCTTGTATAGAGATGCTTGCTTGAGCTTTTGGCTAGATTCATCAAGTCCTCGCTTCGTGAATGCCTAATAATGGGCTCGGTGATGTCAATAACCTGCTCTAGACTTAGAACAGTGCATTCCGCTGGCAAGGCCTCCAAATGCTGAGTGACCCGGCCAAATGGATTTTGCTGGGGTATGGTGGGCGTGGCGGCGGCGGCGTCCTCGGCTATGGAGGATTTTCTGGAGAAAAACAGATTATTAGTTTGTAAATGAAGGGTTTTTCGGTTTTTTTTTTGTGAACACAGTATTTACACGGTTTTCTATTTACAATGTCTTTATACGGTTTGTTGATACGGTTTTTAAGAGAGAAGCTCTTTTACGGACGGTCGACTGGGGGACTAAAACTAAAAAAATGTCGTCTTTGCGACAAATTCTTTTGGGTACGAATTGTCTTTGCGTTTTGTATTTGCCGCTTTAACTATTTGCCGTAGTAGCAGGTGGACTGCGTGTTTGTGGGTGTGTGGAGTGGTAGGGTGGGAAAAGGTTAACAGTGGGTTGACAGTGTCTTGAAACCGTGATTTAACAGTGAATTGATAGTGACTTAACATTTACGTAACAGTGACTTAACAGAAACATTACAGTGACTTAACAGTGACTCAATCTTGACTTAACAGTGACTTAGCATCGTCCCGTGACACCCACCCTTCTTTCTATCTGTCTGTCCGTCTCGTCGTCGTCTATTTGTATCTAAATAAACTAAAATATCGATAAATTCACAACTTGGCGTTTATTTTCAAACAATTCCAAAGACTACAAGTTTTTTTGGCTGGCTCTAGGTCCGAAAAAGTTGCGTTTGTTCACAACTGTAAACAACTTATGCATTGTACCACCAAAAGGAGCTGGTTGCCTATACAGAACTGTTTCATCGTTATCCCTAACGACTCTTCAGTAGGCTTTTTGCTGAAGAAAGCATAATTGCCAACTGTCTCTCCATACAATCATTGCTTAGATCAGTTGGGAACTGCTAAAAGCAATGAAATCAAAAATGGACAAGCAATGAGTGCTTTCAACTTTCTGGTGGTAATGCTTAAGCTTTGAGGCTGAACTTTCTAAGTGCAAAAGCTTGAACTTTTGAGCGAGCTTAGAAGTGCCGTTTTTTGCGTTGTTTCTTGAAACTTTTGTTAGTTTCGTTTACAAAAAAGAGAGCGTGCCGTCTCTTATATAGATTTGTAATTTATTTGGCGACCTTTCTAATATTTTAGTGAGTTGGCTGGCTCTAGGTCTAGGTTTTTTTTTTTAATATTCAACGTTAGTACAACTTACCGCGATGGTGTATGCTGCGGACTGGGCGGCAGACTTTTAGAATTCATTGGCTGGCCGCTGCCAGTCAGTGATGACACAATTCCCGGTATATCCAAATTGCTAGCCTGACGCTTGATACCCTGCGCCAATAAACCCGTCAGGCTGGATCTATGTACATCCAGATTAGCCTGTGGCTGTTCCCCACACATCGCCGGTACGGGTACCGGCACCGTCTCCTCCAACTGAACTGGAGGCCTGGTGGCCTCAATAAGTTCCAAATTTTCCGGCTCCGTAATGGTAAACTCTGGCTTGGTGGACGGAGCTGCTGATGAACAGTCGACCGGTCCACAGACCGTGGCATTCTGACACTTGGCTATACATTTCTTATGGCAAGACATGGAGCAATCCTGACACTGCATGGCATCCTTAAGCCAAATCTTTTTACCACAAAAGTCACACTGAGTGGCGCGATGGAAGTGCGTGCGTATAAAGTTGTGGGCTCTAGGAGCAGTCGAGGAAATACTGGAAATGCCACTTTCCGCCAAGGTGCTGGTAGATTTTAATGACACTGTCTCGGAAGGGTTATCATCCAGGAGTTTATCACTGGTCGTCGAGTAGCTTCTAAATGGGGAAAAAAGGGGGGGGGGAAATATTTTAATTTTTGTTTGGTTGAGGTGTAGTAGGAGAAATGGGACATCGGGCAAATGGGAAGCTCAAAAAGCGACCCAAAAATCGAAGGTTCCTTTCGAAGTTTCATTGTACTGGAAATATAGGTAGTTGCGCCATCGCTAGCTTGCTAGGACCGACCGTATCTTAAAATTTCACTTTTAAAGCTAAAATGGTGACCCCGTCTAAGTAAATGAACTATAAACAAAACAAATTCAAAACAGTGTTTGTTAAACAAATGAATTTCAGACTCTAATCAAATGCACACGCATACCCATACTATGAACCCAAATTCTTGTCGAAATACAGCTTTCGCTCAACAACACATACAAACGGCAAAGGGTGTTTTTTTTGTGCAAATGACACCGACCATAAGCTCGCTCTCAGTCGGTGACCGGTCACGATTGTCTACATACTGCTGCAGCCAATGCTGTCCACCAACCGCTGCCCACGCCTGCTGTTCACGTGCCAATAATATTCCACGCCCTATTGCAGACCAATTTACACGATTTCACACTGCACTCAGCCGACTCTGCACCTTAATGTAACCGATCTCACGCTGGTCAAGCATTCGATCACATTTTCAGATCTTACATTGTACGCAGCCTGCCAAACGATCGTTACTACTTGTGAAAGTACGTGGCGCAGCTGAATATGAATCTCCAACGCATTTTTAATCATCGCCGATGTTCATGTACAATGATCCCCATACCTGATCGACCACTAGCAACATGCTACAGCTCGAGACGCTCTTTGTTTGGCAATTGATGCCAGCTTGAGTCTACCTTCAAATTCTCGATCTCAACACAAAGCTCACAACAACTGGCACACAAAGCCCACAATAACAATAAGTGGCAAACAAAGTCCACAGCGCGTGGCACATGAAAGTCTCTACTCGGGGTAAAATACTCAGTAGCAGAGTCACTGCAACCTCTATCCTGCTTGTGCGAACTTGCTTATCGACGGCTACTCGAAGCAACGGCCTCAACCGAGGTTACCATCGACGCAACTACGCAAATCTGTACTCGGTGCACTTGCTTAGTACTACGGATTCATCAGTTTCCATACTCATCGGAAACAGTTTGTCGACTCAACTACAAAACACACTTCACAGTGAGAACCATAAAAAAGGTTTCCTTCACATTGGGACTTGTGCAGAACCTGTAGATGCTCACCCGTGGACATACATTCATTCCAGCTGTGCTTAAATTTTTAGAAGCATTCATTCCCACATGGTCGCTCGATGGGGAGTACTGTGGCAGCTCTGGTCAAACTATTCATCGTGCATCATCCCTAACGCAGTAGCAGAACGACAACCCACGCGCCATCCCTGGCGCGCAATTTATGGCTGGCTCCGGCCACGCGTGACTGGCTCTCGCATCGCTCGGTACAATCAAACAATAATTGTTAGTTTAAGGGGGGGGAGCCTGCTTTAGAGGCTTCAAAAAATCGAATGTCTACCCAAACTATCCAAGAATGTGTCCCTAAAATTTCAGAAGCAAATTCAAAATATTTTTAAAGTTACAGGAGAAATAGTGAGCAAGCGTCGAGCAGGTATACGAGCGCCCCTCGATCTTTTGTCTGTATTGTACCTATTGCGTTGGCTTGAGCAAAGCTATATTTAGCATTTAAGTTCAGTTTTGATTTGTCTTTTGGCACGTGAACATCTTGAAATCATGCAGAGCTATCCAAAAGTGCAAAAATCTTCAAGTGAACGGACTGGAAAGCCACGGAAGCGCAGATTCCACGGTAATCAGTTCCATAATGTTTCGTCATCGGACAATGGAGAAGCTAATACTAGCCGTAGTGAAAAAAAGTTGGCGTCAGCAACTACGGACGATGTTATAATTTATCCATCTCATTGCTATCGGATAATCGAGTTTGTCTCTGTGTTTTTAGCAATTTCTGAGTTAGTTATTTGCAATTCGTGTAAGCAGAGAATAACATTTGCCGAAAGCGGCCATCGAGGTCTAGGATTCAAAATCGTTTTGTCGTGTAATGCGTGTAAATGTTCATTCACACCGGCTACGAAATCAATAGAAGAATTGTGTTCGTCATTTGGCTTTTGGGTGTCGCACGAGAAGGCATTAACATTTTTTGTGGCCTTATGGATATATCTCAGGGCTTAGCAAAATCGACGTATGACCAAATCGTGCAACAAAACAATGTTTGACAGCGTCTGCAAAAAAGCCGTCGAAAAGGAAAAAGAACTCAACATACAAAATGATAGACCAGCGGGCGATGGATCGTGGAAGAAACGTGGATATACTTCATTGTACGGTGTAACTACACTTATTGGGTACTACAGTGGCAAAGTGATCGATCTCGACGTTAAAAGCAGATATTGTCATACCTGTGCCATGATGAAAAATACATTGAACGATGACGAGTTTAAAAATTGGTATGAAAACCATAAAGAAAATTGTTCTTCGAATCACGCAGGTTCGGCGGGGAAAATGGAAGTTGATTCGATTGTGGAAATGTTCTCAAGGTCCATCGAGAAATTTGAAGTAATGTATAGTAATTACGAAGACGAGTGCTTAGGACATGTACAAAAGCGCATGGGTACTCGTCTCAGCAACAAGAGAAAACAAGAGAAGCTCAATTTATTACGGTCTGGCGATTCGAAGAAACTTGAATTCTGTAGAAGATATGAGAAATGCAATAATGGCGACACTTGATCATTATTGCTCTACAGATGAATTACCTTGCCAGGACAAATGCCCGGAAGGCGTCGAAAGCTGATGTGAGTGGCGCAAAGCTGAAGCGACAAACACCCTGGCTGCTTTTAAACATCCATCACGTATAATTGACGAACATGTAGAGGAGCACATTCGTCCGGTATACGAGGAATTATCTAAGGATGATCTGCTAACGAGGTGTGGCGCATCGTACCTAAACACCTCAACTCAGGCATTAAAATCGTCGAGATTGCTGCTTACATCGCTGGAGGAATGTTCAATGAAGGCTACAGTGCAGTATTGAAAACCATGCAGTTACTAGATTTGAAAATTTGAAAACAGCAATGCAAGAATTTCGCCAAGGGAGCCGACAAGGAGCGCTTCACTTCAAAGTAAAGAGGCAAGAACAGCCCGCAGACTCAAACATCAGGGCGAAAACGAGTTTTTTGAAAAGTCTGAAGGGCAACTCTATGGACCAGGAATCGCTGATTAGCATATTATTGCGGTTTGTTCAAGAATATTACGATACGTGCGATTTCTCGGTTTTTCATTTTTACGATTTTTCATAATTGGCGGGAAAGATAGGGAAAGAATTAAACGTCCTATCGAAACGAGACAAAATTTATTGTATTCGGGATTAAATTCGCTTCTAGTTGAACCTAAAAAACCTTAAGAAAGTAATGAATAACCCACTTTTTAAACAATCTGAAGTAAATTTTGATGATTTTTTTTAATTTGCGAAAAATTTTTGAATTTCTCACTTTTTGTTCAATTTTCTTGGTTTACTATTGAAAATTGAAAATTTTTTGTGTTTTTTTTGGGTTTCAGATGAAAATTGCGACCTGCATCTTTCCCGCCGCACGACACATGCACACTCAAGGCGCCTCGGCGAAATGCTTGTACCAGGCATAATATGACATATATTTTAATGAAAAAATTTGAGAAAACTGTTGAAATATATAACAATAAAACCTGAAAGTTTTGTTTCAATCGAATATTACTTTCCTTCCCAAAAAAGTCCTCGGAAAATCGATTTTTTGAAGCTTCTAAAGCAGGCTCCCCCCTTAAGTGATATTCAATAATGTTCAATTGCAACAAATGATAAGCCAAATCTTATCGTAGAGAGCGACATTGGCTATAATGTTACCTTTGTGTTTGAAAACTGGATGAGCTCGAATTGAATATGCTCCGTTTGGATCCAGGAAGGAGATTTTTTTACGCTTTGGTTGCGAGTCCAGTGATCCCCCTGTCCGCTAATAGTTCCGATCAACCTAGTCACGCCATTTTGGTGGGAGATTACTATGCCATATTGGAGGGTATCCAAAAACTGAGCGGTAGTCGCCTTCACCTGGCCCAGTTGCGTGCCTTGTTCTATAAGCGTCTGCTGGTGAATTAACGCAATTTACCGCTTAAGATTGTCAATGTGGTGGCCCTACTATTAGGTATTATGTGTACCCTGGCAGCGTGTGGCGCATGTAGGGGTGAGAGACCAAAGGCAAGCATTTCAATGTCGACTTCACGATTCTCTAAGGCAGCTAAAAGAGTTCATCATCATAAAACACACTTGTGATGATGTATATTGTCGACAGTGCATTGCAGACTTTTCCGTCGATCATGCAGAAGACAAGTGTTGGTTTAATATTAAATTTCAAATCCTTCGACTTAATAAAAGTGGGAATCAAAAATGATATTTGTTCCTGGATATGTTTCACCTCATCTATGATTACATCCCGTGTGTGTTTCTTTTGTGAAAACAAATCTTATAGGTCGACAGTATCGCGTGTGGACGAAGGAGCTGGATTTTGCCGCTCCACTTAATGAAAATATTTGCAGAGGAACCATTGATATAAAAAATATCGAACCATCTGACATATCCTCTGTAGTTTTTTTGTTTGTATTGGCTCTGTTCAGCTCCATCGCATCCCCATTTTATTATTATGTGTACATCCGTCTAGTGGAGACAGTGACTCAAAAATGTCTTTGTTTGGGCGAGGGCCCAAAGAATTAACATAAAATTAAAGGTCATTGTAACATCACTCAAATCATTTAGTTATTGCTCTGAGCTTAACGTAATTCATACTCATTGTTTGCTTTGATCTTTGTTATCATTCTCTTTGCTCTCTTTGTCGCTTGCCTAACATTGTAGCTAGGTCCAAGCCGGCCGTTGCAGCTTCTGTACGGTCAGTTCTTGCAGTTCGAAATTAATTGTCGTTGGCACGAGTTGCGTACATACACTGCTCGCCACTTGAATAGGACACCTCTAAAGTTGATTTTCTATAGTTAATTGCTGCTAAACCAAGCCATCTAGGAAAATAATTTTTGTTTTCTTATAAAGTTTATTTAAATGTAGTAATTAGACGAAAATTACAAAATTATTCAAAAGTTGTAAGTATACAAAAAACATTGTTAACCAATAAGTAACAAATTTTGGAGTCTTCATTTTGCACCACTTGAATAGGACACTTTATCTAAAAACCATTTAAGAATATTTCAATCCTTTTCAAATAACAATATTACTTAAATAAGAAATTACTAACATGTTTTTAAACCAAAAAATGTTTTTAATAGTGTGTTGAGCCTCCTTTTTTCTCCAAAACCTCACACATTCGGTCTGGAAGGGATGCATACAATTTTCCCAAATAATTCAACGATATCGAGCCCCATGCTAATTTGATAGCTGCAATTAGTTCGGGAACGCTCGAATATTGCTGACCTGATCCATATACTTCACGTGTTAGCCATCCCCACACATTCTCAATGATATTCATGTCCGGTGAATAGGGTGGCCAGTTTAATAACTCCACGTTTTGGCTCGCTATATACGATTTAACAATCTGGGCCGTATGTATAGGGGCATTATCATGTTGATAAATCCATTTTAGATTTGCAAAAAGAGTTTGGAAGTGTGGAAAGGCCTCTTTCAATATACCATTATAACACAACGCATTCATGGTGGTTGGAATAAATTTAAGCTCACAGGTGCCATAATAGGAAATGGCCCCCCATACCATAATGCCTCCAGCACTGCTGTGCAACTTATCAAGATGATGTGGTTCTTTTCGAAGATCATGAAAATAGTAGCTGTAGCCATCGGGGCCCTCCAAATTAGACTTTTTTTCGTCCGAAAAGACAACACGTTGCCACTCCGAGGTCCAGGTGACATGTGCGCCCGCGAAATCAAGGCGTTGTAACTTCCGAGCCGGGTTAAGAGGTGGCTTCTTCTTGATTTTTAGTCTCTTCAGGTGTGTAGCCTTATTAATAACACGACGCATGGTTGTCAAACTTGCTTTAACGTTGCATTTTTCCCTTATCTTGGCCAAAGAGTCGTGCGAATTGGAAGCTTCTCTTAATATAAGTCGCTTGTCCGCGATGGTAAGCACACTGTGGGTGCGGCCCTTCATGTTTTTACCATAATTAGCATTATTATTTAAAAAAATTTGTTATGGCGTGACGGCTCCTGTCGACTTTTTTTTGCTATTTTGGCAATAGAAAGGCCAGAATCCTTGTAAGCTTGGATTTTTCCTTTCTCCGACTCAGATAATGAAGTGCCACGCCCCATTTTAATTTTTTCTAATTTTATATACACTTCAATTAAAGCAAAAAGTTTAAGTAAACCAAAATTTGTGTGCACGTGTCAACGATACCGACCAAATAAAATGCATATTCTATTCAAGTGGCGCAAAAATTCCATTGAATTTTTGCAAATGCTCACATAAAGTGCAAACAACTTTATAACGGTTCTATTCCAAAACTTGGAATATACCAGAAAGAGCGAAGAATGCTTGCACAAAGATAATATGCAAAAAATACGGTTATTCTACCATTTCGTTTTCGAGTTACGAGCAGTTTTAAAGAGAGCATACAGGGTGTCCTATTCAAGTGGCGAGCAGTGTACGGGCTCGCTTGCATCTCTGAACTCAATTTTGATTGCTATTTGTAAATTAGCAAAAAAAAAACCTCTGGCTTCGAGCAGCCACCCTTCATATAAACTTGTAATTAATAAAGGCTCTGGCATTAAGTGTTACCCTTCGCAAAATACCCAATAAACATTTGTACTATAATTAAACGAACTTTCGGTGTTCGTGTTTTTTATAATTAATTGAAGGAATCATCTCCTAAAGGGCACTGAAAAAGCTCAGTGTCACAACAGTCTTCTTGTGCACTTATCAACCGTTTTACGGTATGATCAATAAGGGTTTGTAAACTGATTTCAGCATAAGATTCTATTACTTTTATACCAGTAGGATAGCATAACATTTTTGACTCCTTAACGAGATCATAACATGGATACAATTTTGGACAGACAATTTTTTGTATGCTGCCTCAAGGTATTGTATTGGTGCATTGATAATTTACTGTCTATCATAAGGGCAAGTACTTGATCTGCTGAAAGGCGTTTTGAAGTGCCATTAGCAGATAATTTAGCTTTCTTAATTATAGTCCCCGTTGACGCGGAAGCATTTGATAAATCATTAATCAATTTAGCTGAATCCCTTTTTCCTTCCGCCTGCAAAGCCAATTGATCATCATCCATCGTTGACAACAAATCTGGGCTTTTCCTTTGTTGCGTTTTAAGACAACACTCAGAAAATGCTTTTTGTGCCCTCCCTCTTTTACTTGAGATGGAAGCAATGACATCAATGCGATAGTCTTCGGCATTTAATCTGACCTGAAGCCAACTTGCATTATGAGTAAGAAATCTGGCTTTATCTCTCCTAGATTTGTCAAATCTGTTTTGAAACGCATGTGTAATTTCAGTTTGAAGTGATCAATGTCATTGCCAAACACCATCACTGCGTGCATTACAAGTGCGTCTCGCTTAACGGTTTTTATGTTCTCGAAAAATGCAGCACGGCTTATTTCACTCATTTCTAAATTGAAGGTCTTTGGGCAAAATATGGGCAAGATTTTATTTTTGATTTTGAATCAGAATGAATGCCTGCGAATGATGTATGTTCTGGTTGGATAGAATACGATAATAATGTAAGTTTTTTTCCACCAAAAAAAGGAAATATGAAAAAATACACTTACTATTTGGCATTTTTTGGTTCAAATATAATATTTTTGTTTTTAAAAGTGGATCAAAAATTGCATAATGATAATGGAAAAAATAACTTTTGGCTGCTCTCCACTGATCACGCGATGCAATTCAACCGATGCTCGTTTCCCAGTGCAAATTTGCATGCATTTCTAATGCATAGTTTTAAAAACCGTTGTTTTGTTTGTGTGCCTGTTTTCGTAACAGTTGAACATTTCTAAAAGTGCTGCTTAAATTTCAACGACTTCAAAAATAGTTCAACTTTTGCTAAATGTCCCCCTAGATTGGCAAAATCTTACACTGTGCAGCGGTCTGTTCCTCACTGCGTGTGCGTCTTGTAGGCGCCGTGTTTCGATTGCATGGCCTTTGTTGTTGTTCATTTTGTTATTGTTATTTTGATTTGTGGCATATCTTATCACCGGGGGCGTGAAAAGATAGATGCTGAAGATCGAGGGAATCGAAATTTTAAATTAAGCTTAGATTATCATAAAGATTTGATAGATGGCAATTGTAATGTAATAGGTGGCGCAATTACCTATATTTCGAGTACAATGAATGAAATCGAACCGACGATTTCTGAGCTTCCCATTTTGCCCGATATCCTATTTGTTCAACTACTAGCAAGATGGCGCAAAAGTAATCATATGAAGCTGATATTTTGTAACCACATACCTGCATGGCGATGGTGTCTTTGATGTGATCTTTGTTGCCATTTCATTGGGATTACCCGTCCAGGAGAAGCCAAATAGTATGTCACCGAAGCACAAATTTGGATTAAATCCCGACTGATTGGAGAGTGTATGCAGCTTTCTGTGTAAAAGTAAATCATATATATATTATATAAATAATTATGCGTTGGATACTATATCCTTTTCAACTTACATGGCCTGCAGACTGGCTGGATTAAGGGCTATCTGCTTTAGACACTGACTGAGACTGGTCTCCGAGCACTCGACCAGTATCTGACTGATCTGTATATTATGATAGCCAAGCAGTATGCTTTCACCCGCACACTTCCCAAAGACACACACATTGAGGTAACGACTGTTGCCATCCAAGTGAAAGCTACAGATGTCATTCATGTGGATGAGCGGACTGAAGCTGCAATCGATGGTCGAGTGCTGATAGAAATAGTTGACCTCATCGGTAGGCTGGGGGGAGAATAGATCGTCGGATTTGCTCTTCTCCTTCTCCCTATCCTTTTCCTTGTCCTTGTCAGCATTATCGCGACTCATGGTTTTCTTAATGGCCTTGGCAATGATATTGGACTTTTTGGGCGAATTGGTTGGCGTAGTATTCAGACTAGATTCGGTGGAATGCAGCAGGCGACTGGGCTTAACTATCAAATGCTTAGAGACGGCACTGGAGTCAACTATTGCTGGTGCTGCTGCTGCTGCTGGTGTGGTTACTGCCTCCTCCGTTTCCATTTTGGGCATATCACACAGCTCATCATATTTCTCCAGATCCTCCAGTATGGCATCGTTCCTTATAATACCGGGAATAATGCGTTCTATGCGCAAACTAAACACAGTGGCCTGCAGACTCTTCACCACTTTGGCTATCTGTTGTATGGTGGCCACCTGTTTGCCCTCAATGGCCACCAGTGTATCACCAGCCAGCAGATTCGACTTACAGGCCGGCGTATTGGGCAGCACCGATTCGATTTTGACCACCTGACTGGTGCTCTGCTTGAAAACAATCCCAATCTGTTGATTCTTGGCCTTGTGTATGAACACATCCAGCGATATCAACACATGACGACTATCCCGCTGATGGGCCTCAATAAAGGGCACCGGCGCCATGGTAATGGTGCAGTATGCATCCCCCGTGCCCGGCCAGGGCATCAGTCTCGATAGTTCAGCAATTTTGACGGTTAGCTCACCATTTGGCTGGATGTCACAGTCACCCACCTCCTCATCGGCGGTCCAATGGAAGAAGGGCTTATATCGTAGCTTGTAGTTGGGTAACGTGTGTTTTCGACGCACCGCCTTGCGTATTTGATTTGAAATGAGATTGGTGATATTTGATTGCATTTGTCGTCCCTGATATTTGGACTCAATATCGAGAATAAGCTCGGGATCACCCAAAAAGCTGAGGGACCAATGGGTATACGGTTTGCGCGTAAACTGTAGTCGTGCCATGCCCGATAATTGTTTGACTGTAAAATGGAAATTGAAAAAGTTAGTAAAGAGAAACTACGGTCTACCGATGATTATATTTCATTTCGACTATTTACTTCATCAGTTATACCCTATCCTATATAGACTACTAGCGCATATAAACCGCCATCAGCATAGCTTTGATCAATACGAACTTTATCAGTATAGCTGATAAAGAAGATTACAGAAGATCCTGATTATTCTGGACAGTTAACTGGAGAAGAATTTATCTGTTAAGCATGTGGTGGTCGTTGGCGAGCGCAAGATTTTGCCCAAGCCCAACTGCAACTGAAACAGAAGCGTCCACACTCGCATACTCTTAACGCTGTGTACGATGCCATTCTGTAGGATCTGGTCTTACCCGCTGAGATTGTGGTTAACTTAGATAGCTCTCAGCTCGAACACAAAGCTGAGGCTGATGTCAGAGTGCGCGCGAGAAGCGATGCGATAATATTGGGCGAGAACGCGCGATAAACCACTTCAACCTTTTTTTAATGCAATCGCTCAAAAGGTGTCAGAGTGAGGGCGCAGCGATATGCGAGTGCATGCGATAAAGCGACAGCGATGCTAGAAAGCAATTTGCAACCTGCTTTCTCGCTTGAAGTCGCTCAAATCGCACATTTTTGATTTCAATTAAAAAAAAACCGAAACGTTATTTTTAAAAATCGTAACCGTAGGTATGCGAAATTTCCAGTACCTAGGTAAAGGTAAAGGTACAAAACAAGATACTTTTTAATAAGCCTTTTAAATCATGGATTATCCAAACCCACCTACCCGAAAATGTTCAGGACGTGAACTATCCAACCAAAACTTTGATGCTTCCTCGAAATTTCAACAAAGGTGTACTGAAAAAGAACTAAAGATTCTCGGGAATCAGTAGAACAATACTGTATTCCGAGTTTCCAAAAAAATGCTACAGGGACATTCACTTTATTTAGTTTTAAGTAATTAGTCTAGAATTCCCATTGAAGAAATTCATAATTAAATATTAACAATTATTAAGTTCAACGTTTGCGTCAACTTCACAAACGCCTATATCTAGGTACAGAAGGAAACTTTCTACATATTTAAACAACTGCAGTATTTTCTTGAAATTTTATAAACAATAGTCTTCGCCTAGATAAATAAGAAGTACAACGATATTGGCAAGTATTTGAAACTTCTTAAAATGTAAATTTAGCGACTTGATTATTTAAGCTGATAGTAAATTCCACTGATGATAGGGTCCTTGAATATAATTTGGATTGTGTGTTAAATAAAATGCTGTCATTTATAATCAAACCATTCAAAAGAGAGTTTATGTCCCTTGTTTCAATGCTAGTTGCGCCGACAGTTTTCTGTATTTTCTTGCATCTTAAGGATCAACACAGTAATTAGATGAAAGCTATGTTTTCTTAATAGTCACACGTATGATCTTTATTAGATTAGTTTCCCACCCAGGCTATCATTTGAAATTAAAGGCCTATACTCAGATGAGATAAAAATTTAGTTTATATAAATAGGACTCCCGTTCCAAAGCAAAAACTGTTCAAAATTGTTTCTATTTATGTGAAGTATTGTACCGAACTAAATTTTTATTTCATCTGAGTATAGGCCTTACATTCTCATTCAAATATAAGTTCCCCTTTACCTTACTTTTTGACAAGGTAAATAAAAATTATGACCTAGGTAAGGTAAAATGTAGTGAAATTTAAGAATATCGAGGTAAGGTCAAAGGTACACAAAATATGTATCTAGGTAAGTACCTAGGCACTTCCAAAAACTGGAAATAGGTTCTAAGAATATACATTTTATTGCCCTAAACATAAATTAAATTAAGGTGCTTTCAAAAAGATGGAGACTTTTATAGTTTGAAAGATATTAATTACATTACATGACATAAATAATAATATGCCAGTCAGTTTCAAAGCCATGTCACTGAATCTTGTCAAGTGTGCTTTATATTTATCAAGCTTTACAAATATGTCAACATCATGCAGATCGGACGACTATATCAGATAGCTGCCATAGGAATGCTGAGTTTGGATGTGGTATATAATTTACTATTATAACTATGGTCCCCCTAATCCACAACAAAATTCAAATAATCATAGAATTCGTATGGCAGCTATGTGATATAGACGTTCGATCTGTATTATTAAATCATGGTAAATTCTGACAGCAAATTAAAGTTGATCAATGCAACTCGCTTCGCTCAAAGCAAGCAATATTATCGCTTCTCGCGCGCACTCTGACATCAGCCTAAGTTCTGCTCCCGCAGCCCAAAATAAAGGGCACGGCTTCTACCGCCCCCCACACAAAATGCTTCCATGAAATAGACCATGGCATTAGCACAGACAACTGAATTTCCCCTAGTGACATCCATTTTAAATTTTATACACATTTTTTTTTTTTTTTTGAATTAGCCCGCTTATTTTTTATACACACAACAGCTGATTTCTGTCTGTTGCCTGGTCACACTACATTGTCTGAGCGGCTCTGGAAATTATCAAACAATTTCCGCTCCGCAAAAATTGTCAGCATCACCACCTTTATCAAAATTTTGAAGTCGCAAAAAAAAAACAAAACAAAGTTGTCGCAGTGTGACAGAAAAACGAACATGCGCAATATGCATGTCACAGGAACCAATAGTTCAAATGAGCTAACTCATTGAATCAACTGTTCAATTAATTGTTGTCACAAACGTGCCGCCCTTCGTCACAGAAACACTGTGACGCCAAATGAGTACTGGTGTTTACATTGAAAAGAACTCGCACGATTTCTGTGACAAGGCATGGGCCGTTCACATTGCGCTGCGACACTGTGACACTGAAATGTGACACATAAGTCATATTTGTGAATCGACATACTGAGATACCTCTTGAAATATTACAAAGTCATTATTTGGGGAGCTATCGCTAAAAACACAGAAAATACTGATCTTTTTGTAGGAAGTGTGGACTGCCAACAAAGCGAGCACCAAAGGGCGTTTTTCTTTATATGGAGTTTTTTGTTTTGGCAGTTCCTTTTTTGAGGTATCTACTACGTTTTAATGTTTGGAAAGTTTAGGTCCAAGCTCTTTGGGAAAGAATTTTGGTTCGTTCTCCGGTCCGGTTCAAGTTTATATTAAATAGAAATGCAATTTATGTGACTAATATTCAAAATAATATTCAGAATGTCTGTATTTTTGATCAGACAAGTAAGTTTTAAGGCCCTAAAAACTAAGAATTAATTGGATGGTACTGAAAGACAGCTAGCGCGATAGCTTTAAATTGTTTCATGTTCGATTTAGTCGGTTCTCTATTATTATTTGAAACACTTTAGTTAGCGTCAAAGTCGAAGAGACAACTTTCGTCATCTTCTGAACGTGGAATCAAGACAAAGCTTATTGTGGGAGGCGTTTTTATTCAGGCCTATTTCGAATTCCGACCGTTTTAAAAAAGTAAAAGAGAAATGATAACTGAACGTTTTACATTTTGCTGTTCCGAATTCCAAAAAATTTGGTTATGTTTTGACTTTTCGAACTGGCTGGATGGCCAGCGCACGTGTTTGTGTGTATCGAAATCAACCAGAGTTGTCACAAACTCTATAACGAGATTTTACAAAGACCTTATTTACTCTTTAAATCCATTTAATTTCATTTAAAACAGTATTTTAATATTTCATTTGAATATGTCATATTAAATACTGTTGAATATAGTTAAATAAAATATAATCTGTGTTGTTTGAATATTTAAGTCCACTCGAAGCAACCCTAGCAGCTATCGATTAATGGTTGAAATCGACTACAAAAAAAAAAATGGAAAAATTCCATTGTAATGAAAGACGCAAATTGTTTCTAAGAATGTTAAGCAATATTATAATAAATTAGTTTATAATTTTTAACATTCATTTTTAAAGTCTCAAATATCAATTACTTTCAATTCCACCGGCTCTTTAGCACAACTTTTGCAAAAAATTACATATTTCAAATCAAAAATTCCACTCGTTTTCGGAATTGGGAACAGGCCTGATTGTTCATTTTAAACGTTTTTTTTTAGAATTTGTAAATAGAATGCATTTTATGATGATCTTGAGTCCTTGTCGCACAATATTAAACAGATAACAACAATTTTGCAAGACAACATTAATTTTGTTGTACAGAACCCTAAAACTAGATTCGTAACAGGTATTTTTCTCTACTTTGGTTTCGTTCAAGGTTCGGTTCAGTTTAAAAAAGTCGGAATTCTGGGATCGAACCGGTGTGCTGCTCTGTTTTTAAGCATAAGGATGGGACTCTTCAGGGTTTTCCGGTCTTTACTTACACAATATTTACACAGTTACTACTTGCATTATCAATACGGTCTCTGTCAATTTATATACACACATACACACGTCCATCTCCTACTAATCCACAATTCACTAACGCCTCCTTCTATGCTCGCATTATCGATGCAGTGTGACCATTCTTTCAACCATTAGCATTATTTCGGTATTGTTATTAGCTGCTTCAGACTAGTTCATCCAGACGCCCAAAACCAGTTCATTACATTAAAATGTTTACATATTTTAATATTATTTCGAAAGTATGAACTACGCAGATGTGTTACTTATTGGCAAAATTTGTAGGTTAAATTTTGACGAGCCAAAAATTCGCAGAAGAATAAAGAATCTACTGAATTTTCCCTTCAAATCAACTAAAAACTGAGACTAGCCAATATTTGTTTACAAATAATCTAATTTATGCTTGTTGGTACGGCGATTCTTATCTTTGAAAAGCACTGTTTGAAGATCTTTTTTTTATTTATTTTGGTTCTAAAATCCATAATATCTTAAGTTTTAACTTTTAGCAACTTTATTTTAGCTAATTTTTTTTTTTATTTGTAGCTATTTCCAGCAATTATTTTCTGCAATTTGAACAATTCAAAATTATGTGCCTAGTCACTCCCTTCGGAACCTTCGGAACTAGTGAACCAGCACGACCCATTAAAACCACTCGTGCGCAGCCCTGGTTCCGAACTCGTTTATCGGCGGCGTCGTGTATATCGATAAACACCTTGGTCGAAACACTCTAGAAAATTTTTTTGGACGAGCGCATCACACACCAACTTAAGTTGCTTGCAAAATACATAAGGTAAGATATCTTTAATTAAATTTACTTCAAAAATTTGACAACTGGTTACATTAATAGCGGCAGCGAACACAAAATCATCGCAACAACCCTTGCCTCTATTGTAAATGCACAACTTGTGCGACTCTTCAACAAATACAAAAAACGAAAAGTAACACATAAACATGGACGAGGAGAACGAGTTAATCGATTTGTCTGGTGATGGCGGCGTCGTCAAGGAGACTATTAAGGAGGGGGCCGGTACGGAGACACCCTACAATGGCTGCAAGGTGTCCATGCATTATACCGGCAGATTGCTCGATGGCACTGAATTTGAGTCCACCGTGGGCATCAACAAACCGTGTGAGTTCGAGCTGGGCAAGGGTGATGTTATCAAAGCGTTAGATATGGCCATTGCCACGATGAAATGGGGGGAGCGCTGCTTCCTCACATGTGCTCCGAATTATGCCTATGGAGCTGAAGGCAAATCACCACATATACCACCAGATGCCACACTGATTTTTGAAATCGAGATACTTGGCTGGAAGGGTGAGGATCTCAGCCCAAATCAAGATGGCTGCATTCGGCGCATCATTGTGGAGCAAAGCGACCACAAACTAACACCCAGCGATGGTGCCTTTGTCAAGGCTCACATTTCTGGCTCTTATGCTGGTCGCGTGTTTGAAGAACGCGACGTGGAATTTGATTATGGAGAGGGCAGCGCCATTCATATCTTGGAGGGCCTGGAAATTGCCATGGAGAAAATGAAAATAGGCGAGACCTCCAAAATTAAAATCCAACCCAAATATGCCTTTGGCCGTGAGGGTAATTCCACATTCCAAATTCCACCAAATGCCACCGTTGAGTATCTGGTGAAATTGCTCGATTGCGGCAAGGGTCTGGAGCAATGGAAATTAACTGACAATGAACGCATTAAGGAGGCAAATGTCTACAAGGAGAAGGGGACCAACTACTTCAAAAAAGAGGATTGGTCACTGGCCATTAAGATGTATACCAAGTGTAAGAATCTGTTGCCCAATACAGCCGCTAAAAATGAGGAGGTGAAGAAGCTTAAAGTGGCTGCACAGAATAACATAGCGTTGTGCTATCAGAAATCCAATGATAATGTTAAGGCCAAACAGGAGTGTAATGCTGTGCTAGCCTTGGATGGGAATAATGTCAAGGCCCTGTATCGTCGTGGACAATGCAATTTGATTACCAAGGAGCTGAAGGATGCTTTGAAAGATTTTCAAAAGGTCATGCAACTGGAACCCGGCAACAAGGCAGCGGCCAATAATTTTGTCATCTGTAAACAACTGATCAAGGAGGCCAAGGATAACGAGAAGAAGCTGTACGTCAATATGTTTACCAAATAAGGTAAAGATACCGAACCGCCACCCGAAACTGATGATGGGCTGTGAATGGTCCGAGGAGGAAGATGATGCCAAATGTGACAACAAAATAATGAATTAATTTCATTTAATTTTAAACCAATTCCAACATCGAAAACTTTTGAAAAATGTAATTGAAATTCCACACTTTTATTATATTCTAAATAACAATAAAAGCATTTAATTTAGTTAGTTAGTTTTTTAGCAACCAGAATTTTTCACACCCTGGAGACGGATATGCGAGTACGAGGTAAGAGTATGAAGAAATGTGAGTACATTCAAAATCTTTAGGTATGGACCATGATGCAGTCGAAGCAGAGATGAGCGAGCTTATGGAGAATCAAACGGCACAGGAACCCAGTTCTGTGTGCTCAAATCAGCTCAAACTGGCGAACTAATGTGCTGCCATTGTTCAATGATGGTCCGTGTCACTAAGAACCATTTCACTTTGATTGACCCATGATTTTTGTCAACTGTATTCAACTTTAGGTATAGGTAGTGATGGCACCTTTTACGTTTGGGGTCGTCTGGAGAAGGTAGGTAGGTAGTTCCGGCTGGCCCTTTGTAGGGGCCACACATAGACCTTACGATCCTTAGTGAGTGAGCCGGGTGTTATTTTCTGGGTACCATTAGAAATCCAAGAGTATGTTTTCGACGTTTTGGCAAATGCCAATAGTTGTTTGGCAGACTTCCTTGCCGCCTCTTCAAGAGAGGTAAGACTTGGGGGGGAGTGCAGATGTCTTAATCTTGTCTTAGCGATCGCTGGGCAGCTGCAGATGAGGTGTTCCAGAGTTCCTTACATTTCCCGCAGATGTCCGTTGTCGTGATTCCTAGCTTTTGCCGCGTGAGCAGCTGCTAGGCAGTCTACAGTCTCTTCTTTGGAGCTGTAGCATAAAGTGCGTGAGTTTGTTGTCTCTTGTCTTGCACATGATTTTTGAGATTCTGCAGCCGGTTGTGTTCTTACACTTTTCCTCTGCTTCTTTCTCCGCTATCTCCTCCATTCCTTGCTGTGTAGCGTCTGTACGGAGATAGATATGTTTAGTGTTGCTTCTTGGCTTAGTGCGGTTCTTGCGGCTTTTGCAAGACTGTCAGCCATTTTGTTTCCATCAATGGCCCCGTTGGCTGGGAATCCAGTAGATTTGCACCTTTCTAGAAATGCTGAGGGAATCTATTGAATCTATTGGAGTTAATAGTGTGTCTCCGCATTGCTTTGATTGCCGCTTGGCGTATTGTTCTGCCAATTCCGCCGCTTTTCTTATTATTGCGAAGACTTCCGCCTGGAATATGTTGCAGGGGTCTGGCAGTTTATAGGAGAGCCTCAATTCCGGCTCATCGCAGTATACAGCGGCTCCGACCATCTTGCAGCCGTCTGTGAATAGGTGCATTGCTTCCTGGGCCAGTTCTGTACGCCAGTCTTCTGGTCCCAATAATGCTGATGCACCTGTGAAGTTGGTTTTGGGATCACCCACCATGCTGTGTCCATAGCTTTGTAGCGCCATGGTGCCTGCCGCACAAAGACGTTGGACCGTTTTTTGTGCAAGGAGGCGTGCTTGGATGTCCAGCGGGTTGACTCCTAGTTTATGTTCGAGTGCTTTTGTTGGAGTGGACCTCAGCGCTCCCGCTATGCAGACTAATGCCTGCCGCATGGGCCTTTTCCATCACCCATTATGCCATGCAGTAGTATCGGTCGTATTATTGAGATGAAGAGCCAATGCGTTAGACTTGGTGATAGGCCCCAAGTGCTGCTTAGCATCTTCTGGGATGCATATAGCGCATTGGTTTGCCTTTTTCACCCTTTCCTTCACATTGAGTCTCCACTCGAAGGTATTTTACGTAGTTCTTTGGCGTTAGATGTATTCCATTTATCGTAGGTGGCGTCCATTGCGGTACCTTGTATTTCAGGTCCGTCTTCTCCGCATTGATACTGAGTCCGGCTTCTGTGGTCCACTTTAGTATCTCTTTGAGAGTAGAGTCCATGATTGAGCTGAGAGTCGATGGACATTTCCCCATCATAATTATGCTTATGTCGTCAGCATTTACGGTTATCTTGGGTGCTTTCCTGCGGTATTTTCGTAATAGTTCGTTGACCACAAGGTTCCATAGAAGGGGCGACAGGACACCGCCCTAAAGGCGTTCCTCCATGTGCCTACCCCACTCGGCTTGTACTCTTCTGCAGCTCAGCAGTTTGTATATCCAGAAGTCCAATGCCTTGTGTATTGCTAGTGCCCTTAGGCTTCGCATTATCGCTTCTGTGGTGACGTTGTTAAATGCACCAGATATATCTAGGAATGCTTCCAGGGCAAATTCCTGATGGTACAGTGCCTTCTCAATGGTGGCTACTAGGGAGTGTAGAGCCGTTTCCACCGATTAACCTTTCGTGTAGGCCTTCTCTTATGTGAAGATCTTACAGTTTTTCCATTGTTTTGTGCAGGAATGATGTGAGGCTTATGGGTCTGTAGTCATGTAGTCCGTCTGTAGAAACTGCATCAATAAGAAAAACTGCAACTATGTTTGGAGTAGGCGAGGCACAGTGTAAGATTTTGCCCCATCTAATGGGGACTTACATCAATTGCGGCCGTAGTTTAAGAGATATCGACTTGAAATTAAGTTTAGTAGGTTTCTAAGATGAACAACATCGGACAAAAAACTACTCCCACCTCCCATACAACATCGCCTTGTTCAGTTTTAGCCAGAACACGATTTTTATACAATATAGTCAACCGAATTATCCAAATCCACCATCTTTTTGTTGATTATTAATCAGCCTTTGACACACCCATAAGGTCAAGGTACTTTAAAGCCCTGTCTACCTTTGGTATACCAGCAAAGTACGTTCGACTGCATGATGACATTGAGAAGCACTTAAAGCTCCTTCAAAATAGGAAAGAACCTCTCCAAACCATTTGATACCAAGAGAGGTTTTAGGCAGGGTGGAGTATATACTGCGCCAGTGCCCAAATGCTTAAAGATCGGGCTCATTTCTTTATAAAGATCTAATGTTACTCGCATACGCCGATGATATTGGCAAAAACGAACGGGCGGTAAGCAGGGCGTTTTCAGAGATTGAGAAGCAGTCTAAGCTGATGGGACAAGACAAAGTACCTAGTATCCGCGGATAAGAAGTCTACGCGTCTTGGACAATTTGTTACTAAGGGGGAGCACATCTTTGAGGTTGTAGAGGATTATGTCTACCTCGGGACGATGATTACCGGCGACAACAACATCAGCCTGAAGATTCGAAGATGAATTACTCTTGGAAACCGATGCTACTAGGGGCTCAGTAGGGGAGTTCAAGAGCAGAGCCTTTTCTCGAACAACAAAAATAGCGCTCATCATCCCAGTCAAACATGGACATTGACAGCAGCGGATGAGTAGGCGAAAAATTCTACGGAGAATTTATGGACCTTTAAAAGTTGGCGATGGAGATTCCGCATTCGAATGAATCACGAACTCCATGAGCTCTATAGGGACACCAGTCTGCTCAAGCGCATAAAGCAACAGCGGCTGCGCTGGTTAGGATATGTAGCCCGGATGGATGAAGAAGACGGACTTTGGAGGACAAGGCAGTAGGGGTCGCCCACCACTAAGATAAGATGATCAAGTGCGGAAAGACATTTCCAACCTTGTTGTGTACAACTGGTGCCAGCTCGCACAATGCACAACCGAGTGGAGGGCATTCATAGCAGAGGCCGAAATCGTCAAGCGGTTGTGATGCAACATCGGGCCAATAAAGTGGAAGAAGAAGTTAACCGATTTTGATCAAATTTTGTAGAATTGTTTGATAGCATTTAAAATTAATAAATGCCTAGTTTGGTGACGATATCACTAAAAACAAAAAAGTTTTTCTTACTAGAACTATAGTCGTCTGATTTTGATGACTTTGGAGAATTATGTGAAAGCATATCATCTTAATAAATACTAACAGCCATGCCTCCCATTTTTACTTTCGCAAAACTTTTGCGATTTCAAACCAGTTTTTGGACCAAATTTGGACTCAGAATTTGTGCGAAAGCGAAAATGAGAGCTTGGCTGTAAGTAAGGAGACGCTACCTTTGAAAACAAACGAAGTTTTGCTCACAAAAACTAGTTTTCCCACCGATCGGACCTATGGCAGCTATATGCTATAGTCATCTAATTAGTCCGGTTACGACCAATATATATATCCTACATGTATTTCAAGACATTGTGCTAAGTTTGCCCTTAAAACTGACGGCGTAGGTAGCAAAAAACTTGCGAATTACATGAGAATTTGGTCGAAAGTTGGTCTTACAATAAACGGTCGGTTTTTATACACTTGAAAAGTGTATTATAATTTTGACCAAAAGTTTGCAACGCATAGAAGGAATCATCTTCGACCACATAAAGTACACCCAGCGCCACAAAAAAAGCCGCAGTCGAAATATTCACATACTCTTGTATGTTTTCTTGCTTGGGGTTTCTATAAATGTTTTCCGAATTGCCCAATTATTTTTATACTCTGTACCGAAGGTACATAGAGTATATTAAGTTTGTGCAAAAGTATGTAACAGGGAGAAGGAATCGTTTCCGACCCTATAAAGTATATATATTCTTGATCAGCATCAACAGCCGATTCGATATAGCCATGTCCGTCTGTCCGTCTGTCTGTCTGTCCGTCCGTATGAACGAAGAGATCTCAGAGATGGTAAGAGATAGAGGTTTAACATGTATGGGGTATATATTTCTTATACTTGCAGGCAGATCAAGTTTATTTTCAATTTTTGCCACGCCCCCTCCCGCCCCTGCAATTTAGAAAAAACGTCATATCTCCTACAGTTTTGAAGATAGATCGTTCGTACCTTCTAGAGATACCTTGTAAACAAAATTATTTATCGATTTGCTGAAGGAATGATAAAGATCGGATGAACGATACTCAAGTTATGAGCAAAAAACGGGCAGTAAACACAAGGGCCCAGACATTCTCTATTGGGTTGAGGTCAGGGCGGTTTCCGGGCCAATTTAGGGACTTAATGCACAATTCTTCCTTCAAAATTGTTATCTTCGCTAAGAAGAAGGTCAAAATTAATTGATTAAGTTGTTTTAATAACAAAAGCTCACTGAATTACTTACAGATCGAGCCCGATGGCAAGGTGCAGAATCATTTTGAAAAATAGTATCTTCTTCTTTCTCACTTATTGCCTAAATGCTAGGCACAACTCCACTTAAAATTATATCTTTATATTTTTCCGCGTTCACCATACCCTGAATCATTAATATTTAGATATGCATCCCCATATCATAATGTATGGTGAATGCTTAACGGTTCCCGCACAGCAATTTTCCAAATATCGTTCGCCCTTTCTACGGCCATCGGGTCCACTGAGATTGAATTTGGACTCATCCGAAAATAGGACTCGTGACCATTCGGAAACACTCCAATTTTTTTTTTATCCTTGGCCCAGTTTAGAGGATTTTCCTTCATTCTTTTATTTAGGAGTGGCTTTTTTGCCATTAAACCCACTTCATTTGAACGACGTTGAATTGTTCGGGTCGAAACATCCTTTGCAAATTGTTGCCGTACCTCAGATGCTATCTAAGCTGCATTTTTAAAGCGATCCTGCAGTCTCGTTTTCATGATAATACGATCTTCTCGTGCTGTGGTGCATTTTTTCATTCCCGATCCTTGCTTCCTTTCCACTTTAACTGTCTCACGATATTTTCTTAAAAATCGACGCACTGAACTTTCATTACAAACTGTCTGAGCTGCTATTTGACGATTTGGTACATTTTGTTCAGATAATAAAATAATTCTCTCCTTCTCGCGAATACTGAACTGCTTTCCTTTAGGCATACTTTTAAAGGTGTCTTTAAAAATAGAATTCTAGAAAAAGCTATTCTGACAACTGAGCTCTTGAAATGACGAATCTATGTGAAGAATATTTAAGGGAACCCACCAAAAAACGGCATTTAGGGAAATTTTCGAGGTGCGGCTTTTTATACCCGTTACTCGTAGAGTAAAAGGGTATACTAAAGTCGTGCAAATGTATGTAACAGGCAGAAGGAATCATTTCCGACCATATAAAGTATATATATTCTTGATCAGCATCAACAGCCGAGTCGATATAGCCATGTCCGTCTGTCCGTCTGTCCGTCTGTCCGTCTGTCCGTCCGTCCGTCTGTCTGTATGAACACCTAGATCTCAGAGACTAGAAGAGCTAGAGCAACCAATTTTGAAATGTAGACTCCTATTGTCTGCACGCAGATCAAGTTTATTTCAAATTTTTGCCACGCCCACCCCCGCCCCCACAATAATAAATGTTGAATATCTCCCACAATTTTTGAGATATCGATCTCAAATTTAAAATGTACATTTATATTCGCAACATCTATAAGCCCTGAATTTTCATCAAGATCGGATGATAAATAGCCGAGTTAAAAAAAATGTTGCATACTTTTCGGCTGACCCACCTCAGGCACACAGGAAGGCTATTAAACATTTTTTTTTCATGAGTAACGGGTATATCGAAGTCGGTTAGAGCCGACTTTAACTTACGCTCTCGTTTTTTTTTGTGACGCTGGATGTATATATAATATATTCTTAGTCAGCTGAGTCGATTGAGCTTTGTCCGTCCGTCTGTCTGTTTCTACGCAAAATAGTCACTCAGTTTTAAAGCTATCGAGCTAAAAATTTTGCACCGAGTCTCCTGTACGCTGTTAATATGTCGGAACTGCCTAGATGTTATGTTTTAGAACTGATCTTCGAAATTTGATCGAAATCGCTAACCGTTGGAGCGAGCTTTTTCAAGTGTATTAAAACTTCGGCACAGACGAAGTTAGCTTTGCTCTTTAGTTTTTATACTCTGTACCGAAGGTACATAGAGTATATTAAGTTTGTGCAAAAGTATGTAACAGGGAGAAGGAATCGTTTCCGACCCTATAAAGTATATATATTCTTGATCAGCATCAACAGCCGATTCGATATAGCCATGTCCGTCTGTCCGTCTGTCCGTCTGTCTGTCCGTATGAACGAAGAGATCTCAGAGATGGTAAGAGATAGAGGTTTGACATGTATAAGACATATATTTCTTATACTTGCAGGCAGATCAAGTTTATTTTCAATTTTTGCCACGCCCCCTCCCGCCCCCGCAATTTGGAAAAATCTTCATATCTCCTACAGTTTTGGAGATAGATCGTTCGTTCCTTCTAGAGATACCTTGTAAACAAAATTATTTATCGATTTGCTGAAGGAATAATCAAGATCGGATGAACGATACTCAAGTTATGGGCAAAAAACGGCCAGTTAACACCACCCACCCCCCCACCAACAACCACAGCAACATACCCTAACCGTTCAACACAGGCAATCTTAGTCCGAGAGAGAACGAGAGAGAGAGAGAGAGAAACTTAGAGAGCGCACCGCGTTGTGCGCGGGGTGTTAACTGGCCGTTTGACTCCTGAGCAAATGCGAGTGTAAGGGTACAGAGTATGTTATAGTCGGGCTTGACCGACTTTCTTTCTTGTTTTTTTTTAAATATGTTCTGGAAATCCATCCGCTTGTCCCTCCATGTGGTGGTATTACCGAACTCGAGAGAACTTACAAGTTGGAGTCCATAAAAACAACAAGATTTTTATACAATTTGCTAAGTTTTTAGGTTCAACCCATAAACTATATATATTCTTGATCTGGGCGACGAGCTGAGTCGGTTGAGCTTTATTCGTCTGTCCGTCTGTCTGTTTCTACGCAAACTAGTCTCACAGTTTTAAAGCTATAGAGCTGAAACTTGGCACAGAGTCTTTATTTTACAGCACGCTGCTAATATGTCGGAACCGATCGGATCGGATGACTATATCGTATAGCCGCCATAGGATCGATTGGTCGGAAATTGGATATTAGTGAGAAAAACTTGTTTGGTTTCAATGTTAGCATCCCTAAACTCGGCCATTATTTGTATTATATGCTTTCAAACAGATTTGCAAATTTTGATCAAAATGGGGTGACTATATCTTATAGCTGTCATAGGGCCTGTTGGTCGAAAAATGGGTCTTACTGAGAAAAACTTTTTTGTTTTCAATGTTAGCGTCCTTAAACTCGCTGATTACTAATTTTATATGCTTTCAAATAGATTCGGAAATTTCGTCGAAATCGGCTGACATAGGACCGATCAGTTGGAAAGTGGGTCTTAGTGAGAAAAAGTTTTTTTTTCTTAAACTCGCTGATTACTAATTTTATATGCTTTCAAACAGAACCGCAAAATTTGCTGGAAATTTGATAACGATATGTTGAAATTATGAAAAATTTTAGATTTTTGTTAGAGTTCCTAAATTCTGATATTTCAAAACCAGCATTTACCAGTGTATAAAAACTTCAGCATATACGAAGTTAGCTTGACCTTTTCGTGTTCTTTCTCCTTGGCTCTTCGATTATATTGCGTAGAATTTCGTGACTGGCCAAGACTGGCCTACTAAATTGAAATGGTTCCACTTGTCAATACTTTCTAGTTTTTATGCAACACCAAGCAGGCGTGGCTTTCTACACAAAGGGCTGACCTTAAAGCATTTATATTTCCAATTCATTTCACATCGAGCCGCCTGGCTGTGCGGTTCGGTCTTTATTTTTCTAATTTTTTACTTGGATACTTTCTTTTTTTTTTATTATATTCGCCCACGGTGATTCGGGGTTTAGATTTGAGCTTGCGCCTTTAGAGCGGGCTCTTTCTTCGGTTCGGCCTCTACAGCAGCTTCTTCGACTTCTTTATTTGTTTCAAAAATCAATCATTACCTTACTTCTTTTTTTTTATTATATTCGCCCACGGCGGTGATTCTGGGTTTCGGCAGCAGCAGCTTCATCTACTTCTTTTAAGGGCTCAACCTCTATTTATATCAGATTATTCTACATCTACTTTTGTCTGCGTGTATCAGCCTCTACAACAGCTTTCTTTATGGATTACTCTTCTACAGCATCTAATCCCAGCGGCTCAGCTTCTTCTTCTTTGCACTCGGCCTTTTAAGCAGCTTTTCCCAACGGTTTGGTCTCTACAGCAGCTTTTACTTGGGGCTCAACTTCTACAGCAGCTTTTACTCTGGGCCCAGTCTCTGAAGCAGCATCTTTTCGCCATGAAAGGTGTTCCGCAGTGAAGGAACCCAAAATTGAGAATTGTTGAGGCTATTTTTTCATAATTTTTAGCAGATGCGAAGTCTATGTTTCTGGTGCCTGGTAGCAAGTTGTAGGAGTACCCCCTTAAGTGGGCCCTCTCCCAACCGATCGGAAAAATATTACCAGATACCCCACTTAATTTATTACGATTTTACTTCTGCTACCTAATAGGTGCTAATAGGTCAGCCACTCCCAACCAATCGTTAAATTATTGCCAGCACCCGGTTTTGGCCAAACTTCGTAAATCTGTTTTAAAGCATATAATATTCATGGTTACTAAGTTTGAGAACGCAAATACTGAAAACCGAAAGTTTTTCGTAGTAACTTTCCAACCGATAAGTTCCAAGACAGCTATGGGATATGGCCAACCGATTTTGAGCAAATTTTGCAGATCTGTTTAAAAGCTTATAATATTCACGGTTACTGAGTTTGAGAACGAAAATACTGAAAACAAAAATTTTTTCCCATTAAAACTAATTTTCCAACCGATCAGTTCCGAGGTATCTATAGCATATAGGCACCCGATTTTGACCAAACTTGGCAGATCTGTTTACAAGCTTATAATATTCATGGTTACTAAGTTTGAGAACGCAAATACTAAAAACAAAAAGTTTTTCCATAGTAAAACTCATTTTCCAACCGATCAATTGTGAGGCTTCTAAGGGATATAATCAACCGATATTGATCAAGCTTGGCAGATCTGTTTACAAGCTTATAATATTCATGGTCACTAAGTTTGAGAACGCAAATACTAAAAACAAAAAGTTTTTCCATAGTAAAACTCATTTTCCAACCGATCAATTGTGAGGCTTCTAAGGGATATAATCAACCGATATTGATCAAGCTTGGCAGATCTGTTTACAAGCTTATAATATTCATGGTCACTAAGTTTGAGAACGCAAATACTAAAAACAAAAAGTTTTTCCATAGTAAAACTCATTTTCCAACCGATCAGTTCTAGGACAGCTATAGGATATAGGCATACGATTTTGACCTATCTTGACAGATCTGTTCAAAAGCATAGAATATTCATAATTGCTGAGCTTAAGAATGCTATCATTGAAATCAAAAAAGGTTTTTCTTTCTAAAAGTTGTTTACTGACCGAAGGATCCTATGGCAGCTATAAGATATAATCCTCCGATTTTGACTAAACTATCTAGAATTGTGTGAAAATATATAAAACTAATATGAATGCCAAATTTTAAGATGTAAGCATTGGAAACAAAAAAGTTTTACTCACTAAGACCTTCCTTTTCTATAACAGCTATACTATATAGTTGTCCGATCTTGATTAAACTTGTTGGAATTCTAAAAATGCATAAAAAACTAACAGATACGTAGTTTGGAAACGATTGAACCTAAAACCAAAAAGTTTTTCTCACTAAAACTAGTTTTTGACCGATCGGATTTATGGTAGCTATGGTATATATATTGTCAAACTTGACAGAATAATGTGGAAGCTTGTAAAATTAAACAAGAAAATTTTTAAAGACGCTACCTTTAAAAACCAAAATAGGTATTTTCATTAGAACTAGTTTTTGGACAGTTATATGCTATGTTTAGCTGATTTGAATGGTTTTGAACAATTTATATGTTTTAACTGAGTAGGGACTTAGCATAGCAACCGTTACACTTTACTATATAAACTCTGCTAATCAAAAGGATATCAAGATAATACTTCAAATAAATAAAAAACTTGTCTTTAAAGCCAAAAAAGGGTCAAGCCCAGCTTCTTTCAATCTCAAGTTACTACTTACCCTTCAGCATAATGGAACCCTTCTTGCCCAGCACCATATCCGCATCAATTGAGGTGGAAAAATTGCCCACATAGTTAATATCTAGCAACAAGTCTAAATTCTCTATACGCTGTTCATTTTCATCCAGTTCCACATTGTGTACCGACATCGATTTGATATCCGGAAATTGATCACCCAGTTCCAGCTCTTTGATCTATCGATCAGGAATTCAAACATTAGTGTGTTCTTTTGCTATAGGACGGACTCACCGTTAGCTTATCCAAGAGCTTGCCAGTTGTAGTTTTTGTTATCAGTTCATCCAACTCTATGGACAGTTTTCGATAAAACCATTTGCGTACACGATTCGAGTTCTTAAACTCATGAAATAGAAATTGCATTACGAAATTCAATGAAATCAATGCCGACACACCCTGCAGACTATCCGGATGGCTCTCACAATTGTTGCCAGCGGAAGCATTATTCAGATTGCGCGCCGTTTGCTTAATGTTCTTGAAAAGGAAGAATAATATTATTGTAGCACCTTCGGATGATCCACTATTTGGCAAAAACTTACCAGAGGTAGGGTATACTTGGCATTCATCTGTTTCTGTTCATCGCTCTCATTGGGCACATTCGAGAATTTGATGAATATTAAATACTGCAACAATATCATAACCACACCGCCAATCAGCAGGAAAATCAAACACAAGAGCAATATATTCGAAATGGGTATCTCCATCTCTATGGACCTTGGACTGCGAGGATACGGTTAGACCCTTCCGGGAGGGGACTCTCTTTAAGGTTTCAGTCTTTGTTTGATTTTGCTTAATTAGATGCTAGATACATATGCATGCAAGTGTCTGTAAGTGTGTTTTGTGCCAGTGCTAGCTAATCACTTCATCCATTGGTATCGTGTGCCCTTGGCCTCGTCTATGCTCAGAACTCGGTGCGAATTGCGTGTGAGTTGGGGGGGGGGTTAGGGGAACAAATTCGCTTTATTTTGAATCTAAAACGCCAAAACACTGAACAATTGTTCTAACTAATGTGGTCGTGACCCAAAATCAATATGTACTCGCAGTGATGGCTACGCAGTGCGCATGACCTACAATCAGCTGGACTGTATTAGGCGGGGGTGTGTCCCATAATCAGCTGGTCGAACATGCATATGAGGGCTTACCTGTCACTGTTCGACTTTGATATACCCTAAGATCGATTGTATTGTGGGCTTGTTTGATAGTATTTCAATATAACTATATCGGTTCAGAATGGAAAATGAAAAGTCGGTCAAGCCCGACTGTAACATACTCTGTACCACCAAAGTTTGTATATATCTGATCAATTTAAGTTAGAGGACACACCAAATTAGAAAAAAAAAACATAAAGTGTGAGAAGTGCTGCCCATAGCCGTTGCGGCCAGTGCTACCCATAATAATTGTTTGTTTTCCTTATAACTCAACTATCGTTCATCTAATCTTTATCATTTCTTTGGCAAATCGATAAATAATACTGATTACTAAATATGCGTAGAAGGTACGAACCATCTATCTACAAAATTGTGGGAGATATGACGTTTTTTCCCATTTCCGGGGGCGGAAGGGGGCATGGCAAAAATTGAAAATAAACTTGATCTGCCTGCATGTATAAGAAATATATGTCCCATACATGTCAAACATCTATCTCTTACCATGTCTGAGATGTCTTCGTTCATACGGACGGACAGACAGACGGACATGGCTATGTCGACTCGGCTGTTGTTGCTGATCAAGATTATATATTCACTTTATAGGGTCGAAAATGATTTCTTCTCCCTGTTAGATACTTTTGCATAAAATTAACATACTCTGTCTAACTTTACAGAGCAGCTGAAAGCAGCGCTGCTGTAGCCAACAGCCAACTGAGGACAGCAGTCAGCCAGATCCTTAACAGAAGGTTAGGTTAGGTTAGGTTGCGATGGTAGAAGCGGTGAAGCTTCTTCACTTAGGTCAAAAAAGACCCGTTGTGATACCATATAATCCGTATATTTTTACTCCAAGACAGTAAAGGGTGGGTCTTCCCTTTTCAACCACTTAGAAAGTAGCAAAACAAAACAAGAGTAGCAAAGCAATCTCAATTTCAGAGACGGCTGAAATGTCAGTTGGAAAAGGCTGACCATGGATTGCGAATTGTCTCCTACTGAGTGCTGGACAGAGAAGATGCTGAACGCTTTCTGCTTCATCAACTAAGCAGCAGCTTCTACAATAGACATTGTGGTTGATAACAAGTCTCGCGGCATGCCTGCCTATAAGACAATGTCCTGTGAGAATTCATAGGAGTAGGGAGGCATGCTACCTGTCTAGACGCAAAAGCGTTAAGGTTCTTTTAATGTTAAGAGTGGACCAAGTTATCCTAGAGATTTCACAGGTCAATTTACATGTCCTCAACAGGAACATCTCGAGTTTTTTTTTGGGCGTGTGTAGCACACACATACACACACACATGCAGACGATATCTACAGCAGGCAGGCCGAAAAGCAGCGACAGAGCACTCACCAATACTCACAAAGAAAAGCACCAATACCAATAATGAAATTGTTGTTGGTCAGTTTGCTTGAGCGCGCAAACACCAATCAAAGAAGAGCACAAAACCGGTTTTTCTTCTACGCGTCGCATACACACGAAATCGTTAGCGTGTGTGTCGTTTTGTATGCCTCGCGCCCTGCATGTATACGATCATTGATTTCCTATCTTCGGTGCAATTACAAAAACAAAACGTACTCAAAGAGCATACGGCTGGGCATCGCTGATATACAGCATCTACATCAAAACAAAAAAATCGGACCGCCGCACGCCTTAAGCTTTAGCAGTTTTTCAGAAGCGTTAGAAGGCGTTATTTGCAGTAGCGCTTGCCCTTTTTTGGGCTGATTTCCGTGACCCAAAGTAAAAGTCGACTTGGATGCAAATCGTGGCCAAAATGGAATACCACGGTGCTTTTTGGGCAAACTCCTGACAAATTTGACCGGAAATTCCGAAACACTGGAAGCACTGGCCACGGAACCACCATTCTAGGTAATGACCTGGCAGTAGCAGGTGAGGAGGAGAATATTGAGCAGCTATTGTCATGGGAAGACTTTGGGCTTGCTCCTACCTTAAATGACGGGCGTAACAGCAGCTCGATGGAAGAAGATGACGCTATCGCAGTTGAATTCAGCAGCGCTCCGGTGGCAAGCGCAATTTAGCTGTCCCATCCGTAATAAACGGAAACGGAAGGGTGCTGTAGAAAATGAACGTTACTACGCCAACAAAAAGGCTAATGAAGTGAAGGAGTCCCGTACTGAAGAGCTAAGCAAGCTACGATAGGTTCTGCAGGAGTCCAACAAGTTGCAAGCTGAGCGCAACCAGCTTCTAAAGGAGTATCTTTCCAAAGCACCCCAATAAGACTTATAATAGTTATATTTAAGTTAGTCTTTACTGAGAACTGAATCTCTTAAAATGTTCCTTCACCAAATGTGCTGCTAAATAATACAAATGCATAAAAATATAAGTGACTAATTCGCTGAAGTGATACATATGTATAGAATTAGGTGCGTCAATCCAACAAGTCTTGCAATTTCCACGCAATTTCCTTTAATAATACATGATTTATTTTTCTATGCACATATGTAGGTTAATACAAGAAATCTTTTATGAAATCCCGTTTTCGCGATCCCTCTAGTGAGGCTGTCTGTTGAGGCGCGATGCTTCTGGTTCAATACTTGGTACTTCATTCCTCAAATTCACCGTTGATTAAAATAAAATTATGAAGCATGCAACTGGCCATTACGATGTGATTGGCAAAGCAGGGCGACTTAATATCAAGATATTTAAGTCTTCGAAATTTTCCTTTTAATAATCCAAATGCGCGCTCAATAACTCATCTTATGGAAGAAAATCTGATATTATAATTAATTTGTGCTTCAGTGAGATGACCATTATCTCGAAAAGAAATGTTGGAGGATACGAGCGGCTGGCTGGCTGCTTTATTGGGATATGGCAGCCGACGATAGCATCTATTACACCTGGAATGCCTCGAGATTTCTCCTTAAATATGCCAGCAGTAGTTGCTTGTTGGGCACAACCGGGCCATGTAATATAGATGGATGCTAATCCAGCGAGAACCAGAAATTTTGGCTATGTTGAAACGGTCACCTACAGCCAGAAACGACTCTTGTTTGGCCAAAAGCCAAATTATAAACAAGAGTTTTTTCTCAAGAACCACGTTGGCAATTGTCTCCTCAGTAGATGCAGCGCGTGTATAAAATGAATTAGTCTAAGTATTTTTTGTACTGTGGATTAATTGCCTCAAACGTAGTCCGAGTCATCCTGAAGTGCTCCTTAAATTGGTCCATTCGGTTGTGGTTAACCGTATTTTTTTTGTTTTTTTTTTTGAATTGACGTCTCTGCAAACTATTCCCCTCTACTAAGCCGATCAAGGCCTTGTTTAACGAGGTCGCAATAATATCCTCAAAAAACTCTAATACAAAAAACTCGATCGACGGTAAACTGATTTTAAAAATATGTGCCCAACAAAGTGAGAAAAAATTACCATATTGGTATCGATAACAAGCCTATCGATAGACAACCACAGCTGGTGGTAGCAGTATCACTTCAAAGTAGCGTACTATTTCTTCGCTACTTGCTCCTGTATCACGATACGTCAAATTGGCCATCATGATACCGTATCACTCGAGTTCAGCAGGAAGATCATTCAAAATGTATACATGATCAGGGAGCCAGTTATTCTGCTGAACAAAGCCAATGACACCGAACTCTTGTCATAGAGAAGAGACTGCTGATTTACTTCATAGAAGAGCATAATTAAGGTCCTTTGGGTCCACCAAATGATAAACTTTTCCCATCTACTTACGCACTAACGAATAGCCATCCAACTAGAAAGTTCGTAGAAATTCTCTCAATCTTTCAATTTCAATTTATTAAACATCCATTAATAAGTCAAAGTCTCAATTAAAAAAATTTATTCAATTAGTTTCTTCTGCATTGAAGGGGTCAGCCATCTGGTTTCCGCAATCAATCATCAATTTCGAAGGCAATACTCTTCCCATAGTACGTTCAAATAACCTATTAGAATATAAGCAACATACAATTTATACATTAAGATCAATAAATAACCGGGCTTAAGGAGTACTAGAAGACAGCAGTCAGCCAGCCACTTGAAAAACAGAATCCAGTCCGCATCCCAGTTATTACGGGACAACATTAATTGAATGCATTTTGCAAACAAAAAAATCATAGTTGTAAATGTAGGAAAAATATATATTTATAGTATTTAATTTAGGTTTACTCAGTGTGAACTCGCTTAAACAAGATGACATTGACAATAAAGCCTGCTTTAGAAAAGAAGCTATACACAAAAAAAACTTTGTTTAACAACAAATCAATTAGGAGATACACAAGTGATTCTATATTTTTGATGCGCTGCGGTAAAGTTATGACCGTCAACCGTGCAAAACTATAGCCGAGGTCAGAAAATATGTTTAAAACAAAGGCTATTCCTACACACAAACGATCAGAAAACTTTAAAAAAAATAAGAAAATAGTTTGTCAGCTCCAGGCACAGGTCAGAAAAGATGCCTAAACCAAGACTCAAAAGAAAATAAACCTAAAAAAAAGAAACAAATTTGTCTGCTTGTAACGAACACGCCTGTATAACAACGATTCGAGAGCTTCTCTGTCTAACTAACTTGCACGGCTGTGCTCAGGACTGGGGTGGGCTTTTGCTCTCGAAAACGAAGACGTCACATGACTAAAATGTAGACAGAGTCATAGGAAACGGAACAAGGTAAACCCAAACGTAAAACAAAAACAACGAACGCATCACTTATTCAGAGTGGAAGAACCTTCTCTACCCTCCCTACCTGTAAAAACTCGAAGTAGTTCGTGAGCTTTACCCTAAAAACAAAGATGCCTTGCCTCAAGTGCCCATAAAGAAAGATAAACTAAATCATTTCAAATTCAATATTGCCTTCATGGCTTAACTATATATTGGGGGGATGAGGATTGCATTATACTAACATTATGACTTAAGAATATTTAGGAATATTGATATGAAAATGCTTAAAGATTACGGCAGATAAGTAATGGGTACGAAAGTTACGGCTAAAAGAAAATATAGCTACAAACTACGAATACTCAATCCTTAAACAAAAGGTTCTTATGAACAATTCCATGGGGGCGAAATCACGCAGAAAATCTCCCAATTTAGGGTACGTATAGGATCCGGCTATACTGACGCTCATTCCATTATCGCACAAGAATAAAGGGACGCCATCGCTTCACTCAAATTGTAGCCTCGAACGTTATATTCAGACTGAGTGTTGGTCGGCCTCACATAACCTCACTCTCCCTGGCAACCCTCAATTAGTGTTGTGGCAACTGGCCGTGGCCGGATCGATCCTCAACGAGTGTGGTGGCCACTGCCGTGGCTAAGTCTTGTTGGAGGTTGGGTCACTGGCCGTAGCCAGCGCCACTTAAAGGACCACACTGATTCCCAGTTAAACAATATCGGCCACCGAGGCAGTAATACACTCGGTTGGGCCACAAGCCAACAAGTCGAGGTTACGGCCGCCGACTGCGTCAAAGGAATCACTAATTAACAAGGGCGAATAAATCTGACTATACAGACGAGTCACTAATTTCTCCCACCAATACAAAAAAAACTTCAGAATGGCTGATTTGCTGGGGCTGCCCGATATATCCAAGGATATTCAGCGGCGTAGGAATAGCTCGATGCACGTGATAGCGGAGCAGCAATTTTGTTACAACCGTATAGATCAAAGTCTGGATGGAAAAGAATTGGCCCTCCTAGCCGGAAACCAAACTTGCGAATTTTGACAAGTCGCACACTGCGTCGCCTTTTCCCGCAAAATCCCAAATTGTGGCGTTTACGACATGATCAGTGACATTAATACTTTCATGACGTAGCCTCGCCGCGCTGCCAGGTCGTCTCGTGATGAACCCGGATCTGGTTCGTCAGTTGGGCGGTAGGGCATTCGAAATTCAAAAATATGAAATCCAAATGACTTAGAAAATTAACCGTCCTCATATGCTATAGGGGTTGAACACACGATCGTCTGACCAACGAGGTTAGAAAAGAAGCTAAAACGATAAAAGAACTGACAAAAAAAGAAAATAATGTAATGACTCTGTCTTGGCCTTGTTGGGATCAAAAGAGAGTGTCCAGTGGTAGGGGGAATTGTGGGCGCCGAATTTGTCTTTAGAGCCTTGGGTGGTGCCGCGGCTGGTGCAGCAGGCAGTGCGGGTTCGGGCGTATTTCTGGGCTAAGGCCTTAATTCTGGGACGGGTTACTGGTAAGCGATTCAGTGGTACTTGCTCAAGCAAAAAAGCAGGGTCCCTGCTCGGGCGCCACTGTAACGACCTCTTTATGTGGCCGTTGCCAGAGTTTGTCACAGAAATTATTGGTTTTTGGGACGCTGGGTTCTTGCTTGCTGAAATCGTCCATCCGACCAAATGAGTAGACACCGGGTGGTTCGTGGGTATTGGCTTGTTTATTGATAATTCTCTCGAAGGATGCTCTCAATTCCGGTCGTGTGAGTCGTCTTGCTGTCATGCCGTGGTGTTTTCTTCCGAATGCAGTGCGTCGATCTGGGTGAATCGTAGAAGTGGCCGGTTCATCTCCATGCTTGCCCGTGGGACCCACCCTAGTGACCGGAAGTCGTTCCAACTGTTTACCCCTCTTCCCGCCCTCGCACTGTCCCACACCACACCATACCTGCTGCTCCGGAAAATGATAAAAGCGGCTTTGCAAAGACAAGGCGTACCCAAAAGATAATTTTAATAGTCCAGATCATGATTTCCGTTTTCATGTCTAGTAACTTAATGGAACCTCCCTCCCTCCCTTGCTCCACAAATAGTTTGAAATAAAAAAACACTTTCGTTTTGCATTTAGGTTTGTAATTTTCTGGCATTCATTTGGTTTGGTTTTTTTTTTTTTTGAATTTTTTCTTTTTATTTTTTATTATTTAATTCCTTTACTTTATGTAAAATAAGAAAGTATTAATAGTTTTTTTTTTTTTTTATTAACAAATTTGTTGAAGGCAGGTATTTATGTTATTATGTGTTAATGTGTGTATGTATGTATGTATGTATATCTTGTATATAAATTACAAGTTGTCTTTATAATTACATATTAATTAATTAAACGTACTTCATCCACCAATTATCGCTAGCACTTCTTACGAATTATGTATGTATATTTAAACTGCATCCATTTACTTAGTATATTCAGTTAAGATATTAATTTTTATAGTGTATTATGTATATGCATTATCATTTAAATTTGTCTATGTGTTAATTGTTATATATATATATATATATATATATATATGTACGTCTATACTTTCCTTACTTTTGATGCTTGTATAAAATTCAGGACTACTACGTTAGATTTCTCATGTGACCACCCAAGCAAAGGGTAAACGGAATGGACAAAGAAAAGTAAATAGAAAAGTAAGAGAGAAGTAAGCATGAGGCAATATGAACACTTGCATGTGGAATGGAGGGGTTTATTAGTAAGTAAGTAAGTAAGTAGGTAAGTAAGTATATTTCACCACAACTCCAGCTATAAGGTCATTTTGGTATGTGAAAAGCAATTGGAAGAACAACCATTGCACTGTAGTATGGTAGGATGGGATATTCCATTTGAAAAAAGAAAAGAAAAAACTAATAGAATTTACAGCAGCGATATTCAGGTTGTTTGTGAGCGACAAAGTAAGGAATATTTATCAATATTTCTGGCTAGCCGGTTCCCCTTAAAGTGGACAAAATTATTAGAGAATTGTTTTTTGGTCTATTCAAATGTTTGTATCAGAGATTAAAACCGTAACCGAAATCGTAACCTTTTAAATATGTGTTCTTATAACCGCAACCCTATAACCTTTATTAACATAAGCGTTTATTTGTACCGAAACAGAAACAAATATATGGCTAAATTGCGGTTTTTAATCTACTAGTAAAAGTTTCAATAAACGTAAATTTATTTGATGTATTTATTCGAACGCGAAAGAGACACAGCAGCTAACCAAAATCTTTACTTTCCTCATCTTTCCTTATATTTTTTATTTCTGTGCCAAGTTGTTTGTATAAAAACCTAAGTATTCACAAATATTCCGAAATGCTCCCATATTGGCTAGGTAGTTGCTCCGAAATTCGCAGAACGCAAAACGCAAGCGACGGACTCAACGTGAAATGAAAAGTAAATGGTAAATGTCGCTAGAGATAAGAGCTGGCTTTCTATGAACCAATTTTTTTGTAATATTCTTTGACTATTTTAGATTGTTTTTGTAGACTCTCTTATACAATTTGGATTAAACTCTTGTCTTAAACAATTTGTTTAAGCAGCAAAATGCCTTTTGACAACAACAAATTGCGAGTTGACTGGGGCGATAGCCGATAAGTTTGCCAATACAGCTGCTTAGGCCACGTGAAGTGTGGCAGAACGAATTGGGAATGAAATAGAATTGATAACAAACAGTTGCAAAGTTTGGAGTACTGTTGAAATCGCAAAAGTAAGTGAAAGCCGGAGCACAGCTGATTGTTGTTGTTTGCGCGATCGCCTTTTTTAAGTTTTAAGTTTCTTCCTCTGGATGGTAATGAAAAAGAAAGCCTTAATCGTGCTTATATGTGCATATATGTTTCTGGCACGCCGTCATCTTGACAGCTGACAAGCTTATAGCCTATTCACATTGGGCTACATCCAACATCCACCATCTATTGGCTGCATGTGCCGTAAAATTTTGACGTGCCGAAATTTTCTCATCCATTTCAACATACACGGTGGATGTTCCTATCTCACAATGTTCGATTACGTTTTCAGCCGATAATTTTTAGATGCAACACTTAAAAATTGTGATTCACTGTGCAAATATTGGTATTCACCTCGAATATGTAAACAATGATTGGCCAGATAAAAAAAGAAGAAAAATGTCGGAATCAGCAGCAGTTATGTTTAAAAAATTTATTTGTTTATATTTGTATAATTTTAACATTTTTAGTTCCCACCAGCAGAGTGAAGTGGTCTGAGTCGATGGAGAGCCATCTCATTGACCTGTGGCAGGAAAATATTGCGGACTTGCGAGGGGCCCGGAAGAACTCTCATGTCTACATGGAGATGGCCCAGTTCATGAAGAACGGCGGGATGGACATTTCGTGGTCGGATGTTCGAACGAAGGTTGACAACTTGACCAAAAAGTACAAGTAACTATTTTACTTGACTACAAATAATTTGCAAATATTCACTTGTTAATTTTACATTTTACAGAATACAAAAAAATAAAGTGGGTCCAAGCGGAGGGGCGCCATCAACGTGGCTCCACTACGAAAAGCTGCACTCCTTTTTCGGGTGTTATCGCATCCATAATATGGAAGAAAACGCTTTGGATAATGAGAGTAAGTTTCATCAAATATTTTGATTCTCTCTACAATATTAATATAATGCGTTGGTTGCAGATGTAATCGAGATGGACCCCGATATGGCTGGCTGCAGTTCCAACTCAATGATAGCCACCAGTGCTCCCCCGCAATGCAATGCGAAGTAAAGCTTATAGCTCGTGAGAGGCTTGAGGTGCAACAGCAGCAACAAAAATCGCAGGAGGAGCATCAAGAATCTCAAACGAGATCCTGCAGCAAATAGCGAAAAGCAAAGCCACATTTCAGTCGGCATTGCTGCAGTTCTTAAGGAAGTCAAGGGAGTAGAATGGTTTTATGTAAGATATTTTGCTAAAAATAGAATAAAACAATAAAATAAAATGTTAAGTTATTGTTTTTTTTTTTGGCTTGCGTTCACACAATAGTTTGCTATAGCACATCTGATCTGTTCTGCTGACGGGCTACAATCTGCAGAAGTATTGTCCCAATGTGGTCCAAATTTCATTGATTTGGCTATTGCGATTATTCAACATGTTGTGCAATATGCAGAAGGCCATGATTATGGCACTATTATTTTTTATGTGGCTATCTAGACCTTTGTCAATTCGCCGAAATCGTGCTTTTAAGTGGACAAATTATAGTTGAACGCGCCACCATAAGTTTTTGTAACAATTGGTGTAGTTGTTGCGAAACAGATAAAACAACTGCCAATTTATTCATATTATTTTACAATTTGTGTACACATGAATCAGCTGATTGCCAATGGATGGTGGATGTTGGATGTTGCCAGTGTGAATCGGTGTTTCACATCTTTCAAAAATCCCATTCGTTCCTCAAAGATGTGCTCAGTGTGAAAACCATATTAGGCCACGTGAAGTGTGGCGGAACGAACTGGGAATGAAATAGAATCGATAACAAACAGTTGCGAAGTTTGGAGTACTGTTGAAATCGCAAAAGTAAGTGAAAGCCGGAGCACAGCTGATTGTTGTTGTTTGCGCGATCGCCTTTTTCAAGTGTTAAGTTTCTTCCTCTGGAGGTGAATGAAAAAGAAAGCCTTAATCGTGATTATATGTGCATATATGTTTCTGGCACGCCGTCATCTTAAAGCTGACAAGCTTAGCGCAGAAAGGAATGAACAATTTGTATTCGCGCTTTGATTCTTGATAAGTTTGCTTGTGGACACTACTGTTACCCTAATATTTTTTAGGTGCGCGATGCCTCGAACAAAAACAAGCATAACTCGTGAATTGTTTTCTTTTGATTTAGAAATAAATGATGAGCAATGTGGAAAAGAAGTTAAAGTAAGTGCAGTAACTACTCTGCATATCGCTTAATATTTTTTAAGTGCGCGATGCCTCGAACAAAAACAAGCATAACTCGTGAATTTTTTTCTTTTGATTTAGAAATAAATGACGAGCAATGTGGTTAAGAAATTAAAGTAAGTGCAGCAACTACTCTGCATATGTGTGTGAGAGAAAAATGATTCGGGCACGACGTCATCTTGACAGGTTGACAAGTTGCGTTGTGATCTTTACAGTGGATGGAAGAGAGGAATGAACCATTTTTGCTCGAGCTTTGATTCTGACATTTTTTAAGTAAGCGATGCCTCGATCAAAAACAAAAATTTTCCAGTAATTTCTTTCTTTTGCTATAGAAATCAATGACGAGTAATGTGGAAAAGAAATTAAAGTGCAGTTACTACATACATACATGCAGATTATGGTAAAGTTTTGTTTGTGAAATAAATGTGTAGAAATGTACTGGCTTCCATAGCATGCTAACATTAACTTTGTCAAAGTGTGTTTAATTTAGAGACGGGCATTTTTCAATTCCCTATCACATGTGCATAGACAGACAGTGACAGTTGTTGTGCCTTTTCCTTATCAGTCTGTTTCACTTTGTCGACTAAACGAAATGGAATATGTTTTCTATTTGATTGTTATTGCGCAGGAAAAAAGCGTTCGGCCGGCTGTTCGTTTCGGTTTTAATCTCTGGCTTAAAGTTAACTAATGTAAGGGGGGCTCCCCCCCGAAAATGAGAACCGGTTTACATATAAAAACTTGGTAAATATAATATCAAAAAAATTCCTTATACTTTTTTTTAGTTTTTGTTTTCCTTTTTGGTGAACCTTGTAACTGCACTCCGCGAAAAGCCTAAACCCTTAATGGAAATGAATAAAAAAAAAAAATTCCTTACGAATAATTGCATGTATTTTCTTCTGGCCACGAGGACAAATTGTTATGGTCTTTTTTTTGTTTGTTTTGTTTTGTTTTTTTTTTTTTATAATTTTTGGAAGTATTGAAATAGCTAAATCTGGGAAATTACATATGTACGCAATGTAAGTGTATGTATGTGTAATGCAAGCAATCTCTAGCTCTGATTAAACTATGGATTTTTGGTTTTTCTTTTCGATTCTAGTTGTATACTATTGTATGCTTGTGTGTGTGTGTGTGTGTGTGTGGTGTGTATGTGTATGTAGAGTATAAGTAAGTAATAGTTAATTATCGTACAAATCTGAAGTGAACTTTTAAGTTGGTTGGTTTGGTTGGTTTGTTTGGTGTTTTTTTTAGGGCTATGCGATAACTAGTCGTTAATCGTAAGTACATTTTTGCTGTGTAAATTCGCATAACTGCTCAGCGGTTATAATTATTTGATGGACTTAAGTTATGGATTGAATTTTCTTAGTTTTTTGTTGTTTTGTTTTTAGTTCTTTATTTTAGTTTAAATTACAATATTTGTGCGCTCTTCGATATCCCGTCGTCATTCAAAATGTACGATTCATCCTATCTATACACTAAAGTGGTTTTTTTTTGATTTATTGAATGCAGGCGGGGGGTTATGGGTCGGTCTCTGTGTGTTAGTCAGTGAGTGGGTGAATGAGTGAGTGCAAGAAGACTATTAAATTGGAGATGACCACACTATTTTTTTTTGTTCTACATACATACTGTTTATATTATACACAATCTAAGCGAGCAATTACATATGGAATTGGAATGTATGTGGCTTGAAGTTGCGTTTTTTTTTTGGTTTTTACTTTTTTTTTTGTGTTTTTACTTATATTTTTGTTTGGGAGGGAAATCTTCGCTTAATATTGTATTTGAAATAGGTATATGTGCAATGCACATTGCATGTGTGCATTTGTTTGTGTGTCGAAACAGTTGTGACTTTTAGAAATCAACTTTAAATCAACGTACTAAAATTAAGTTCAATCGAACTCGAAATAATTGCAAACACATTGCATAACTTTCGGCTGCTCGTTGTAGTATTACGCGTTATCCCCAAGTGCTTATTCCGACTACATTTGGTACAAAAGGAACTTGCAAGTAGTGTTAAAGTGTGTTTATGAGAGGACTGGGAGGACCTTGAAACAGTACTGTACAGACAAACCAATTGCTATCCAAATGTAATTTATCTCTGGTGATTTGTGTTGTGTATCGAACTGAAGAAACACTTTGACTAAAACCAAAACAGTTCGCTAAAACCCATATACATAAGGTGAGGCAGTTGGCTATCATGCATTCCTTAACAAAAGCCTACTAATGATTGAACCGGAAGGTTTATGAAACAGTACTGTATAGGCAACCACCAGCTCTTTTTGGTGTACAATGCATACGCTGTTTACAGTTGTGAACAAACGCATTTTTTTTGGACCTCGAGCCAGCTAAACTAGCTAATTAATTATAAAAAAAAGCTTCCAACCTCAAAAATTTCGCACTCGAACCAGTCGTAAAAGTGTTCGGACCACTTCCTCAACTTACAGAGTCTTCGCTCAAGGCTTTATTGTTACAAAATTGATAGCTGCTAGGCCTTATTTTTGTTGAAAAAAATTACACAGAAAAAAGGGCGAACAGAAAATCAAGTTCAAAAATTGAACTTCGGATTGAAATTACAAGTACGAGTACTAGATTCTACTTGAATTAAGTACAAAAGAATTTGAACAATCCTAAAAAGCTTGTATCAATCCAAAAATGCTTATTTCAAGTACGAATCCCAGATGAAAATCAAATGATCCTGACTCGAGATTGAAGTAAGTACGGAATTCCACTGTCAAAGCGAAAGAGCGAAAAGAAACCGAGAGCAAGTTCGACACTGAGAGAGTAAAGCTCTCTTAGGCTAAATGTATACACACATATACACAATTTTGTTTGATTTTTGCACTAACCGTTGCCTTGTAATTCCCTACCAGTTATAGCACTGCCAGCATGAAAAGGTAGCTGCTGAATTGCAGTTGAAGAGTCTTCACTAGTCAACGGCCTAGACCTGGACTGGTTTTCAGAACAGTAATTGTAATGTTGGTTGTGTCATGTTTTTACAGTTTTGTATTTTTACTAATGACCTCGAGCCGGATAGAACTTGCTCGTTAAAAAAGCAGTATGCAGTTCTTTCGAGCTGCTTTTTTGGGGTAAAAATGAGTTTGAACATCGAGCTAAAGTCAATTTGATGCAATCCTTTTTCAGATTGAATGTAGTTCGAGTATCGAGCTCAATTTAATCTCGCGTATTCTTGCACCAAGCCAACTTCGAGATCAAATCAAGGGATCAAATATCGCACCTTCTTGATGGGATCCGACTGAGGGATCAAAGCGAGCTGGAATAACAAGATAAAATCAATCCCATGTGAGCTAAAGTGGGGATCAAGACAAGAAGACATGAATCAAATCAATCCTTCTCGTACTTGCTATGAGAAATTCCAGGTTTAACCGACTTCTGACATCGTTTGGGATTAATTTTAGCTCGAATATCTCATTTCTGTGATTTTTTAAACGTTTCCATTTGCGTTTCCCAAAAGTTTCTATTTGTTGAAATTATAAGATGTCGTCCACCTACACAGAAAAATAATCCCAAGACCATTCCGCAAGCCGCGCTTTTTTTGCTGTTGTATGCAAAAGATATGCTGGCGCGTATAGCTTTCACGCATGCCTTATGGCTACGTAAAGCAACATCAAATTCATATGCGTTCTCTTCTCTCATTCTTATCGAGCGAAGGTTTTGTTGTTGGCGCGTGCGAACCTGCAACAACAACAACTTCATATGTGTCTCTCTTCTCTCTCTCCTATGTTCTTTTGCAAATTCGAACGCAACAACAATCAACGAAGCTTAGCGATTAGCATGCCTGGTATGGCCAAACGCTTTTAGCAATTCACGCCGACACGAGCCATACGCTCGCACATTCTTTTACTCTTTCTGTTTCTTATTGTTGTTGTTGCTGCTTAGGATATATTTCCATCATTAGCATTCAAATAAATCTGGCTAACCCCATAGCTGTTTGTTTTGTTTATCGATGGGCTTCTGAAAGCCCGCATTCGAAGCGTCACAACGCGCTGTCCTTGCGCAACTTTACATACAAAACTATGTTCTTAATTTAGTCAAAAACTATCATGAGTGATGGGACTATACATGTAAAGCAGTGGTGTTCAAAATGCCAAAAGCCTATCCCATGGGATGGGAACTCACATACACGTATAGGAAGGAAGAATACGTGTGTTCTATAGCACGATCGGCGGCTTACTCTTGCTTACGATGTGGGAGTTCTGCTTTTTGTTCTCTCACGAGGCATTTGTTCGTTTGTTTGTTGCTCATGTTGAAATGTCAACATGTTTACTTTGTATTTCGCTGCTACGCACACAAGCGCAATGGTTGTTTATGTGAGTTTGGACACCACTGAAGTAAAGCAAAAACAGAGCGGCTTCTTTTGTTCTCCCTTTGTATGTTTCTGTTGTTAGACGCGAACTCACAAATTTCTGCACCACTTTGACGTGTATACACACGTTCAAGTTTTGTTTAGATGCTTGCTTCATCTTGTAAATGCCGACTTTCTCTTAACAGAAGTAGCTTTACGCACACCCTTATTGGGCTAAGTACACAAAGTATTTGTATAAACTTAAACGTAACGAAATGTTCAATCAACTTAATCTTGAAATATATAGAAATCGTTTTAGACTAGAATAGAAACATAAAAATGTTTGTTGGACACACACACACACACACACACACACACCGGCACACACACATATACCCACATATATTCTATTGGATGTTTTTGTTATCGATTGAAATATACACACACACGACATATGACTACTGGAATGGAGGAGTATCCCCACTTTCTTTTTTGGGATGGTTGGGGGATAAAAATGCGCTCATTTCGGTTCGGTTCTTGGTTTCGTAAGTGTTAGTTATTAGCTTAGGTATGTATATAATCGTTAGTCGTCGTAGTTAATAAGTACATTACATACAAAAATTTGATATCTACAGTAATAATAATAATAATAATAATCATAATAATATTTGGTTTGTATGTACATATATAATAAATATAATTCGGCATTGAAATGTACATAATTGAATTACTAACTTGGTTTTTTTTTCTTTGTTTTGCATTTTTCTTAAGGGGTTAAATACAAACAAGACAAAAACGCTTGCAGATTACACAGATTTTTCGAGCTATATACTAAATAGAGATAACCTACATGGTATGCGCATCGTGTACCTACAATATTTACTACCTATATGTATGCATGTATCAGTTACCTAAGAGCTAAGTATGCTTCGAAAGAGTTCTTATCAAGTGTGTTTTAGCGTTTGGTATTTGTTTTTTTGTTTTTTTACAGTTAAAGTTTTACAGTTTCAGCGATTTCTGGTTCTGGCTTCATCTCTCATAGCGTATGATACGAATACGTAAGCGGATGGTGCTGGGTATGTGGTTCTTTATCATCATCATCTTGTGGTTCCTCCTCTGCTTGCTGCTGCGGCTGCGGCTGCTGCGGCATGTTAGCGTTTTCTATATAATTAATGTCATTATCTGAATAGATCTTTTTATTAGCTAGTGGTGTCGTTATTGCAATTGGTACACTTAATATCATTGCTTGAGTTCTGGTTGTGGTTCGTCTGTGTTCGATATCTCGGTCTCGTTCGGATTGGGGCGATGTGGCTCTGGTGGCTGGCAAGGACACATAATGCCGTTCCTGTGGTTCCTGTTGTTCCTGCTGTTGCATTTGCGATGGCGGTTGTCGATTTGGGTTCAATTCGGTTGTTCTATATAGTCGTAGTAGATGGTTCACTGGTTGCTGCTGTTCGTGTCGTATCGTATCAAAATTGTGATCTAAATTTGGTGCTGATAACGATGAGCATGGGGCCTGATGCTATACCCAGATCTGTTCCTTTCGATTACGCGATCGCAATCAAAGCCTTTGCTAGCACCAATCCTCCTCATCCGAATCGGAGTGTCGAGTATTAAGTCCGCTCTTTGGCTTAAAACCATTTAGAACTGGAGATGGCAGTACACGACCTGTTCGGCCCATAGCCAACGCTTGTTCAAATGATAGCGGTGCTATGTATTCCAGTCTGTGAAGAAACAAGAAGAAGAAGAATATATAGCTTGAAATCAATCATATACAAAATGCTAGCCCATGGGCATTGCAAGGCAACCAATTCCGCTCTATGAGTCTACGCGAAGCTTTGAAAGCAACAAAATCCTCTCCATGAGCTTGAGAGCTTTTCAGTCAACGCAAAGCTTTTGCTTATGCAAGAGTGAATTGCTCACAATTGAAATGCTCTTATAAGCCATGCTAAACTTAGCTGGGATTTACACGGTGAAGCAAAGTTCACGAAGTTTACACATTTAAATGCACTTTGAGTTCTTCAAAAAGCTCTTGCTTGTAGTGCAAAGGTGTAGCGGGGCAATCTACATCGTGATGCAATTCTAAAACTTCTCAATTGTCATTTGTTCAGTTTCTAAAGCAAAGCTCTCAGTTAACCACTTTTTAGGGACCGCCACATCTTTATGAATGCATCTTGATCTCGAATATTAGAAACAAGAGCTTTGTGGAAAAACTTTAAGCTGCAAGAGCTTTTGAAAAGCTTCTTAAAGTTAGCTTAATCTAGTTCTTAATCGGGATTTATACGGTGAAGCCAACCATGATACAACTAATAATGTTTCAGCTTGCAACTCTGCTTGCAAGTCTTCAATGTGTTGCGTAATGTTATATGCACGAGCTTTCAGAAAAAGATCTCAGCTTACAATCCCAGCCAACCAGCGGAGTCCGCAAGGTGCTCCATTAGGGCTCCCTGTACGGTGCGCTGAGCCTCCTAGGGGGGCTCCGAAAAGTGTCCCAAAGGAGCATATCCGCCGGAGAAAAATGCCTATTCAATATATATCAAAAAAAGTGTGCCTTAAGGAGTCCTTAAATGAGTGATTTCGGCGTCCCAGAATGCTCACTCAGATAACCCGCAAAGGCTCCGTGCGGACTCCTCTATTAGCCTATGGTTTTTTGAAAAGGACACCTTAAATCATCCAAAGATAACCTAGACGGAGTGTTTTGGGAGTGGTTTCGGTGATCCGATAATGGTCCGAAGAGGAGTCCCAACACTCAAAAAACTACTCGAGGTGCTACTTTGGGAGTCCCTTTCCCTCCTGCTTCTGGGATGCTAGATAGCCGGTCATACCTTATTAGTTGTATCAATTGTAGTGGTATAGCTCGCCCCATTACACCTCTTTACAGCAAGTAAGTTCTTCAAAACCCTACTGTTTGTAGAAAAGAGCTGTATGGGTTTATTCACACCGCTCTTCTACGAGCAAAAGCTTTTTCAAAATGTTAAAGTGCGTCTTGTTTGTAGGAAAGCGGTGTTGTGTTGTATCTACCCATATCTTTCACAAGCAAAAGCTATTCAAAAACTTTATAAAGTTTGATGACTAAGTCGGGATTTACACGGTGAAGCAAACTTCATGAAGCTTTCGTTTGTAGGAAAGAGGACAAGCGACACCATTTTCCTTCTCTCCTTCAAGCTAGAGCTTTTTGAAAAACTTAATGTAGTTTGCTTCACAAGTTTTTGTAAAATCTGACTGTCTCTCCCTGATGCATGAGTTCGGCAAAGGGACGGTCTAATTTTTATGTTTGTTCTTCATAACTCACCTTTCTCTTTCCACTTCCCTTTCGCGGTCACGCTCGCGTTCATATAGCTCACGCTCCCGATCTCGGTACTCATAACGCAGATCGTACTCATGCAGTCGATCCCGATCTCGGTCCCGATCTCGTTCCCTAAGGCGTTCGCGATCTCGTTCGCGTTCTCTACTACTATAATACATATCTCTAGGATCGCGCAGCAGGTCGCGGTGATGCGGCAACGAGTGAACACTGTGGGGCGTTGAGTGATGCGTCTGCAACGGAAACTGAGGCGGGAATTAGAACCGATTAGATTAGATTTTATATCCTAGCTAATGTACAATGGAACTTACATGTGTGGGACTCGCATTCAGTTTGGGGAAATTAATGTTGGTTGGCTTGAGCTGCAGTGTCGACGGTTTGCTTGGAGTCGGTGGTAGTCGTCGTCCGATTCCTGCACGACGAGAGGCTAGCGTTGGGTAGCTATGCTGCACATGTGTGCCACCTGTATATGCAGAGATACAATAAAAATTACTAAGTGCGACTCGCGCTCACTCGAATCAATCAAAAAAAAAAAATGGAAAAGAACATCACTAAATGCGATCGTTATGTAAGTATGTATGTTCTATATAATTTGTTGTTTATATGTAAATATGTAAATCGATGCACGAAGAATTGGAAGACATGATATGGCAACAGTGTAAGTGTGTGTGTGTGTGTGTGTGTGTATGTATGTGTATGTGTGCCTAGTCATACATAATGGTACATTGAGAACCGTGTATATACATACAAAGTAAGTTTTGTACAATGGAAATAAATTGGACCATGGGTGAGGGGGAAGGGATGTTCGGATTTTGTACAAAATGTACATATGAGATCTTTTTGATACCGAAAATGTTTTTAAGATAGTTTTCCATATCCTTTGGACAAGTTTTCAGATACATACATCAATCTAACCTTAAATGGAAATTATTAATTTCCTTTTTACAAAATTACAAAAGAACACCGTAAGTATCCAAAAGATCATCAAGGAATAACCTTTTTTGTCTTTGTAAAAAATTTAAGATAATATAGCCAAAACTTGACTCTAGCAAGAAGTTACTCGAAATTAAAATGAATGTTTCCTTGTTCTACGGTCAAATGTCGATTACGGTCACACTAAGGTAAACAAAGAACAGCTGTTTTTCTAGCAGCATGCTTTCCTGGTAGTCCCCTCATGTTATAGCCATGGAGCAATAAGTATTAGAGATGCCTCACAATTTTGAGTGGTGTTAAGCTATAGTCGTCGTTGAGATACTTATAGTTAGGAGTAGGAAATCACGGTGGTTAGAGCGAGACGGAAATTTTCCCAAATGAACGTAAAAGAGAGCAAACAGCTGACTACAGACTTTTCGTACAGACTTTTATTACAAACATTAATGGAGTGCCTTTCATTTTATATACCTATAATGGGCTTTTGCGATCTGTTTTTTGATTTAGTCAAAGTTTTTTTTTTTGGTTGTGCTGGCTGGTTTGTACTCAGGTGTAAGCAGGACTTCCATAATGACCCCAAAAGTTGTCTATGATGTTGTCCGCTCTAAACATAACTCCTCACAATTTCCCCTATCACTTTATTTCAATAATGCCAATGCTGAGAATGATTGTGACATAGCCAGACTATTTGCCTCTTTTTTCCAGCTTTGCTATGCTCGTCCGGATACGAACTACGATGTTTCTCCAATTTACCCACACCATATTAGTCGCACTCTAACTGCATTCACCCTCCTATAATGGATCATGGATGAATGGCACTTAAGCCATCATTTTCACCTGGACCAGACAATGTCCCTAGCTGTGTCCTTAAATAATGCGCTGATTTCCTTTGCGATCCCCTTCTAAAGCTGTTTAATCTATCCCTTGAGCTTGGTGATTTCCCCCTATTATGGAAGGAATCGTTTATTATTCCAATTCATAAAAAAGGGTCCAGGTCCGATATAGCCAATAACAGAGGAATCTGTAAGCTTGCTTTCTGCAATTCCTAAACTATTCGAGCATATAATTACTTCTCAATTACAACATTTTTGCTAACCCATCCTGAGTCCATCCCAGCACGGTTTTATACGCCGACGCCTACTCGAATTTTCTGCAATAGTAAATCAGGGATTTCTTCATCGTACACAAATTGATGTTGTCTACACGGATTTTAGCAAAGCCTTTGATTCAGTGAATCATAATTTACTTCTACAACTTTCTCCGCTGGGTCAGATCATACCTTTCCAATCGGTTTCAACGTGTGCGTTTTAAGTCTGCTGTATCCGAAATCGTTCACGTCACTTCTGGAGTTCCACAGGGCAGTCATCTTGGTCCATTGTTATTTAACCTATTCATTAACGACATCCCGCAAGTTCTTTCCTATTCAACTGCCCTTATGTACGCCGCTGATGATCTCAAGCTTTGCGCGTCATTTGACGATCCAGTTTCTCCACTTCTACTACAAAGTGACTTAAATGCTCTGAGTGCTTGGTGCCACCTGAATCGTCTTCCCCTTAATATTGCAAAGTGCAATATTATGACTTTTCACAGAACCAATCCGTATCTCTACGATTTACACCTTTAATAGTGAACCGTTAGTTCGCATATATAGAAGGTCGATGATTTGGGTATATTATTTGAACCCAATCTGAGCTTTAACAGTCATATTTCCGTGATTTGCAACAAGGAAAAAAGCGTCCTTGGATTTATCAAGAGATGGTCAAAAGAATTTAATGATCCATACACCACCAAACTCCTTTACTCATCACTGGTCCGACCAAATCTGGAATATTGTTCATGCCTCTGGTCACCGCATTACCTGACTTACCAGTATCAAATCGAATCAGTTCAGAAACAGTTTCTGATTTTTGCCCTTCGTGGCCTAAACTGGGACACTACCATCCATCTACCCCCCCCCTATGAACAGAGATTGCGCCTAATTGACCTCCTGTCACTTAAATCCAGAAGAATCTGTCATGCTGTTGTTTTCATATCACAAGCTATTGGCTGGTGAGATTGACTCCATTGCTCTTTTATCTGTAATTAATTTCTCAGTGCCACTTATAGAGCATCTCGACACTACACACCTATCTACCTACCGCCCCGCCTAACAAACTATGCTCATCGAGACCCCTTCCGTTGCCTGTGCCTTGCTTGCAATCACACCTATTCACCTATTTTCTATAGAGGGCTCTATTCACTGTCCTCAAGCGTCCTCAAGCTAGGCTATTATTAATATTATATGCTTTCAAACAAAAATCGGATGACTATATCTTATAGCTGCCATAGGACCGATCGGTCGGAAATTGAGACTTAGTAAGAAAAACTTTTTTGTTTTCAATTTTATCGTTCTTAAACTCGGCGTTTGTTAATTTGATATGTTTTCAAAAAGATTCGCGAAATTTGATCGAAATCAGATGTTTATCTGTCGAAAAATGGGTTTTAGTTAAAAAAAATTTCTGTGACATTTGCATTTGCAAGGGTATAAAAACTTCGGCACAGACGAAGTTAGCTTGGCCTTCTCGTTTTTATTTATTTTATTTACCCTAGATTTAAATTTTTACAACTTACTGTTACTCCTAGAATTAACTTATATTGTAGTGTTTAATTTCTCAGTGAATTAGTGTAAACTGCGCCACCATTCAGCCTATATCCCAACCTAGTCCTAGTCAAAAAGTCTATTGAAGAATGAACCGGGAGGTTCCTAAAACAGTACAGCGCCACATTTTCGGACCTCAAGCCCGATAAATTAAATTTTCTAGTCTGTTTTATAGCTAGTTTTCAGGATTCGTTCATGAGAAGCGCGAGTAAGAATCTATGGTGGCTTGTGTTATCAATCGATAAACAACCCTGGAACCTCTGTTTCATAAAAGTAGTTCCGAAGCAACTTTAGGTAGAATTTTTCAGTCAAGACTTGGCTTATTAAAAGTTTGGTTCTTAGCTTTTGTGTAACAATTCTTGCCTTTCCGCGTATTTTCGTTATGTTTTTAAGCAAATTGCTGAGATTTTGCTCACTATTCGCCAGTAACTTAATACCGAGCTGAAATGAACTGAACTGAACCATTTTATTTTCCGGTTTTTTATGTTTCAGCATTTTTAAACACATCAGCAAAAAAGCGGTTCGGTTCGGTTGAATTCGGTTCAGAACCTGTTTGCGTTCAAAGTTTCTAAGCCAAACATTGAAAAACCGGTATGGTTCGTGTTTTCGAGTCCTTCTAACCTCCCAAAACTAAACCCAAACCGGACCCACCATATATGAAAAGAGGTTCGGTTCAACACAATCACTTTAAATAAAAACAATTAGATAAAATCATATCCAAATATAATTTCCACAGGAAGTAGGTGCTACTTTATACTAGGGAATGATAAGCCGATGGCTAAGAATGACACTTTGCAGCGTGGCCCGGGTGGCGCACTATTATGTGCACAACTTTATAATGTGGTTCCAATCTCCAATGTAGTATGACATCTCGGTTGGCCGCCAATGAAATGAAGTCTTTTATGGTCGGATAAAAGATTGCCTAAATACATTTTCATTAATATTAAGGATTCTGTCTACTCCGTAGCCGGATCAGTACCATGGCTTTGGTCTATGGCCGAACCGCTGGAACATAGCCGTTAATCGTTCAAAGAGTCAACATGATCGCTATGAGATCCCGAAAAGTTGATCGAGTGCGATTCCTAGGATCAAAAGGATACCGCGGTTAAATACTTTGGCGTATCTCTGGACCGCCGCTTCACCAGTCTATGTGTCTCGGGTAGTAGCTACGGTTGCAGCTATGACATTGAAGCTCAATTGGCTACTCAAGCTTCAAAGTGGTGGATCTGGGGTACGGCATGCTCCACTACCCTCAAGAACCTAGAATCTTCTATGTGAGGTCCCTGGTATGAGAGGCATACAATTATATACCGCGATTTGGACGCTTTGCCATTATGCGCCCCAAATTAATATGCACACCAGCAGGTTTGTTTGTTTGTTTGGTTATTATTATGTATCATAGACTTGCCTCTGATCTGGCGACAAACAGGCTTAGAAGTCGTCTCAACCTACGACATCCTATCGGAGGGCATCTCTCGTGCCGCCTTAGCAATTTGGCATGAGTGTCCCTTTGGCACCATCCCCTGCCAATCTTTGCACACTGCTGTTTCCCCAACAAGATGACAGCTCATAACAAAAACATAAAAGCATTCTCCCCAAATTTTTGCTCACCACGTCCAAAATAATTGTAACCAATATATTCCTGAGCTGTGTATCAGCTGTTCTCTCGATCCACACGCGCTATCGATAGGCCAACTATCGATAAGAAACTGTGGGTTTCGTTCATGTTGCTGGATACTCAAGTTTGGATATGAAGTTTGCCAGGAATTTTTAGTTTCCGCGGTGCTGGATACCCGGCTTAAGGCTGGTTTTGGTTTTTATTAATCCATGAAGTCATCTTAGCTTAGCTTTCGAATATATTTTTCCTAGCTATTGTACGATTTTTTTTAAGCGAAGATCATTTTGAATGTGCTGGAAGTGTTTCAATTGTCAACTGCCCCAAAATATGCCATGCAAAAAGAGTAATGCAAATTTTCCACCAATTACATTACATACTTAGGGGCGATTACATGTTTATTAAAATAGTATATTTTCGTTCAAAAAAAAATCGTAAAATTGTTTGATATAAATAATTTGAAGTATTTGTGTTCATTTCCTCTAATCTATCAAATAAAATTAGTTTTACACCAAGTGCTTGATTTTACTTGCATCTCTGCTTTTTAACAAATCTCAAAATTTGTTATCATTTCTTTTACAAAATCTGAACATCCCCTTTATGAGCTGGACCCTTTTCAGTTTTTTGTTACATACATATATGAATATCAAATAAATGTACACATACGTATGAGGTAATATTTTGTTTTTGTTTTTGGTTTTTTTTTTGTTTTTTTAATGTTTTTTGCACAAATCACAATGTCAGTTGACTGTATGCATTGATTTGATCTTCCATTGTAACGTATATAGTATGTAAAATAGGTATGTAAACGTGAAATATGCAACAATAACAATAGTGCTAAAGAATTATACATAGTAGTTTGAGAGATATGATGTACAGGGTGTTTGGTCGGTTATTGGTAGCAACATGCACGACTGTGTGTGTGTTGGGCTTTTCAGAGAGAGAATGAAACTAGAATAAACGTAATAACAGTGCAATAATTCGAAAGACATTCATTCAAAACTTGTAGATGGATAGATAGATTTAGATTAGATTAGATAGAGCTCTAGTTACACACCCAGAAGAACTGCATCAGAAATACGAGTAGTTTCTACATATGTACGATATTATGGACTATGATGGGAAAGTGAACCCAACCAGAATTGTCATATTACTTAAGCAGAAGGTCCCCAAAAATTTTGTATTCAAGTGAGAAATAAGAAGCAATTATAAATAGAGATTCTTGGTCAGTAGATGGAACTGGGGCGCTGGGATTCGCTTCTTTTGAATTTCAAGCAATGTGCACACATTACAAATGAAGAAGAATTAATGATTATTTTTTTTTGGTTATTTTTAAAGCCCCTTCTCTAGGATGTGTGGTAGCTGTGTGGGCCTCAGGTCAGGAGGCAACAAGCGCGACAAGGCGAGTAAGCAATCAAGACTAGGTTGGATTTTTACTGAAATTTTTTTTATAGAGCGACATTTTAAATTCCGGAATAGCTAACTTTTATTGCGATTGAACATTTTTGACCGTGACCTGAAGGAACGAATACTGAAGCAGTAGTTTGCGAAAAGATGAAATGAAAACCAACGCAAACATCAGATCTATGAAAAGAAAGAAATTTGGGCCCAAATGGACCCTGCCAAGTTTTGTACATTTTTTCCAGTCACAAATTAGTAAAAGCGCTTAAAACTAGCGTGTTTAGAAGTAAAGTCTAAGGTAAGCTTTTGCAAGCTTTTTTGCCTCAAAAAAGAGGTGCTTGAAGCCTCTTTTGGCGGTAAAAAACGAAGACACCGCAAAAGTATGTATGTCATTGGGTACCAAGGCAAATAACCCATTAAATTTGACATTTAAAGTGTTCCGAAAACTCCGAGAGTCCTTTTTCAGCAGCTAGCGTCTCTCAGTAGCACAAGCATTTGTCTCGTTTCGAACTGATTTACATCGCTTACAAACAGACGGCGCACTATGAGCAATTGTCTCGCTACAAGTGAGTAACAATAACAAAATCCATGCGTACCGGCTGATGGCTAGAGCTGGTCGCACAAGCAGATGTGGTTGGCTGCTCGACTCGTGTCTCACTGATAAGGCTTATTTTTATACCCTTGCAGAGGGAGAGAACCAAAGGTTTGTAACGCATAGAAGGAAGCATCTTCGAACACATAAAGCAGAGGTGTCTAAGCCCATTTCGCAAGTCACGCATTCGTTGTTGTTTTACGCAAAGGTATAGCAGACGAGTATGGCCTGCAAGCATGTGTTATGGGCTGCGTAAAGCAACAACCACCCTGCAGTGAAATTGTCTAGTACTAGTAAAAAACAAAAACTGTCCTACACATAGTTGGAATGCAAGTAGAATTTAACTGGTAGCAATATATTCTATATTCTGGTGAGTTGGGCAACAACAAATCTTAGCTTGCGAAGAAATATTCGTTTGAAATACCAATTTGAGCTAGCTCTAATCCAGAGATGGGCGCGTTGCAACGTTCCAATGCACACGAGGCAGCGTGTGCATAGGACCTCTGCCGCGGCCGACTGCACAAAATCACACGTACGCTATAAGCATTGAAAGCTATTTATAGAACACGAATGCGGCGCACGCAAATTGTGCTTGTATGCGTGTGACGATATGTGTGCATGCCCATCTCTGCTCTAATCCAATTGAAATTTAACCGGTCGCAAACGAATTCGTGAGGAGTGAGTTGACCGACAGATTTCGATGTATTGTTATGCTCAACAGCGACATAAACGGTCTGTCAACTAGTTAAAAAAGGGTTGCTGCAAGGACAACTCTCTCCCGCCTATGCCCTGTGGCATTAAACAGGTTGCAAATGGCTGCTGGCGAAGACAATTGTCACTTGCCTATGACATGCCTGTGTGAAATAGACGACTTCAATACATTGATTTGGATAGGAAGTGCAACCAGTTGCAAGTTTTTAGCGACTGCTACATTTCTGGTTGTAAACTAGACACTTTACCTGCGGGGCAATTCATATGCGTTCTCTCCTCTCTTTCTTTCCGAGCCAGCCATAGCTACCACGAGCCGAAGTCGGACGTGTTTTTAATCAAACGCGAGCCGAACTCATGATTGTGTTAATCGGTGAACACTGCATTGCAAGTAAAACTGCTATAGTCTGGAGAGAGCTCTCTTGCTCACCAACACAAGCACACTTTTTTGTCCTCTCCATTTGGCCGGCACTGGTTTTGATGCGCGTACGGACCTGCAACAACAACTTCATATCTGCCTCTCTTCTCTCTCTCTCTCTCGCTCCTATGTTTCTGGAAAACTCGAACGCAACCACAATGTTGCTTATGCGTAGTGAGCGTAGGTCACGCCGCACACACACACACAAACAAAAATCGGGTCTCTATTTCTATTTCTTGTGGTTGTTGTTGCTTAACGTGGCCGTAAGCTCATTCTGGTCACCCCTGACATAAAGTATATATAATCTTGATCAGCATGACAAGCTGAGTTGAAAAAGTCTAGACCGTCTGTTCGACCGTCTGCTTCTATGCTATTTTCTCCGTCAGTTTTTAAAACCATCTTGATCAAACCTTGCACGTAGTTTTTAGGTACAAATACGCTGCACATTTGTCGGAACCGGCCGGATCGGATGACTATAGCATATAGCTGCCATAGAAACAATTGGTCTAAAAACTAGTTTTAATAAGAAAAACTTGTTTGTTTTCAATACAAACGTTGTCAACCCTCGTATTTATAATTTTTTTATGCTTTCACATAATTCCACCAAGTTTGATGAAAATCGGACAACTATATAGTATAGCTGCCATACAAAAGATAGGTCTGAAAAAAGTCTTAGAAAGAAAAACTTTTTTGTTTTCAATACAAACGTTCTCAAACCTCGTATTTATAAGTTTTCTATGCTTTCACATAATTCCACCAAAGTTGATGAAAATCGGACAACTATATAGTATAGCTGCCATACAAAAGATAGGTCTGAAAAAAGTCTTAGAAAGAAAAACTTTTTTGTTTTCAATGTTATCGCTGCCAAACTTGTTGCTGATCAATTTTATATGCTACCACACAATTCCGATAAGTTTGATCCAAATCTGATGACTATAGCATAAAGCTGACAGAGGAACAATCGGACGAAAATGTAGTTCTAGAGAGAAAAACTTGTTTGTTTTCAATGGTAGCATCATTATTCCTTTCAGCTATGAATTTTATCTGTTTCAATACAATTTTGGCAAGTTTGATCAACATCGGATGAATATATAGTACAGCTGCAATATAGCAAACTGGCAAGTAAATATATTGCAGGCTATCAGGGTATATAAACTTCGGTCAAGTCGAAGTTAGCTTTGTTCAATTTCAACTGAGTACTGAGTACCTTTACCGCTGAATACAAAGCTTGAGAAGCTTTACTTTACAGCTGGTGAAACTGAATGCTTTTGTAAAGATTTGACTGCTCTTTGTAAGGACAAAGAATGTTAATGATTGAATTGGGAGGTTAATGAAACAACTGTACAGTCGACCAGCTGGTTTTAAAAAGTTATGAACAAACATAACTTATTGAACTGGAATCTGCTAAAGGTTCTATGATTGATTTTCAAAGAGTCACAACTTTTCATCAGATGTTTGATACGCGGGGGGGTCGAACCCCATAGTAGTCGCACGCTCTAATCAATGCATCAGAATCTGTGCACATGATGAGTAGATGAGGTCCAGTGGACTGTGAATTTTATTGATGCAGTAGAAACTAGTAAACATTTCAACAGTTCGTTAAACTTAAACTCTCACAAACTGAACTGAATAAGTGGTCTAGTCTAGATTGCCGTTTTCCCTGCCTGCTTTCCCTGTCCCTGTTGCTTTTGCCAAATTTCTCAGTGTGTATGGAAAATAGTTGTGGATGAGGATGAATGTTTGTACATGGCAGCACCAGACATACATACGAGATGTGATTATATAATTATTTTTAGTAAGTAGTTGTTGTTTTGTAGCTGTAGTTTGTAGTAGTGGAGTGGTATGGGAACTAGAGAAATGAATGAGGGTTGGTGGGTGTACATTTTACATTTGTTATGATTCCGACCTCCAGCTGATGCTGCTGGATGCGGTGTGTTTCTTTTTGTTTGAAGCTGAGAGTTGATGGACGACTGATTGATTGATTGATTGACTGATCCTCAAATGGCATGACAATACATGTTGGCAACTAAGTTGGTACGAGTACGAGTTAGTTACGAGTAAGCATGTCTGATTTCTGATATGTTTTGTAGTTTTTTTTTTTTTTTTTTTTTTTTGGTTTAAGGTAGAAATGTTTGAAGAAATTTGTGTAGAAGAAAGTACTAGCATATATAGGAAACAATTTGAGTTTTGAGTTTGAGTTTTGATTTTGATTTTGAACATTGTGCTAAAGATGTACCCATATCAATCCCATAACCAAGTCTGTCTCGTTCACGCATCTCCTGAAGTCGAGCGGGACTCGGCGATCGTGACCTTTGACATAGACTTGTTGTCCCATATGTGGGATAAGGCAGTTGAGTGCGTTTACCGCGCGACAAATGGCCACCATAACGAGAAGGCGAAGGCGAACGGGCCGGACTTGTCGATGCTGACCATGAACCTATATTGTACATATAACAACAATAATAAAGAAAACGTAATAATTAAGGATGTCGGGGCACAACAGTTTACGTTAATGTTTGGTTTTTTTTTGGTTTGTATTTTAAGTTCGGTTTTAGGAATCGTGTTAGAATTGCATTAATTATCGAAAATTAGGTTGGAAAAAAAAAAAAACAGAGATATGTTTTGATATTTAGAGATTATTTGGATTAAAGATTCAGTTTATGGCGTTTGATTTGGTTTCGTTTTTTTGGTTTTGGTTTTGGTTTTGGTTTGGATTTGTAGACATATATTCATATATGTATATAACTAGGATACTACAAAATAGGTATAAAAAAACTTCGGCCACACCGAATGCTGGAGTAAATGTATGCATTTCGTAAGTACATCAATAATTTTGGGCAGGAATTTTTACAGTTCAATTCGAATGTGTTAAATTTCGGGGGGTAGGAGCATCCAGTGGAGGAGGTTACACAGAGAACAGACATAGACATATATGTAGTAGAAGTAGGCGTAGGGCGCGCTTGGGGCGTTCTTACATTGAACACACACATCGAGTCAGTTAAGTATAATATCGTAAGTATATGGCGAACATACGTGTACGTGTGTGCCACAAAACCAATAAATACCTCTTGGATACCGCGGATGACTGTTGCCATGCCTGGGATGGCGAGTCTCCTTGACCATCTCTACAACATTAGATACGGTATCGGAGAACCCGATATCATGATGTATGTATTGATGGCCACGCCGACGAGGACTCGGAGAACGGGCCAGTGGCGAGCCGTTGTGCCTGTAAAGAAAATAATGAAAGAAGGAAATTTATTACACATTGGTTTTTTGGTTGGGAGTGGGGAATTGGGTAAAGACTACTTAAGGGTATTCAATAGTCATGCTTAAATGGTAAATGGTAAAATTACAAACGACTCTTTGTGATTCATTGTAGTAATTGTTGTAGTTCACCAGCTGAAGTAAACTTTCCCGCAAATTGTGTTTTGTTGGCACAAAAGTTGACATATTCGGAGCACACAAAAACTATGTTGTTTACACTTTAGCGAAACGAAACATACTGAAAAAAAAGACTAATGATGAGGCTTAAAAATGAAGTTGGTTAAAAAGCAGGACAGATGAGAAATGCAACGATTGTTATTTGAGCTAAGGAGAAGGCCGTCTCCTTGGTCGCCTTTCGTGAATGCAAAGGTCGGACGGATGTCGCCTTTTGAGCCGTTTCCGTATCCTTTTTGTCGCCAGCTCATTGGCGAGACGGTTTGTGTGGACCACCAAGTGGTCTCTATATCTGCTGGTGTAGCGGTTGAACTGGGAGCACACTGATAGAATGCCAAGGTCTTTATAGATGATGGAGTTGTGCACATACAAGGGTGCAAGATGTCGTTTTGCATCGTCTCGACCGTTTTAATGCAGATTTCACAGACAATACCCCAGAGACAGATACCCCAGGTCCAGGTTGGTATGATTATTGACTAAAGTATTATTATCTTTGATCCCTGATTTCGATTTAAGGAGCCAGTCCAATTTATTAGTCTTAGTCTTAATGGTCTTAATGTGGTCAGGCCAAGTAAGTCTCCTATGCAGTCTTATGCCCAGGTACCTGACAGAGGGCGTATGTGGTATGACTGGATCGTTCAGCTTAAGCCTCGGTTTTTGTAAAGGTGCCGGGTTGACAGTAATATTCCAGCTTGACGCCCTAGCAAGAAGGATTGTACTGTGGCTGGAAGCCAGGAAGGCTGTGTCATCAGCATAAGTGGCTATCAGTGTGTTTTGTGCGTCTGCAACCGGCAATTCAGCGGTATACAGGGTGTACAGTACAGAGGCCAAGTACACTTCCTTGAGATACACTTCCAATGCGGCGGATGCTCGAGAGCTTGTCCCTCAGCTGGACCAGGCTTCTTCGAAAAAGGAGCGCAGCAAAGAAAATTCCTTATTTGGAAGGAGGGATTTGAGCTTAAAAAGCAGGCCGTCATGCCATACGCGATCGAATGCTTATTGAATGTCCAGGAAGACAGCAGTTCAGTAAAAGTCCTCTGTGTACCTGTTCTGGGGCTACAAATTGGTGTTCTGGGAGAGCTTCGTCCACAGCACTGACTGTCAACATACGTCTGAAGAATATTCTCTCGAATATTTTGGAGAATGCAGGCAGCAGGTTTATTGGGCGGTAGGCATCAGGGGTGGAGTCAGTCTCCGTTCCGCACTTCCATTCGGAAGGGAAGTGACAGAATCGGTTCATCGAATTAAACAGCATAGGCCAGAAACAGGACAAGGCTTTCACTACACTGCCGTCAACTCCATCATAACCAGGGGCCTAGGTCGGCTTTAATTGTTTGATTTGCAGACGGATTTGACTTGGAGATATGGGTCTCATGGGAGATAAGGGCCCTGGGTCTGTATACAAAGGGCATTAAGCTGCTCCTCGCCATGGCCTGAATGTCTGGCTTAGAAAACATTTGTGGAAACCTAGGGGGACGACAGGGTTGTTGTCGAATTTTGGAGTAATCGAATGCATCCTCCGCTCCTTCATCGATGGAGATCTCAGTTCCATGTTGAGGTTCACCAACTGCTCTAATCTGCTCTGGAAGCAGGAGATATTAGCCTGTTTAGGAAGGAGAGGAGGAAACAGTACAACACCTTCTCTGCCACTGCCCTGCTTTAAGTAGAAGGAGACTTAGGACACTTGGTCAACCTCTCCTACTCAACCTCTCGGAGATATCCGGGCTAGAGATTCCAGCTCTACTTAAATTCATTCTGTCCACACAAGTACATCCTTTTTAAGATCGAGTTCGACCACAACCAAACCAGAAAAGCCTATACAACCTAACCGAAGCATACAAATCCTCATGCAAACTCACAGTTAGCAAACGGAGAACCAGACCCCCCTGGTGGACCCCAGCGCTGAATGAGCAGAGGAAGGACGTGCAAGAATGTTTTAAACTCGCCAAAAATGCGGATGAGCAAATAATTTGGGAAGAATACAAGATAAGACTTCGCTTCTTCAAAAAAGAAGTACGAAAGGCAAAGCAAAACGCGTGGAGAACCTTCTCCACCAGCATAGAGAAGGTCTCCGAAACAGCTAGACTCAGGAAACTGCTGTCAAAGCAGCCACCCATGCAGAGTCAGCTGAAAACGAACGACGGCCACTGGACGGAAAGCAGCAGGGAAGCGACATGCGCTCTTCTTGATGCGCACTTCCCAGGCTGTACTGTAGTCACTGAGTCAGATAAGCCTCATGACCTACACACGCATCAAATCAACATCCCAAATAACATCATCACTCCAGAGAAAATCCGTCGGCCAATCGACTCGTTCGCGAGTTACAAATCCCCAGGACTGGATGGAATATTCCCAGCCATGCTAAAAACGAGCAAATGCGCAATCGTCCCATGGCTGCAATCCATTTTTGAAGCTTGCTTGAGATGGAGCTGTGTACCTGTGGTCTGGAGGACAGCACGCGTTGTATTCTTGCCAAAAGCGGGAAAATGCAGTCATGTGCAACCAAAGGACTACAGACCCATAAGCCTCACATCATTCCTACTCAAAACAATGGAAAAACTGCTAGATCTCCACATAAAAGATGGGTTAACAGGGAACAAACATGGTATCGCCATTGGCCCAAAGTGGCCTAAGTGGGAGAACGACTTGTCGTTCTCAGCCATCGCAACCTAACCTAACCTAACCTTGTAACGCATAGAAGGAAGCATCTCCGACTACATAAAGTTAATATATTCTTGATCAGCAGGACGAGATCAAGCTACAAGGGTATATAAACTTCGGTCGAGCGAACCCATTTCTAGTTATTTTCAACATTTAAACTTCTTAACCATTTTGGAGTTGCATTGAGAAATGCTTCCTTAGTACAATGTACGAACACTGAAGTAAGCTATTGTGCAAATGTTAAGTTCCTCTTACTCTTATGGTGTGGGTTACAGTTAGTTGATGATATTATATAGGTTTCCAGATTAGCCGAAAATTAAAGTTTAACTCACCTCAAGCTAGGCGAACGACGATGACCATTCATGTACGAATGTCCAGGATGTAAATGGCCAGCATCGGCACCGGTTAGCGACTCCTGTGATGGATGTCTCGATGCGTCTTGCAGTTCCAGCATCTAATGAAAAGAATGGTTGAAAAGGCAAATTACAAGCCGATATTCTATTAATAATAATGAATAACAATCCAAGTGGAAATCGTTCGGAAAATACATTTTTCCAAATGAATTCTCATGGATCTATTCATTGTTTTCTGTTTTGTTTTGAGGGGGGGGGGGGGGAGGGTGGTAAAATCTGTTTACAATAAAAACTACGAAATGTTGCCTATGCTCCTTTAAGGGAGCCAAGGTAAATTATATATGTTGTACGTATAAAAGCTACAAAATAAATATACACATTTCTCCAGATCTATGTATATTCGTTTTGCTTGCGCAACTTGTGGGAGGGGTGGGGGGGGGGGGGTTTATATTTATATATATGTATATAGATATGAGTATAATATCAAAATAAAAGCAAATATTACTTCACTGCAACAGAAATACATATTCAAATGCGAATTTAATTGCACTAGATTTGAAGTATCGAAAGGTTCTCAAATGCAGGGAGTATACATATTAATAATAACCTAGATTATATAGGGCGTGTGTTAACAGTTAAAACAATTCCATACACTACTTACGAGTATACATATACATAAACACAGATATATATATATATATATATATACTGTAGCTGTCGTTATCATATATATTGTTAACTATTCTAGCTTATTTTTTTGTTCTTGCTCTTGATATGCCAATTGTTGTACCCAGATTTAGTTCAAACCATTTTCATTTTCCTAGTTTTATGTGGGTATGTTGAAAATCAAGTGATGTGATCTTGTCAGAAAAAGGGGAAAATGAAGTTGGAAATTCTACACTATATATACACACACTATATATTACACTATACATATATATATTTGTATTCTTTGAAGCAAGCAAAAGCAAAGCAAACATTCACAAGCAATTGAAAACATGCATGTATTGACTACGTATATACTTGTATGTGAGTATGTCTATGTATTCGTGTGATCGGTGACAGATCGGGTCCTTTTGTCCTCGAGGTATACTTACCACAATTATTACATATATAGTATAGTATATATATTTTAATGTTAGACTAAGGTAACAAGTATTTATGTATTTCAACCGTATACTGAACAATTTACTACGTACACATAAAGCCAGGGCTATATGTATGTATGTAAAAATATCTACTGGGATTATACCACTAGAAATCTAAAAAGATTGCCATTTTGTGTTGTTTGAACTTTTTTTTTGTTAGAGAGAGAGAGAGAGAAAGAAGTTAACACACGGAAGTAGCAAATTACACCAAGAGATGAAATTAAAGTAAAAACCAGGGGGGGGGGGGGGGGAAGAAAGATTTGGACAACAACAAAACTCTTGAAGAGCCGATTTCTTAAGTAAAGAGCCTAAGGATTTTACAAATTTAATAAGATTGAGTTTAAGTTTGTTTTATTCTATTTCAGCAAACATTTTGCATTGCATTTTTAAGGGATTTCATAGTTCCAAATCAGTTTTAAGATCAATTGTACTTCAGTTTAATTTGTTAAAGAACGGAAATATTGAACTTTTTCTGAAACTGATTTGAAGCTTTCTCTTGATAAAGGCATCAAGATATCCAGTAAAGCCAAGTGCTGGTGATCAGATCAAATTTTTAAATTCTGTCTGTTTTCCTATAAACTAACAAATTTTCCCTAAAATTTCTTTCAAAATCTTTTCTAAGTATTCGCCTATTTGACTAAACGAAGCCCTTAGACCAGGCGCGCCCAGAATGACGGCTTACGGCCGCGTGAAAACAAATGCATACGGATTTGAACGATAAGAAGGAGGAATGCCCAGAGAAAAAAACATGCGACAAGATGTGTGCAAAACAGACGTGTAAATGGAGCGTCGGGCTCAACCGAAACAGATGAATACCGCACGTGTACAAGTTATACCCAATTAGATATATGTCAAAATTACATTTGATGAAGCCTCTATTGGCTAATAAAATGGCCAATTGAAAATGTGTGGGTTCATTCAAAATGGAATATTGTAAACGAGGGTGATTTACCCCCTTTTCTGATTTGTAAAACGCTTTTACTGCGCGATCACTTCGGCTTCCGTATTCACAATGTCAACACGGTTTGTCTAGAATGAGCTTACGGCCGCGTGAAAACAAATACAAATGCACAAAATATATCTCAAGCAATAACAACAACGAGAATTTGAAAGAGAAATCTGATTTTTGTTTCTGTGTGTGTGTATGCCGCCGTGAATAGCGAAAAGCGTTCGGCCACTGCGAGCAAGGCGATCGATAAATTTGTTGTTGTTGCTTATCAATTTGCCAGCGACATAATAGAGAGAGAGAGAGAGAGAAGAGAGTCACTTATGATGTTGTGGTTGCAGGTCTGCAAGCGCCACTAACAAAACCTTAGCTCGGAAAGAAAGAGAGGAGAGCACGCATATGAAATTGTGGTTGCTTTATGTAGGCATATGGCGCGCGTGTCCCGTATACGCTCGAGCTATTCCTTTGCGCAAAACAACAACGAGTGCGTGGCTTGCGGAATAGGCTTGGGCACCCCTGCCATAGACAGACGTCGGCTCCGTTTGACCTCGGCGTTGTTGATTCAGTCATTTACGGGTGTGTCCCAGAATTCTCTAGAGATTTTCGTACAAGCGTTATCATTTCAAATTAAAACTGTTTGACTGTATTTGTGAAGGGCCCCGGCTACTAAATTAGATGACGAAAGTTAAGATACCTCTTGAATCTCTTGAGGATACGGAAATTTTGTTTGTTAACCGTTCCGTTCAAAGTGAAATGAGCTTCATCGGTCATGATGATTTTGCACGTTACGTTATCACATGTAAATTTCAACAATCTGAGAGCGTTCGCGTGGCGTTTACTGTTCCATGCTAAAAATCTACTTGGACTGACGCTTCGAACGCGCTATGTAATTAGTTATTAGTAGTTATAGTGTTACCAGATGGGTCCGTCGAATATGGCCAATCCAGTACATCGAACGGTCAAAAAAATCGCAAAATTTGCAAAATTCATATATGAGTTTTGATTCTCATAAAGACGGGTAAATAGGAGGTGGGGAAATCGCGAAATTTGCAAAATTTTATTATGAATTTAGATAATCGTGAAGCTTTAATCGTTGGCAATTGTCGACGGGAAAATAGGAGGTGTAGGCCAAACGGTAAAAATAATTGCGAAATTTCCTATATTTTATTATGAGTTTAGTTCAGTGGTGTCCTATGAGATAGGAACTCCCAATTCTGCCGGCGTCGCAGCCGTTACACGTATAGAGAGAGAGAGAGAGAATCCTCTCTTACGAAGTTCTGTGACGAGCCATTTGTTCGTTTGCTTGTTGCTCATGTTGAAATGTCAACGTTCCCCAGCAAACATTATCATAATCGCCGAAGAGTCGCAGGCGACTCGCCAAAAAGTTTAATTTAATCGCCCGCGATATCGCATTCTGATCGTTTTCTGATCGTCTGTTGGGAGAAAGTGAGCCACTTCAGCGACACTTCCAGGAGAGTCGCGGAACAGTCTTCTGGAAGTCTCCCAGAAGGATCGCCAAAGACTCAATTGAAAGAGTCGCAATACAGTCTACAACCCAGCTAGCATTTGGAAGATAATTTTAACAAGAATAACCTTGTTGAGTCTTTTTCGATGCCTTTTGATGATTAAAAAGAGATTAATTTCATGTGCGATCTAAGGAAGACTCGAAGATGAGTCATACATATGCTCAAAATGTGATTTGTTCAAATTCGACAAAAAAGACTCGCAAGTGATTGGAAATATGACTCGAAAATGAGTCGAAACTGATCAGAAAAACGGGTTATAAACGACTCTTCAAGAAGAATCGAGGCTAGGGTACCATTTTCTCCCGACAAAAGTATCATTTATGATCAGAAAACGAGCGCAATTATGACTATTTAATTCAGACAGAGGACTCGAAAAAGACCCGAATGTGATCAAAAGTTTTGTAAAATGCTGGCTGGGAATACATTATAAAACTATATAAAACTCCTAGTCTCTCAAAGTTGCGCGGTTCCGTTACTTAAGCTTCTCCCGCCGCGCTTTCGAGATAATGTATTTGTTATTGTTAAATTGTCTCTTTGATGCTTGTCTCTGAAAGTTAAGCGATCGCCTGGGAGATTGAATCTTTCCCGCGACTCCCAGAACATAGATAGATGATTGAATCTTCTTTTCTTCTTTTTTCTGCGATCGGCGACTAAACAAACTTCTGGGAGTCGCGGGGAAGATTGCTAGAACATTAAATCTTCCAATAATCTTCCCCGCGACTCTCAGAAGACTCTTTTTGGCGATTGGCGATTAAACAATCGCTCAATTGTTTGCTGGGTCACTTCGTATTTCGCTGCTACGCACATAAGCGCATTGCTTGATTGTGTGAGTTTGGACAACACTGGTTTAGATTGTCATGAAGACGGGTAAATAGGAAATATGGTTTTCAATGAAGTGTTAAATCTAAATCATTTTGTTTTCCTCATAACTAATCAAATTTTGTGCAAATTTTATATATTGTATCTAAATAAAAAATGTTTATTTTTGGTGGTCGAATTTCGACCACTGGGCGATCCTAGTCATATTCAATGTTATTTTTACACTAATTGTTCTAGACTTGAAGAAATCGGCCCTTCAGCTCTAGCCAAAACTGAAATTACATATGTGAAGAACTCACCACTATTGCTTAACTAATATTTAGAACGAAAAAAAGGTCAAAGGTTTCTCAAAGCACAGTCAAAGCAAACACACACAATCAGCTAACGTTTGACCGCACTTTGAGAAAATAGTGCTTTAGTTTTCTCTAGAGTTTGCTTGTTCCATTGGGCATCAATAAGTCATCTTGGCTTTATGTGTACGTAGGTAGAGCAAGATCGGGATGTGAAGCACGTACTTAGTGACTGGATGGGTTCTGGCAGAAGAGAGATAAAGAACCGCCAACTTTTGACACACAGCTGGCTGGCCAAGTATTTGAAGTACGCTTGTGGTGGGGTGGGGTGGGTGGGGGTTAAAGCGGATGATGTTTGTCAGGAGGGTGGTGGTGGTGGTGAGTGTTTTGCTGTCGTCAACACTTGCCCAAGGAACGCCTACTACCACGTACATAGGTACTTAGCACGGAGTACGTATGGTACATGTACTTTGGTATTATTTTTTTTTTTGGTTTTTTTTTTCATACATACGAGATCAACGATCAAATTACAACATTGAGTACGAGTACGAGTACTAAGCGAAGATTTGCGTTTCTAACTTTTCCAATTCAAAAAAAATGTATATATATATATTAAACAAGTGGCTATGCAACATATATATGTACTTATGTATGTATTATCGTACTATTGTGCATAGACATACATAGATATGTACATATACGTGCACACACGATGTACGCGTGCGTGCACATACATATACGTATATGAGTGAGCATGTTGTGGTAGTACATAGTTAGTTAAAGGTTCTAGTGTTTTACTTTCGACTTAATTGGCTGGTGAACAACATTTATATCGGAAACGGATTATGGACACAAAAAGTATTCACATATATTCATATAATACACAATTATTCTTATCAGTTATCTGGATTTGTTTCGAGAATTTCGATAATTTCGCTTTTTTTGGTTTACCGCTTGGAGTTTATCAAACTTATTCACCTTTTTGTTTCTGAAATAATTTGAAAAATTAGAAAAAAAAAACACACAATTTACTTATGTTATGTGAAATGTACAAAGCACAAATATTGTTGTTGTAATTGTTGTTGGTTGTTTTTGTTAGTGATGATTGTGAATGTGAGTGTAAACAAAAACGAAACCCAAATAAACAAATGGTTGTGTGAATGAGTGTGGTGAAGCTCCAAATAAGTACATTTCCATACACATATGTATGATGTATACATGATGAATGACTGTGATGTATGGATGAATGCTTGTTGTTTGCCCACTGCCCAAGTTGATAGATCAAAAAACTTCTTCAAACCAGCGGTGGGTAAGCCCTTGCTCCCATTGCTCGGCAATTGGCGCCAGTTAGTCACACAACAAAGTCAGTGCGAATCGAAGCACGATGCCTTCAAGACGCGCACACAGTCGGCGCAGCAGCTGCATTTTGGTCGATCGAGACTCACTGATAACGGTTATTGGAATGCTCCCAAACTCAAATTTTATGCCCAACGCTGTTTCAAACTATTCAAAATCCAGACTGTAAAGAACGATTCTCATAAAAACTGCTCGTTTGGGTTCAATATTTTCTGAGTAAATTTCAGGACCAAAGATCCACATACCTGAGACTATTTTAGTTAAGTTTTAGCCGGCTCGAGGCCAAAATACTTCAAAGGATGCAACCGGAAAGTTGCTGAAACAGCAGTACAGTCCAGCAGCCTTCTTTGTGGTGTTGTGTGTGTTCCTGTTTTAAAAGTTATGTGCAAACATAACATGACCTCGAGCCGGCTAAATCTTGCTAGTTTATTATTTCCACATATTTGAGTCTTCATTAACAAAGCGGAGTAAACGATGGCCGTTTAAGGTAGGTTTAAGAAGCCACAAAAGAACAATGATCAGAAGTAATCAATTTAACTGAACTTTCGTTAGATTTCCCGAAATGCATTCTCAGGCAGGGTCACAAATGTTTTAAAATCCTCGGAACATCAAGACATAAACTTTATAATTACAAAATTATAAATAAATTTTATGAAATTTCTTACAGCAAACCGCAACCGAACCGGTTCGGCGGCTTATATACATTTCTAACCGCCGTTTCGGTTCCTTACATGGTTTTTTTTTTCAGGGCTGCAGTCGGAGTATCTGGAATTTTGTGGAATCACGAGAATCACCTCCTGCTGCTGTTGACAGAGATGGAAAAGAGCGAAAGATAGAGATCTTCCTTGTTCAGGCAAATGGAGAGAACAAAATCCGATTTACTTGCAAACATGTTCAATAAGGCGACTTTTGATTAACCGCACGATGCGATTGCCGGTATGATGCTGATTTTATTCAACGCTGAGTTTTGTACACAAAACATGTTCGATTAGCCGACTTACATTCAACAGTCTTTTAGTTTTAAATGTGAGTACAAATTGTAGTGCATGATGCAATTTTGAAATTGGAAATGCTATTAATTTTTTGAAAATGCTTTCAGCTACAAAGCTTTTCTAGGTATTTTGTTTCTTTTAAGTTGTAGAGCAGTGGACGACATCTTGTGGTCTGGGGTGTAAACCCAGACAAAACAGAACTAGTATTCTTCACCAGGAGATACAAAATTCCTAACCTTATCCCTCCTAAAATCAATGGAGTAAGCCTAACATTTGGAGACAATGCCAAATACTTGGGAGTCATTCTGGATAGGAAGCTACTCTGGAATGACAGCAATTGCTCTTTTCTTGTGCAGAAAGGCTATAGGCCGAAAAAGGGGTTTTTCCCCATATATAGTACATTGGCTTTACATAGCCGTGGTACGCCCTATACTAATATATGGATCACTAGTATGGTGGCCAGCACTCAGGAAACAATTTGTCCTGAACAGAGTAAATAAGGTACAGAGAAGCGCTGAGATACATATGTATGAGCGGCGCGCTCCGAACCACACCAACGGAAGCGCTCAACACCATATTTCATCTCATACCACTAGACCTCGTAGCAAAACAGATGGCTATCACAACAGCCCTCAGACTAAGAGAATCCGACACCTGGAACGGGGGTAATTTCGGACACTCTACTGTACTCGGCCACCAAGCGGGTATACCGTCAAATACGGACTACTATATACCTCTAACGACGTTCGACAAATCGTACGACGTCTACATCCCAAGCAGAAGCGAATGGGAAAATCTTTCCCATAGCATAGGAGGGGGTGTCTTCTCCCCCAACCTAGACCTAAACTTATCGTTCCGCCTTCCTGACCACTGCAGTGTGTACCAATCGGGAATTGTAGCCATCCAGGAAGCTGCCACCTATCTTAACTAGTTCACGGTCAAAGAAGGAAACGTATTTATATATTCAGACAGTCAAGCCGCCCTTAAAGCACTTGACTCACATACCAACAATGCTAAAACACTTACGGAATGTCGCTTATCTCTAAACGAGATCGCACGACATTTTAGTATACACTTAATATGGGTGCCTGGTGGACACTGGAACATAGACGGAAATGAGTCTGCGGAGAAACTGGCCAGACTAGGCTCAACCATCGAGCTCCTTCCAGAGAAGAGCACGATAGGGATGCCTATGGCTACCTACAAGCTTCACATAAAAGCCGAAACACTGCGTCTTGCTACGGATAGGTGGAAAAACCTTTCCTCGTGCTCGGTAGCAAGACTCACGTGGCCAGAATTCAACCTAAAACGCACTAACACACTTTTGCGTTGCAGAAGGGAACACATAGCCCTTCTGGTGGGTGCCCTGACGGGTCACTGTCTTATTGGCTACGCCTAGGCGTAGCACACCACGATTTCAGTAGAAGTTGCAGATATGAGGAAGAGGAGGAAACGGTACAGCACCTCCTGTGCCACTGTCCTGCTCTGAGCAGGAGGAGACTTAGAATTTTGGGTCAAACCCTTTTAACCAATCTCTCGGAGAAATCCGAGCTAGAGATCCCAGCTCTACTTAATTTTATTCTGTCCACACAATGGTTCAGTATTAACCCCCCTATGGAATAAAGGGCTAACAGCCCTTGCGGCCTAAGTGGGAGAGCGATTTGTCGCTCTCAGCCATCGCAACCTAACCTAACCTAAGTTGTAGAGCAAAATAGTGCTTAATAAGTCTGTTTGAAACCTAAGCATTCTATGCTACAGAACTTTCCCTCAGTACAACAGAAGTAAGCAGTGATGAATTAGGGCATAATCATACGAAATAGTTCCAAATTAGCGCTTATTTTAGTATTAAGACCCATCTAAAAGGTTCTTTCAGTACCATTGAATGCTTTGAGCACTAAATTGCCCAACAGAATTCAGCTGAAGAAGGTATATACTATTTTAAGCAGGTCTGCAACCTAAATTATTGTTTTTAACTCCGATTCGCGGGTTCGAACCGACATGGGCCAATGGTTAATGTTCGGAAATTTTAAATTCGAGTTTTTTGGGAAAGGGTTTTGGTTCGATCTTCAAATTTAAATCATATTATGTGACTAATATTCAAAAAATATGCAGAATTTCTGTATTTTTGATCAGAAAAACTGAGTTTTATGGCCCTATCAACTGAGAATTCATAAGATGTTACTGATAAAATAGAGCGCAGTAGCTGTAAATGGTTTCAACTTTGATTTAGTCGGTTCTCTATTATTATTTGAAACACTTTGATTAGCGTCAAACTCACAGAAATCACGTTCGTCAAAAATCTAAAAAACACAACTGATTGTGGGTGGACTTTTTGTTGTTTATTTTAAACGTCTTTTTAGAATTTGTAATAAGAATCTATTATACTTTCATAACGGTTTCGAGCCTGTCTTAGAACAGATAATAACAATTTTTTGAAAAGAAGTCTTTAATCTCGTTGTACCGAAGCGAAAAATTTGATTGGTTTCGTTTTAGTTTCAGTTCAAAGTTTGAAAAATTCCTAATTCGGGATGTGCAGCCCTGTTTTAGGCATAAGCATGGTTTAAAGAATTGATTTTTTCTTTATTATTTCGACTTTGACTTCTTGGTCAAATTTTTAGCTTAAATTTTAACGAATCAAAATTTCACCGAAGATTTATGCTTATATGCTGATTATGACGAAATCACAATCTCGCCTTTAGATCAGCTCAAAACTGACACTTGCGAATTTTAGTTTAAAACTAATCTATTTTATTCTTGTTTGTGCGGCGATTCGGGTTTTGGCTCGGACTCCCAAATAATCTGGAGATTCTGACTTCAGAGCTGTTTTAAGAGCGCTCTTTCAGTATTTTTGTAGTCTTAAGTAATTTTTTTTTAAAAGGTTTTTATTGGATTTTAGCAGAGATCGCAAAAAACGGTCCCCCGCCTGCCTTTTTCAGAAAACGACAGCTTTCGTGCGACCACATTGAAAAGAGGTACCGAAACAAGCTTTAACTACGCTCTCTGTTTCTATTTGGTTGTGAGAGGAGAGAAACACATTTTTTTTTGATTTTTTTTCACTTAGGTCTTTTTGGGACCATTTGGCTTAATTCCCGAAAAAAATGCATCGGTGTGTAAGGCTCGGCTAACGATATGAATGTATGCGACGAACTATATGTGCTCTCTCGTTCTCTCTCGCATAGACTCTCTCTCTCTGCTTATCTTAAACTCTGGCACAACTCTTGAGTCTGCAACCTTTTCAAATAACATTTTGAGAGTTCGGTCTTCGAGAAGCACGCAATTTAAGACCAATTGACTGAGTTGGGCCTGTTATTCGGTTGCTGTCAGACCGATCAGTGCTGTGTGGTCAACCACAGCCACTTAATAGTGAGCGCGATAACAGAACACATTCGGTTGCGGGAAGCCCAGGCCCCTTTTATATTTGGTTTTTCGTTCAGTGACGTGAGCAGAGCGAACTGACTATTAGCAACAATTTTTAGCCTGTTTTTTTTTTATTTTTAGCTTTTTCTAGCACTTAATATTTCCAAATTTAGCAACTTTCGCTCCTCGTGTTCTGGCAACACTGGTTCTCTCATTGTGTCATTGCGAGTCAGCTCACTTGTTGATTTTTATTTGAATCTTTGCTGTTCAATGACTCAAAGACCAAGCAAGGTAAATATCTGAAAGTATGACATACAGTATGATAACTGAAACACATGTGTCTGCTCCAGAAGATTCATAAGATTTCTTAGCATCCACTTCTTTCGTTCTATGCGTTAAACGTCCACACAGAACGCACATGCATGTACACAGAGGGATAAAAACAGTTCAGAAAACAAGTTGCCTTCAACTCAAAATACGAACAAAACTTTCGTAAAAATTTTAAGCACAAATGTTTTAAAAGTGCTTAAAATGAGTAGAATTCAACTCAGCTCAAGCAGCGCACAGAAAAGTATAAGTAGCCCTCTGGATGTGAAGCTACAAAAGTGTGCGATAGCTCAATGCGCTAACATGCCATTCCATACGTTGTTCGTTAAGTGCAGAAGGTCAGGTCTCGAATCCCAATCAAATACGGAAACAAATTTTCTGTTTTTCTGACAGACTTAAATGATGAACCAAATCGGATGGAGTACCTGGGTGTTGGTGGGTCCAAAAAGATATGTCCCGTTACGATCCGCTTATAACCTTTATCCAAAATCAATACAAATTTTTTCCCAGTTCAGTTTAAAATGTTCTTGAAAACGGAAAAATATCAACTAAATTTGAGTTTTGCGTTCTAAAACAATTGTTTTTGAAGTACGAACGGTCTTGAAAAAAAAATTAGTCGTTCTTGAATTTTCAAGAATTTCGCTCTTGGAATCGAGATAAATTCGTTCCAAACGTTCTCAATTTGGTTTTTTATAGGCAAGGGGAGTGAGGGCAACTGAACTTTTAGAGCAGCTATGCCCCTTCGTATGCTCTTTGGGTACGTTTTGTTATTGTAATACCACCAAACATACGAAATCAATGATCGTATACATGCAGGGCGCGAGGCATACAAAACGACACACACGCTAACGATTTCGTGTGTATGCGACGCGTAGAACAAAAACCGGTTTTGTTCTCTTCTTTGATTGGTGTTTGCGAGCGCAAGCAAAACTGACCAACAACAATTTCATTATTGGTATTGGTGCTTATCTTTGTGAGTATTGGTGAGTGCTCTGTCGAATGCTGCTTTTGGGCATGCCTGTTTTAGAGAATAGCGTTGGACTCGCTCTCGCAGAGAGAGAGAGAGAGAGAGCGCATGCGCAGTTTGTCGATGTCCGACGTTTATAAGTGTGTTTTCGTCGCCTTGTTTAGCTCATGGATGATAGTCGAGTGGGCTAAGCTGCCCCCGTCGCCTGTGTGTGTTTCAGTCTTTTGAGGTACCGAGTTCAAGTCCCAGAAAAGTAAGAATATCTATGTGGCTATCTCAAAATCAATCACAGTTTAAAACAAAGTTTGGATGGTGGTTGGTTGGTTGATAATGGTGAGTGGGAGGGGGGAGAGGGACCACGTCGTTCGGGTCGGGTCGGGTCGGTCGTGTCTCTCACACCCCCACCCCAAATATTCTTTTTAAGTTCTTTATTTTGAGAAATATTTGTACTTGGATAAAGTACTGAATCTCTTGAATCGAGAATTGTTTGTACTTGGATCAAGTACTGAAACACTTGAATCAATAATGTCGGGATCAAAAATTTCACTCTTGATTCAAGAATTTCGCTCTTTTGTCAAGATGTTTCACTCTTACCGTACTTTTGAGAACGAATGCTCTTGATTCAAGAGTGAAATTCTCTATTTTTTCTTTGAATGTAACGTTTGTGCTCATCTTGAGTCCATCGTTCTCGGTTTTTTCCCTCTGTGTAGATTTGTGAGTAAAGTAAAGTAAAATTGGCTCAAACAACACCTCCAAAGGAGGGCCAGGACCAAGCTTCTCTCAATCTATTAGATTTGTGAGTTCACATCAAAAACTCAAGCTAAAAACTCGGCCTAAGCTTCTCTTGTATCTTTGTGTTTCCAAGGCAGAGTACCCCAGCCATAGCCCCTGGGGGCTGAACATACTCGCCAATTCCCACCGAATGCTGGCCGAAGTCATGCATCACTGTGTGCTAGAGAGAGAGAGACACAGTCACATTTTCGCGCTCTCTTCTAAGCTCTTGGACCGTACCCACCTATTTGTATTTTTCTAAGATCAATTGCTCTAGCATTTAGCTTCTTTATGGGCATTAAATGGGCGCTTGATATGATATGATGTGATGACAATAAGGCTTGAATGAGAGTGTTAATGGCATTTGTTTTTTTGGCAAATAGTTGTAGTTAAGTAGAAGGTAGTATAGGTAAGTAGTAGAATAGGTAGGTAGTTAGTTAGTACATTGGACTTTGTACGGGTTATGGGTTAAGTGATGATGGCATTTGCAAAATTACCTAACTGACCGCTTTCTGATCGTACTCCGCCGTGCTAGTGTGGCCAAACTGTTGTGTTCGGCCTCACCGTTTGGGTGGTGGTGCGTGCTCGCTAACAAATGTGTTTGTGAGTTGGCGGCTCCTTCCCCGTTCGGCTCGAAACATATGGAGCCCTGTCGCGATCCTCCTTTGTCAAGGGCGGCCATATCGAGTAGGCAATTAAAGAACGATTGTTTCTGTGTGTGCCGGGTTTTCGTTTCATTCGAATTTTGATTGTTGTTGGTTGACAAAGTTGTAGTTCAAGTTGGGTGAGTGGTTGGTGGTGAGTAATTGATTTTGTTTTTTTTTTTTATGGTAACATTTGCAACGCATTTAGGATTCGGTTTGTTTTTTTTTTTTTGTATATTAAGCATTAAAAAATGGAATGTAAGAATTATTTTTAGAGTAATTGAAAATGTAATAAGTAGGTAAGTAATTAGGTTACAAGGAGCATAAATCAAAAGTAATCGTATATATATATGCAGGTATATATACTAAGTAGGGGCAGTTGGGAATTGGGGGGGGGGGGGTGGGTAGTTAATATAGTAGGTAAGTATGTATGTAGAGAGCATTTTGAGATGTGTAAAGCTGCTAAGGTGGTGTACTGATTGATGCTTACTTGAGCAGTAGCTTAAAGGAGAGTTTTTTTTTGTATTTGTTTGATTTTGGTTTTTTTTTTTTTGTTGTTGTTGTTTTGATACGGTAAAAACATGCGCAAACATTTTTACAACTCACTAAGTTTTTTTTGGAAGAAAAAATCTAAGTATTACCGCTATTATTTAATAATTATTATTTTTGTTATATTATTATGAAAATTTGTTTTTATTTGGTAGATGTGTGCGCCAATTTGTAGATAAAAATATATGGTGGACGGAACAAGTGAGTTTCGAGTTCAATTCTTTCGAGATACTAAAAATCATACAACTGAAAAACCAAATGTTAAAGAAGAATTGTATCTAAATGTTGTTTAAAATTGCATCTTCAGGACAGTTTACAGTTTAGTTTGCATGCCAACATTTGAATTTAGTTTTTTTGTTTTTTTTTGTCGATTGGATCTCATTTTAAGTTTTAGCGGCATTAGCTCTAAAGCAATTAGCATTAATTTTTTATGTAAGTATATGGTATAGAAATATGTATATATACATATTGATTCCTAGCTATGTAGCAGCTATGTATGTATATGTATGTATGTTTGTGGTGCTTGAACTTGGGGAAACATTTTGTGCACTATGAAAAAAGTTGTTAGTCGGTATTCAATCAAATCAAATATTGTTATATAACAAAATCATTGTTCCAGGCTTAGATGCAGAAACAGACACGTGTTTAGCTTAAGAGATTCTTGCAATTGTGTGCGAGCATTTTCCATTACTTAAAAGCGGCAATAGGGGTTACGTTCGTGTTGCTCGGCAAAGTTTCTTAGTTTTTCTATTTACATCTCTCTGGGATTTGTTCTGGTGTGTGTTGTTCCTTTCAAAAATGTGGTTATCATTTCATACTTTTAAGGAGTGTACAGAAACAACTTGATAAGAAAAAACTCAATATTGATGGCAGCAAACAGACGTTGAAGTGCTTGCCTTGACACTCATGATACTAATGGGCGTGTTCAGCAGAATAGTTGATCCCTGAACGGGTATTAGAAAAAAATTATGCATTGAATAGTTACTGCTGTTGAAACAGTGGTGTCCAAAATGCCAAAACCCTATTTCATAGGATAGGAGCTCATAATTCTGCCGGTGGCGAGGGAGAATACGTGTGTTCTATAAATAGCTCGCCCGTATTCGACTTTTTGTTCTCTCATGAGGCATTTGTTCGTTTGTTTTTTTTGGTCATATTGAAATGTCATCATGTTTACTTGGTGTTTCGCTACTACGCACACAAGCTCAAGGCTTAATTGTGTGAGATTGGACACCACTGCATTAAAGTGGCGACCTATTTCTTTGATACATGCTCCTTAGGTTGCATTTTTTAAGGCGTATCACTTTAAAACAGTGGTGTCCAAAATGCCAACAACCTATTTCATAGGATAAGAACTCATAATTCTGCTGGTGGCAAGAAAGAATACGTGTTTCCGAAAATAGCTCGAGCGGATTCGACTTTTTGTTCTCTCACGAGGCATTTGTTCGATTGCTTGTTGCTCATATGGAAATGTCAACATGCTTACTTCGTATTTCGCTATTACGCGCATAAGCGCAAGGCTTAATTGTGTGAGTTTGGACACCACTGCTTTAAAGTAGCGTACTATTTCTTTGATACATGATCCTTAGGTTGCATTTTTTAAGGCGTATCACTTTAAAACAGTGGTGTCCAAAATGCCAACAACCTATTTCATAGGATAAGAACTCATAATTCTGCTGGTGGCAAGAAAGAATACGTGTGTTCCGTAAATAGCTCGCGCGTATTCGACTTTTTGTTCTCTCATGAGGCATTTGTTCGATTGTTTGTTGCTCATATGGAAATGTCAACATGCTTACTTCGTATTTCGCTACTACGCAAGGCTTATTTGTGTGAGATTGGACACCACTGCTTTAAAGTAGCATACTATTTCTTTGATACATGCTCCTTAGGTTGCATTTTTTAAGGCGAAAATGTAAATTTAAAGAGGGCGCCACCTTAACGTAAAGCTTGAACTAAAAATTACCCATTATCCTTCAGCTACATCAAAATTTCAACAATGAAATCGGTGCTACTTGCGTCGGGTCGTCAATTTGTAAAATTGAAAGATATGTTTCTCAATTTTGAACACAAATGGAAAACTTATCGAAAACTTTGGAGTCTCTTCGCGCCCCTTAAAACATAACTTTTTCAACTTTTTTCTTGGTTTTCATGTTAAATATGCACCACAAACTTATGAATCGGCGCCCCTTGATTTGACCTTACATTCTTTATACAAAAAAAAGGCAGTCTAATGCTCCTGTATCATAATACCTCAAATTGGCATCACTCGAGTTCAGTGGAAAGATTATTCTAAAATTATTCTTGATCAGGAAGTAAGTTGTTCTGCTGAACACGGCCAATGAGTTTCAGTGTTAAAATTAGTTTAATTTTGTATGCTTTTCTAGTTTTCTTTTATATTTGGCTCGTGTACACTCCTTAAACCGCAACTCACACTGGCCGCAGCTTCGAAAACAAGTGCTAAAGTCAAAGCTGCGAAAATTTTTGCAAGCTGCGATGCAGTTTTCACTAGTGTAACAAAGGGGCCGGCAGAAAACACATGCACATTTTGGCATTATGTGTGTGAAGTTCATTTTGTTGTTGGCAAAGCAGCGCAGCGACAAGTTGATATGGGTAGTGTCGGTGGGTCGACTGCGCTGCTAGTAGATAGCGACGCATCGACCCCTAGTTAACCATATATATCCTAGATTGTATTGATGCTTGCTTATCGCAGCTGCGATAGCCTGCAGCAACAGCAGACAGCTAATTACTATTTTGTATGGTTTTTGAATCGGAGATTTCGCAACTTTGACAATGCTGCGCCCAGTGTAAAGAGTATTCGATTTCTAATTTAATAAGATTTTAGCCATATTTTTCTGATTTTACAATCGTACAAGACAATAACTAAAGGTAGCGCATTCAGCAGATACGAAATTATTAGTTGGCCTTGGTTGGAAGCGGTTATATCGAACCAATATGGTTGCTTTCGATTTTCAGGTACAGCGTAGATTTCCGACTTTGAGGGTAGTTTTTTCCAAAATTTCTAAGTCACGATGTTTACACCCTTGCAAAGGGAAATTTGCAACGAAAAGAAATGTTCATTTCCGACCTCATAAACTATATATATTCTTGATCAGGGCGACGAGCTGAGTCGATTGAGCTTAGTCTGTCTGTCCGTCTGTCTGTTTCTACGCAAACTAGTCTCACAGTTTTAAAGCTATAGAGCTGAAACTTGGCACAGAGTCTTTATTTTACAGCACGCTGCTAATATGTCGAAACCGACCGGATCGGATGACTATATCTTATAGCTGCCATAGGATCGATCGGTCGGAAAATCGGAATTAGTGAGAAAAACTTGTTTGATTTCAATGTAAGCATCCTAAAACTCGACCATTATTTGTATTATTTGCTTTCAAACAGAATTGCAAATTTTGATCCAAATCGGATGACTATATCTTACAGCTGCCATAGGATCGATCGGTCGAAAAATGCATCTTAGTGAGAAAAACTTTATTGTTTTCAATGTTAGCGTCCTTAAACTTGGCCATTATTTATTCTATATGCTTTCAAACAGATTTGGAAATTTTGGTCAAAATCGGATGACTATATCTTATAGCTTTCATAGGGCCAATTGGTCGAAAAATGGGTCTTACTGAGAAAAACTTTTTTGTTTTCAATGTTAGCGTCCTTAAACTCGCTGATTACTAATTTCATATGCTTTCAAATAGATTCGGAAATTTCGTCGAAATCGGCTGCCATAGGACCGATCGATCAGTTGGAAAGTGGGTCTTAGTGAGAAAAAGTGATTTTTTTTTCCATTTTATCGTTCTTAAGCTCGCTGATTACTAATTTTGTATGCTTTCCAATAGATTCGCAAAATTTGCTGGAAATTTGATAACGATAGTTTGAAATTAAGAAAAATTTTAGATTTTAGTTAGGGTTCCTAAATTCTGATATTTCAAAACCAGCATTTACCAGTGTAAAAAAACTTCAGCATATACGAAGTTAGCTTGACCTTTTCGTGTTCTTTCTCCTTGGCTCTTCGATTATATTGCGTAGAATTTCGTGACTGGCCAAGACTGGCCTACTAAATTGAAATGGTTCCACTTGTCAATACTTTCTAGTTTTTATGCAACACCAAGCAGGCGTGGCTTTCTACACAAAGGGCTGACCCCAAAGCATTTATATTTCCAATTCATTTCACATCGAGCCGCCTGGCTGTGCGGTTCGGTCTTTATTTTTCTAATTTTTTACTTGGATATTTTCTTTTTTTTATTATATTCGCCCACGGTGATTCGGGGTTTAGATTTGAGCTTGCGCCTTTAGAGCGGGCTCTTTCTTCGGTTCGGCCTCTACAGCAGTTTCTTCGACTTCTTTATTTGTTTCAAAAATCAATCATTACCTTACTTCTTTTTTTTTATTATTTTCGCCCACGGCGGTGATTCTGGGTTTCGGCAGCAGCAGCTTCATCTACTTCTTTTAAGGGCTCAACCTCTATTTATATCAGATTATTCTACATCTACTTTTGTCTGCGTGTATCAGCCTCTACAACAGATTTCTCTATGGAGCACTCTTCTACAGCATCTACTCCCAGCGGCTCAGCTTCTTCTTCTTTGCACTCGGCCTTTTAAGCAGCTTTTCCCAACGGTTTGGTCTCTACAGCAGCTTCTACTTGGGGCTCAACCTCTATAGCAGCTTTTACTTTGGGCCCAGCCTCTGAAGCGGCAACTTTTCGCCATGAAAGGTGTTCCGCAGTGAAGAAACCCCAAAATCGAGAATTGTTGAGGCTATTTTTTCATAATTTTTAGCAGATGCGACGTCTATGTTTCTGGTGCCTGGTAGCAAGTTGTAGGAGTACCCCCTTAAGTACGCTCCCTCCCACCCGATCGAAAAAATAATGCCAGAAATGATGATCGGAGCACCTTTTTCCGATTTTACCCCTCCAACCTCCTCCATTAGTCAGCCCCTCCCAACGAATCGGACGAATTTTGCCAGAATGGAAATCGGAGCACCATCGAATGACTATATCTTTTAGCTGCCATAGGAGCCAACGCTCGGAAAATGGGTCTTTGTGAGACAAACTTTTTTGTTTTTAATGTTAGCGTCCCCAAACTCATTCATTATTCATTTTAAATGCTTTCAAGCGGATTTGCAAATTTTGCTCAAAATCGGTTGACTATATCATACAGCTGCCATAGGAACTATCGCTCGGAAAATGGGTCTTTGTGAGAAAAACTTTGTTGTTTTTAGTGTTAGCGTCCCCAAACTCATTCATTACTCATTTTAAGTGCTTTCAAACAGATTTGCAAACTTTGGTTAAAATCGGATGACTATATCTTTTAGCTGCCATAGGAACCAACGCTCGGAAAATGGGTCTTTGTTGAAAAAACTTTTTTGTTTTTAATGTTAGCGTCCCCAAACTCACTCATTATTCATTTTAAGTGCTTTCAAACAGATTTGCAAATTTTGCTCAAAATCGGTTGACTATATCTTACAGCTGCCATAGGAACCAACGCTCGGAAAATGGGTCTTTGTTGAAAAAACTTTTTTTTTTTAATGTTAGCGTCCCCAAACTCACTCATTATTTATTTTAAGAGCTTTCAAACAGATTTGCAAATTTGGCTCAAAATCGGTTGACTATATCTTAAAGCTGCCATAGGAAGCAACGCTCGGAAAATGGGTCTTAGTGATAAAAACTTGTTTGTTTTCAATTGTATCGTTCTTAAGCTCTACGATTGTTAATTTTATATGTTTTCAAAAAGATTCGCGAAATTTGGTTGAAATCAGATGTCGGAAAATGGGTTTCAGTTAGAAAAATTTTATAATTTAACTCTGATATTTCAAAAACAGCATTTGCAAGGGTATAAAAACATCGTCACAGACGAATTTAGCTCGTTTTAATGTTTTTAAGTTTAAACTTCATTTTCCACCACCAATTTTTCAACATCGATGGAGTCCATTATCGACTTTAAAACTAATGCAAACTGATTTTTGTGTATCAAATATGGCGCTACCTTTAGTTATTGTATAATGTTAAACAAAATTTCCTTAAATTTGTTGTGAATCAGAAAAAAGATGCCAAGGGGAACCATCATATCTACAAGGAAGCGATTGTTGTTGAAGCGCCTCTTCGTTAGATGTTGGTGCCCACCTCTCTGAGCTAAGGTGTACTATGTGTGTGTGTGGTGGACGTGTGTGTGTGTGTGTATGTGTGTTATAAGCGAAACATGACCATAGTATAAGTAGCATTGCAGTTTGGGTGTGTCTATTGAAAATTGGGCTACTTTTTGTTTGGAGTTGTTTGGCTGTCGCCTACATCTGCACACCATTCCTAGGCGAGAGAGTATGTACACATGCCGCTAGCAGGTTGATTACGTTGATTACTTGCAGACTCAATTTTATGTGAGAGAGAGAGAGAGACAGGAGCTTCTTATATATAAGAATATATATATATGTAGATATATCAAAAAAGGCAAAAGCAAGATCAAGCGAAAGATACATAGTAGCAGTTGGGTACTGTATGTAAAATTGATTCATTATATACCGGCTCCTCAATCGCCGTTGGGCTATATTTATGGTCGTCATCATCATCGGGCTTCTTCCGCTATTCAAGTAGAGCCCCACCATTGAGTTAATTATCGTTAGATAATTTTGAATTTGCAACAGAGTTGGTCAAATTGTTTCGTAGATGGAATAATAGAACAATGTCAGTTAATTACGCTTTTTTGGTTTGTTGGTACGGGTACGGGTACGGGTACGGGTGGGGGTACGTGAAGTGTTGGTTTGCTTTGTCATACCTCTAAATATCTAGGCAACGATATGTATAATACATGTACGTGTCTGTGTCTGTGTCTGGTGTGTGTGTTTTACTTAAGTTTAGATCACATTCGTTTTCAAACTCGAAACTACAATACAATTGCAAAAACACTTGAGAGGTAAAATATAGAGTATCAACTGTTCATCAACTTCAATGCTACCGATTACTCGACTACTAAGATTGGGTTCTTCATTCCTGTACGGAGGGTGCAACCCTCTGCCCAGAAGACTTGAGTTTGAATTTCAGTTGGGTTTGGTAACGAATTGGTAGTAGTACACTCTTATGGGCAGTCTTTGATATTAAACATAAACATACATATGCGTTCTCTCTATATATATAGATATAATATTTGTAAATAATTGTTGGATAGTATTTGGTTTTCCTTATATACAAAATGTGTTAAACATGAGGTTGCATATAAAATTAATTATATACCTCCTTCCAATTCTGGTTTATATTTTGGTATTTTTTGTTTTTTGTTTTTTCATTAATTATGAGAAGAGAAATCATAATATTACAGTTTTATTTCATTTGTTATTTATAATTTGTATTTGCTTGTGTGTGTGAGTGTGTGTGTGTGTGAGTGTGTCTTTTATGTGATTTAATATCTAGCAATCTGAGAGATCCAATTGTTATATATATATATACTCTATATATATTTGTATGTACATTAGATGATCAATGGAGACAATCCACAAAATTAGCTAACAATTTGCCTGCCTGTCATTTTTTTCTTCTGACTTTCCTTTTTTACTTTCTTGCATTTGTTTTATTTGTGTGTGGGGCAGATTCTGTTGTGAGAGTGGTGGAGCGGACTTACCGGCATTCCCGAATCAATTTGGCCAAATCTGGTGTTGCGCCAGGACTCCAGTATGAGGAAACCTGCATAGATTTTACCCACTGAAAGTTTGCCCTTGTTCAACTGATCAATGGGCGGCACCAGTAGATTCAGCATCTTCTTCGCCTGCAACGGCCAAATGTTGGTAATGGTTTCCCTGAGCTCCATGTCCGCCTGATCCATTTCCTCAGCTGTGAATCGAAATGTCACATATATACATATAAAATATCATCACAATTTCAATTTAAGTCCAACTTACGCGCTCTCATTTTGATGCTCAGATTCTCGCGAATCAAAGCGAACAACGTTGTGGTAAACTGTACTCTCAGCTCATCGTCCAATGGCATATTCATTCGTATCAGTTTCTTGTAGGCCAAACGATTGGGACACTTGTTACCAAATCCCAAGGGTGGATCCATATTCTTCAGCATATCGTACATTTCCGTGTAATGTATTCTACCACTGAATACAGAACAGATATTTGTTAAAATCGGACAAAAAAAAAAAAAAAACAAGCGTTTTCAAAACGCATCACGGTTTCAGTATAAAACAAGTGTCCATCTTCGGTTCGCACCGAAGTAAAGTTAAGTCAAAAGTTTTTCTATCGGAACAATGTACGATCTAGTACACAGCTCACATGAAATCTCAGAGAACGATTTATACTGTAACTTGAATTTCCTTGAACTCAAACTAGAATGGAGGGTAATAGAAATATCTATAATTGTACATTTTTTTTTTGATGACGCAATAACATTGCCTTAATCAAGTAATAAAATGACTTGATTTTGTTATAAGCTTCCTAGACGCGTTAGCACCTTATTAAGGAATGAAGCTACACTCTTTGTAAGTACACACTCATGTAAATATCAGTATTTATGGTGCTCTTTGTAAAAAAAAAATGTTTGTTAAGACCAAATCAGCACCTTATGGCCAAATTTTTCCATGTGAATTGTCGTCACAGACTCGTCAACAGTGCTGCTGCTCTTTTTAGTGTAAAATTGAGTGCCGGGAAAAGTTGTAGAGTCCAATTTCACATATGTTTCGCCCGTCCATCACAATGCATTCTTTCGAGCTTTCGAGTTCTCTGCTTTCTAACTTCTACTTGTCGCTCACTGTTACTTGAAGGTTTTTGGTTTTTTTTGTATGTCTTTAGGTTATTCCTTAGCTGCACCTATTGAGTCATAAATACATTCGTCTGCATCATTTCACAACCGACCATACCGCTTTCTAGCTCTCTGCTTTCTAACTTCTACTTGTCGCTCACTGTTACATGATGCTTTTTGTTTTTTTTGTATGCCTTTAGGTTATTCCTTAGCTTCACCCTTTGAGTCATAAGTGCATTTGTCTGCATCATTTCACAACCGATCATACCGCTTTCGAGCTCTCTGCTTTCTAACTTCTACTTGTCGCTCACTGTTACTTGAAGCTTTTTGGTTTTTTTTTGTATGCCTTTAGGTAATTCCTTAGCTTCACCCTTAGAGTCATGTGCATTCGTCTGCATCATTGCACAACCGACCATACCGCTTTCTAGCTCTCTGCTTTCTAACTTCTACTTGTCGCTCACTGTTTCTTGAAGCTTTTTCGTTTTTTTTTGTATGCCTTTTGGTTATTCCTTAGCTTCACCCTTAGAGTCATGTGCATTCGTCTGCATCATTTCACAACCGATCATACCGCTTTCGAGCTCTCTGCTTTCCAACTTTTACTTGTCGCTCACTGTTACTTGAAGCTTTTTCGTTTTTTTTTTGTATGCCTTTTGGTTATTCCTTAGCTTCACCCTTAGAGTCATGTGCATTCGTCTGCATCATTTCACAACCGATCATACCGCTTTCTAGTTCTCTGCTTTCCAACTTCTACTTGTCGCTCACTGTTACTTGAAGCTTTTTGTTTTTTTTGTATGTCTATAGGTTATTCCTTAGCTTCACCCTTTTGAATCATTGAAACGCTTTTGCCTTAATTTTTGCCTAGTTTCGAGCCGACATCGTTTTATTATTGCTAATTAGGTATAACACCCATTGTTCTAGTTCTGGATTATGTGCACCTTTTTCTCTGCCACTTTTTGGCAAAACTTTTAGTGAACTTATCTCCCTGAACTTAATTATAAAGTGTTTTTACGCAATTTGTACTAACTTTAAAGCGTTTAGCCAATATTCTTTACAAAATTCCATTTTAAGTACAGTAAAAATGCAAAATTCTTCAGAATCGATCAAGCTTTCCAAAGGCCCATTGCATGGCGTGATCGAAAGCTCAAACTGAGAGAAATACTCATTTAAATGTGTGCAGTTTATTTTCGGTACATTCCTTACATTTTACAATTGCGTACACTTCTTAAAAAGGGCAAAACTCCACTCTACTCTTTCAGCACTTAGAAAAGTATGAGTAGCAATTAAGAAGTGTAGCTACAAAAGTGTGCAATGGTGCAGTGGGCTAATGCGGCATTTTATTCGTGCTCGTTTAATGCAAAACGTGCTGGTGTCAACATTATTCTCTAACAATTTGGGTGGGTCTTTGACGTTGTTTTACTGAAAGAAAACTTAATATATATTTTTTACTTTAATCAAAATTTTTCAGTTTCAAAAGTTCAATGAGCGTGGAAATTGTTGATTTAAGTACTAAATTCTGGAAGCAAGAGCGGTTTGATCTCATATACTTTCTTGCCTTCGAAAACCTGTCCCTTTTTAAACATAATTCCATTTTGTATTAAAGCTCTTCATACTCGAGCTCTTCTTGAATCTAGAGACAGTGTTTCACTTTATACCGTTCTTATTTGTGTAAGTAGTCTACGATTTGTATTTGAAGTAAAGGCCTATTTTTACTTTTTAAGAACGAATATATTTTATTTCTAAAACAGTTCGTTCTGAAACTAATAACACCCAAAAGCGAATCGCTTTTACAAAATTCTGGAACAAAACTGGAAAAACTCTAGAGTTTTTGGTCAGGAACGAATTTTTCTGCCTCTTTTTTTGAGTATAGCGATGTCTCTGATCCTAGGACGTTTGGCGGATCATTGTCTATTTCGAACCCCACAATGTAAGATTCCGCCTTTAACCACCTGATGCAATTAAACAAAATTCTGAATGGTTTTTTTAACAGGTAATTTCACTTGTTAATTGGTTTAAAGCTGTTCCTATACCAAAAATCGGCATTTTCAGGTGGTAAAATGAGACCATTTTCATGCAAGTGAAAAAAACGACGCTAAAAAGCAGTGTGGTGTCTGTGGCTTCTGTGACTTCAGTTGCTGCCATCAGTAGTAAAGTATAATAAGTAGCCATTAGAAGCTAATCAAGTTTTGCCGTTCTAGTTTTCAGCTTAAAGATGGCCTCACTCTCTTGTGTTAAAATTTAAAAAAAACACACAAAAGCCAAAAGAGTAAATGAAGCTCTTGGAATCTTCCAAATTTAAATAGGTTTATGCCCCAACAGCACAATTCTTTCTGTAAAACATTCATTGCACTGCACAAAACCAAAGCTGATCACAAAATTTATGACGCTTACTTTCTTTTTACATCTTCTTCTGTTCCATAGACAAAGTTAAAAGTAGATAGGGACAGTAATATTTAAGGTAATTTTACTGCTAGTCCACTAATGTGTTCCCTAGCCTAGAATGTATTTCGCTTGCTTTCTTTCTACTTGTTTTCCTGTTCCAAGGCAAAGTATAAAGTAGATAGGGACAGTAATATTTAACGTAGTTTTTCTTCTATTCCACTAATGTGTTCCCTAACCTAGAATGTATTTCGCTGGCTTTCTTCTACTTCTTCTCCTGTTCCAAAGGCAAAGTTAAAAGTAGATAGGGACAGTAATATTTAACGTAGTTTCTTCTTCTTCTAGTCCTAGAATATTCGTGAGCTGTGTACTAGTCCTTGGTTAAAAATTAACAAATTATCAACAACAACAACAACAACGTGTTGTCTTTAATTGAAGGCTGGGGTGGTTACTGATCCCAACATTCGCCTGTTATTGTGCACCAGCGATTTCATTGACATTTGATATGAAACAAATACGACCAAATAATAATCGTTTAATATAAGTTAAGTGCACGTGCATTTCAATTTCTTTCAAAACAAAAGTGGAAACTTCTACTTCAACTGGAGGTGGCCGTGTTTGTGTTTGGTATGATTTGTATATAGATTTATATATATATATATATTAAACAGATAATTACGTCGCATTTGGATCATATTCCGCCCATATGCGCACAAATTCGTCTAAGTGATGTGCACCCAGTATACTGGAGTCCCTTGTGAGATAATCGAAATTATCCATGATGACAGCGACGAACAGATTCAACATTAGAAACGAACAAAAGAATATAAATGATACGAAATAGGCGTATGCCAGCGTTGAACCGCAATACTCGCCGGGGGCCTTCTCGGCATTCTCATCGCAGGCCTTGCCCTTGAGGCAGGCCAGCATAATGTTTGGCCAGGCCTCGCCCGTAGCACATCTGTTCATCCAGGCGCAGGTGCAAAACGATAGCAGAAATTTATGAATGAGTAAATCGGTAAGTCGGTAAGTGTAAATATAGTTTGAGATAAGAGTTAAGTCTAGAGTATATATACGAGATTATATGCAGCTATAGATGAGAATGATTAATTTCTAGTTATTAAAACCATGTCTCTATACATGTTATGGTACTCGAATGTACTTACTAGGTAGGTATACTATAATATTTACAAAGTAGCTAAGCAATTTTGTTTTGTTTTTTTTTTGTTATAAGGGTGGCCGGGAAATGTACACTCATTTAAGGAAATTAGTTACAAAACTTAATTTGAATTAGTGAGAAATAGCATCCTTCATTTAATTATGTCATAAAGTGAATTTAAAATGTTTGGTTCTTAAAATAGTAAGATTACTCTAGTTACAACTATTTCCAAAACCAGAGAGAAATATGAAACCATCCGAAAGAGATGACAGTGACAACGGGAATTGGTTTTGGGTTTGAATTTGTCACCTCCGACAATGACTTCTAGAAGGGAAATAAGCAGAGCTCGCATATAACAGTTGACCGTTTTTCCCTTTGCGGTCTGCTCACTAACATAACCGAAAAACTCATGCACGCTTGGTCTCTCTCTGAGCAGAACACTTTGTCTCTGTGTGTTTTTCTTTTCAGTTGACTGTTCACCGTTGAGCTCTTCTTGTTATGCTCATTCAACATCAACTTATAGAGAGCAGTCCGACTGAGCGCTCGGATATTAAGAGTCAGCAGATGAGCTTTTTTCATTGTTTTTTTTTTTTATTTTCAAGGTCTCTGTACCTGTCTACGCCTAGTTCGAGGGTGGACGTGAACGGTCTTCAACTATTTAATTTGCCTTTATGACAATGCTGCCCGAAAAACTAATGTTCCTACATTGTACATAGATTTATTATATTTATTATTTATTCTGGTTTAAACTTAACAACTAATAAGGAATTTAAAGTTTCTGCACTTAAAGAACTACGTTTCTCACTCAAAATAAAATGAAGCGCTGAAAATGCTCTTTCAACGGACACCTGAGTCGCCAGTGTAGCCAGCACAGCCTGTGCCCAAGCAGACGAGTGAGGTCGTCAAAAGTCTTTTATTTTCTTCGTTCGCATCAAAACGGTCAGCGAATAAGCAGAGCAAAACGAAAACAAAAAAATCGGTTGTTCGCAGAGCACAGACCGATTTATTCAAGAGAGCATGTGAACGGTTCAGTTCTGACTCTTTGCTCAAAGGGTCCGTAAATAACAGTTATTTTTGAACAGCGAAAAAATGTTCAACTGTTATCTGCGAGCTCTGGAAATAAGGGAAAAGTTCGAAATTATGAACGAATTTCAAAATCTTTAAGAGCTCATATATCCCTTAAATGAAAATCTATAGGGCTAAAAGTAGGCATAAAAAAACAATTTTTTGTCTATTTGAATGTCTTTGTTTGGAATTGTTTATGACAGTTTCACCTGCTTAAGTTTTGGAAAACTGTTTTCATTTGAGAAAAAATTGTTAGGATTCGGTTTCTTTTTATAATATTGGGAAAATTAGAAGAAATATTTTAAATATTTGCAAAATTTTACCTAATTTAGTATAATGTAACTTGATCTCCAAAAAGGTCAAGTCTATTTGCGGCGGCTTTTCGAAAACTGGTTTTTTTTGTTAATTCTTCGGTCTCTGGTTGTGTTTTTGTTTCGAGGATCTTTACAAGCTCTGTCTTAATAGTTGGAAACATTCGCTCAACAGTTTCCAATTGTCTGCATATATATTCAATCGAGGGAGACAAAACGCTTAAACTCTGATATGTTTTTAAACCTTATTGTTAATGCTCTGTCAGTTAACATAAGGAAAGGCTATTAAACATTTCTTACCCTTTACTCAGGGTAGATGAAAGACGGACTGCGCCAACTTCAACTTACGCTATGGTAAGTTTGAAAGTTATTGCCAAAAATGATTCAGTCTACAGAAAGCATTGCGTGCTTCTTAGGTTAGAATAGTTAGAACAGGCTGATCGGTGGAGTTCGAGATCGGGAGATGCAACAGCCAATATCGTTCTACCCTTCTGCTGGTTTCATCGCAACAAATGAGAGTCAGTTCTCTCTCCGATCTCGCTATACCATTACAATAAAAAGAACACACAGAGATCAGTGTTGTTTGCTCAACTTATGCCACTTAATAGTGAGTGCATGAACTCTTTTCGCTGCGAGTCAGCCAGTAAGGCGATTCAGAAGAAAGTGTGAACCGTGGGGGAAGAGTGTTGGAACAATGTGCGAACATTCTGGGAATAGTGTGCAAACAGTGTGGGAACAGTGTGAGTAGCGTGGGAAACAGTGTGGGAATAGTGCGTGAACAGTTTAAGTAGCCTGTGGGTGCAGTGGTGAAACAGTATGGAAACAGTGTGGTAACAATGTGAATATAGTGTGGGAACTGTGGTGGAACTGTGGGGGAAAAGTGGTGGAAGTGTGGTGAGCAGGCTGAGGTTGCCTCTCGTCGAGGTGGTTGTTTTGCCTCTAGTTGAGAACTTTGAGTAGCCTCTAGTTGAGAACTTTGAGTAGCCTCTAGTTGAGGACTTTGTGTTGCCTTGATGAGCACTTTGCCTGATTTGACAGCCTTCGGTTGCTTTTGCGCACTATTATAGAAACGCAAATTTTCAATATTAAAACAGAGATTTCAGATAACATTTCCGGTCTTCCGAAAACACACTTCCAAGATGTTCTGAGATCGAATACCAGTGGCTATCTCACAGTGTTTAAGCATTAAACAAAATAAAAGTACATCTATCTAAATGTATTTTATTTATCTGTTAAAAATAGACACTCGAATTTCAACCCCTGCTCAGATTACAAAGCAGAGCTCAGTAAGAGCTAAGAACTGTATTGGATTTGCAACGTATTCAATGATGTGGACGGCTCTGTATCGTTGATTCGTAGAGTCGTAACACACAGTATTTTTTATTTTTTCGTATTAACTCAAGTTTCATTTGGTTTGTTTTCAAAAATTCACAAAAAAAAAAGGTCCTGAGTGTACATTTACCTTAACCCCAACTAAAGTTTATTAATATCAATTTGGTATTATCATATCTAATTGTTTTTGGTAAACCGAATCTATATCAGACAGACAGACATTTGACTAAAAGGGAAAGATATTAACCAATTTTGGGGGGGAATGTTGGCGCATGGTCTATATATGAATTCTTAATATTGATTTGAAATACATTTACACAAGTAAAATAACTCTAGTTGTAAATTCGGCATCAACGAAATAATATCTATGTGTGTAAGTGTGTGTGAGTCCACCAAAAATACAAGTTTACATACATCATACATACATCAATGGGCACTTAATTTAGTTTGTTAATTAATATTGTAAATAATTGTCATACTTAATTGGGAACTATGTAGAAAAATAAACTGAACTCGGTACTCTTAACCGTTAACCGTTAACTGTTAACCGTTTAACTGCAACAACAAAAGTGCAAAATGTCGGTAGTTCAAGCTCCGCTCTACAGGTTTTGGTACATACATTGGTAAATAGTGGTACATACATACGAATATGTTCAGGTTTTCAACGCTATAAATAAATCTACATACACAGGTACAGTCAACAATTGTTTTTAAAGCGAACGAATATATCGAGTATGTATGCATGTATGTCGGCGCATGTATGTATGAGCTGCAGCTGGCTGTGTGGAGAATGGATTTACCACAAATCCGTGGCACGTACGTACGTACCAAACAAATGCACACTGATCAACTGGTTAATTTATTGAATAGAGAGAGAGTCGCATTATAAACTTAAAAGTATCCTTACAAATGGATGGATGACTCACCGCTAGAGAACTAGTTTAAATCGTTAAGAACTAGGCCTAACCCAACCGGCTATTCCACTATGCCCGCCCCTATATATCTAGGAATTATGCTAACTTGTGTTGTAATTGTATATGTCTAGGGTTTAATATCTAGTTTAGGTCTTATGGAATGCATTGACTGCACAGCTACAGAGTGTTGTTACATACCTGAAGAGCAACATGACGCCTTGTTCAAATGATTGGAAGTTGTTGTGCCTAGTAATGGAATTTTCCACTGTACCTAGTTTGATATTTCCGAACACCTGGGCACGATTTGAATATTATTATGATTAGTATTAAACACAAAAGGGTTAAAACTTAAACACACAAAACAACACTTAGCGCCTCAATCACTCGCGGATTAAACTGTAATCGGTTGTCCTCTGAAACGCAACTACATACGTACAAGGTTACCCCAAAAAATGCCCTGAGAAATGCTACGGAAACGGAAAACTAAAGATGAGATATAGGAAAATGGATGTGTGGTGATTGCTCCTGTATCGCTAACACCAATGCGTTTTTGTGCGGCTTAAACTCTAAAACGTTAAGTTAAGATCAAAAAAAAAAAACAGGGCTAACTATCGAACGGTGGAAAGGGGGCGGGGGGTTAAGTGAAAGCTCGGAAAGAACTTAAAGAAATCACAAGCAAGTGATTGGCCAAACTGAAAGATTTTGAAATTAAGTTCCGTTAGCAAATTGTAAACAAAAACAGAAACATTTAAGCGCTTCTATATACAATTCTTCATCCCAATGCGCTATGAAAAGAGAATGAAAGATCAGTCGGGGGTCGTCTTTTTTGCACACAGACACGAGCCGAATCGGTGAGTAGAAGAAAGCCACACAAGCACATTTTTTCGGTTCTCTCCATTTGGCCGGCCATGCTCCGAAGAGAGCCAACGGTGGAAGAAGAGAGCGCGAAAATGTGTGTTCGGTGTGAATTGCCGAGTGTTGCTGGAGCAACTCTGCTGTCATGCTAACTAAAGAGACTGGGCTTAAGACCTTCTAGATCTTACCTTAACTCATTATGATATGATCAACAGAGATGTACTGAACCTGATACATATATATTGGGTAAAGGTGACCGGTTGTGTAAAATTTTTTTAAACAAAAATCTTATACAAATAATTGCTTAAAGTGACCAGGCAAAGGTTTTTAGATTTCTACCCAAAAAAAACTGGCAAAATATGCTGGATTTTGTGACTCTTTTATATGCATATGATGAGAGAACTGGGAGGCCCTCGAAACAGTACTGTACAGACGGCTTGTCTCTGTTGATTTATATTGATATTTCTGTTATAATCAACCGGTTAAGCAAACACTTTCAGAACACTATCAAAAAATGGCGTTTTCGTCGTCCAAAAAGATTGCCAGCATTTTTATGCAGTTTCATAGGCAACTTTTAGCTCTAAAATTTTCGAACCCTAAGCCGAACCAAGTGTGACAAAATATTTGAACCTGAACCTGTTCCGAACCCAAGTTATCGGTTCGGTTCAAACATATTTAGACCTTAATGCGACAGAGTCTTACAATAGCCCTGCAAGTACAATGCTGTCTTTTGATAAGATCTGGATGGTAATGTTAAGTTTTTAGATCCTTAATTCAAGTTTACTTAATGATTCTTAAATGCAAAAAGTTAAACGACATACTGGTAATATTTTTCATAGACTACAAAGCCTTACATCTGACTTCAATCTCACTTTCAGAAGATGGCGATTTAGAAAGCTATCTCCGTTAGCATTCAGATTGTTGATAGTCTATTCCCACCGGCCGCAGCTTCGAAAAAACTGTCAAATTTGAAGCTGCGAGATCTTGTGTTCATAGGAAATACGTAGACTGGGTGGTACCTCAAACGTTGCAAAATTTAAGCTCCAGCAGAGCTTTAATTGATGTAACCATGTAACGTGTATGTGGTTATCGCTTCCGAGTGATGTTGGTGATACTTTGCAAACATAGAAGTAGTTGACATCTGTTTTTGAAGCTGCGGGTTTGGTGTCAACGCATGTTGCAGTTTTCCGCAGCTTTGACAATGCTGCGCGCAGTGTGAAACGGCTATGAAATCATCATCGACTCAAGTCTAGGTGTTTCAAATACAAAAAAATTCGAAATGTTATTTTGTAGATAGGTATTTAAATTGGTTAAAACGTGAGCCGAACCAAGGTTCGAACCAAAACCTTCACCTCAAGCACGCAAATCGGAACTCTGAAAAAAATAATAGAGTTTGCCGTACTGGAACCTTGTATTGAGTATCGTGTACTGAGTATTGCGCACTCAAAATTGATGAGTATTCATTATCGAGCATTGAGTAACGAGTACTGAGTATCGAGTTTTGAATTTAGAGTACTGAGTAATGGGTACTATATCAAGCACTTAGAATAGAGTATAGGGTATCGAGTACTAAATTTTTAGTACTGAAAATCAAGTATTGAATATCGAGAACTTAGTATTGAGTATCGAGCACTGAAAAAAAGTACTGATTATCGAGTACTGAATATTCGATTACTTAGTATTGATTATCAAGTATTGAGTATCGAGTAGCGAGTAATGAGTATTGAGTTTAGAGTACTGAGTGAAGTGTACTATATCAAACACTTAGAATCGAGTAATGGGTATCGAGTTCTGAATACTGAAAATCAAGTACTGAATATAAAGTACTTAGTTTTGAGCATCGAGTACAGAAAATCAAGTACTGAGTATCGAGTACTTAGTATCGAGTACTGAGTATCGCGTACTGAGTACCGCGTACTGAGTATCAAGTACTGAGTATCGCCTACTGAGCACCGAATTAGAATCGAGTAATGGGTATCGAGTTCTGAGTACTGAAAATCAAGTACTGAGTATCGAGTACTTAGTATTGAGTATCGAGTAAAGAAAATCAAGTACTGAGTATCGAGTACTGAGTACCGCGTACTGAGTATCAAGTACTGAGTATCGCCTACTGAGCACCGAATTAGAATCCAGTAATTGGTATCGAGTTCTGTGTATTGAAAATCAAGTACTGAATATAAAGTACTTAATTTTGAGCATCGAGTACAGAAAATCAAGTACTGAGTATCGAGCACTTAATATTGAGTATCGAGTAATGAGTACCGGGTACTGAGTATCGAGTACTGAGTATCGATTACCGAGTACTCAGTATGGCGTACTCAAAATCGATTAGTTTGTATTGATTATGGAGTATTGAGATTAGAATAATGATTAACGGGTACTATATCAAGCACTTAGAATCGAGTATCGAGTTTTGAAAATCAAGTACTGAATATCGAGTACTTAGTTTTGAGAATCGATTACTGAGTATTCAGTATCTAGTGCTGAAACAAACTTACGCATACACAAGTAAGTGAAAGAGTTCTCTTTGTAACGAGCTTTGCTCGTACCGGGCGTCCCAAGACACCAACTCTTCTTTAAACATGCGGCAGCCCTACTTAAAGTCCGCTGAAATCGAGTCAGTCGGCTCTGAACCGAACTAAAGTCCTTTCATATAATTCTAGGCCGAATCGAAGACTGTAATAGCTAATGGATACGATAGGCGTATTTCGTAAGAATATTTACCAGGGAATCAAACCGAATCGTTTTTCGGTTCCGGTTCCGGTTCTGGTACGTACCGAAACTTATGATTCGGTAAAAGGTTCTGTTTTGGTTCTAACATTATTTCGGTATTCGGTTCCGTATTGGTACCTTGATTTTTATTTCGGTATACCGGTACGTTCCTGAATGAACCGTTAAAATTTAAAGAAATTTTTAGACTAGAATACGGATGTATTCGATTTACATCAATTTTCAATTGCATTCGTAGCTTGTTTTCATAAAATATTTTCAAGTTTGTATTTATTACCTGATTAAAAGTATAGTGAGCTTACGCTCACTTTGGTAGTTGGAACAGCAGGAAGATCTTTTGATGGCTCCTACAATTCGAAAAAACTTTGTCGACTTTTATCTTTGTTATCGATTTAAGCTCAGAAAACCTTGTTTAATGCTATTAAACTGATTTGTTAGATACTGAACTATTAGTATTGTCCCAATTCTTTTTATATAAATACATATCGTTCAGTCACTTTAAGACTGTCACGACTTTTGAGTTAGTGATGCAGAACTATTCGCCATATTGTGTTCTATATGGTCTCTGGAAATATGTTATTTCATTTTAAAGGTTCATTCTCATGTTCCAAAAAGAGTGACATATCTAAGTTGTCCTACAGACGACATCGTTACAGATCCTTCGGCTTACTATTCAGACGTTATATTTTCGAATTGGATTGATTGTAAACAAAAAGATGTATTTTCCATAGAGAATACAAAATCGATTATTTTGAGGTATGCTACAAGTGCGAAATATATGACTCGACTTCAGATAAAGTGTCAGAGCTAATTTCCACACTTAGTTGGACTTGAACAGATAATATCCACCAAAATCAGTTACCCAGGTAATTTTGTGGTATTATTATGTGGGTCCGATTAAATGCCAGGGTAACTTTCTCAAAATTAAGTGCTCGCTGTGTTGCAGTCTAGTTGTTACGCTCAGAACCGAAACTGTACCGGTACAATGTAAAGGTTCTTTTCGGTATTTTCGGTAGCAAGAATAACGGTTCTCGAATACCGGTATACAAAAAATTAAAAAATTTGCGTACCAGTTCCGGTTCTGGTTCTGAGTTTTAATCGGATCTTTTCGGTATACGGTTACGGTTCTGGTTCCGGTTCGATTCCATGGTATTTACTGCTCACATCTTGTTAGACGTTTCAGCTTAACAAGAGAATGTAATATATGAAATATAGTTCGTATGTCTGGAATGTTCGAAACTTTGATAGCTTGTCACATGTGTTACGAAATAGCGTTTCTGTTAGCTCCAAAAAACCCCTAAGACCCGGCAGTTAGCCTTCCTGGTATCGTCAAACTTTAGCGAATTTAAACTTGATCTTTCACCTCTCCCAAGCGCCTAGGGATTCAGATTGAAATGTAAAAATCAACAAAAAATTAAATACATAAAAATATATATAGTTATTGTATTATAATACTATGGAGCGCAACTTCATCTAGTTTGAATCATAACTGCAACAATACAATACAAAAGTACAAAGTTCTGTGTTCTCGCAACTGTCAAATCTAGGCATACTCTTAGCTAATTTATTCATTCATACAAATAGTTAAGTATATATACGAGTATATAGCATTTAATCTATGACCCTGGGATTCACAGTGTCATAGTTTGGATGGGGGGTATTTCAGTAGTTGGTGCCATCTTTTTTTTTTATTGCAAAACTTGTCTAATTATTTAAACTTATACTTAGGTTTCGTTTACCGAAAAAGCAGCATGATTCCTCCGGAGAACGATTGGAAGTTATTGTGGCGATTCAGTTGCGTGTCCGGATCATATCTAATGTTGCCGAAAACCTTTGGTATTTTTGTTTAATTGTTTTTTTGTTTGTTTGTTTAATTCTCTTTAATGGTAATAAACTGAGCTAACTGATCTAAAAGTCTAGAATGTGTGATGTCAAAAATAAAACACAACTGATAATCCCCCCGCTACGAGACCCTAAAGCCGATGTGCCCTACACACAACAATAACGTTTAGCTGCATCCCCAAACGATGGGGCGAACTTACCTGCATGCCAATTATGGCGTATATAAAAAATAGCATGGCTATAAGCAAACAGACATATGGAAGTGCTTTAAATGATTGTACAAATGTCCAGAGGAGGATTCGTATTGTGTATCCTTGGCGGAGCAATTTGATAAGGCGCGCCGCACGAAACAAACGCAGGAAGCCGACGTTGATTGAGTTCGACTGTAAAATATTATTGGCCAAAGTAGAAGAGATGCGGGGGGAAAAAAGCAAACAAATAGAAGAGAGAGAGAAACAGAACATAAGGGAGACATGTATTAGAGTGGTATGTGTGTCCTCGTCCTTAACATAACGTATACACAGGTCCTCGAGATCTGGGGAGAGGGTAGGGTGGGTGGGGTTTCTGGTAGGCGTTTCGTTAGTAGAATGGTTTTTTTTTTCATCTAGTAGTAGGTGCAGTAGTAAGTATAGTTAGCAGTTGGGTAGTAGGAGTTTTGGTTGGGTTAGTAAATTTCAATTCATTAATTAAAAAAAATTACGATTTTGGTTTTTTGGTTTTTCGTTCTAGGTAAAAAGTACAAATCATTACGTTCAAATTTGCATTTTAGTCATAGAGTAAGTATATAATATAATGATTTAGTAATGTTTATATATATATATATTTATAGATAAAGGTAAATGGAACAAAATGCTAAACAAAAAGTGTGTTTCGAATCGATTTAATACCTTATTCAAAACGAAAATGAAAAGAAATTACAGCAAATGCAATTTACATAATATTAATTTTTAGTTTTGGTATAAAAAAAACTATTTGTTATGTCGAGTGTAAGTAGTTGTGTGTGTGTGTGTCTGTGTGTGTGTCTGTGTGTAGACTAAGTATAATGTGCGTTAGGCATCGTCGGAAAACTAATTTACAAAAATCAAGTTTGCTCTGTCTTTGTTCTGTTTCTAAACAAGTTTCTGTTACTAAACTAAATCAAATTGAAAGCAAAAATCAAATTTATACAAAAGTTTTCACACAGTTGTTTTTTTTTTGGTGGTGGTGGTGGGTATGTACAGGTTTAACAGGTGGAAAGGTTTAGCAGTCATTCGACAAAGGTAACAGGTGGTGGTAGATTGTACGCGTAATTGGTTTTAGTTAAAGTTGTCCGATTTGAGGGCTTTGACCAAAATATTTTACTCATCAGCTGTTGCATAGAAATGTTCATTTGAGAAAGCACATGCTTGCAGGCAGGTGTACACCGCAATTGGATTTGGTATACACCTGCTTGCAACCATAATGTGGGCCCCGCAACCACTGACTTAAGGACGTATACCGCCTCGCCGCGGCCTCTGCATTGATATATAGTATATAGTATGTAGTATGTACAATTTCTCGAGTATTACCCGCTGCTGTCAGAAGAAATATGGTATATATATTATTAGTTTATACAAAACACTGTGCAACATTTGGCATCACACTATACTATAAAATTAACATAGTTAGAGGAAATTTTTGGTTTTTTTGTTTATATAATTAATTTTAAGCTAAAATATGCGAAATGAAATACAAAACCGTGAACATTTATAAATGGTTAAAAGTTAAGTTAATTATTCTAGCAATTTAAATACTTTACTTGGGTGACTGTGACTAAAAGTTGCAAGTTTTTAAAGGTAAACGCGCTCTGAACATTTTTATACCCTTGCAAAGGGTATTATAATTTTGCCCATAGAAATATTCATTTCCGACCCCATAAACTATATATATTCTTGATCAGGACGACGAGCTGAGTCGATTGAGCCGTCTGTCCGTCTGTTTCAACGCAAACTAGTCTCTCAGTTTTAAAGCTATCGAGCTAAAAATTTGCACAGAGTTTTCTTTTTACTGCACGCTGCTAATATGTCGGAACCGACCAGATCGGATGACTATATCTTATAGCTGCCATAGGAACCACCATCGGTCAAAAAATGGGTCTTAGTGAGAAAAACTTTTTTGTTTCCCATGTTATCGTCCTCAAACTCGTCCATTATTAATATAATATGCTTTCAAACAGATTTCCAAACTTTGGTCGAAATCGGATGACTATATCTTATAGCTGCCATAGGACTGATCGGTCGGAAAATGGGTCTTAGTGAAAAAAACTTTTTTGTTTTCAAGTAAATCGTTCTTAAAGTCGGTGATTATTAATATTATATGCTTTTAAACAGATTTGCAAGCTTTGGTTAAAATCGGATGACTATACCTTATAGCTACCATAAGACCGATGGGTCGGAAAATGGGTCTTAGTGAAAATTTTTTTTTTTATTTTCAAGTAAATCGTTCTTAAGGTCAGTGATTCTTAATATTAGACGCTTTCAAACTAATTCGAAAAATTTGGTCGAAATCGGATGACTATATCTTAAGGCTGCCATGGGACTGATCGGTCGGAAAATGAGTCTAAGTGAGAAAAACTTTTTTGTTTTCAATTTTATTGTTCTTAAACTCGTCCATTATTAATATAATATGCTTTCAAACTGATTTCCAAACTTTGGTCAAAATCGGATGACTATATCTTATAGCTGCCATCGGACCAATGGGTCGGAAAAAGGGTCTTAGTGAAAAAAACTTTTTTGTTTTCAAGTAAATTGTTCTTAAAGTCGGTGATTATTAATATTAGACGCTTTTAAACTAATTTTAAAAATTTGGTCGAAATCGGATGACTATATCTTAAGGCTGCCATATGACTTATCGGTCGGAAATTGAGTCTTAGTGAGAAAAACTTTTTTGTTTTCAATTTTATCGTTCTTAAACTCGGCGATTGTTAATTTGATATGTTTTCAAAAAGATTCGCAAAATTTGGTTGAAATCAGATGTTTATCGGAAAATGGGTTTTAGTTACAAAAGTTTTGATTTTTTTGACACTTCAAAAACATCATTTGCATGGGTATAAAAACTTCGGCACAGACGAAGTTAGCTTGGCCTTCTCGTTTTTGTTTTATTTCGTTCCAAATATAGCAACTAGTGTTATATGACCAGGTTAGCGCTCGTTAAACCTATCAAGAAAGCAACACGAACATTTAGGTTCATTTTTTTTTTAACAATTCTGAAGAGGCTTTGGCGTTTTTAAGACTGTTTTCAGATGTGCGTACAATTTATAAAGCCCTCTACGTAATAAGCATCCATCTAAAATAGAGATGCCAAGAGATTGAGAGAAGCTTGGCCCTGGCCCTCCTGGAGGTGCTGTTTGAGCCAATTTTACTTATCCATCTAAAATCCCAGTATGACCATTGGAGTGCGTTTTTTAAGGCAAACATGGAAATTTAGAGAGGGCGCCCCCTTAATGCATTCCTTTTGTATCAGAGATAATACATTTTCAAACAAAAAAAAAACAAAATTCCAGGCCACAAAGTTTAAACTAACAATTACCCATACGCCCCGTAACAATGAAAACTGTACTACATGCGTCGAGTGGCCAATTTTTAAAATTTGTCAATTTATTTCGATTTGAATTTTGTTAAAATTATTCCCAATTTTGAACAAAAATGGAAAACGCATTCTTGGTTGGTCCTCTAAGTCCCAGTTTTGACAGGTCAGATAGGCTGCCTTGTACTTTTATTTAACATGATAACCCGAAGATTGACATTATAGGAAGTGCGAGTGCAATTCATGGGGGAGTATTAAGTATAATTCGCATCATCCACAAAATAGTTGGCCTCTACTAGGAATATACGGCGCTGAGAAAGGTGAGACAGAAATTTTGAATTATCTCTACGCAATAAAATTGCATCGATTACAACCCAGTATAATTTTACATTAGCATGACCGCTTTGTGAACTGCTAGCTTTCGAAACCTCATTACTTGTAATCGCCATTGGGTGATAGCCGAAGGCTTTTAGGAGCTCCATTACAACTGCATATAATAATCTAAGAAAAGTAATGGACGGTGTGGATGGACCGCCCACTAAACGATATACATAGTATACGCTGTTATAATGCAAATACTTTACGACGTAATGTACTTTGGAGTAAAAGGTATATAGACTGGTAATTCGGTTGAAGGATCAGTGCCCTTGTGCGGTTTGTTATGTTATGTTATTTATTAAAGCAATATTTAAACAATTTATTAGCTATTCCAATATACAAAATATAAAAAAAACAAATCGACTTACATCTATTTAAAATTTGTTTTTTTTTCCCACTGATGCCGAAATGTTTACACACACGCGCATTTATGTTGGTGTGTGAATGCATAAAGAAAACCAAAAAACGAACAAGCAAACGAACGCATTTCGAATTTTCGACAAACGAAGCATCGAAGACATGATAAACTTCGTATGACAACTCGGTACACAAAGTGTAGCGAGGGTGTTTCATACTTGTGGGCTGTTGTAATGCATGATGTGGGCTCACCTCATTTAGCAGTGCGCCGCTGGGTATATATAAAAGTGGAAGTTTTTAGGTATGTTTGTTCCTTATAGGCGTCCACGAAATTTTCACAGTATGTTCATGTCGATCATTAAAGAGTCATAGGCTATATCTTAAGTCTGTGAACCGTTTCGAAAGCAGTTAAAAATGATTGAGAGCAATATCTCAGAAATTATTTAAGCTAGCAACTAGAAATCTGATCTGTAGGTTGGTAATATGGAATTGGACATTTTTCTGGATCAGAACCAGTATTGAACTAATATTGAACCGGTTAAAAAGTGTTTCAAAACCATACCTCAGAAGTTATAAAAGATATAAAATTGAAATCTGGTCTGTAGGTTGGTAATATGGATGTTTTACTGTATCAGGACAGAAATCGAACCGGAGAGCCGTATCTCTGAAGTTATTTAAGCTATGAACTTAAAATTAAGACTGTAGGTTGGTAATATGAAGTTGTATATTTTACTGGTTCAGGGCTGGTATCGATTCGGTTTCGAGCCGGTTTAAAAGTGGTTCAGAGTCATATCTCAGAAGTTAATAAGGCTATGAACTTGAAATTTGGTCTGTAGGTTGGTAATATGGAGGTGTTTTTTGTACTAGAACAGGACCGCTATCGAACCGGTTTTGTAAGCCAAATCTCAGAAATTATTTAAGCTATGAACTGAAAACTTGCTGACATAAAGTTCAAACTTCAATACAAATGGTGCAGTATATTTTCAAGAATTGATCAAAAAACATTTTAAAAAAAATATCTTAAAGAGATAAGCATCATGGTTGATAAATTTTATGTTAAAAACAAAGTATATTAAAGCAGCGGTCCAAGCACCTCCAAATATATAAAACTGGTAAATACGATCATATAATTTGTGCAAATAATTAGTAAAGTGTGCCTTGAATATATAGAAAATTAAAAAAGTATGTACAATTTACAGGCCCTACTTCGAGTGTTTGTATTTCATTCCGCATACCTTAGGTAACCAATCAAAAAGAAAAAATATTGATCTGTAAATGTCTTAAGTCGTATAAATAGATCCAACAAAAAGTGGCTTTATTCTGTATCCTGTGGCTCAAAAGAAATGGATTTTACAAATCGTATTTATTAGCGGACAGAAGAGCTGATGTTACTGCAAAATTACTAAAGCCTTTGCTCTTGGCTTTATTTCTGAAAATTATTATGAGCAGCAAATTTGGATAAGATAATATACACAGTATACTTGGAAAGAAATATGTGTTTTTCGTTATTACATCAAGTACAAACGATGACATAAGTTAATTACTTGATGCAAGTACGAAATTATTATAACAAGTACGTTGTTTTTCAGATATTTTCAAAATATGTGAAGCTGTGCATTGAGAGGCATAAGAAAATGATGTTGTATTTATATCAGTGGTCGGCAATGACAGCAGTTCAGTTGCCACTGGCAACAGAGGATATACGCAACGGTTCGTGTGGGTAACCACTGTACGAGAGGTGGTGGGTTTAATACCGCCATTGAACATCAAATATAAAAAAGTTTTTCTTTAAAAACTTGTACACTTTCAGTGTGTAGATCAGTAGAATTTACGTTCGGATTCGGCATTACAAATTGAAATAAGGCAGTGACAGTTTGGTCTCAAAAAGTAGAAAAAACGAACCTTTGGCGATACATTTTAAGAGATTTTTAACGAGTCGAAACTATCTGTGCTTTATATGAAACAGAGACCACACAACATTTTCTCATTCTCATAACTCTGGCTCTGAAAAACTCTCAACCCCTGGGGTCTGAACACACTCGTCAATTCACATCGAATGCTTGCCGAAGACATGCATGTGTGTCATAGAGAGAGAGAGAGAGAGAGACAGTCACGTTTTCCGTCGTTCGGTTGACATGTTTGACAATCTTTGGTCAGCCAAATAGCAGTTTGTCAATATTGGGTGAGCCTCGCATTGAGAAAAACAAAGTACTTAAGCTCAGTTTAATTAACCAGAAGTTTTGAGATATTGCACATAATTGTTAAAGTTGCATCATTGATTAGTTGACACCTAGAATAGAGAGCAATTAATTGTAGTCTTGGGAATTCTTTGAGTATAACCGCCAATATGTACGGATACATCGATAATTTAGCGTTAAGGTATTTTGAAAACCGAGACGATGGTCACACTGTAAATAAGATGGATGACGAAACCGAGAGTAGAACGCTGTTGGTAGTAGTAAATGGACGTAGACAGACGCTGCAAATAAAAACCCGTATAGAAACGGTTTTGTTTCGTTTGTCAACGAGTATTTTTATGGGTTTTCGGGCTTTTATAAATACACTTTTTACACACGACTTACCATTTACACACGGTTTACTATTTACATTGTCTCTATACGGGTTTATATAAAAAATGTAAATAGTAAACCTTATGTATAAACACATATAGAGACAATGTAAATAGTAAAACGTGTGTATAAGCCCGTTTAGAGACAATGTAAATAGTAAACCGTGTGTATAAACCCGTACAGAGACAATGTAAATAGTAAAACGTGTGTATAAGCCCTTATAAAGACAATGTAAATAGTAAACCGTGCGTATAAACCCGTGGAGAGACAGTGTAAATAGTAAAACATGTGTATAAGCCCTTATAGAGACAATGTAAATAGTAAACCGTGTGTATAAACCCGTTTAGAGACAATGTAAATAGTAAACCGTGTGTATAAACCCGTAGAGAGGCAATGTAAATAGTAAAACATGTCTATAAGCCCTTATAGAGACAATGTAAATAGTAAACCGTGTGTATAAACCCGTTTAGAGACAATGTAAATAGTAAACCGTGTGTATAAACCCGTGTAGAGACAATGCAAATAGTAAGCCGTGTGTATAAACCCGTATAGAGACAATGTTAATAGTAAACCTTATGTATAAACCCGTATAGAGACAATGTAAATAGTAAACCGTGTGTATAAGCCCGTATAGAGACAATGTAAATAGTAAACCGTGTGTATAAGCCCTTATAGAGCAAAGTAAATAGTAAACCGTGTGTATAAACCCGTATAGAGGCAATGTAAATAGTAAAACATGTGCATAAGCCCTTATAGAGACAATGTAAATAGTAAACCGTGTGTATAAACCCGTGTATATACAATGTTAACAGTAAACCGTGTGCATAAACCCGTATAGAGACAATGCAAATAGTAAGCCGTGTGTATAAGCCCGTTTAGAGACAATGTAAATTTTAAACCGTGTGTAAATAGTAAGCCGTGTGTAAAAAAGTGTATAAATAAAAGCCCGAAAACCAATAAAAGCCCTCGTTTACCAACTACATAACTCTTTTCTGCTGACTTACAAATACTATTGCAGCAACTAGAATGTTTATCGATTGTTTCATGGGACTCATTTCATATTCGAACTCGAATCGAAACTATCAGTAAAAACGCAATAAATTCCTTTATATCAAATATTTTTTTTCCCATTATCTCTAATGTAAATGTCCAAATTTAGTGTTGCACAGTGTTGTATAACGTTTTTCTACAAATGTTCAGTCGAATGTTATCTTCGACAAACCGAAGTATCATTCACAGTCTGGCCAAAATTCAAGTATGACTAAACTATTTGGCCAAGTTGTGAATGTTGGGATGATCACATGTGTATTATTTATATACAAAATCCTCTTCAATTATACTAACAACTAAGCAGTATTGTGTTGGCTAACGCTATGGAGGGGGGGAATTTAAGTAGGGGTGGCCTGAAGTACCTATAAGTAGAAGTACTTAAAACTTGTTTGTTTTTTTTTTTTTTTTTTGTTTGGGAGTCTATACAACAAGCATTTTGGATGGGTGGCGGGCTATAGCTAGTCCAATCAGTTAGACATATGTACAAGGCTGGAATATCTAAGGATGAGTTCCTAATACAAAAAGTAGTGGATCGGTGGTGGTTCATTTTCAACTAAATACATAAACTGTATTCTGATATAGATGCTCTACGGAAGAAGTACACAACAAGAGAGATTGTCAATTGTGAATACGGAATAGTAATAAGTAGTAGCTAAATATTCAAAAAAAAGTTCAAAATTTGTTGGTAAGTTATATAATCGAGTTAGGCTAATTGCGTTTACTTACATCCTGTTGGATAGTCAGAAATTTTTGGTAGTTTTTTTTTTTTTTTTTGTCAAAATTATCAACGATTGTTCAGATTCATATGACAAGAGAATGTTTCGTGATGGGTTGGTTGGTTTAGTTAGTTTGGTTTAGATTATAAAGAGTTTTTTTTTTTTTTTTGTTTTTTAGTTTTAGATCACGTGAAATTTGGTTGGACGTCGTTCAAGTTGATGGTTTACGGTTTTGATTTTTGGTTTTTTTTTTCGTTTTTGTTTTGTTTTCAGAAAAATAAAGAAACAAATTGTAGAGTAGAGTTGAAAATTAGTATTAGTATAATTAGAGGGGGGGGGGGATCTATAGTGGGGGTTATGTAGAGGGAATTTACGCGCTGGCCTATGGCAGCAAATAGCTCTATGGAAGCCATGAATGACACTAGATCTAGATCTGCTGACACAACACAATGTCCTCACTGGATGAGCCATATACATTCCATTCGGCAGAGATCTGGTGTGATCGTTCGTGTGTATGTATGTTACTTGGAAAGCACAGAAATTGGAAATCAAAGTACATACAAGGCCCATACCTCTAGGGGTATGTCGTCATGCAGAGCTCAAACCTTAACCAAAAGCCAAGCCAACCTAAATACTTGTTAGTTGTTTACTTAATTATGGAATGGAAGAGTGTGAGCATCACAAAACATATTTTGCAGGGGAGGGGAGTTGGGAATTGAATTAACAACAGAATTGCAGTGTACTATTATCAGAGAGAAACAGAGAGAGAGAGAGAGACAGACATAGAGACAGAAAGAGAGAAACAACTACGCTAGTCGAGCGAGCGAGCGAGCGAGACAGAGAGGCTGCTAGTTATCTGACCTCCCGAAAGCGGGCCAGGAGCAAGTTTTTTTTATTGGTACGCAGAAAGACAAGAGAAATTCATGCTTGAGAAGAGAGTTAACTTTCGGTAGATTGATCAAGTTAAAAGCGCAAAAATTTTGTATTATGGTATAAGCATTAGGAAGAATCTTTGCCATCAGTTAAGTAATACCTCTGCGCTTTGCTGCGTTTGTGGTGGTCAGCATCGTCGACTACTTACAGTGTTACCGTATGGAAATATCTCTGCCGATTCAATTCGATTCGATATAATGATGAATGCTCTCTCTTTTGGGCGATATTTGTTGAATTGCGTTACGCGTGACGCGTGACGAATGAGTGTGGAATGCGTATGATCTCAAATGTGTGTGTGTGTGTGTGTGTGTGTGTGTGTGTTTGTGTCTGTCTAGTATACGAGTAAGCATGTACGTATGTATGTGTGTATGGGGGGGCTTTGTGTGAGTTTTGAATAGGTTTCTGGTTTTGTTTTTGTAAATTTCAATTAACAATCAAATTTCGAAACCGATTAAATCAAAGCCATGCGAAAAACCAAGGGCCAGAATTAACGCCAGAATATGGTACAAAAATTGCATAACCACAGCAAACTAAATCACCCCACTCTAGAGTGGTTAAGAATAAAGAGAAAGTAAACTGTCAATTGGGTGCCGAATTAACTCACAGTCGAGCATTATAAAGGTTTACAAATTTCCCGGTTAATGAAAAAATAAAATATTCTCGTTACAGTGAACTGCCAAATGAGCAGGAAGGCTTAGAAATTCAAAAGGTATATCAAAAATAATTTTGAAGCTTAGAACCTTAGGAGAATCTAGATAGTCAACTGCCGAATGGGTGCCTTTTTTACTTACAGTCCAGCATTTAACTGTTTTCAACAGCCATGTTTACTGACAAGTAAATCGAATCGGACAATGTTGCAAGCAACTTCATTTTGAAGCCTCTCCGTTATTAGGCTTCCTTTTTCAGTTGAAGTGTAAACAACATAGTTTTTGTGTGCTCCGAATATGTCAACTTTTGTGCCAACAAAACACAATGGGCGGGAAAGGTTACTTTTCTACTTTTATTTGAAGAAAAATGCTGTTAGATGCTTAAGGCCTATACTCAGATGATAGACCAAATTTAGTTCGGCACGATACTTCACATAAATAGTAACAATTTTGAACAGTTTGAAATCTGATTGCTTTTGAACGGCAGTCCCATTTATAGGAATTATATAGGCCTTTACGGGGAACATGCTTCATCGATTTCCACATGTCAGTTTTGGTTTAAACGTGACAAGGTGACAAGGCGTGACAAGGTTACGCTCTGCATGTAATGGGACCTATTGGGGGTACAGGACGTACTTTGAGTTGCTGCTGAAACCATCACAGGCCAACTCTCCAGAACTCAATTGATGAGTTTAAGCCGAGCCATGAAACCAAAACGGCCAGAATACGAGCAAAGGCACGACAAGGTAGTTTTGAAAAACGAGAACACTCGTTCCCATGTTCCCTGAAATGGGAAGTCCTGCCCCTTTCGACAACTATTTGTTTTCGTCGATGACGCATGCCCTTGAGTATCAGCACTTCTTCAACTCCGAACCTCCAAAATTATATCGATTCGTTGATTGCATCAAAAGACGCATCGATGTTTCGAGTTGGCATTCGAAAATTGCCAGAAAGATGGGAAAAAGTAGTGGCTAGCGATGGACAATACTTAAAAAAAAAGAAGGAATTTGTAACAAATTTATCACAACAAGCCTGCAGGTTGCTGCTTCGCGAGTTGGTCTGGAGTTCACGCGCGAAATAGTCACAACGATATCCCAGTGTTGCCACCCGACGTCAACGTGTCACGCAATAGTCACGCGTTGAGTGATTATTTCAAAGGTGTGAAATAAATGTTAACCATTTTTTTCACAAGTGTGTGACGGTGTGTCCACAAATACATACAAGTGTGTGGCTTTTCATTGGAGGAGAAGGTGACCCCAATTGAAATTTGTGCTGTGGCAGCATTATGTTAGCGGCAGGACAAAAATCATCTGAGAAAGTAAAGGTGTTGCTCTTGGATAAGATGGTAAAGTTATTAAGCTTAATAAAGTTATTCGCAATTGTTTGCTTTTTTTTAGGACGCGACTTAAGGAACAGCTTAAGCTTAAGCGATTTGAATGTATGTCGTGTTTTGCCAGACTTGTCGGCGCCAAGAAGGTCTGCAAATGCCAAGCCATATAAACAAATTCGTGTTAGTTCTCTTTTGCAGAACCTATATCTCCTCGTACGAGATGGCTGATGATGAGCAACTTTGGCCCAGCACAAAGTGAGTCAATTGTAAACGACGGCGATTCCGTATATCGAACGGATGAGCTGGACAACTTTTCAATGGTCGGACTTGGGACTTAGACGACATCTCCTAATCTATGCCGTTGTATTATAAGTAGTATAAGTAAGCTCAAACAGTCGATTCAGCCCCTTTCCTAGCCGTGTCCGTATAGCACCATTTGCCTATTGCAGCAAATTATTGAAAAATTACAAATAAAGGTTACGATGGACCTAAAAACCATTGAATTATTTGCTATTTACTTGCTCTCGACAAAATAATGTGCAGACATTTCGCACACTTTTCGCAAGTATCTCCGTACCAAGCCACTATAGGAAGTTTTCCCAATTTTTATACCCTTGTAGAGGGTATATTAAAATTGTCCAGATGTTTATAACGCATAGAAGGAAGCATCCCCGACCACATTCGGGTATATATATTCATGATCAGCATGACGAGCTGAGTTTATATAGCCATGTCCGTCTGTCCGTCCGTCTGTTTCTATGCTATCTCCTCCGTCAGTTTAAGAGCTATCTTAACCAAACTTTGCACGAAGCCTTTTGGTACAAATACGCTGCACATTTGTCGGAACCGGCCGGATCGGATGACTATAGCATATAGCTGCCATAGGAACGATCGGTCCAAAAACTAGTTTTAGTAAGAAAAACTTTTTTGTTTTCAATGCAAACGCCCCCAAACCTCGCATTTTTCAGTTTTTTATGATTTTACATATTTCTACTAAGTATGATGAAAATCGGTCAACTATATAGTATAGCTGCCTTACAAAATATATTTTGCAAAAAAAAGTCTTAGTAGGAAAAACCTTTTTTGTTTACAATGCTATCTGTCCCAAACTTGTTACTGATCAGTATTATATGCTACCACACAATTCTGCCAAGTTTGATCCAAATCGGATGACTATAGCATATAGCTGCCATAAGAACGATCGGTCGAAAAAGTAGTTCTAGTGAGAAAAACTTTTTTTTTTTGCAATGGTAGCGTCTTTTTACTTTCCAATTATGAATAATATCAGTTTCCACACAATTTTGGGAAGTTTGGTAAAAATCGGATGAATATATCGTATAGCTGCCATATAACAAACTGGCAAGCAGGGTCAAAGTAGTGATGCCATCTATAGCTGAGTTTGGGAAATAACTCAGCTAAGAATGTTCGACGAAAATCATTTAAAGCCTTAATTTTATAAGTTATACAACCTACAAGGGTATATAAACTTCGGTCGGGCCGCAGTTAGCTTTCCTCTATTTTTTTTTTATGCAGTTTTAATGTAAATGTGTTATACATTCAGATCAAAAAAGCGGCTAATTTACATTTTGGAATTTCTGTTCTGTTCTTACAGTCATCTGTAACTGCACAATATTGCTCTTTTGTGATCCAAAATTAATGCCCGTCGGCGGAAGAACGCAAAGTGTTCTTGATTGGGTGTGACATTACATTTATGATCGTTTTTGCCTTTTCTACAAACCTCTAACAACCCAAAAGCAACCCAATAACAATTGTCGGTGTTCCTGAAACCTCTTTTGGTTGTTTACAAATGTTGCGAATTTTGTGGCGACATTTTTCTATGTTTTGCTAATAAAGAGATTTAAGTCAAATATAATAATGAGGAACAAATCTTGAATGCTTAACTAGTCGAATTGCATTAATATTATTAAAGATTTGATGGGTTTTAAGCAGGGAATCAAACCGAATCGTATTTCGGTTCTGTTTTGGTTCTAACATTATTTCGGTATTCGGTTCTGTATTGGTACCTTGATTTTTATTTCGGTATACCGGTACGTACCTGAATGAACCATTTAAATATAAAGAAAGATCAGGCATTGGTTTTGCGTCCACTCAAATTCATAGCGAAGACATAATAATTACACCCCGGTAAGCAAACGCTCTACACTTATTTGCCCTTTCCAAAGACATACATAAACACAATTGTAGAAACTTTTTCAAGTTAACTGACCACCATTTAACTTCATCTTCTTTGTTTTGTAAACATTTTAAGCTCAGGAACCTCCGGAGGTTCGAACCCATCGTGAAGTATAAGATTCGGTTCGATGACCGGTTCCTTAACTTATCAAACCTGAGGATTTGGTTCGAAACTTGGTTCATAACATCTCTTACTAAACAATAATTATTTCCAGTCGTAATAAAAAGAACTTTAAAAATTCGACTTTAATAATTTTCTGAACCGAACGTTTTTCCAAATAGAAGAATGTCGGTTCGGGTTCAGGTTTTCAAGGTACTTAATAGATTTTGAAGGTTCGTTTCGATTGACCCAAAAAACCCGAACCCGGCTCTGTGGGGCTCAGTTCAGGATCGGTTTGCAGCCTTGAAAATGAATAATGACTGTTTTGTGAAAATACTGAACTATTTGAATTTATCTGTTTCTTTTCATACAAATACATGTATGAATCGAATTAGGCTCCACTTTCAGCTAACGGATTTGTGTCAGAGCTGCTGTCCTCATTCAGTTTCACTTGAACAGAAATGGATAACACAAGTCAATGGTTATCATGACATTCTAAGAAGTCTAAGAATATAGGATGCAATATTTTTGAAAGGACGTCTCGCGTTTTTCTATTTCACAATTCAAAAGTTTTGCTAAACCAGACTCAATTTTTGAAAGCTTACGAATGATGCAATGAGCAAACCTGCCAACTTATTCCAATTATGACAATAACATTTTCGGAGTTTTAATTTTCTTTTCAAAATGGAAAAATGAAGTATAAATTTTACAAGATTATGTGGATAAATTAGCAGTTTATTAAAATATGATTTAAAGGGTTGATTCAATGAAGTATCGAATCAAACCTTTCGATAAATTCTATAGGCGAGAATTTCATGGAAGACAAGTTGTCAGCGGTGAAATTTTTAAGTACACTTTTTACATTTATTTTGATCTTTAAAAATTTTAGGATGTTTTTATGGAAGAAACATAGATCTCCGGAGGTAGAGGCAGTAATGCCATATGGAAAAACAGTCGGATATCGCGGCAGAAAAGTAGCTTACGCTTCATCAGAAATTAAAAGTGGATTGCATCATTTCTGAAACTTTTGTTACGATTATGAAGCTAACTCCGAAAAACGAAATCTCCGACATTTGAGGAACACCGACACTTGGATTGGTTGTTTTTAAAAACAACTCACCCCAAAATCTCTAGAGATTTCTGGAACACCTCGGATAGAAAGTAACTTAAGAACTGCTTCAAGGTCAGATTGTCCTTTCTTACGAGCAGCTGTGCTTGCTCTCCCACAGATATTGATAAATCAGTAGCTTGTTTCCTTCGACCTCTAATACTCTTAAGCAAAAATGAGAATCGGCGACGACACACTGGGTTCATGTGCTTCGCAATGGCTATGAAGCCAGTCAGAATGTCTACGTTCTAATTGGTGCAATATTCTGTTACCTTTTCGCAACTTCAACGCCAGATTTGCACAAAATATCCTTCCTTTTTTCTTTTAAATATCTTTCAGATGGGTCTGAGAGCTTTTGGCTTAACCCCGCATTACCTCCAGGCAATAATAAGATCATACGTCTCACTCATGAGGTTCTGCAGGTGTTCCACAAGGCTCCGTTCTGGGACCTGCTCTATGGAACGCCACGTACGACGGGGTCCTAAGCCTTTCTCTACCCCCAGGAGTGCACTTAGTGGGCTTTGCGGATTGCGGACTTGTTGCTGTAGGCAAAGTGCTTCGCTGGCATTGAGCGTATCCATCAATGGCTTAGCGTGGCGGGCGCAAAAGACAGAGGCGGTGCTATTAAGCAGCCGTAAGAAGCTGGAATCAGCTTGGATCAGAGTTAGAGGCACAGCAATCAAATCGAAAAGAGCCATTAAATATCTTGGAGTAATGCCGAGAACATCTGGCTTACGTCGGAGAGAAGGCAGCAAAATCAAGCAGCGCCTTAGCTAGAATCATGCTAAACACACGCGGACCAAAACAGGGGCGAAGACGACTTTTTGGCGAGTGTATTCTATATGCGGCGCCAATCTGGCATCGTTCCATGGTGTTCTCTAGCTACATAAAAGGCATAAGTGGGGCTCAGGATCTCTTCTGCGTACCGTACGGTGTCAGAAGATGCTGCTTTGGTCATTGCCGGGATGATTCCGCTTTGCGAGCTGGCCATAGAAGCAAATGAGAGGTACAGGGCTTTACGGTTGAGTGGCGCAATTCAACCTAACAGGGTTAAACATCCGCAGGAAGCGAGGCAGCGGAGAATTGAGAAGTGGATACGCTAAGGGTCGCTGGACCCATAGCCTAATCCCGAAGTTATTGCCATGGCTGTCTAGAAAACATGGTGAGGTGAACTTGCACCTAACTCAGTTTCTTAGCGGGCACGGCCGTTTTAGAAGCTACCTGAAAAGAGTCGGTCATGATGATAGCGAGGAGTGCACATGCTGCGAAGAACGCCAGGCACGACTTGTTCGTGTGTAACAGGGTTCAGGCTGAAAGGGCGAAACTATCCAGGGTGATGGGCGGTGACATGTTGATGTCGAAAGAAAACTGGGAGGCAAAGTGCGAGTTCGCAGCTACCATTATGGCTGAATGTGCAACATAGAACCAGGGAGTAGTCGAAGCATCAAATCTGCGAAGCAATGCCTTCCGGCCGTCCCGCAGGTTTAAGATGTTTCTGTCTAACTTTTTGTATTATTTTGTTCCAAAGTGCTTGTATATATATAGTAGCTTTTTAATGTAACAATAAAGGAATTAAGGTAATCAACAATACCATCTTCTTTCGCAAAAACTGCGGATTAAGAAAAAGTGAAACGGAAGCGGAATTGATGGCTCTACAAGATGCAAAAAAGTCACAGCCCTAACAAATCTAAACAAATTTTTGGTAGAGCTTTGCCAAGTAGAATTTTTTTCACAAATTTGTTTTTGTAAGATAAATCACGAATTCCCTCAACTACAAGGACCCCACCATGGGTGATTTCTACAAATCAAAGGTACTAAGACATAGTACATACCACATTGATTAGATTCCATCAAAAATATATGATAAAACTTTTTGTTTTTTAGTAATTTTTGGCAATTGCAAATTGCAGCAGAAAAACACACACTTAAGGGGGGAGCCTGCTTTAGAGGCTTCAAAAAATCGAATGTCTACCCAAACTATCCAAGAATGTGTCCCTAAAATTTCAGAAGCAAATTCAAAATATTTTTAAAGTTACAGGAGAAATAGTGAGCAAGCGTCAAGCAGGTATACGAGTGCCCGCGCTCCACCCCTCGATCTTTTGTATGTATTGTACCTATTGCGTCGGCTTGAGCAAAGCTATATTTAGCATTTAAGTTCAGTTTTGATTTGTCTTTCGGCACGTGAACATCTTGAAATCATGCAGAGCTATCCAAAAGTGCAAAAATCTTCAAGTGAACGGACTGAAAAGCCATGGAAGCGCAGATTCCACGGCAATCAGTTCCATAATGTTTCGTCATCGGACAATGGAGAAGCTAATACTAGCCGTAGTGAAAAAAAGTTGACGTCAGCAACTACGGACGATGTTATAATTTATCCATCTCATTGCTATCGGATAATCGAGTTTGTCTCTGTGATTTTAGCAAATTTCTGAGTTCACTTCAAAGTAAAGAGGCAAGAACAGCCCGCAGACTTGAACATCAGAGTCTGAAGGGCAACTCTATGGACCAGGAATCGCTGATTAGCATATTATTGCGGTTTGTTCAAGAATATTACGATACGTGCGATTTCTCGGTTTTTCATTTTTACGATTTTTCCTAATTGGCGGGAAAGATAGGGAAAAAATTAAACGTCCTATCGAAACGAGACAAAATTTATTGTATTCGGGATTAAATTCTCTTCTAGATGAACCTAAAAAACCTTAAGAAAGTTATGATTAACCCACTTTTTAAACAATCTGAAGTGAATTTTTTTTTCAAAAGAAATGATTTTTTATTTAATTTGCGAAAAATTTTTGAATTTCTCACTTTTTGTTCAATTTTCTTGATTTAACTAGAAGCTATACTATTGAAAATAGAAATTTTTTTGCGTTTTTTTGGGTTTCAGATGGAAATTGCGACCTGCATCTTTCCCGCCGCTGGCACGCTTGTACCAGGCATAATATGACATATATTTTAATCAACAAATTTGAGAAGAATGTTGAAATATATAACAATAAAACCTGAAAGTTTCATTTCAATCGAATATTTCTTTCCTTCCCAAAAAAGTCCTCGAAAAAATCGATTTTTTGAAGCTTCTAAAGCAGTCTCCCCCCTTAACATTGCACTGTCATTCGTTAGCATAACTTGAGTTTAGCAGCTGTTCAGTTAACAGAGCTCTGTTAAATCAAAATTCGTGATATGTATTATTGAAGACTTTTTGTTGTATTTGTAAACTAATGAGAAGTTTTGTAAAATGGGTTTATGCCTAATAAATGAACAAAATTCCTATTAGTGGCAAGTTTAAGCCAAAGAAAAGTATGCCCAAAAAAGTATGCTACAAAATGTTGGTTTTAGTTTTGCTGGCGTTTTATGCAATCTGTTGCACACAATTAGCATTAAAATCCCCATCCCACCACAAAATCAATAATAAAAATAATTGGCTTGTTTTTTTTTTTTGTTTTTGGGCCACCCAATTCAGCCGCTGTACACTCTACCAATTTGTTGTTTATGTTTTTTGTTTTTTTTTTTGACTACAAACTTTTTTATATATGCACGCAACTTTGTACAGGAGGAGGACAGAGAGACACAGTTAGTTAGAGATAAGTTAGATAGTTAGAGCAAGTAATTAAGCATTTAAGTACAATCGCAATTTGGTGTGCTAGGCAACTGAAAACTAGAACTCGAATTCAAATGGAAATAGGGGGAAAATCAAAGGAAACCGAAAAACAGAACTCAAAGTGTTTATATAATGCCAATTCGAGAGTCAATAAGCTTAAGTTAGGTGAAAGTTAAGCGGAATCTAAAGTTCATTTCGATTTGGTACACATAAAAATTTGATAAATGCAAAAGTCGGTGTAAATTGTGTTTTGTACTTACATCGTGCTGTTGGTGGTGTAGTCGATGTAGTTGTTGGTAGATGGGGAGGGGGGGTACACATATGCATATGTATATATATACATATATATGGTGGAATGCATGTACATATGTGTGGAATGCATGTGCATGGCGTAGTTGCATGCACATGCAAATGCGTTTTATATATATATATATATATAGTTCAATATATATGTATATATTTGGTGGTATGTAATGTTGTTGTTATTTTGGTAGTAAATTGAATTCAATTTGGTTAAATCGGTTGATTGATTGATTGATTGATTCGGGTTTTTCGTTTAAGTTTTGTCAATTTGGATTTTGATTGTTTGTACACAATTTGATGTTTTTTTTTTGATGATTGTTTGTGGTGTGCGAGCGAGCGAGCGAGCGATTGAGAGAGAGAGAGAGAGTTCATAATTCACATTCGTATTTTTTTGTATTTGTTTTTGTATATTTTGTATATTTTGGTAAATTACACACAGGTGATGTTTGTAGTTGTTTTTGTTGTTGTTGTTGTTTTTGTTGTTGTTTTTATTGGTGGTGGGCAGTGTTCAGGTGATGCAGTTGATTTCCCGTTGGCCAATTTGGGGGAATATTTTTGCATATATATATTTGGATATATATATATATATAGTAGATATTGTGTGGTGGCAATATATATGGAAATTGGCGTGTATTATAAATAGAAATTTTACACATATGTTTACATGTGTGTGCGTGGGTAGTAGTAGTAGTAGTAGTAGTAGGTGTGTGTATATATCATTGCGTGAGTGTTTTATATAGTTTTTTTTTTTTTATTTTTTTGTTTTGCATTCATCGAGATTTTTGTTTTTTTTTTTATATATATATATTTTTGATTCGATTCGGATTGGGTTTTCCCGATTTTGAGACCACATTTCGTTTTTTGGTTTCGTACACAAATAAATATGGAAAAGGAAATTAAAAAAGAAATATATGATTATTAATTTCTGTATTTTGTGAGACTTTCAAAAAGAATTTGGGTTTTTTTTCTGTGTGTGTGTTTTGAAAATAAATCAAATTTAAATGTGACAAAACAAAACAAATACATTTGATATACATTTGCTTTATATATATTTTGTGTGTGGCTGTTATACGTTGATGGCCCAAATCAGGACTGGAGAGGAAATTGATTGGCAAGTTGTTGTGGTTGACCCACTTGTTATTAGAAATATGGCTAAAATAAGTGCTGAAATGGGGTTCCCAGACGATGAAAATGTGTGTTTTTTTTTGTTAGGACAGTCGAACTTCCCTAATTTGAAACAGTTTTTTAAAACTAGTTTTTAGTGGGATTTCATTTCCAGTATTCGGTAGTAGCTTACCTGAAGTGTGACATATTCCTAAGCCCATACGTAGACTCTTAAGGCTTTATCCTTTTGTTATTCTAACTTATAAGTGACACTTTTAGTGAACTCTTTGAAAATCAATCATAGAACTTTTAGCAGGCTCAAGTTCAATAAGGTACGTTTGTTTCCCTTACTAATACAGTACAGTACAGTAACACACAGCTTTTGCCAACTTGACATTGTCTGTTTGTTTCCCCACTAATACGGTTGAACCAATATGGGGCACACACAAACACAAAGCTTCTGCCTTTGGAGTTCCCAAGCGGTAATAGCAATGCCGACATGAAATGGCCTCTGCCGACTTGCAGAAGACAGGCAAAGACTGCTGATAATTGAATCGAAAGATTCATGAAACAGCTGTACAGTCGAGCAGATAACTTCAAAAAGTTATACAGTCCGATTTCAAATGAAAACAAAATCAAACGATTTGATTTAAGTTTGTCTGGTATTCGAACGATTTGCATTCGATTTGCAATTCGAATGTTTCATTTCCAAAATGTTCCCTTTGACTACTTTTTCAGCTCAATATGCTGCAAACATAGAAAAAACACACGGAAAAGTCATAGAAGTTAATGGTATTTTAGTAAATCTGTTTAAGATGTCGTTTTTATTTTTAATGGAAGATTATTCGAATGTTTCAACCGTTTCATAAAAAAGTGAAAACCGGAACAGGTTGAACAAAAAATGTGAATTCGATTTGGCTGGCACCTTCATCAAAAAAATTACTTATTTTTATACAACAAATTTATGTTAAAAGAATGTGATATTGCAGAAAGTATCTAAATACAGTAAACATTGCAACAAAACTAATTTTAAGCCATTATTTTGACACCATTAAGTACAAAATTGTATTTACTTTTGAATTCATCTACTCCGAGCAATGTGAATTCAAATCGAGTAAATCTATCGAATTGTGGAAACCGGAACAGTTAACCAAATCGAATTCGAACAAATTATGTGAAAGTGAAAACCGGAACAGGCCTGATAAACAAATGTAACTTATTGACCTGCAGCCTGCTAAAAGTTCTATGACTTTTATATTTTTTTTATAAATTCAAGTTCAAAAAAAGTTCAACTGCAGATTTAATATGAATTTTCAAACAACACACAATTAGTTCGCATTTACAAGGTGAAGCAAACTTCATGAAGTTCCTCATGATGTTTTTGTTTTGGTGTAGGGAGGGCCAGTCGAAGCAGGCAAAGCTTTATGACAAGCTGGCAATGAAGTTTTTCGATAATTTGTGTTTGCCAGGGTTGGGTTTTTAGTCGATCGATAACACAAGTTGATCGAATTGTCTCACATCAGTTCAACAAATTTAAAATAACTTGCACTTCATTCGTAGCCTAGAAGTTCGATATTCCCAAAGTCCTTTTCGTGACTTCAATTGCAGTCTTAATTAATTTTACTGCTTTTTGATTTAATTTTAATAACACTGTGACACATTTTTGATCTCAAAAAAGTTAATTGCGCCGAGACCAAAAAATTCTGAAAGCGTGTGATGGTAGTATAAAAACTTTATCTGGGTTTAGTCTAATCAGCTGCCGTTTTCTTTTCATTGCACTTTGAACTTTTCAGCTTCAGAATAGGACTAGCGATTCCATATCTCGTAAACTAATTTGAATTTTGCTTTTAAGTCTTCAACCAAGTTGTTGCTCTTGGCTTGGCCTACAAACCATTTCTTTGTAGCAAATCAAAAAAATTATATCTTCATACTCAAAATTACAAAAGTTGGCCAAAAAAGCCAAGTTTCGACCACTTGTCTACAGTTTTTCAACTTCATCTTGAAACCTGTTTCAGATTTGGCCAAGTAATACAGCACAAAGTTGTAGCTTAGACCAAAATAAACAAACCGTAAGAACGAACCAACTTCGTTTAGTTACTCTTTCATATAGTTATAGGCCCACAAGCACGTACAACTGTCACAAGAACTCAAAAAAACAAACATTTTTGGTAAAAATGTAAGAAAAATCCATTTTTTTTAATTAAAGTTTTTAAGTTATGTTTTCTTACTATTTTCTTGATTTAATACAAAACAATCGAAATTTTTGACTGTATCAGCCAATTGGTATCAAAAATTGCCATTTTTCGAGTTTTGATTCCAATTCTACATGCTTAAGGGCCCGTAACTATACGAAGGACCAATCGAATGAAGTTAATATGTTCCAATCGTTTGTTTATTTAAGTCCAAGCTACGTTTTTGTGCTGCATTGCTTAGTCAAATTCGTTACAGTTTTCAAGATAAAGTTGAAAAACAGTACAAAATGAGGGGAAACATGATGATCTTAAGACATTTTTGTAATTTGTGAGTATAAAGATGTGACTTTTTTGACTTGCTACTTAAGAATGTTTTGTAAGCTTAGCCAAGAGCAACAACTTCCTCTAAGTCGTCAGTGCGAAATTCCAAATAGTTTACGAGATATGGAGTTGCGAATTCCAATCAGAAGCTGAAAACTTCAAAATTCAATAAAAAGAAAACGGCAGCTAACCAGGCCAAAACCAGCGGGGATTTTTGTACTACCATCATAACCTTTCAGAACTTTTTGGTCTCGACTCTATCAGCTTTTTAGTGTTGCACAGTGTAATATTAAATAACAAAAAATAACACTGGCGATGGCTCTCTATCGATAGCTTGCCAAAAATAGGGTTGCAATGAGATAGTAATCGGAATGTACGAACAACAGGAAAAACTTCATGAAGCGCACTTCATGGTTTAAATGCGAGGGGGGCTTTGAAGCTGACTCAAAACAAAATCTAAACACGGACTTACAAAATATATAACCTGCGAGCTTAAGAAAAAAAACCAGTAACAAGTCTGTCTACCAAAACAAAAGTTCCTAATTATCCGGAGTAAAATCAATACCAAGCGATGTCCGAAGTACATTGATTCCAGCCATTTAAGAAGAGATTGTCTTGATTAACGAAATTTTTATCTGTAGCTCGGGTGAGCCTTAAGCTTTAAGACTCGAAATGAACGTAATTTGAGAACACTTGGGATTGATTTTATTCGAATTCAATCAAGACACTCCGATCTTGATATCATACTTGATTTACGTGGATTACCATACATGCATCAGGAACTGGTAACACTGTACATAATGTCAATAGTTAAAATCAGGTAATACCAAAGTAAGCATAAACGGTCTTACAACGTTTTGATATACTAACGCTATTTGTGTTGTTTACAGTGAGTTGAAAAAAATCAATTTGGCTTTAAAATGGAAAATATAAGAAAAGGTTTACGTTGGATTATTTTTCACAACTTTCGACGTGAATAATCTCAACAAGATTGTGTCGATGAGCTGAGTTCTTTGTATCGGGATAAAGCACCATCAAAAGCCACTGTATATTGCTGGTAACGAATTCCTTGAAGATTGTCCAAAATCGGTTGTTGTGCCAGAAAACATCGAAGTTGTGAGTGAACTGATAATGAAAGATCGTCATGTGACTTTGTACTTTGAGATTCAGACATCTCTTAATGACAGACTCCCTGATGAAGGCAACAAAGTTGCCGCAACGTACGTAAAATATGACGGCCTAAGACCACCCATATACTCATCACATCCCTAAACATTAGTTTCACCAGCATATGTAGGATTTTTCATGAAACACCTTGCTGTAAAATATGTTTTTTTCGCGTTGGATTCCGCATAAATTTTTCCAACTAAATGTAAACCACACAAATAGCGCTGGTACATGAAAACGTTGTTGAACTTTTTTTTGGCATTACCAAATTTTAGCTATTGAACATTATTGTGACCAGTTCCCGAAATACAAATAGTACCCTATGTAATCTTTTCATCGGCTAGGTGAAAGAATGCTCGATATGGGAAATCTATTCAATCCGTAAAAAGAATTGCTTCAAAAATGCCCAAAATTGACTTTAGCTTGATATTAAAACTTATTTGATACCTTAAGTGGCTCGAGGTCATTAAAAACAGGACACACACACACCCACACACAGCAACACAAAGCAGGCTGATTGTCTATACAGCTGTTTCAGCAACACCTCAGGTTCTATCTTCAGTAGACTTTGCCCACCGACTGCAAGTCATTAGCTGGAACTGTTACCAAAGTGTAGAAACCGATACCAAATTTTTGGTGTATTTTTGATTTGGTCTTTATTATTTTCATTGAAATTCCGTACTTTGTTTAATCTTGATACAGGATGATTATTTGGTTTTCAAATAGGATCCCTACTTGAAATATGATTTGCCGGATTGATACACGAATCTTAGGTTTGTTTCAAGCCTTTCGTACTTGTTCCAAGTACAAACAAGTGCTGGTACTTGAAATTTCAATTCAATAGGTCGAGCTCAAATAAACTATTTTTCAGCTTTCATCCATACCAGAATGGAGATATCAAGTTTACTGTTGAGAGCTTTCTGTCTCCAATAAAGTTTGAAATTTTGAAAGTAACTCTCGGCATCGATGGTTAGACGATGCCAAGGCAAACTGTCTGCTACAATGCTGGACAATGCTAAAGTTCGAATAGAAACAACAACAATGTTGTAGTAATATTTAATAGCAATAGTAACACTGTAGCTTGCTGAAAAATTGTTGTTGGACAAACACCGAGGAAGCCTGCAAGCTTGCAATAGCCAGAGTCAGTCAATGGCTTGGCAGAGCCAGATTATCAGTCTGACAGTAGCTGGAAATGGGTACAAGATAGGCTTTGCTTGAAGTAGTAACTATTAGAACAGTGGCCGGCACAAAACACAAAGCACATTTTTGCGTTGCGTTTGTGTGCGTAGCAACAATCACGAAATTTCTTTTGCTTTGACGTTTGGTAGGCGAAACAGCGCAACAAGAACCGAAAGCAAGAAATTCAATCACATTTGGGCATTGGTATGGGCGGCTGAACAGCAACTCTTGTTGGCTTTCTTCCAAAGTAAAATGGGCAGAGTAAACAAAGACACGCTGAATATTAAGCCTGATTTTAGATTAAGGAATATGGAATATAAACTTCTACCAAGATCAAATTCAAACGAGCGATTGCTTTCTGTGAAATTCGATTCGTTTTAAGTCTGAAAAAGAGAGACTAACTACGATACATCTATGCCAGCTGTTGTCAAGCAGAGCAAGGACAAGAGGTAAGAGTGAAAATAAAGCGCAAACCAGCTCGAACTGAAAAGCTGTTTGCTCTCTCGGCTTGTGTTTGGCTCGTGTCGGTGTGAATAGCGAAAAGTGTTGAAGAGAAAATATTTTCTAGGTTCTTGCGGAGGCTTGTCTGAAAACTGATAGATGTCTAGGCGAAATCTCAGTAAAATCAGAGTCGTTCATTAGAAAGTGAAAGCCAAACTCCCCACTAAATATGTATCTTATTTATATAGATGTAAGCTTGCGTGCGTGTGGGTATCAAAGAAGACTTAGAACATGTTTTTAAATGTGAGCGAAAAGACCTCAGCAGCAAAATTAGTCAGCTAATGACTTCAAATAAGAGGAGAATTCTCGCAGAGCCTTGGTCATTCATTCACCTCGGCGAAGTTGTACTTAAAGGTGCATAGGAATGTCACAGCTAAGTTAATGAGGCAGCTTGTAGAGCAGTGGTGCGCATTCCCTTCAATAGTGTGCGTAAAGCGACTAATGACAATGTGTCAGGCACAAGAGTAAGTTGTGCAATTTAATTTTCCTTTTTTATTGGTAGTATTTTCGCTGTTGAGTCGCATTGGAGTTCTCAAGCGATTATGGCATAGAGGAAGCTGTTGGCTGATTGTAGACCAGGCAAAGGCCGATGATGAACGAAACAAGCTGTTCGGTCAACTAGCCTCCTTTGTGGTGTGTTCCTGTTTTAAAGTTATGTGCAAGCATAACGAGACCTCGATCCGTTTTATTTTAGTTAATTCAATTTCGATTATGACAGAGTAAGTCTAAGTCTGGTCACATAATTCTCGAGTTTACTTTTTTCAACTTTTTTTCCACAACAATTTTCATCATCCAGGTACCCACCCCCCCCAAATTCAGTGGCAAAACAATCAATAGTAACACACTTAAATCTCTCCTATATATCGTCCGTGCTTCTTTAGATCTAACTTGCAAATGTCTCTGTGTGGACTTAAAAGTACCTAAGAGAATATCAATTTCACTCGTCCTCGAAGTAAGTGGTATAAAAATCTTGTTTACGTATTTTGTTGTATGTTGCATGTTTTGTAGTTCAATAAAAATAAAAAAACTCAAATTAAGCTATTTAGATACGTTTTGTTATTTGGTTATGAATTACATTGGTATCTTTGTTTTTTTTTTTTTTTTTTTTCATTGTCTTGCATAAAACGGTCTACAGAAATCGAACACAACAGTAAAATGTATGCTCTGACTTTTTTTTTTTTTTTTTTTTGTTATTTATGCCTTAAGCAAAACAGATAATTACCCCAAATTCCATCCATAGTGCATCCACAATGCTGCCCAGCACGGTAATCAGATCGAAAATATTCCACGGATCCTTGAAAAAGTTCTACAAACACAAAAAAAAAACAATACACAAATTATTCAGCATTCTATTTAGAAAATAATTATATGTGAAAAGTCATATTCATCCATTAGCTGAAATTTACAATGTTACACACGAAAGTAACTTGCATTTCATTCGCATGTACGCGACATAGGGAGGGAGGGAGAGAGAAAGAGAGAGAGAGAGGGCTAGAGGGAGAGAGAGAGAGAGAGAGAGCTGGTATATTCCAAAGAGTGTACCTACCGTATATCCGAATGCAATGACCTTAAGTATTGTCTCCAATAAGAAGAAGAAGGTGAATACATTATTCATGAAGGTCAAGATATCGCAGAGGGTGGCCGGTGCATCATGAAACTACAAAATGAGAACACACGAAAATGTTGCGCGACCAAATGGGGGTTAGGTTCAATGTTACGGATCATGACATACATACGTACATACAACCTAAAAGCAATACTGGGCACAATACCATCATGTTCTATACACTAAACCCAGAAACCAACTAAATTAGTCCACAAACACATATGTTAGTTTTCTTTAAAAATTATAAATTATAATAATAAAAAAAAATCCAAAAAAAAAAACGATCAACGGGTGAGGTTTCAGCGATGAAAATGGCATATAATCCATCAACATAGACTCGGAAAAAAGAAATGTACAAATTGTTTTTAAGCCTAAACTTATCATAACTCGTAAATCGTTTTCGAAGGGAGGCAGAAAAGTGACCAAACGGAAAGAACAGAACTCTGAGAACTCAAGACTTTTCTTCTTTTAAAGGGTGATTTTTCAGCAGCTTTCTTTTTGTTAAAACTGCTACTGTCAAACATGTTCAGTTTGGTCTATAATTTAACCATGAATCGACTTACAAACGAGCAACGCTTGCAGAATTTTGAATTTTTTTTATCAAAATTCATGCTCGGTTAAGAACGTGCATCGTGCACTTCTTCGACCGAAATCTTATGACTAAATTTCGCATCAAATTTACATTATTGGACATTAAACCACCAACACGCAAACGTAGAGTGCGGACAGAGGAAAATATCGCAGCTGTATCCGCCAGTGTTGTTAATGACCGTGAATTATCAATTCGGCGCCGTTCGCAGCAATTGGACCTCTGTTACTCCACTACGTGGAAAATTTTGCGGAAGGGTTTGGGTACTTTTGGTGAATGGGCGCTGGCAGGCAAAGTTGGATGAAGATCCACTTTTTTATCGGAAAATTATGTTCAGCGACGAAGTTCATTTCTGGTTGAAAATTGCCGTATTTGGTGTGAAGAGCAGACAGAAGCATTGCAAGAACTGCCAATGCATCCCGATAAATGCACTGTTTGGTGTGACATCATTGGACCGTACTTTTTTAAAGATGACGAAGGCAGGAAGTGAATGGAGAGCGCTACCGTGCGATAACTACTAACTTTTTTTTCGTCCAAAATGGAAAAGCCGGACTTGGCTGACGTGTAGCTTCAACAAGACGGTGCCACTTGCCACACAGTTCGCGAAACAATGGCCCAATTGAGAGGCGAGTTCGGTGAACAGTTTATTTCATGTTTGGGGCCGGTCAATTGGCCGCCCAGATCGTGCGATATAACGGATGTAGACTATTTTTTGTGCTGCTATGTTAAGGTATGTATATAGCGACAAGCCCGGACAAGAATTTATTCGAAACATACCGGCCGTTATGTTGGAGAGAGTATGCCAAAATTGGACCCAGCGTATGAACCATTTGAGGCGCAGCCGCGGTCAGCATTTACATTAACTCATCCTTAAACATTAAAGATTCCTTACAATTTTCTGAATTTTATCACCCTTTAGTTCGAGTAGAAATAGGTCTTTTTTGGCTTCAAAATATTTTAATCAGTCAGTCGGGCGTAGAGTTTTATACGTATAGATATAGGTGGTCGGTGATGATTCCTTCTATGCGTTACAAACTTCTTCAAAATTATAAATCACTTTCAAGTGTGAAAATATGTACATTATATGTTTGAATAATAAATAAATACAAATGAATTTCAAGAAGGCCAGGCAAATACAGCTATAGCTTTTCAGCTTATGATACCTGAATTTCTCTAGCCTGAACTCATTCTATATTGAACACACACAAAGAACACTACAAATACATATATTTTTTCCATTCTAAAAAGTTAAGGATTTCTCGAGTTGTGGTACAGTAAGTATATACAGATAGTACATATATCTGTGCCCTTAGCTTAAAGTTTTCAATTATTCTTCTTTATAGATGGCAGCGAAAAATACTTAAGTGTCCGAGGGAGTCATGTTGTGCGCGTTGAAAGACTGGAAGAAGCCAGTCGCATTCAAAGATCTCTTTAAGTTGGTCGCAGCCCGAATGATGGTACCGGAGGGCACCATTAAAACACGCCTTAGAAAACTACTTAACATGGCCGTAAAGCTCATGTTTGTCAACACTAAGAAAAAGATTATACGGCCAACAAAACTCACATTATGAAAAAGACGAATGGCACAAAAGCGCCAAAGCGCAAAACTCGGAAGAACAAATAACTTTTTTTCCCGTCTATTTGAAAACTTCTGCATTTAAAATTTTAGTTCTAATTCTAAATTCGTTGTTATCGGTTATCGATATTACTATGTAGATTAAAACTATGTCAGCGGCTGGTGGAATTGACGATGAGCCAGCAGCAAGCAGCGAGATAGCAGCTTCCAGCTTTTTTGACGCTTCACTTTGTTCTGGTTATGGTTATTGCTATTTATTCCCCCTTTATAGATACGTTCGGGTCTGGCCGAGCTGGAATAGAGATCGCCACAAGTGTTTCAGCGTTCTATGAATGTAAAAACGGGAGTGCCGGATATCATCGAGGAGGCGGAGGTGGTACATTTACATTTACGTACCTCTACGGATAGTGAGGATGATCCATTGCCCGCATTGGATGAAGTCTCCCATTTGGCCCTAATCTCGCACAGCATTGTGGGGTATTTGTGACGTTTGAATAAACAGCATCTGATGCGAGTTTTAATCAAATCCGAAAGCTCACACTTTATTTTGGGACATTTATAAAAGGATTTTAAAGCTTTTTTAATGTTCTTTAGGAATTCAATTTCGAAAGTGTGTAGTCACATTCTCGCTTTAGAAATCATAATCAGCTGTGCTCCCAGTTGAAAGATATTTGAACAGCGCAATTTGAGACCGTAACTTGCGATTGGGACTCAAGTGCGAGGCGCATAAAAATAGACTAGAACCTAAAAACCCTAAAAAAAGGGCCACAATAAATTAGAAATCCAAATAGCTTGCAACATTAAATTATATAGATTGTTCTATCGACTCAAATAAAGATTTCGTACATTTTTCGGAATTTTGTGTATTTTAATCAAATCCGAAAGCTGCTAAAAAAAATCACCCTTTAAGGCCTATTTCCAGAACAAATCAAAATTTATGTCACGAAATTGCCAGTTATTTATGTTACAGCTAGGGTCATACTGATTAGTCAGCCGCTTGAATTCAAATGTTTTATCAAATGAAAGTTCAAACATTTTCAAAATTACTTCACAGCTTTGAAAGTCACCTGATGTACTACCACAAGTGTGAGCGACTTCGTGATCCTAGGTAGAAAGTCTTAAAATTAAAAAATATGAAAAACTTATAAAAAAGAGTGCTATTTTATGTGCTAATATCAATTGCTTTCAATTTGTTCGATGTTGTCCGGAAAAATGTGCTGCAAGTTATTTATTTTCAATTTAGTTCAGCAAATCGGCTGTGCTTGCAATCCACACAAGCTATCGATGTGGCAACGCTATGATTATTTAGTTTCTCTTTGGAAATCAACAAAATAAATGAGACTAATAAATAAATCATCAGCTGTTCGAAGCTTTTTTTATGATATGAAGTTCAACATAAAAATTTATTTTCGTGTGTTCTGGAAATAGGCCTTTATGTAGATATTTTATAAATATACGGCAACTCTAATATAGACGCAAAAACACTTGGCGTTGCCATATTGTTGATATGTGTGGGATGTACGAACAGGTGTTAAATTTTTAAGAGCGAAGCTCTTTTAAAAACGTTTGACTAATGGACTTAAACTGGAAACATTTTGTCTTTGCGATAGATTCTTTTGACTTTGCAAAGTCAACCGCTTTTGCCATTTACTGTAGCAGCAGGTGGGTTGTTTGGGTACTGCTTACTGAGTATCAAGTACTGAGTACTGAGCATCGAGTACTGAGTATCTAGTATTGATAACTTAGTATCAAGTATTGAGTATCGAGTACTAAGTAGCGAATACTGAGTAGCGAGTACTGAGTATATTGATTACTTATATCAGGTATCTTGGTTCTGTACAAAAAGGCCCTTGATGAGCTGCAGCTGTCTAAGTTATGTGTTGATGGCATGCAAATAAGTTATGTTGATGATGCTACCAATTTTGGTATCCACTTCAATAATACGATGTCGTCGAATGACCACATCAATAGGACAACTGGAAGGTTGTACGGATTACTTAGGCAGCTCTCTTAATCCCAAAAGTTTCTACCAATTCAAATTTGAATGACAGTAGCTAGAATGTATCTGATTCCTACACTATTTTATGGCGTAGAGGTTTTTGGGCATTGTGATGCAGCTAGTATGAATAAACTTAAAGTCGCCTTTAATTCTATATATATATTGATTACTTATAGAAGTATTGATTACTTATAACAGTACTGAGTATCGAGCTCAGAGTATCGTGTGAGTGAGTTTCGAATACGGGTTATCGATTTCAGAGTATCGAGTACTGAGTATCGATTACTGAGTACCCAGCTTCACATATACCTGGCGTGCCAACATACCCAATAATTATACTCTGTACCGAAGGTACATAGAGTATATTAAGTTTGTGCAAAAGTATGTAACAGGGAGAAGGAATCGTTTCCGACCCTATAAAGTATATATATTCTTGATCAGCATCAACAGCCGATTTGATATAGCCATGTCCGTCTGTCCGTCTGTCCGTCCGTCCGTCTGTCCGTCTGTCCGTCTGTCTGTCCGTATGAACGAAGAGATCTCAGAGATGGTAAGAGATAGAGGTTTGACATGTATGGGACATATATTTCTTATACTTGCAGGCAGATCAAGTTTATTTTCAATTTTTGCCACGCCCCCTCCCGCCCCCGAAATTTGGAAAAAACTTCATATCTCCTACAGTTTTGGAGATAGACCATTCGTACCTTCTAGAGATACCTTGTAAACAAAATTATTTATCGATTTGCTGAAGGAATGATAAAGATCGGATGAACAATACTCAAGTTATGGGCAAAAAACGGCCAGTTAACACCACCCACCCCCCACCAACAACCACAGCAACATACCCTAACCGTTCAACACAGGCAATCTTAGTGCGAGAGAGAAAGAGAGAGAGAGAGAAACTTAGAGAGCGCACCGCGTTGTGCGCGGGGTGTTAACTGGCCGTTTGACTCCTGAGCAAATGCGAGTGTAAGGGTACAGAGTATGTTATAGTCGGGCTTGACCGACTTTCTTTCTTGTTTTTTATTATATTTCTGTATTCAATTTACTATTTTAAAATTCAACCTGTAAAACTTTCTTGAAATGTTTCCAGTTCATCCATTTATTTATAGAGTACTGAGTATCGAGTACTGATAAATCTTTCTTAAAATGTTTTCATTTATTTAGTAACAACTTTTTACAAAATTTGCCTCTTCATTTTTCCGAGTATATGAAGATGAGAGATGTGAAAGGCGGTACACGGACAACATCTATGGGAACATGCCAAGAATGAATTAGTTAAAACTATGATACAATGGAGTTAGTAATGTGTTTATAAACATTTAAATTTTCACACAGCAACTTACCTTTTGTTTTGTTTGGGCCTCTTTGTAACTATTTTAACATTTATATATAAATATTCAGATTATGTGACATTGTAAACTTCAGCATATTTAAGACAAGCGGACAGCAGATTCGTACACGAAACTGTACAATCGGGTATTAACTTACCTTCACACCGAATCCAATTATCTTGAGCACAGTTTCAACACTGAACATGCCTGTGAATCCCATGTTGATGTATTTGAGTGCTTTTTCATACACCTCACTCTGATTATGATACTGTTAAGATGTTTATTTATAATTAGTTTCGATCTCTTTCTATATATATATATGTGTATACATTCATCATTATTTACAGTTATTAGGAAATGCTTTTAATTCAGCATGAAAAAGGTCTTAGTTTAAGCTTGTTTGTACTGAGATTGTAAATAATTCTGTAGTATTTTCAGTGTCGGAAATGTATTATGTATATATATATATATATATATATATATATATGTATATAATAATCGTTAGCCAATCTCATGCAACATAAACAAAACAAAAGTTGAATATTCTCTTTTTTTTTTAACTATTTTGTAATATTATGAACAAACTTCAAAAAGTGAAAAATCTCTACAGAAATTAAGTAGATCAAAATATTGAAATTGTATACAAATCTACTCCACTTTCAATTTACACTGAAGGCTGTCATTAACTTTTTTTAAAAATCGGACCACTAAATCTAATAAGCCAACAAAGCAAAGTTGAATTTAAAAATATATATTTTTTTTAGTTGAGATCAGTTCTATATAAAATAAGAAGCGTATCAAAACTATTCGACACCAAACTCCATTGTTTCAGTCTTTTAGAGTTGGTATAGTATAGTTTTGATCCGCTTCTCAGCTTACATAAACGAATTTTAAGTGTAGAAAATCGCTCAAAAGTCAAATATATTCTTATGAATTTGAGGACTATACTAGCTTCCGTATAGTCGAAAAACACCTGCTGTAGGGATACATAAACTTTCTGTTTTTTTTTTTGTTTTTTTGAATGAAGAAAAAGTATAGTAAATATTTATAGAAAATTCACAACATTGATTGAAGCAGATCGGATGTTGGATGATATTTTGTTAAGCTTACTTATTTATTTCTTACACAAAATCAAACTAAAATCTTCAAATCAAAATAAAACAATAACAAAAAAAAACTGTGTCATGTGTATGTGAGCGCTTATGTATACTTTGTGGACCACTGAGCATCTCTTAAGCCTAGTTTACAAATAATTGGATCCAAATAATTTACCTTCATCATCAGCAACAGCGTATTGAACACGATCAGCATCATGATAAAATATTCGAATGGCGTGGAAACGACAATGCGCCACACTTTGTATTTAAATGTGTTGCGATTTTTGGGCATATAACGCTCAAGGGGACGGGCTCCGATTGTGAAATCAATGCAGGATTTCTGGAGTGGAGAGAAAAGAGCAAAAGGATGTTGAGCAAAACAAAATGAAACTCACACACACACACACGCGAAACATGACCAAGGAACGTGTGTTGGCGCTCAATGTGTTTTAAGTTCAAACATTACAACAACATTGGATTAGTTCATCTAGGGCTATATGTATATACACACATCAATCAAAATTAACATCAATAGAGGGAACTGCATACAAAAACAAAACAAATGTACAAATATTCAGAGGATGGAAACGTAAAACGATAGATTGGGCAAGTTTTTAGCCAATTCACACAAGGGATGACAGTTTAAAAGTACTACAAATCCGTTTTTCTGTCATATCTGTAAACATAAAGTTATCTTAGTTAGCTCTTCTTAATATATTTCTATTCTATTCTATTCTATTCTATTCTATTCTATTCTATTCTATTCGATTCTATTCTCTTCTATTCTATTCTATTCTATTCTATTCTCTTCTATTCTATTCTATTCTATTCTCTTCTATTCTATTCTATTCTATTCTATTCTATTCTATTCTATTCTATTCTATTCTATTCTATTCTATTCTATTCTATTCTATTCTATTCTATTCTATTCTATTCTATTCTATTCTATTCTATTCTATTCTATTCTATTCTATTCTATTCTATTCTATTCTATTCTATTCTATTCTATTCTATTCTATTCTATTCTATTCTATTCTATTCTATTCTATTCTATTCTATTCTATTCTATTCTATTCTATTCTATTCTATTCTATTCTATTCTATTCTATTCTATTCTATTCTATTCTATTCTATTCTATTCTATTCTATTCTATTCTATTCTATTCTATTCTATTCTATTCTATTCTATTCTATTCTATTCTATTCTATTCTATTCTATTCTATTCTATTCTATTCTATTCTATTCTATTCTATTCTATTCTATTCTATTCTATTCTATTCTATTCTATTCTATTCTATTCTATTCTATTCTATTCTATTCTATTCTATTCTATTCTATTCTATTCTATTCTATTCTATTCTGATTCTATTCTATTCTATTCTATTCTATTCTATTCTATTCTATTCTAACTATCTTATACTTAGTATTTGTGTAAAATATTTCCATTTCAAAACTTTCATCTTAAATTGTAATCTCTAGTGTGAATTGGTTCCAAACTTGTATGACTAGACAAAATTTTACAGTGGAAATAAATAAACAAAAATCAAATTGACTAAGGATTTGCTTTTTTCAATGGTTTAATAACTTATTCACATGTTGTATATAAAAGTGTACTACAATGATAATTTTGAGAATTATTTTTGATACTCCTAGCTCAACTCTGCAGAGCCTTTTCATTAATTTCTGCCAATATCGTTTTGCAATTCGTTCTGTGACTAAAAGCCCTGCATGGGTATAACTGCATATGTATATATATTATATATAAATTTGTCATCATCCGAATGGCCCCCAAAAGGGTTAGTCCAAGCTTCTCTCAATCTCTTGGCTTGTGTCCTACAGTTTAACTAATATATCTGTTCATAAAGGCTTCGTTTCTTAAATGCGGCTGTTTAATTTATTTTGGAATTCTGACCCCCCCTTGCTGTTTTTCCTACGCTACCATAATCAATTGTAGTATCATATATTATATATAAATAGTCTGAGAACTGTTAATTTCATGGCCAACAATATCCAGACAGATTTATTTCAGATGGAGGTTAGCCAAAGACATGGATAACAACTGCTTTGTATTTGAGCGAATGGGTTAAAAGGTGCCATGTTTGGCTTTACTTTTACTCAGATGGACGTGTCTAATTTAGAAGATTCGGTCTATGACGCAGTCGGATGGCCAAACTAATCCCACCACAACATTTTCCTCTGTTTTCATAAGGCCCAGCAGTTGGTTCATTAATACAATTCACCAGTGTTGCCAAATATAGCTATAAAATGGCAAAGTCTTATATCAAATAGCTAAAAAATGTATGCTTAAATATTGGTTTATTCCTACAGAATTGATTGGTCAAGAAATCTACAGAGCTAACTGGACAATGTTTAGGTACAAACAGGCATCAAGAGCCTCTATCTGTGACGCCTCTGTTTCTACAGAAGTATAAATCTAGGCATCTCGATTTATTATGTGAAATAAGCATTTTTAGCTAAAGATGCCAACCCGCTCCACAAAACGAATTGGTTCGGTTCTGTGGTCTATTGACATTTTAAATACCCGGTCGACAAACCGTGGTTATGGTTCGGTTCAGTGGTTTACACTTAATTTATTATCACGCCTGTTCCAATTCTCGAATTCCAAAACTATTACACTGTGACACATTTTTGAACTCAAAAAAGTTGATAGCGTCGAGACCAAAAAATTCGGAAACCCTATCTTGGTTTGGTCTGATTAGCTGCCGTTGTCTTTTTATTGCACTTTGAACTTTTCAGCTTCAGAGTAGGACTAGCAATGCCATATGTCGTAAATTTTTTTGAGTTTTGCTTTTAAGTCTTTAACAAAGTGGTTGCTCTTGGCTTGGCCTACAAAATATTTCTATGTAGCAAATCAAAAAAATTATATCTTCATACTCAAAATTACAAAAGTTGGCCAAAAAAGCCAAGTTTTTACCACTTTTCTACAGTTTTTCAACTTCATCTTGAAACCCGTTTCAAATTTGGACAAGTGATACAGCAAAAAGTTGCAGCTTAGACCAAAATTAACAAACCGTTAGAACGAACCAACTTCATTCAGTTACTCTTTCATATAGTTAATAGGCCCACAAGCACGCATAACTGTCATAAAAACGCGAAAAAACAAACATTTTCGATAAAAAAAGTAATAATATTAGATTTTTTTAATTACAGTTTTTAAGTTATGTTTTCTTACTATTTTTTAATACAAAACAATCGAAATTTTTGACTGTGTCGGCCAATTGGTACCAAAAATTGCCATTTTTCGAGTTTTGGGTTCGAATTGGTAGTGTTTGGAATTTGAACTATTCATAATTTGACTTTAAAAAGGTCAAATGTCATTCGGAAAGCGACTAATATCACTAGTTTACAGCCAAAATGACCCATTTCTACTGAAACTATTTTTAAGTGTAGTTTGTATAGGAGATCTCAAAAATCAAAAAAAAATTTTCATTTTTTCGGTAGTTGCACTTACATTTTAAGTCATATCTCACTTTATAATAGTCAGATAGAGCCAAGCAACATATGAATCGAAAGGTAATTGAATGGTCATTAATTGCACAGAATACTACTTTCCAATCGGTTTAGTAGTTTCTATACAATAATACAAAATATTTCAGAAAAAATCGATTTTATGCTCGAAAACGCAATAAATTTCGTTTCCAATCGCTTAGGAATAATATTTAAAAATTCAAAATAACTATTTTTATTTTTTCAACATAAGAACCGCACTTCTTCGAAGAAAATAAGATATTGATGAACAATATCTATAAATGAATTCATCTTCATCTTTTATGGTTAAACAGCTGCCCAAGAAGAATTGTAAATGGAGGTACATATATGCTCACTATGCAATATGTCTGAGCAGGAGGACATGCAGCATCAGCATTTTGTAGGACGAGGTCCAATACTGCGGGAATTTCATTGGCGTTATTTCAAAACTTGTACGTTTACCGAGGAAGAGGTGCTGACGGCCCTGAACGGGGGGATGGGATGGAATAATCTGGCGAATTACATAGAGATGGCTACTAATTATAGAAGAAATGTCATAAATGAAAATTTTTAAATAATGTGCAGAATATGAAATTTTGTTAATTATATGTAAAATGTCCAAAACAGAAGGAAGGCTGACGGTTTTAAACCAAGCTTTAAATGTTTGTTTATTATTAGTTAATCAATGTAAAGCTGTAAGCTATGAAAATTATCAAATGAAAATAAACACTTATCTATCTATCTATCTAAATGAATTCAAAAAAGTGGTGTTTTTGAGATTTTTTAGAAAACAAATTCTCCTTTGCTTCGACTTTTTTTTTCTGTTCTGGAATTTTTTTCTGATGTGGCTATTCGCCCACTTCTAATATTGACCAAAAAACAAAGAAAATAGAAAATAAAAATTTCTAAACACTTAAAATACTCAAATTGTACTATTAGTTCCTTGACTTAAATTGATCCAGCTACAATATTTATTCATAGATTTTCTTCATCAATATCTTATTATCTTTGTAAAAGTGCGATTCTTAAGTCAAAAGAATAAAAATAATTTTTTGGAATTTTTTTAAATTTTTCCTAGGCGATTAAAAATGAAATTTCTTGCATTTTCGATCAAAAAATCGAGTTTTTTTTTTAAATATTTTTGGTAATTGTATTTAAATTTCTAAGCCGATTTGAAAACAATGCTCTACGTTATTATTGACAATTTAATGACCTTTCGATTCATATCTTGCTTGACACCATCTGACGATTACGAATTGAGATATGGCATAAAATGTAAGTGCACCTACCGAAAAAATGGAAAAAAATTCATATTTTAAAATTTTTGAAATTGATTTTTGAGATCACCAATCCAAACTACACTTAAAAATAGTTTCAGTAGAAATGGGTCATTTAATTTTTTTTTTTGTCAACTAGTGTATTTAGTAAAAACTTTGACATTTACGAAATGGGAAAGAAAGTTGGGAAATATTAAAAACATATTTCCAAAGTGGTGTGTCCTCGACTCAAACTGTGCGAAATTTGAAAAAAACATTTAACAAAAAATATTGTTCCGAAAACTCAATTTGTGGATCAATTTGTGAAGCGAATTCGTGAAACTGGAATGTTGGTGGATAAACACACAACCCGTGTACGTACAAAAAAACATTGCTGCGGTTGCTGAAAATGTGAAACCATCGACTTCAACTCGCCATCGATCTCAACAATTGGACATTTCGCGCACTTCTTTGATGCGAACTTTGCATAAAGACCTTGCCATGAAGCCATTCAAAGTTCAATTGGTGCAGCAGCTAAAGCCAATGGTACATACGAATCGTCTACAGTACGCAAATTGGGCGGCAGATCGTTTGGCCGCAGATGGTGAATTTGACCGAAAAATCATCTTTTCGGATGAAGCACATTTCCACCTCGGTGGTTATGTTAATCAACCAGGGCTTAATACCGGAACCGTTAACCGAAATAAACCGTTTCAAATCAAGTACCGGAACCGGAACCGTAACCTATACAAATTTTTATTTGAGAACCGAAAACCCTTTACCGTTATTAATGGAACCGATAACACCGTAACGAAACCGAAACGTTGGTACCGGTACAGTTTCGGTTTTTTTGACCCATGCAGAGCGCATCGTAGATTTGGTCACAAGTTAGAGCTCTACATACAAGATGCTAAAATATTTGCAGGCGGAAAACATCTTCAACATTTGCTCCAGTTTTGCGGCTGCACCGGAAAGTGTGGGACTCGGTTCGCGAAATTGTGCGCATATTAAAAACAGCGGAGGTGGCCACAACTAAACTTCAACCGAAAATCTTGTTTTTTGGTGATTTTTATTCCATTGGGATACACTGGAAATCTATCAAAACAGTTACTGGATTCCATTCCAAGACTCTTCTCGCACTTAAGCGTGTTTGAAACCATGAAAACATTCTTAACTGGTAGTCAGAATCCTCCTCAAAGTTCCCCGAATTGTAGAGATTTCAAAAATTGTGCTTTCTGTTCCAGCTACGCAGGTTCTCTGGTGATAAATTTATAATGAAACCGTTAAGAAGTTGTATGGACTCAACCACATTGAATGCAGTTATGTTACCGTGAACAAATCACAAGAATGCTATATTAGTTACATAAGACGTGGACTGGTACCGGTACGTACCGGTATACCGAAAGAAAAATCTGGGTACCGTATCGAAACCGAAAACCGAAATTAATAGAAAACCGAAACATTCATTTCGGGACGTACCGGAACCGATACCGGAACCGAAATTCGTTTCGGGATTAAGCCCTGTAATCAACAAAATTGTCACATCTGGGGTACAGAAAATCCGCATATCGTCGTCGAGAAGCCAATGCACCCACCAGGTGTCACTGTTTGGTACGGATTTTGGTCTCGAGGCATCATTGGTTCATTTTTCTTTGAAAATGAAGAAGGAGCTACCGTGACCGTGAATGGTGAATGTTAAGTGATTGGTTTTTCAAGGAAATTAAAGCGAAAGACTTGGACGATATTTGGTTTCAACAAGACGGCACGCTACATATTCGATCTTCTGCGCCCTATCTTCGAGAATCGAATAATCAGCAAATATGGAGATGTGAATTGGCCGCCAAGAAGCTGTGATCTGACACCGTTATCCTGAAATCCTGAAACAATTGATGAGTTGAAGAACGATTTTCGAGTTGCTAATGCTGACATACGTGCCGCGGTGGATCGAATGGGCTACTGCCAAGTCATGGTCATTTGACCGAAATTGTTTGTCATAAATAAATGACATGAACCAACCTTTCGAATAAATGTTCAACCTTTGTACATATATTTGCTATAATAAAGGTCAGTTCAAGTATTCTATGAAGCCTGTAGGTTTACTTAAGCGTCGGCTTGGTACAGTTTTATATGTTTAGTCCAGTTCGATTAGATCGGGTACTACGAATGTGTTGATATACCTTAAACATTTGATCAATTTTATAAAACTTCATATATCGACAATGAATATCTTATCTTAAAACATATTTTCTTCATTTGGAACACTCCAATGCATCAATGCATCTCCCCTAAAAAAAACTATACAGACATTCTTCTTGTTTCCACTTATTAAACTCAACTGGACGCACTATTGGAAGTCAGAATTCCCCAAAAAAAAAAATTTGTTTGAATTTCGATTCAGTCACCCATGCAGGGCTCTGCTCTAGTCGTTCCGGTTTTTATATCCTTATCAGGTTACCATACCATTTACCATATACTTACAATCACAGTGTCTGTCTGGATAAGGCAGCAGGGGCGCGTTTGTTTATGGCCACTAGCGATGATGACCTTACGTTTTTACTCTAATCGTTAAATATTCCAAAATGAAATCTCCGAATATTTAAGGACTATCGTGTGTTTAATGCAATATCTCTACTTTCCGGTAAATGTTCACTATTTATATCAAGAAAAAAAAGGAAATCCTACATCTTGTGTGATGGAACGGGAGGGCCTTGAAACATGCTGAGTTGGGTAAGCGCTAATTCCATGGTTGGTGGGGGGTGGAGGGGGGGAACAGAAATATGCACACACACTCGCACGCACACACACACGCACACGCACAGAGAGAGAGAGAGAGAGATTTAAATAGATCGACTTGTCTATGCTAAGATACTGCTAGATTAGTCAAATGGGAGTCGTTGATCCGTACAAAACGAAAGGCAAAGTCATTCGCACGTAACGCAGGTGGAGCTACTAAGTACGTGTAGATGGGAGGGCGGAGGGCGGATACATACTATGCACAAATTCGAGTATTTACTGTACAGTGTGTACTGGTCGAGTGGAGGTGTACATGTACGTGCAGAGAGAGAGAGTGGAGTATCATTTACACGTTAACACACATACATAAAAGCAGACACTGGATGTTGGGGCGGGCTCACCTGGTTCTTGTCAATTTCACCATCTTGCAACTCAGCTTCGCCTTGCTCTTGAAATGTTATGATTATCAAGGCCACGAATATGTTGACGAAGAAGAATGGAAATACAATAAAATATACAATATAAAATATGGACATTTCGATCCGGAAATTTTGGATTGGACCCCTATCTTCATAAGTGGCAGCCATGGAGTGTTGCAAGACCCTGGTTGGGAGGTTTAGAGAAAATATTTAATGTCGATTTCAATTATAAATATTGGTGGCAGATCGGAAGGGTGTGGTGGGAAGCACTAGCTTAGCTAGCATATAGCTTACTGTGGCCATCCCTCGCCGGTCTGGACAGCAAACAAAGTCAGCATGGCAGCAGCAACGTTGTCATAGTGGAAGGCTCTCGGTTTCCATACTCTCAGCTCCTGTTTGGGCAGCAGTTCATCTTCTTCGTATTTGAAGTAGGAGCCCCTTCAGGTTGGTTTAGTGGGTGTTTTTAGTAAATTGAATTTAAATAAATGCATTATACAGAAAACAAAAATGGTGGTACAAACACAAATCAAGTTAAGCAAACAGAAAAAGAACAAAATCAAAGAAAATCCACATTACACAAACACTACAAAAGAAAAACCAAACTCGAAATACACATCTATTAAGATCTCAAATGAAAATGAAAGATTTGCAGAAATCGAAATCTAATGGATAGAATTAACAGTCAACAGTTATGTTTTTCTATATGTAAAGACATCAAAGCACAGTTAGATGGATACTCACAGTGGTGGACATACAAATAGCACAAGTTATTTTTCTAAGGTTTCTAAGCGGACACAGGAATCTCAATTTAATTGTATTTTTAGGTAAATTCAGTGCAACAAAAAAGTAGTTTTATTATTTATCAAAAACCGAAACCTTAAAGGACCAAAATTATAGGTACTTTCGTAAAACTTCCAAGCTCTGAAGAAAGTTAAGTGCTATCAACGGCTTAGGCAGGATTTTGCCAGTTGGGGTTGTTTGTATACCAGAAAAAAATTTTATCTCTTCTGCATTTACACAGTAACAAAATTCGCATAATGTTTAGAAAATTCTGGCATTTTCCTTTTGTCCACTTGTGCTAATTGTATATCCATGCCTGTAGTTTTAATGAGGGAGGCCATATATATAGTATAGTATGATTTAAGTGGTTAAATGGTTATGCTTGTTCTTGCTGTGTTCGACTTGTACGAGTGTAGAGGCATTCGCATGTTGTCTAACTCTAATCGTACAGTCTGGCGGAGGCGTATAAAAAAAAGAAATGCTCGAAAACCAACCTAAGCAATAAATATTTTTTGAACTGATACGAACAACTTGGTGCATTTGTTCCTAGTGAATGGTAAAATGTATGAAGATGAGCAAGTGTATTCAAAATGTCGTCGTATATCTTCGGCTTGTGGTACGGCCCGTTGTTCGTTCGGTGATGTGTAACAAGGCAGCTGCGCTCGTACTCGCGAGTACTTCATTTAATGTGTGGTTGTGTGTGTATGTGTATGTGTGTGTGTGTAGTGTACATATGTATTATTTTGGTAATTATTTTGGTTTTTTTTTTTTCTTTTCTTTTTTTGTTTGTTCGTTTTGATTGATTTAAAATTTTGCCTCCCAAGTTATTGCATACATACGAAGGCCAAACAGCTAAAACAAAACGATACTCGTGATTCTTTCATTCATTTTTGGGTAGTATCTGCTTTTGTTTTCACTTCTCCACTGCGATGAGTGAGCGCATTGAGTGCGCCACTCAACTCACGAGTGCAACGATGAGACGACTGACTCTGGCCAATGCTTTTCGATTCGATTCGATTCGATTTCATTTAATTGTAATAGTTATACATAAGACAAGGAAGAAAGAAACTCTAAGACACTGAATAATACGTATATGCTATATAGTTGGATAAGTTTTAATGCATGTAAGAAGAAAGGAGAGCTCGTCAACTAAGTGCACTCGGAAAAAATGATCATAAAATCATGGCCCTAAGCTGAAATACAACTTAAAAATGCGCTTCCGGCTAATAAAAAGTTCTTTCTTTATATGACCGATTTTTTTTAAATAATATTCTTAAAACGTTCTACAGATAATTTGGTCCAGTTATGGGGATGGGATCAAAAATGTGACTTCAAAAATTCTTTACCCAAGATAATAAAAACTTTTCCAATTGCACTTTTGTATTTCATCTTTATGTTCAGAGTACTTCCAGAACGTTTGTGCTTTTTTTCCAGCCGGTTTAGTTGAGTTAGTGCTGGGTTGCTTAGTGAGTGAGTGAACAAAAAGGAATTGCTCACTTCTCGTTGTTCATTTTTTTATTCAGTGACACTTGTTAAGAGACTCTTGATCAGTTACTCTTGTTCAGTGACCATTTATCTTTAACTTTTTCAGTAACTTTTGTTTAGTGACTCTGGGTCAGTGGCTCTTTTTTAGTGTCCTGTTAATTAACTCTTGTTCAGTTACTTTTGTTCAGTGACTCTTACTCAGTGACTTTTGTTCAGTGACTCTTACTCAGTGACTATTGTTCACTCTTGTTCAGTGACTCTTGTTGAGTGACTCTTGTTAAGTGACTCTTGTCAAGTGACTCTTATTGACTGGCTCTTGTTAAGTGACTCTTGATCAGTTACTCTTGATAGGTTACTCTTTTTCAGTGAATCATTGTTCTGTGACTCTTGTCAAGTGACTCTTGTTAAGTGACTCTTGCTAAGTGACTCTTGCTAAGTGACTCTTAATAAGTGACTCTTAATCAGTTACTCTTGTTCAGTGACTCTTCATAGGTGACTCTTTTTCAGTGACTCATTGTTCTGTGACTCTTGCTCAGTGACTTTTGTTCAGTGACTTTTGTTCAGTGACTCTTGTTCAATAGCTCTATTTCGGAGAGTCCTGTGTAGTAACTTTTCTTCAGTGACTCTTGCTCAGTGACTTTAATTCACTCTTGTTCAGTGACTCTTGTTAAGTGACTCTTGTTAAGAGACTCTTGTTAGGTGACTCTTGATCAGTGACTCTTGATAAGTGACTTTTGTTCAGTGACTGTAGATCAATGGCTCATTTTTAGTGTCTCACGTTGATTGACTCTTGTTCAGGTACTCTTGTTTAGTAACTCATGTTCAGTGACTCATGTTCAGTGACTCATGTTCAGTGACTCTTGTTCAGTGACTCTTTTCTTTTTTGACCCTTGTTACAGGTAGTCTTCTACAGTTACCCTTGTTCACTGAGTCTTGTTCCCTGACTCTTATTCATGAACTCTTGATCAGTGACTCCTGTTCAGTGACTCTTGCTAAACGACTCTTGATCAATTACTCTTGTTCAATTACTCTTGTTCAGTGGCTCTCTTTTAGTATCCGTTGTTGATTGAATCTGGTTCAGGTACTCTTGTTCATTAACTCGAATTCAATGACTCTTGTTAAGTGAATTTTGATCTGTTACTACTGTTAAGTGACTTTTATTTAGTGACTTTTGTTCAGTGGCTCTTTTTCAGTGTGTCTCTGATTCCCTACTGGAATTCTTATTCAGTTACTCTTGTTCACGCGATCTTGTTCAGTGACTCTTGTTCATTGACCTTTGTTCATGAACTCTGGTTTAATGAGAGTTGTTCAGTGGCTCTTTTTTAATGTCTCTTATTGATTGACTCTTGTTCATTTACTATTGTTCAGAGAGTCTTATTCTACTCTGTTACTTATGATCATTGACTCTTGTTCAGTGACTTTTGTAGATTTGTGAGTGACTTTACTCACCTTGAAAAAAGAACAAAGTGAACATTTTCAGTGAATTGAACAACCTCTACCAGACATGAGAAAGAACAATATCCACAGCCGAACTAGGGTTATCAATATCTTATCAATATTTCGATATTTTGGTTCAGGGATTGATATTTCTTAAGTCGATAGAGTTCAAAGATAGATTCATAGATACTTTTTCTAAATATTTGACTTTTCACTTATCTTTACTTGTTTCATAAATGCAAATGGGAATGGTTAGACTTAAGTGTTTTTGGCCTGGTTTCATTGAATCAGATCATCATTCGATCAATCTTAGAATTCATCGCTAAAAAGTCCATCCCTCAATTTTGTTTAATATTATAAAGATGGAATATAATTAAAATAAAATTAGTCTCAAAGCCAATTGAAGAAAGCCAATGGAATCAAAAGATTTATTATTAAAATAAACTCATATAGTCAAATTTTCATTCTTTCGCTTAAAGATTCAGTGGCAGTTTTTTTTCTAATCTTCTTAATTTTACGATCAATCTGTTTTTCCGAGTGCATTTTGTCTAGATCTACGAATGTTTTACGATATGAATAATACACACTAAGCACACCATTGAGATTGGCTTTAAGTCTGCTGCTATATACAGATGAAATAATGTTTGGTTTTTTTTTTATTTGTTTTTTTGGGTTGGGAACAGGGTCTGACACTGAGTTGGTGGGCCGGTCGGAGACGGGTAGAGCTAATCTATAACTATAACTAGGCCCGTTGACGTGTCTAAGCTTGCTTGCTTATTAAGAAATCTTCTGGTAGTAATATGGACTCTTTGGTATTTTGGAGAATACCCAATTGGAAATTTGCATGCTTAACGCGGTTGCTTGGTAAAAATTTTGGGTTTGTTTTGGTTTTTCCCGGTGAAGGCAACATATAGTAGTACAAATATACACAGAAACTGAAGAAAACTAGAAAAGATGTTGATTTGGGCGCAGTTCAGTTATTCTTTTCTTTTCTTTTCCTTTTTTTTTTTTTTTTTTTTTGTAATTATTGATTTGCAATATTTGTTTATACTTTTGGATTTTGTTCTTTTTTTTTCCTTTTTTTTTTGTGTGTTTTTGGCCCGTTTACTCGCGTGATTGTTGGTGAGACAAGTCAGGCAAGAAAAACTAGGCGAGAAACTTTAAAATGCTACTCTTACATTCTGTAGAATCAGTGCACCTTTTTTGTTTTTTCAAAATGAAAATTACACAACAAACCGAAAGACATATAAGTAAACGAAATGAAAACGATCATACAAGACAACATACGAAACAGGGGTGGGGGAAAGGGGATTGGGGGCGATATTTTGGGGGGGGGGTCATGTAGAGGCTCGCATTTGGTTAAAAGTGAGTACATTCCATATTATAAGAGAAAAAAAGAGCAGTCGCAGAAGTAACCGGCTTGAGTTTGATCGCATTATAGCAGAGTTTCTAGTAGGATTCTAAAACATGGGAAAACTTCATAAAAGTTTGTATATTGGGGCTAGATGGGTGCCTCTGTTACTCACAATAAAATCATAATATTGCAATGAGAATTTGGTTTCTATCGAGTGTTTGGCGATGCTTCACCGCTTTAAAGCAAAGTTTTGTTCCCAATTCTTAACCTTGGACAAATCTGCTAAAAAGTTTGTATATTAGCGCTAAATGGGTGCCGCTATTATTCACCAGGCAACCACAAAAGAGTTGTGAGAAGGTCTCAAAACTGACGTTTGTCGAAAGTTTATCGCATTAAAGCAGAGTTTTGACTTTAATTTTGAAACATGAGAAGATTCTAGAAGATCTAAGAAGTTTGTATATTAAGGCTCAAAGGGTGCCGCTTTTACTCACAATGAAATAATAACAGAGCAGTGAAAAGGTCTGAAACTCATGTTTGTCGAAGCATCATCGCTTTAAAGCAAAGTTTTGATTGGAATTCTTAACCTTTGAAAAAATTGCTAAAAAATTGGTATATTAGCGCTAAATGGGTGCCGCTATTACTCACCATGCAACCATAAGAGAGTTGTGAGATGTTTTCCATCGAGTAATTGGCGGAGCTTCACCGCTTTAAAGCAAAGTTTTGATTGGAATTCTTACACTTGGACAAAACTGCTAAGAAGTTGATATATTAGCGCTAGATGGGTGCCGCTATTACTCAATATGCAACCATCAAAGAGCTGTAAGAAGATTTCAAATGCATGTTTGCCGAAGCTTCATCGTATTAAAGTAGTGTTCTGACTTTAATTATAAGAAAATGAAAAGAGTTCCTAAAAAGTTGGTATATTAGCGATAGATGGGTGCCACCATTACTCACCAAGCTACAATCAAGGAGTTGTGAGATGGTTTTAAAAGCATATTTGGCGAAGTCTCATAGCTTTAAAGCATAGTTTTGACTTGTCCTAGGGAAAAACTCCTAAGAAGTTTGTATATTAGCGCTAGATGGGTGCCGCTAATACTTACAATAAAATCACAATATTGTTGTGAGAAGGTTTCCATCGAGTAACTGGCGAAGCTTCACCGCTTTAAATCAAAGTTCTGATTTGAATTCTTAAACTTGGACACAACTGCTAAGAAGTTGGTATATTAGCGCTAGGTGGGTGCCGCTATAAAATCATAAAAGCGCTGTGGGAAGGTTTCAGTCGAGTGTTGCGCGAAACTTTTCCGCTTTCAAACAGACTTTTGAGTTCGATTAATTTGCTTACTGCCAATACAGTTGTCAAGAAGAAGACATTTCGTTTTCTCCTCCCATCAAGCAGATTACTTCCGGGACTAATCTCAAATGTACAAACTATCCATATATAGAGGCATGTATGTATGTATATATATACAAATAGAATGAGGTCAGGGGGTCACCATGATGATAAATCCCTATTTTAGACACCCTAACTTTTTCACTCTCTCGTTTGGTCTTAACACAAATACACAACATTCAGGAATATTTTGGTTAAATTTGTTGTTTGTTTTTGGATGATCCCATTTAATGTGTTTCTAATTAAAAAATGTTTTAAATTAAACACTAAACATCTAGACATCAATATGTATGTATTTATTTGGATAGGGTTGTTTTGGGTGGCATAACCCTGAATATGAAGCACAGTGGGAGTATGTTGGTATGCATGTATGTATGTATATACAACTGCCTGGAATCGGGACTTGGACTGGGGGCGTGGGTTTAGAGATATGTACATACTCAAATGTATGAAATATGAGGGGTTCTTTCTAGCTCTATAAGCACAATTTATCTATGGGACTTTGAGCTTTTAGACAGAAACATTCAAACAATGACAGGAATTTTAGCAAAAGAGAGAGAGAGAGAGAGAGACAGACAGAGATACATACATAGACAGACAGAGAGCGAGCGAGCGAGAGAGACAGACAGAGAGTTACAGCGAGAAAGTGTGGCGCGTCTATAGGAGCAGTATCAAATGATCAATCACAAATCACAAATCACAAAAATGAAGACAAACCAAGGACTAAGCAAACGATCTTCAAAAATCAAAATCAAAATCTAAGCAACCAAAATCAGAGATCGATCAAATTTGTTTTGAGCTTTTGAAATTTGTTCTTAGTTTACTTACTGGCACTCTGCGGAAGTATGTTTACTTTCGTCCGTACAATAAAAAAATTTCCCATTGAACAATTGTACTCCAATAACAGAAAATATAAATTGAAACAATATGTACACGATTAGAATGTTAACAACATTTTTCAATGAGTTCACGACGCAGTCGAAGACGGCTTTCAATTTTGGCACCCGCTTAATGGTCTTCAATGGACGCAGCACACGCAGGACCCGCAGCGATTTGATAGTCGACAAATTTTGTCCAGCGCTGCTACCGCTCATATCGAAACCGAAACTAACAGCAGCGCATATAACGACCACAGCATCCATAATATTCCAGAATTCTCTTAAATAGCTGCCAGGGTGCAGGATGACACCCAAGTCTACAATTTTCAGCAACATTTCTATCGTGAATACGCCGGTGAATGCATAATCAAAGTAATTTAGGATCTTGTTGCGCCTGGAGTTCTCACGAACGGGATCCTCGGCGGCTAAGGCAATGGATGACATTGAGATGACGACCATAATGAAGAAATCAAAATATGGCAAATTGACCACCCAATGGGCGCCGCGTCGTATGCTGTAGTAGTTGGTGGTTGTTGGTGGTGGTAGTTGTTGGTAGTAGTAGTTGGTAGTAGTAGAGGTAGGAAGGTAGGAGGTCGTTATTGGGTGGTTGTTGTTGTTGTTGTTTTTAGCGCATTCGTCGTTTGATTTGGGTTTTCATTATTTGTTGTTGTAGTTGTTGTTGTTGTTGTTGTTGTTGGGGGAAGGTGTTTATGTTTTTGATTTAAATGGTTCCGATTTGCCGTTTTAGAATTTATTTTGGTAAATTTTTATTTGGTTTGTATTTTTTTTTTTTTTTGGTTTTTTTGGGGGGTGGTTCCAATATTTCGGTGGTTTTTTAGGTAGGATTTTTGAATGTTTTTCGTTCGTTGTTGAAGATGAAGTTGATGATTTGGTAGATGAATTTGCATGGTGAATTTTGTTGTATATTTACAAACATTTTGTGGTTGGTTGGTTGATTCATTCGAATTTGAGTTCAATTCAATTTTGGTTTTAGTATTTTGTAGAACATAAGATTTGGTAACGGAATCACACACACACACACAAAACAAAGTGGAAAAGGAAAAAAAGTAAAGGAAAAAAAGAGTATGGAAAACAGTTAGTAAATTGTTGATCAGATATTCAAATATTATTATATATATATAGAGAGAGAGAGTGAGAGACAGAGATCAGGGATACCTGAGAAGATGCTTATTAAACAGTTAATTCTGCCCCCCCGTTTTTAGTCTAGCTCATATTTGGTCAGTACTAGGTGGTAGCATATTTACGGATTTGTCGGCGAGAGTATAAACATCGATGAGTATGGCAACATGGGCTTAGGCCCCTCTGTCACCTCCTCCTCCTCCTTCTTGTCGTCGTCCTTCTTTTTACTTTTGCTCTTGCTGGTGGCCACAGTGCCATCGCCATTCTCTAGATGCACACCATCGCCCTGTAGCGCCACCATTTCCTTTTCAAGTTCCTGCAATTGTTTCTCTTTATCCTCTTCGACTTGTTCCTCTTCGGCTGCTGTAAGTTCTTGGGCATTCGCCAAATTGTCAACGGCGATAGCCAAGAACACATTCAATAGCGTGTAATTTCCGAAGAGTACCAAAACGATAAAGTATCTGCCAAGGTGAGAAAAAAAATATATAAACCGAAATAAAGTGAGTTCAGGCTGTGAGTTTGACACCCTTCAATTGTGGTGGTGGCACTCTACATTATGCAGCAGTCTGTGATTGGGTTGGTACCAGGAAGAGACCGATTTCTTATCTTCTAAATTGCTGCTACGTGTCAGATAAACTTACAGTATACTCTGTTTTTTATCAATATCAATTTGGATACGCGTTGTCTTAACCAAATGACTAAGTGTCATTTTGATGCTAACACGCTCTATGATTGAAATCAGAAATCTTAAGACCAAAAGATTAGGAAAGTTAAGCCTCCCACTCGATGCATGCTCTGCACCAGTTGTGTCTTGGCCCACCTCATCCCAAGATGCATCCATACAGATGGCGCCCGAGCAGGAACCATGAATACAAATATATAGCCGAATATACCATCTTTTGAGGCTTAAAGAACCACCAGAATATTACTTTTTTTTTGGTGTAAGAATAGATGTAGAAGATGAGACATCGGTACTAAAATTAACGAAATTCCTACTCTTTATGGCTATTTTTTTTTTTTTTGTCCTCTATTTACTTTACTTTAGCACTTTTTCCAACCAATCTAACATCAGAATAAGAAACACTCGACTTGTGGCAATCTAAGCTGCTTAAGTCAGCCACTTGAGTCTTCTTTTCGCTCGCTAAAACAACCCAAAAGATTGGAAAGTTGAGAGCAATCATGCTATTCCAAAATAAAAATCATCACCATAATAATTTTTTTTGTTTTGGGGAAATAGTAATACAACTTAAAGTTTATTGCTTTCCCTAGAAATTGTAGTGCACGTGTGCCGAAATCGTACCCTTCCTATTGGCTTCCATTTCGCTCCCTACGGTTTCACCTTGGGCGTTATGAACGGTGGTTGCACTGATGTAAAGATCGTCACATACCTTTGGCTCACCTAAGTTGTCACTTGAGGGCTAGTGATAGACAGTATCGTACCAAAAAGCAGTTCTGGCAGCTTTACCTGGGGCGGAGAGAATGGTGGTAGGACGGAACCCCGAAGGATATTTCTATTGCAATGCGCCATATGCCACAAGCCCAACGTTTTCGTTTTTGGTCCAGTTATAATTCCCCCAAATATACTTGATTTAGAGAAATCAGAAAACGATGGATGATGGTACCGGGAGGTTCTTGAAACAGTTGTACAGTTACCCAGCCTCTTTAGTGTTGTGTGTGTGTCTTGTTTTAAGAGTTATGAAACTGGAGACTGCTAACAAGTTCTACGACTGAAATCAGAAAACTAAAGACTTAAAGATCAGAAAAGTTCCACCTCCCGAGCGCACCTCCCATTCTCTGCACCAATTGTGTCCAGGCACACCTCAGACCAATTAGCGTCCTTACATATGGCGCCCGAGCAGGGATTACGGATGCAAATATATAGCACAATATACCATCCTTTGTGGCCTAATCTATCTTTCCCAAATATGTTGAGTCTGCGACTCGCTAGAGCATTGCAGTGTGCTCATGTTCAGAGGACTTCTCCTTCTCTTTCCAGTAATTGCCTATTTGTTATTCCTAAATTGTACTGCTGAGGGCATCCTTTCCTTACTGGATCAATTTTTGGAAGCCTTTGAGCTTGTGGTTCACTGTTAATGCCTTTGCATGTCTTAAGCCAACCTGGTGTTTACCCAGGAGGTTGTTCTCAGAGTGTTCTCTTTCTTTCTGTGGAGTTCTTTGATGACTCAAACCTTTTCTTTCCCGGTCTTGCTACCCTTGTGGGTGAGTGTCAGAGACCCGCCTGTGTACCACACACTGTACTTGTATCGCCGTCGTTGTTTATGTAACTCATTTTAAAGCAAGGAAGTTGCACTTGTTGAGCAGTCTACATGTCCACCAAGCTGGCGCATGGATTTTGTTGTTGTAACTAACTTTGAAGCACCAGAAAGATAGACATTGAAACCCCGACTATTCCAGTGTGTGTGTGTCTCCTAATTCTAGTTACATCGCTAATGTATTTCCCTGTTTCAACCGAATCACAGCATATGCCATAACATTTAGTGTTGCTTCTCTCATCCACATATCGAATGGCATTTTTGTTCATAATCAATATCAACTAAAATCGAAATAAATGCAAGCCATTAAAATCGAGCAAATATTCTTAAAGTTTTTTTAAGCAATACGGATGGGACCACATAGCGAGAAGCCTTATAGTTGATGGACTTAGCTGGAAATAGATACAACAATAGAATTGGTAAGCATACAACATCTTCGAGCTAGGTGGGGGCGTATCAGGTGTGCCATTGTGTCTACACTTACGTTTTGATTTTGATGGTTGGCGATGGCTAACGACCGATCAGAGATGGACGGAACTTGGCTTGCAGAATTTCAAACTAAATTCTTCAAGCTCTGAAGTCCGATTGAGGGTTATTCGTGCGCGATTGCTCACATTAATGGTTCGACGTTCAATGAATTGGAAGCGCAGGGGAATGGTCATTTATGATATGGATGCACATACTACTTAGCTAGGCCCGACTTTTAGCAAATCATACACAAGTTAAACCACATAAACTTACATAGAGTAAATCATTCCTTTCTTTGCACCACCCTGCGATATGATGCCCTGGTACATCACTTCGTTCCAATCTTCGCCGGTAAGGATTTGGAATACGGTCAACAAGGCTATGGGGAATGTATTGAAATTGGTTTCGGGTGTGCCTCCGGGCAGATTGAATTGCCCGCCGAAAAGCTGCATGCCGAGCAGGGCGAATATCAGTATGAACAAGAAGAGCAGGAACAACAATGAGATGATCGATCTCATCGAGTTCAGCAGAGAGATGACCAGATTGCGCAACGATGACCAATACTTGGTCACCTTGAAGATGCGCAGCAGGCGCAGCGCACGCAACACAGACAGACCGAAGGAACCGCCTTTGACCTCGGACCAGATCACCTCGAATATCGAACCACTAATGACGACACAATCGAAACGATTGAATGAGGACTCAAAGTAGATGCGCGGTCCCAGGGCATACATCTTGATGAACATTTCCGACATGAAGAGGCCCAGGAAGATGAATTCGGCATAATCTGGAGTGAAGGATACCATTAATCGCTATGTACATCGTTTTAAGCCCCCCCCTCCCCCTTATACTTACACAGAAACTCCGTGAGAAACGACGGCTGACCATAGTGCTCGACGGCCACGCAAACGGTGTTGAGAAAGACCAGAACTATTACAAACCAATAGAACCACTGCGTCTTCACTGTGTGACGTATCCAGAAACGGAATCTCTTCTCTGCACGCCAAAAACCCGTACAACTGCCTTGAGGTTTTGAACGCGTTTTTAGATAACCTGAAAGGTACACAAAATAATCAGTGTGATCCATAAACTGAGACGAATATCTCTATTACTGAAAGGGATCACTATGTATAGGTAGTAAGTATGTATGTAAGACCCAAATACAGACAGCTATTTATGCGAAACTTTACAGACACTTGTGAAATTTTATAAGTTGGACATTTAGGTACATACATAAGTAGGTGGATTTTATAGCACTAGCACAGAGATACATTTACATTTACATTTTAGTTGTACCACCAACATTTATTACCCCCGCACTCTAAAGGCTTAAACTGCAGACTAAGGAATGCGAATACCAAGAATTTTGGTATGGCATTCAGTTCTACTTATGTTAAAGATGTTAATGTTAATGATCCACGCGGTGTTCCTTTGGTATAGAGTATAAAAAAATTTATTTGAACCAAGTACGAAAGAATTGGAACAATCCTAAAAGTCTTGTATCAATCCGAGGTTGAAGTAGGTACTGAATTCCAATGGCAAAGCGAAATAAAACCGAGAGCAAGTTATAATGCAATTCTCTACCAGTTATAGCACTTTCGACATGAAAAGGTAGCTGTTGAATCTGTTTACAGTTGTATGCAAACAACTAATGACCTCGACCCGGCTAGAACTTGCTAGTTAAAAAAGTAGCTTGGTGTTCTTGTGTTATGTGAGTGTTGTGGTGGGAGTACAAAAATTGAGCTTAAATCAATATCTGACCAACTCGATTGGATCCGATTGAGGGATCAAATCAAGTTCGAATAAACAAAATAAAATCAATATGGTATGTTGTTGACATAAGTCTATATCCAGTTAAAGTCAAGCTTTCCCGAGCTATAATCGGAATCGAATGTCAAATGACCAAAGCTATTTTCCACCCATTTGGAAGGAATCTTTTATCATTCCGCTGCATAAAAAGTGCAATAAGTCGGACATTGAGAACTATCGTAGCATTGCAAAACTCAGTGCTATTCCAAAACTTTATGAAAAATTGATTGTTCACTTATGTCACCTTGTCAACACGTTTTTATCAAAAGCAGATCTATAAAGAGAAATCTTGTGGAGTTCACTAATTCAATTAGACACGGCTTACTTAATCAATTACAGACCGATGTCATCTTTACTGACTTTAGTAAAGCTTTTGATTCGGTCAATCATAGGCTTCTTATTCATAAGTTTTCTAGCTAGGGTTTATGTGAATATCTTCCTATCATTCAAACAGAAAACAACGAGTCATATTAAATGATTTAATTTCCGAAATGGTATGTGTTACTTCTGGTGTACCGCAAGGTAGTCACCTGGGACCTTTACTTTTTGGTTTGTTTATCAATGATCTTCCATTGATCTGCAGGTTGTTAAATCATCTCAAGTCTTAATGTTTGCAGATGATGTTAAGCTGTCTATGACGCTATCTTTTCCTGATTCATATCAATGTCTTCAACTTGACTTGATCTTCTTCTACTTAATTGGCCCGATGTTGCTTCACAACCGCTTGACGGTCTCGGCCTTCACTATGAATGCCCTCCACTCGCTTCTGTGTTGTGCGAGCTGGCACCAGTTGTTCACACCAAGGTAGGAAATGTCTTATCGCACTTGATCATCCCATCTTAGTGGTGGGCGACCCTTCCTGCCTTGTCCTACAAAGTCAGCCGCTTTCGCTTCTTCATCCAACCGGGCTACATGTCCTAACCAGCTTTATGTGCTTTATGTGAGCCTATAGAGCTCATACAGTTCGTGATTCATTCGAATGCGGAATCCATCGCCAACTTTTAAAGGTCCATAAATTCTCCGTAGAATTTTTCGCTCTAACACGCCAATCGCCTACTCATCCGCTGCTGTCATTGTCCATGCTTGACTGGGATGATGAGCGACTTATATAGCGCTATATTTGTTCTTCAAGAAAAGGCTCTGCTCTTGAACTCCCTACTGAGCCCGTAGTAGCATCGGTTTACAAGAGTAATTCTTCTTCGAATCTCCAGGTTGATGTAATCATCGTCTCGAGGTAGACAAAATGCTGTACAACCCCAAAGTTGTACTCCCCCATAGTAACAAATTGTTCAAGACGCGTAGACTTCTTGTCCGTGGCTACTAGGTACTTCGTCTTGTCCTCATTCACCGCTAAGCCCATCAGTTCAGACTGCTTCTCAATCTCTGAAAACGCCCTGCTTACCGCCCGTTCGTTTTTGCCAATATCATCGGCGTATGCGAGTAGCATTAAATCTTTATAAAGAAATGAGCCCCGATCTGTAGGCATTTGGGCACTGGCGCAGTATATACTCCATCAGCAGATTAAAGAAGTCACATGATAGGGTATCACCCTGCCTAAAACCTCTCTTGTTATCAAATGGTTCGGAAAGGTTCTTTCCTATTTTGACGGAGCTTTGAGTGCTTCTCAACATCATCATGCAAAGTCGAACGTACTTTGCTGGTATACCAAAGGTAGACAGGGCTTCAAAGAACCTTGACCTTATCGGTTAACAAAAAGATGGTAGGATTTGATATTTCTCTCATTGGTCTTCTTCAGGGTTTGTCGTAATGTGAATATCTGGTCAGTGGTGGATTTACCAGGTCTAAAGCCACACTGATAGGGTCCAATCAGTGTGCTAATAAGCGGCTTTAGACGTTCACAAATAATGCACGACAGAATCTTATATGCGATGGAAAGGAGACTGGTGCAAACTGCAGGGTCTCCTTTTTTAAAAAGTGGGTAAATTACACTTAGACTCCAATCTTTGGGCATGCTCTTGTCGGACCATATTCTGCCTTACCAACTCCTCGCCTCCAGCCATAAACAGTTCAGCTGACAGGTCTTCAACTCCTGCTGATTTGTTGTTCTTAAGCATTTTTATGGCTAAACAGACTTTGTAAATATCCGGTGGGTCTTTCTCTATGTTGTCGATTGGAGGCGGAATTGTGTACGTCGTCGCCTCCCAGCAGTTTGGCGAAATAGCTTCTCCATTAGTCTAGGATCTGTGACCAGAAACCTTCAGTTAGTCGTCTAATCTTTTGGATACAATTTTCGAGTCTCATTCATGCCAAATAGCATCTCGACTTCCTCACGCATGCGCCTTTCTAACTCATTCTTTTCCCTTCTAAAAAGGCGCTTCTCCTTTCTCTTTTTCTTCCGGTATTGCTCTTTAACAGCCCGCGTTGCTCCCGACTGCAAAGTTCTCCTGTAGGCAGCGTCTTTCTCTGCAGTAGCGCGGCGGCACTCCTCATCGTACCAAGTCTGCTTCCGAGCGTGCTCGGCGTATCCGAGTATCTCCTTGGCAGCCGTTCTCATGGAGTGTGATATATGATTCCACTGTTCGCATACACCAGAAGGGAATGGTGAGTTTTCCCTGAGCAGTTGGGTGAGTTTTGTGATTGCAGCTTTTCGACATTTAGCTTTCGCCGTGTTCTAGAGCGTAAGGCATGTGCCACACTGAGCCGCGTGCGTACTTTGGCTGCAACGAGGTGGTGATCCGAATCATTTGGCATTGACTTTAGTCCGCATATAAAAACTTTATATATATAATTTATTTTACAATAGCAGGCCTTTTAGTTAGTGTCACCTCTTTTTAGCTTTAGTTTCAGTATCTTTAACAAGTTCGCTCTGAGTAAATCTAAATTTAATATATATAAAAATTTTTCTCACATTTACAAGTATGATTTTCTTTGCAAATTGTATTAAATCAATGTGGCCCCGTTTTAACTTGAAAGGGGCCTGTATCCAGTTGAGTAAGTGGTTGGCTCTATTTTTCAAGTGCTGTCTTTTAATACTGCTGGCGTTCCTTTACTTACTTGTAATGATGTTTGAAATATTTATTGCTGTGCTGCTTTTGATTTCCTTAATGACGGTTCGATGGCTGACCCCTTTCTATCAGAAGAAACTACTTGAATACATTTTTATTGCATGATCAATAAATTGAAAAGGCGACAAAATGATTGAGAGATTTTTATTTCTAAGATTTTTGCAGTTTGAGGGCTATACGTTAAAGCGTAAGTAAGTAGGAGAAGTTGATCTGGTTGACCATAATTATGCTCTTCTATGAAGTAAAGCAGCAGTCTCTTCTTTTGAGTCGGAGCAAGGACTACCTATCCCTGCAGAGAAATTGTCAACTAGTAACAAAAATAAACAGTCCTACGCCTAGTTGGAATGCTAGTAGAATATAACTGATAGCAAAATAGCTAGATTCGGGTGAGTTGGGCAACAACCAATATTAGCTTTCGAAGAAATGTTCGTTCGAAATACTAATTGAGATGCTGACCAATAAAATGTGCCCTTAAGAGATGGTAACATGCTGACCGAATTGCGCTTTCAGTTTTACCAACGAAACCTTGGTTCGCTTAGAGCAACATTGGCCATTTAGGCAAAACCAGCTTCACCAAAATTATGTAATTAATCTTCTGAGTAAATTGCTTCATAGCTCGTAAATAACTCGCAACCCTTTTTTCAGTTCGCTCTGCTCTGCACGTCACTAACCGAAAAACCAAATATAAAAGGGGCCTGGACTTCCCGCAACCGAATGTGTACTGTTATCGCGCTCACTGTTAAGTGGCTGTGGTTGACCACACAGCACTGATCGGTCTGACAGCAACCGAATAACAGGCCCAACTCAGTCAATTGGTCTTAAATTGCGTGCTTCTCGAAGACCAAACTCTCAAAATGTTATTTGAAAAGGTTGCAGACTCAAGAGTTGCGCCAGAGATTAACATAAGCAGAGAGAGAGTCTATGCGAGAAAGAACGAGAGAGCGCGAATAGTTCGTCGCATACATTCATACATACGAAGAAAACCTTTTGAATTCGGGAACTAGACCAAACGGTCCCAAAAAGACCTAAGAGGAAAAAAATCAAAAAAATGTGTGTTCTCTCCTATCACAACCAAATAGAAGCAGAGAGCGTAAAGGTTGTATCGGTACCTCTTTTCAATGTGGTCGCATGAAGCTGTCGTTTTCTGACAAAGGCAAACGGGGGACCGATTTTTGCGACCTCTGAGAAAAACAGGTAATTTCATTTGAATACTTCAGTTAAAGGCATCTTAGCGTATCGCGGTATTTTCACCTAAGACATTTTTCGACAGAATTTTGCATTTACTTAGTGGAAATGACGAATTTTAATCAAAGAATTAATTTCATAATTTTGGAGAAGCTTCTGATACCCAAATGGTCAATGTTGCTCTAAGGCAATTGCTTGTACAAAGATATCCATAGCGCGCGAACTAAGGCTTCGATAGTTAATGGCCTATATGGACTCGATAATGGGTGATGTCAAATGTGGTACCCACTATCGCGGTTTTTCGATGCATGCTACCATCTCTTAAGGACACATATTATTGGTCAGCATCTCAATATATTTAAAATCTTACAAAATTCTATCGAGTGGTTTTCCATTGAATTCATTTTCTAAGACTCCTATGGGCGGGGTACTAACCGCTTGTCTGCTTTAGTATAACAATTGTGGTGACTCCCCCTTCATCTTTGGTGAATTTTACAAAATTTTAGCTCTCACCTTTTTATAACCAGCAACAGATGTTGTAGCTGTGTGTTGCTAGTATAAATGTGCCCATTAAACGCGAACTTGACGTGATCAAGAAAAACTGTGTATAAGGTGTTGCTCTCTGATGCCTCTAGTTTCATAATTTATTGTTCCCGTTTCCAGGCACTAAAAAAAGTTGAATTTTGTGGCACTGTAACTAGTTGCAAACGAATTGGTGATGAGTGAGTTGACCGACAGATTTCGATGTACTGTTATACTGAGCAGCGACATAAACAGACTGTCATAAGGAACATTCAAAGGTGAACTAGCATTTAACTGGTCGAAAATGGTTGCTGCAGGGGACAATTCTCTCCCGCCTATGCCATCTGACATTAATCCGGTTGCAAATGGCTGCTGCCGGGGACAATTGTCACATGCCTATGACATGTCTGTGTAAAATGGACGACTTCAATACATTGATTTGGATAGGAAGTTTGATCTCATCCCGTTCCAAGGGTCCCAACCAAAGTTATATAATAATCCCTTACTGCCAAGTGGATGCTGAAAATACACCTCTCAGCGTACCTTCGGGTCTAGCGATATTTCTGTCCCGCACCCATTTCTAGTAAGATATATAAGGATTGTGCATTTCACAGCAGCATCAGCACTGTCTTGTCCATAATTGGATAGGTTCGACATCCATAAAAAAATGGGGATCGTCACGTTGAACTAAAGTACGAACTAAAGATCAAAACGAAAAAATAGTGGGGTGTCATGGGACGCAATGAATTCACAACTTGACCTTATGGCAGCCACTCATCAATTAATATTCAATTCAAATTTACTTTGCCTCTTTTTCCTCACCCCCTCTTCCCACACTCTTCGACTGTTCCGCCACTGTTGCCCATTGTTCCCCCACTGTTCCTCACTGTTAAGTCACTGTTAAGTGACTGCTACTTCTTCTTTTTTGTTTTTTGTTCAGTTCGCAATTCATTCGACTGCGGAATCCATCGCCATCTTTTAAAAGTCCATAACACCCCAATCGCCGCCTCATCCGCTGCTGTCAAAGTCCATGCTTCTTCGCCTGGAACTTCCTAGTGAGCACGTAGTAGCATCGGTTTGCAAGAGTAATTCTACTTCGGATTTCCAGGCTGATGTTGTTGTCGCTGGCTATCGCCTTTCCGAGGTATCACTGCTAAGTCCCTGTTAAGTCACTGTTAACCCACTAAGTCATTAAGTCATTGTTAACCCACTGTTCCCCCCTCGTTCCCCCTCTTCACATCCTTTTTATCACCCTCTTCATCACCTTTAGCGCATGTACACACACACAACCACAAAGATGCTTGCAGAGCACGCATGTTGATCAAGAGAGTATGAGAGCAGAAGTGAGAGCAATTCAAAGCGCAACTGTTATTCTTTTGCGACTCTTAAATTTACAGAGAAAATACAGAGAGGACTAAGCAGCGAGTGTATATTGTTGTTTTGTGTTTTACTCTCTGTTAGTTTTCTTCTTTTGATAAATTCTCATTATTCATTTGTGTACCCCATACAAATTTATTTTTTTTGCCATTTTCAACCACTTCGCGGTCAAATTTTCAAAATTTTTTTTTTCATAATGCGCGCCTGCATAGCTAAACGAATGTTTATGCCAAAGCTGTTAGCAGTTAGTCAGTCGGGCGTAGAGATTAATATGTATAGATATCATAGCTCACAAAAAGTGTTCCCTTTTTACAGGCTGTAAGAAAAAATACAGTCACTTTCGGACACTATGAAAAAGTGAAACGAAGTGACTTTTCCCAACGTGCTCTTTGCTCAATCAACAAGAGTTTTTTTTTCGCTTGCTTTGTTCATGTGTTTTCACGAGATACTTTGCTGGGCAGCATCTGCCGAAAGTGTCTTTAGTGCATGTATGTATGTGTGTTGCTCATGTGCCTTAGTAAACTGCAAGTGTGTATGCTTGTTTGTCTTACTATTTTGTCCCCCTTTCTCTTTTACGCTTTGCCTCTGATGAAATGTTTAACGCAACAACAACTCAAAAGACACTTTGCATTGACACTTGGCTCGATTTGCTCAGTTACTTATGCTCAGCTGCTGACAGCTGAACGAAATTATACCCATCAAACTGATATAGTTAGACAGCTTCGGCTGTTTCTCTCATCGAGAACTATGAGACAGCAAACACGAGAAAATCAAAATCTAGGGTTCTGTGAGCAGACAGCATAGAAAAGCTCTGCTCACAAGCTAGTGTTCGATTGAGAGAGTGAGAGGGTCTGTTAAAGTTTTTCGTGTCATTTCTGTGAGCAGACAGCATAAAAAAAAATTGGTTGACCAAATTATACGAGCTCTGAGAGATATATGTAATGATGAATTCAGACATTTCACTTATCCAACTCGCGCCCTCGAGCCTACATATTTGCTTTCAGAAAAATATTTACAATTGTAAATATTACAATTTTTGGGAAATTCAAAATGTATCTAACAAAAGGGCGCCACAACAACAATCACTTTGTTTTGAATTCCTTTGTTTTTAAATTCCCCATCTGTTGCTTCGCAGGGTCGCGGTCCATTTATTTTACTGGCAATAAAAGTTGGCCAACTATTGACTGAAAGTTAATTGATCCATATTAAGGATTTCTCAAATATTCTCGTTGTTTGGCAAAAGTTTCGATTTAAAGCTTAAAAAGACAGCTTCGGCAGCTTACAACATCCGATCACTGATCTGATAACTATGTGTACACTCCATCTAGACAGACAATGGTCGATGTGCTGTTTACATTTCAAATACTTTTGTGCAAATTATATGGAGAATTAATGAAAGTATTCAAATATCAAACTATTAACGACAAGTGGGGGGGTGGGAGACTCGTTTACTAAAAAATACAGATATGCATGACTATAGCCTATCGGAGAATACATTTGATAATGATTGAGAGTGCGCGCTTTTCCATAGTGCAAAATGCTTGTACATATATTTTTCTTTTGAAAAAAAAAAAATGCAAAACTTATAGTTTACTTACACATTTTGAATAGATTCAATGTAAGATTTACAATTTCGTATTGTATTTTGAGTATTGGTGAAATTTAAGAACGAAAATATGTATATAATTAATTGCAAAAACCAAAAGGGGAATCCTTTAGATAAACCAGAAAAGGCAACGTAATGCAAAGAGAAATAAGCATCGCCATGCTTAATCAAAAAAATTGGTCCTGCCTTTTTCTAAGTGTTTTTTTTTGGTTTGTCAACGAAATCAATTTCTTACCATCGTCACCATAGTCCTCTTCAGCCTCCTCCTCTTCAGTGTCTGTGGACTTGGATTTGCCCAAACTTTTCAGCTTTTTCCGTTTGGCAGCATTACGTCTACGTGCTAGAAGAGCAAAAGCATTAATATTTGAATATTGGATTTGAATTGGATATCAAAGATACAAACCTTCCATTATGTGCATTTTCTCCTCTTCCGTTGTACGCTCTTCGGCTAGGATTACTTCCTCTGTAATAAGAATCAGCATAGAGTTACCACAAATTGGTAGTTGTTCGGTTTAACGTTTTACTCAATGTGAGTACAAACATGATGATACAAAGAGTAAACATAGATGGCGAAAATATGCAGGGTAAATATGTGTATAAGGTGCGTAACATAACGTTGGGACCCGACAGAATTTGTCGACAGAGGAAAACTTACGTCGGCTGCGCCAAAGTTAAAAGTGTGTGAATAAATGTCATTTTGCTTAACTACTCCTGATTTTCGAACTATTTTTATTATGGCAGCTATACTATACAGTTGTCCGAGTTGGATCAAACTTAACAGAACTTGGAAAAATCTTAGAAAACTAATAAATACCAAGTATGGAAACATTTCCATTAAAAACAAAAAAGTTTTTCTCACAAAAACTTGTTTTCCGACCGATCGTTCCTATTGCAGCTATATGCTATAGTCAAGCGATTTTGATCAAACTTTTCAAAATGATGTGGAAGCACATTAAGATAATAAATATCAAGTTTGGCATCTTTAGCATTGAAAACAAAAAAGTTTTTCCTACTAAAACTATATTTCAAACCTATTTTTTCTATGGCAGCTATGCCATATAATTTTTCGATTTTGATCAAACTTGGTGGAACTTCAAAAAATCGTAGAAAACTAATAAATACCAAGTTTGGAAACGTTTCCACTAAAAGCAAAAAAGTTTTTCTCACTAAAACTTGTTTTACGACCGACCGTTCCTATGGCAGCTATATGATATAGTCATCCGATTTTGATCAAACTTGGCAAAATGATGTGGAAGCACATTATGATAATAAATATCAAGTTTGACAGCTTTAGCATTGAAAACAAAAAAGTTTTTCCTACTAAAACTATATTTCAAACCTATCTTTTCTATGGCAGCTATGCCATATAATTTTTCGATTTTGATCAAACTTGGTGGAACTTCAAAAAAATCAAAGAAAACTAATAATAAATACCAAGTTTGGAAACGTTTCCACTAAAAGCAAAAAAGTTTTTCTCACTAAAACTTGTTTTACGACCGACCGTTCCTATGGCAGCTATATGATATAGTCATCCGATTTTGATCAAACTTGGCAAAATGATGTGGAAGCACATTATGATAATAAATATCAAGTTTGACAGCTTTAGCATTGAAAACAAAAAAGTTTTTCCTACTAAAACTATATTTCAAACCTATCTTTTCTATGGCAGCTATGCCATATAATTTTTCGATTTTGATCAAACTTGGTGGAACTTCAAAAAATCGTAGAAAACTAATAAATACCAAGTTTGGAAACGTTTCCACTAAAAGCAAAAAAGTTTTTTTCACTAAAACTTGTTTTCCGACCGATCGTTCCTACGGCAGTTATATGATATAGTCATCCGATTTTGATCAAACTTGGCAAAATTATGTGGAAGCACATTATGATAATAAATATCAAGTTTGACAGCTTTAGCATTGAAAACAAAAAAGTTTTTCCTACTAAAACTATATTTCAAACCTATCTTTTCTATGGCAGCTATGCCATATAATTTTTCGATTTTGATCAAACTTGGTGGAACTTCAAAAAATCGTAGAAAACTAATAAATACCAAGTTTGGAAACGTTTCCACTAAAAGCAAAAAAGTTTTTCTCACTAAAACTTGTTTTACGACCGACCGTTCCTATGGCAGCTATATGATATAGTCATCCGATTTTGATCAAACTTGGCAAAATGATGTGGAAGCACATTATGATAATAAATATCAAGTTTGACAGCTTTATCATTGAAAACAAAAAAGTTTTTCCTACTAAAACTCTTTTTCAGTCCTATCTTTTGTATGGCAGCTATGCTATATAATTGTTCGATTTTGATCAAACTTGGTGGAACTTCAAAAAATCGTAGAAAACTAATAAATACCAAGTTTAGAAACGTTTCCATTAAAAACCAAAAAGTTTTTCTCACAAAAACTTGTTTTCCGACCGATCGTTCCTATGGCAACTATAGTCAATCGATTTTGATCTAACTTTGTAGAACGGTATATAAAACTACTAAATGCCCAATTTGAAAACTTTATCATAGAAAACATAAAAGTTTTTCCTACTAAAACACGTTTTCCGTCCGATCGGTTCCGACATATGTTCAGGGTATACAAAATTAAGATGTATCTGTAGATTTTGTTTAAACTATGACGATTTTAAAATAAAATTTTGGTCAAGTGTCTCAACGTTTTTGGTATGCACCTTATATGATTTGATAATGCTTTTGGTTTGTGTGACTCAATTGGTTTTGCTTTAGTTTCGGACAACATTTCCAAATGGCATGAATGGTAAATTGATGAAATTGAATCACTAAAAACTTGGAACCGTTTCGTATTTATTTTAGTTTTAGTTTAAATTGGAATTATACCAAACAAATAGTGAGAATCTAGTTTCATATTGAGTTATTGTATATATTGTGTATTGTGTATTGTGTGTGTGTGTGTGTGGGTGTTGTGCATTTATGATGATATGTGTGTGTGTATATATGCATATATATATGTGTGTATATTTATATAGGAATTACAAACATGTATTAAGGGGGGTTAAATACTATACCAGCTTTACAAATCCATTCAACATAGCCGTTTAACTCTCTTTCTAGTTGTTGCTGCCTTCTAAGTTTAAGAAACTCTTGTCTATTTTCTACTTTTTCTCGTTCTTTTGCGAATTCACTACAAAGAATAATATTGAATATATAGAATATGATAAACCAAAAAACCAGGACTCGATCAAATGAAGTCTGTATATATATAGTATGTATATAGTTTGTATATAGATTCTCAAAACTGAAAATGGCAAAACGATAAAATGAAAACTGAAAGTAAATATGAAAAGAGAACAGCTTATTGAATTAGGTCATACAATTGTCCATTGATTTATCTAGGAAAACAGCATCATCAGAAGTCGCCCGCAGAGAAACTGCTGTCGCCGACAAGTCCGAGATGTGGATGAGGCGAGGAAATAAGTGCCGAAACATAACATCAACTGGCTTGGAGGGGGTAGGGAGGGGTTTATAATAAGTATAGAGAGAGAAGTAGCATATAGAATTATAGAGGTGGGCTAGATAAGATTAACTCGCTAGTTATTAGGTTGTTGGTTGGGGTAAAAACTTTGCTAAAATTGTGTGTGGCAAAATGCAAGTAGAGTTAGTTAGTTTTTGGGACCAACAAATTTAACTTGCTGTCAATTGGTGGTTGGTGGGGAAGGGGGGAACTTTTCTTGCTTTCTATTGAGTAGTAACTAGCATCAAATCAAACATACAATTTATATATATGTAAGTATAGTTCGTATTTTGTTGGATTTATTAATGTATGTTTTGGTTTGGAAGCAATATTTTTTTTTTGGTTTAGTTTCTCTGTTTTTACTAAGTGGAGGAGCATCAATAGGTTGTCCGATAATTTTTTTTTGCTTATTTTGATATTTTTTGATATGTTTATAAACCTGCTTGTGTGATCCAATCAAGGTACGAGACCATGGCTGTCTGAAACATGGCCCGAAAGCGGCATTTCTGAAACTCCATGCGACGCTCGACGCGATTTCGTTCGTTTGAAAACTCTCTAAAGTCGAGACAATGTGATACTTTTAATATATAAGAGACCCACTCAAAACTGAAGAAAAAGAAAAAGAAGGCTTTAAAAGGTAATAAAAATTATACTTGAATGAAATACATACACATATGTAACAAGACACCAAAAAACAGCTGGAGTCGATACTCCCATTTGGTAGTTTTGAACACTCACTTTTTTTTGTTCAACTCACAGATATTCATGCATATCTATATATACAGACCAGAATAGCCTCTTTCAAACTGGTTGGTTACATTATAGGTTACATTTTGATGGAGCGCTTGTTACACGATGCAATATTATAAGTGAGTTAAGATAGGGTAAAGCAGGGTTCGGGGCGCGTTGCTATCTACCGACAATATAAGCTCGTCGCTGCGTTGCCTCGCCAACAATACCACCGACCAACATTAAATTCGTCTCAGTGGCTACACACACATGAATGTGGTTTTTGCCGACCCCTGTACTAAAGCTATCAGCTTAACGAGTCAGCAGCAGCTCAGTAGCATTGTGAGAAAACAAATGCTCGCTCATTGTTACACCACCATGTCCATCCATGCAATATTCAGCTGAGAGGAACTTTTGGCCTTAATCTTAGTGTTATTGTGTTTGCTTTAGATAGTACAAGCCATGCTAAAGACAATCAAACGCGCAATCGTCCCATGGCTACAATAGATTTTTGCAGCATGCTTGAGATGGAGCTATGTACCTGTGGCCTGGAGGACAGCACGCGTTGTATTCCTGCCCAAAGCGGGGAAATGCAGTCACTTGCAACCAATGAACTATAGTCCATTATATAGTCTGTATACAGACCCATTAGCCTCACATCATTCCTGCCCAAAACAATGGAAAAACTACCGAACCTTCATAAAAGAGAAGGCATGAAACTGACCTTGGAGAATAACCGTGCTGGCCTACACTAAAGTGAAATAGGTGGGAACAGTGCTAAACCCCCTAGCAGACAACATCGAGAAGGCACTGTATAATCAGGAGTTTGCCCTGGGAGCATTCCTCGACATATCTGGTGCATTTAACAACGTTTCATGCGAAGCTTAAGAGGATTAGCCATACACAAAGAATTGCACTCCTCAACCTGCTGAGCTGCAGAAGAGTACAAGCCGTGTGAGTACCATAACGAAAGAGGCACATGGCGGAACGCCTTTGGTCGGAGTTTTGTCACCTCTTCTATGGAAGCTTGTGGTAAACGAACTACTACTAAAATTCCGCAGATAAGCACCCAAGATAAACGCATATGCCGACGACATAAGCATAATTATCATGGGAAAATGTCCATCGATTCTCAGCTCTATCATGGACTCTACTCTTAAAGTGATACTAAAGTGGGCTACAGAAGCCGAAGTATCTAGGCGGAGAAGACGGACCTCATTCTCATACAAGGTACACCGCAAACGCCAAAGAATAAGCTGTAATACCTTAGAGTACTAATTGATAGTAAACTGTCTTGGCGACTCAATGCGGAGGAAAGGGTAAAAAAGGCAACCAATGCGCTCTACGCTCCTCACAGAAGATGCTAAGCAGTACTTGGGGGCCTATCAGCAAGTCTAACGCACTGTCACTTCATCTCAGTAATACGATCGATACTACTACATGGTATATTGGTATGGTGGCAAGCCACGAAGAAGTTCACATATCTAAAGCATTCCCACGCAATCCCACTACACTGGACCCGCCCAGTCGAGACTGCCTTATTCCTCTACCTGGCCCCTGATTAAGCTCCCCCCATCTCTTTTTATTCTTTCATTTTCTACAATAACAACAAGATTAAAACAGCTACACTCCCCTCTCTGGACAATTATTGGCATTTGTCAAAGATCCTCTTGGATTTCTAACAGAAAATGGTACCCAACAAAGCACCCGGCCTGACTAAGGACCTTAAGGGTATGTGTGAAGCTACCTGCCCACCTACCTAGTACAAAGTATTAAAGCATTTTTTCGAGCCTTGGTTCATAGCTACGAAATAGTTGCAAAAATTTACTAATTTGACTTGTGAAAAGGTTTCGCTGTTCTCAAAATTTCATTATGCTGTGCTTGGTCAAATTCGCCACAATGTTGACCTCAACCTTCTATGTTGGGAATGATTACCTAACAAGTCATCAGCAGCATCTAGTCGTGCACGTCAATACCAATTCTGCTCTGAAGCAGATATTTTGTAACAACTCGAGCTGAATGGCGCCCTTGAGAATGATAAAAAAAAAACTTGAAATGTCTGTCACTGAGTTGAAGCAGACAATAATCTGGTGGTGATGTCCGTGTTTTCTGAACACTTGACGATATGCGTCAGAATCTGTTGCCTGCAGACAATACCTGCTGGGCAGACCTGTGATGACGCTGAAGTCAATTGCTGTCGATTTGGTCATAACGTCGGAGATTGCGTTGCGGCGGAAAGGACCCGTGGAGCCCGTTGAACCTGTAGGGAACCGTGGAACGCTCAACCCTAGTAGATGTTGTAGACCGCTAGATTCAAACAGTAAATGTATTGCTGTAGAAGGACTGATGAATCCAGTTGAGATCGAGGGCGATCTAATTGGCAGATTGGCCGAATGTAGTATTTGAAATTATTTGAAAATGACCATTAAGATCTGAAGGCATATCGATATTTTAGTGTTAAGGTATTTTTGGGTCACACTTTATATAGAGAATGGAAGATGACGAGACCGAAAAGAGAACGCAGTAGCTAGTAGAAGATGGACGAAGAAGGACACTGTAAATAGAATGGATGACGAGACGAAGAGTGGAACGCAGTAGTAGATAGACGCTGTAAATAAAATAACAGACAGATAAAACCCGTATCGATAAGACAGTGAAGAGACAAACCAGTAGAGAGACATTGTAAATAGTAAACCGGGTAAATAGTGTGTAAATCAAAGCCCGAAAACCAGGAAAACCCCACGGTTACATATAGCAGTCCCGGATCGCGTTGCTAAAATTTAGCATTTCGATCTTTACCATCTATCTTTTCACCCGTGTTCAGAATAATCTAAACTCACATGAAATTGACTAATTTTAGCCATTTTTTAAAACTTTCGATCTTTACCATTCGTTTATTATATTAAATTTTTAAAATTTCGCAATTTCTTGAACCGTCTGATGTACACCTCCTATTTACCCATCTGTATACCCAACTATTTAAACGTCAAAAACTAAAATAAAAACTTAAAAATCTTTGATATTTGGTAAATTCTGCTTAAAATTATGATAGGGTAAAATGCTTTGGAGTTGAAACTCGTTTAAAGTGATGCGATGGAAGTGGAGACATCGCATTTCTCTAAGAATGGGACAAGTGACTATAAAGTGTTTAACATTTTCCTTCTCACGCATATTACAAAGGCTGCAGGTTTCATCCAAGTCCCTTCTGTGTGGTCTAAAGTTGAATGCAATCATTTTGCACCTAGCCTTAACATATTGCTAATGCAGTTTGTAACTAGACTATCTTGGAAATAGTTTGATTGACCCGTGTGGACTTTTCAGTGCTCTGTCAAGCTCGGTTTATAAAGACCGCAAAGCTTTCTTATGTATGACGACATCCTTGTATATTGTCCCAATCAAAGTTAAAACCGCAGTTGTTTGAAGTGTCAAAAAACTGAGTTTTCCCAAAAAGACCTTGGCTACATAGTTGAAATGCAGTTGTAAATTTGAAAGGCTAGTTTCTATTCTACGGTAGCTTGAAAAGTTTTTTGATGAAAAACGTCAATAAGCGTTCAACATCGCCGAATCTAAGAAATCTCAAAATTACATCAGCATAACACATGATGCTTCTTGTTCAGTTGCCTGGAACACCTTGTATTTGCAACTTGTAACTCAGCAATGTCCTCCATGTTGGGTTTATAGCAATTTTTGCTTCTCCTTGTTTCACTTTTAGGTAATTTGAGAAATTCATGTTATCGGACACTGTGACGCACTTTCTCTAGGTCCTTTCTTTATGAAATTCTAAACTCATATATGAATGGCCTTTCGATGTACACCTTCTATTTGCCCGAATATTTTGCTGTCTTCATGACAATCTAAGCTCATTTTCAAATTTTACAAATTCGCAGTTTTTTCGGACCGATTGGCCTTCTATTTAACCGTGGAGAACTATTAAGTCTTCATGAAAATCTAAACCAGGCATACCCAAAAGCAGCAAACGACAGAGCACTCACCAATACTCACAAAGATAAGCACCAATACCAATAATGAAATTGTTGTTGGTCAGTTTGCTTGCGCTCGCAAACACCAATCAAAGAAGAGAACAAAACCGGTTTTTGTTCTACGCGTCGCATACACACGAAATCGTTAGCGTGTGTGTCGTTTTGTATGCCTCGCGCCCTGCATGTATACGATCATTGATTTCCTATGTTCCGTGCAATTACAATAACAAAACGTACCCAAAGAGCATACGGACAAAATGTTGTTCTCTCTGACAGTCCGTGAGGTCGTGAGGCATAACTTCGGTTGCTATACATGTGAGTTACCGAAAGTGTTCGTCCGCCAGGGGCTATGGCGGGGGAACACTGCTCCAGTTTAAAGTGTTCTTCTTTCGAAGAAGCTGAATGTAGTTTGTAAACTCATTTTCTTCAATAAAGTAAGGTCATATTTAAGGATCTGCAATATTCAATGAACATTGAACAGGGCCAGGATCAGAGAGGCTGTATAATATGTACAAGTCAAGCAATCATCAAACTTATCTGAAACATTAGTTGTGCTTGAAAGGTATAATGATTCAAATATTGATCACTAAAACGCAAATACGCTTGCGAGAGTTAAATGGTTTTTATTATGACATTGGTTCTACTTTTTCATACATTTTTTGGTTTAACCCCAAGCAACGCACTCACATGGTGTGGTTTATTGATAACAGATGTATCGCTCCTTTTAGGGTCTTTGGACTTAGGGCCGATTTCTCTTCTTCCAGATAGCTGCTATGTGTCAGATAAACATAAAATTTACTCTGTTATTTGTTAGTTTAAGTGACAAATAGCTCTATGTAGAAGATGTGAAACCGGACCTTAGTCTATTTTCCCATATATATACATATATAGTCCCAAGCACAGGTACCTGGACTCACAATGCACTGTTCAAATATCTTTGAACAAATATATGGAAAAAAAAGGAAATTTTCATAGACAATTCAGGGAAAGAAAGTTTACTTATTTGCTCGAAAACTATTCTTAGCTGTTTTCTTCCTCTTTCCTTCCCCCCCCGCTCTCTATTCCAGATGCATCGTGTAACAAACGCTTTAAAAAGTAAAATTTTCATTTCTTTTGTACAAAATTCGTTCGACATATGTATGTATGTTTTTCTTTGGCAAACAAATTGTAAAAGAATCATTTGTAAAATATATATATATATATTTGTACAGTTTTATATTCATGTTAAAAATCATTAGAAAAGTTTGGAAAATGTATCAACTTACCCACTCAAAACACCAAGAACTAAGTTGAGCATAAAAAATGAGCCTATAACTATAAGAGGCACGAAATATATCCAATTAAATGTTGAACCTAATGCGTCATTGGTCTGCGGAGAGAGAAGATTCAAATATATTTGATTTTGTATTTGAGTTGGTTTCATTTTCTTTTTGTTTTTTTTTTTTTTGGGCACAATTTCAACATTACCCAATACAGTATCGCCGTCCAGCCCTCCATGGTGATGCATTGGAATACCGTCAGCATGGCAAATCCGATATTATCAAAACTGGTTATGCCCGAATTTGGCCCTTCCCACTTCTCCAGACACATGCTCGTGGTGTTATTGCACACAAAGGAGCCGCCAGCCTTCTCAGTGCTGTTGTCCGTATTGCAGGGTGTCTCCGATTCACCCTCCTTGACTAGTTTGTCTGGAACGAAGGGTCTTTAGTTTGTCTGCCGAGCAATGGTTAATGTTATTATTTCAATTTGGATATATACTTGGATCTTCTAAGCTATAGCAAGTCTTATGCAGTGCGCCCGAATAAAACTCGAGTCCGATGATTGCAAATATTACGATTGCAAACAACACCAAGAGACCGATTTGCAGTAAAGGTGCCATCGCCTTGATTATAGATTTTAAAACTACTTGTAAACCTGTTGCAGTCGGAAGCGTCCCAAGGCAGGCGATGATTCAGGTTGAGGTTGGTGGTTCATTTCGAAGAGACAGAAGATTGGATTAGAATCGGGCGAAAGGCAGGCAGAAAATTGGGCTAAGCGCTAAACAAAATGATGCCAACAGAAATCTGCGCTAGCTCGCAGTACTCAAAATAAAAACAGAAAACAGTATGTATTGTGTGTGTATGTATCGTATATATCGGTATGAACTACTCACTAGGAATTCCAGACACTAATTTTAAGGGCCGTAGCACACGAATGGCTCTAAGTGTTCTTAGGTCTACCTCGGGCCCTATTTGTGGGTACAGTGTCATGAATCTGTTTGCAGGCGTTAAGCGATCGAAATGAGGATTTTGGAACAATTAATTAGCAAATACTCAAATCGGAAAGGAACTACAAACTAAAAAAAAGCAAGAAATGTACGTTTAACGCGCGTTGAGTTCATATAAATAGCACACACACAATGGGATACCCAAGCGAAAACGCTGAATAATTTCCGTTTGCTCTCGCAACATTCTATAACAATGTTTCGTTTCGCTAAACCGAAACGTATTATAAAATGTTGTTGCAAAATTATTGAAGGAGAGCAAATTGAAATTATTTTGTATACTAGAGGAATATGGAATTATTATAGTTTGTTTAAGATTAAGATTAATTAGAATAATTACATATAAATCGAGGACGCCTTTTTTGAGAAAATATCGTACATTGCGTATGCAACATGTGATATTTTTCCCGTAAAAGGGTCTAAACATATTTCTAAAATTTGTTCCTCTCTATGGACAACTACTTAAGTTTTATATATAATATATCGATTGGGGAATTTAAGGTACCTCAGGGAAATAAGTATATGTGCATTAGATTAGACATCAAAAAAAGTAGGTCTTAACATTCCCAAAGCTTATATTTGTTGTAAAATCAAATCAATTTGAAAGCCGACAGGGCTTAAAAGTTTAGTAAAAAAAAAATTACTCATAAGACACGTTCTCGAAATACAACGAACTATTTATCCAAGCTCATTTAACACGCCGTGCATTCGTTGTTGTTTTACGCAACGGAATAGCTTAGACTTATGACTACGTAGAGCAACAACATATTCATATGCGTTCTCTCCCCTCTTTCTTTCCGAGCGAAGGTTTTGTTGTTAGCGCGTGCTGACCTGCAACAACAACTTCATATGTGTTTCTTTTCTCTCTCTCCCACTTATGTCTCTTGCAAATTCGATCGCAACACAAATGTTGTATATCAGGGTTTCCCAACCAGAGAGCGCAAAAATGTGACTGCATGAATAGGGGCATAGCTGGCCGGACGGGCAAATAAAATACCCCCACCGTGTCGGAGTCGTTATTAGTTTATTTTGTAATTTTATTAGATTTTCTTTGATAGGCTTCCTTAGCTCATAAAATTTTTTTGTAACGTATTTATACTTTCGTTGACAGCATTTGTTTGTCGACTCTAAATAAATAAATAAAAAATGACTTTGGCAAGCATTCGGTGTGAATTGGCGAGTATCTTCGGCCCCCAGGAACCATAACTGGGGATACTCTGTTATATATGAGTCGTCAATGTAGGCAGAAAGCGTAGCCGAACGCTTTTCGCTTTCGGGTTGCAAATTAACTCAAACCCCAAATTTAGCTGGGGAATCCTTTCAGCCAGGATTTACAAAACAGGAAGGCATTTTGACACCATTCAACGCTTTGCTTGCAGCATTGGAGTTAATAAGCACTCAAAATCCTTCGAAATCTTGTAGATTCTAGGCCAAGTCGCTCTTAGAGGCAAAAGGTAAGCACCTAAACTATTCAAAATGGTCCAAAAGTTGAAACTAAAATCGAAATAAAGCAAAATTAATGAAATTAACGAAAAAAAAGAAGTAAGAGCGCTGCAGGACAGAGTACCCCTGCTGCAAAATACCCTGTACCAGGTAATGTTGTTTTTACTCGGATCTTATTGTGGTTTTCAGAACTCAAACTCATAGTTCAAACATAAAAAGGAGAAGGAGGAAGAATTTTTCCAAATCTGAAACAAACTTGATCTGGGTACGGTATACACATACATGCAAAAACTTGTGGCTCTATCTCTTAAAGTCTCTGAAATCGACGCTTTCATGAAGACAGACAAACAGTTTTTCGCTGTTAAAAGGTGAAGGAGATGGAATTTTCCAAATCTGAAACAAACTTGATCTGGGTACGGTATACACCTAGATACATGCAAAAACTTGTGGCTCTATCTCTTATAGCATCTGAGATCGACACCTTCATACAGACAGACGGACATGAAAGAATATATATTCTTTATAGGGTCGGAGATGCTTCCTTCTGGCTATTACATACATTTGCACAACTTAAAGATCACCTTTTCTCATTTTTAATGGGAACAGGGTATAAAAAATGCACATATACTTATTTTCTAAGAACATTTTGAGTGAATTAGTGAAATTTTTTTTTTTTGTATTTATAAGGTCTATAAATTAAAATTTAACTTGATCTAATTGGTTTTGTTGAAACTACATCTAATATTACAAACATCAATGCACATATACTTATTTCCCTGAGATATTTATTAGATATGAGATCCATTTAAGCTGAATACTAAGAATTTTGAACTTAGTTGATCAAGTATTTTTTTGGATTTTTATAATTATGCTAGTTGGGTTGTCTTTTAAGCTTTATGATTTGGTCTCCTGCTGATGTGAAAGAGGCCTTCGACAGAGTTTGGCATGATGGCCTGCTGTACAAAATAAAATCGCTGCTCAATTGCACCTCAATTGTACCTGAATGTTAAGAGCTTTCTGACTGAAAGGACCTTCGCGGTAGTCCAAGAGGGAGAAGCAACAGAGACAAAGCTGATCAGCGCTGGTGTCCCACAAGGAAGTGTTCTAGGCCCAAGGCTCTACATCCTTTTCACTCACGATATGTCATCTAACCGAAATCCCCAAATCGTTGACAGAAACGATTTCACGACACAGCCCTATTGGCAAGGGATCCCTGCATCTATTCCGCTACTGACACCTTGCAAGAGTATCTAGTAAGATTCAGAAATTGGTGCTCAAATTGGAATAGAGAAAAAAGACGATTGCCCAGGAGTTTTCCTCCAAGGAGAACTGTTGGATCACCTTGCAGGATACCGACAGGATAGACAAATCAATACAGCACAAGGCACAAAAGATGAGCTGGCTGCTGAACTCCAGGAGCAAACTGTCACTAAAAAAACAAGGTGCTTGCATGGAGGTACGGCATAGCAGCAAAGTCGCACTTAGATTGCATAGGGATTCTGCAGGCCAAAATGCTAAGTCGCATAATCGGGGCTCATTGGTACATGGGAACGAGAATCATTGAGGAAAACTTTAAAGTCGCTAAGGTGGGCGAGATTATTCATAAACAGGCCAGAGACTATACAAAGAAACTGACTGACTGCTCACCCAAAACCAACTTACTAGAAAACTACTGCGACCACAAAGGAAGCAAGGCCGAAAAAAGATTCCACTCTAAGGACCAGAGACCTGCAACGAGTACACTCGCGCATTTACTCGGCTTGTTTGAGCACGCCATTTTGGTGTGACACACAAGAACTGATCGAAATCAAATTAAGTCAGAACGGGTAAGCTTTTTGTTCACTCATGTAATAATTGAACAAGCTTGTCAAAGCTCGCGGCTGAACGGATGCCAGCGGATATCATGCTGCCACTGACGAGTACTTTTAATGACTCACCAAACTTCCTCGGCTTGTTGACAACAACCCCCAAGCGAGCAACATTCTTACACACGAACGCTTACTCGGTTTGTTGACGGCGAGCTGCGGCTAATATGATCTGCAAATGCAATTTCGTCACACTTATTACGCAGTAAACATTCTTTACCACAAGAAGGAGAGAGGTTACCGTGCGCCAAATACAAATGCGAAATATACAAACGATATCGTGCTATCTCTTTTGCTCTCACATGTTGTTGTTTTTGGCGTGCTGTTCGCGCCGAGTGTGTTACTCGTATCGCATTTGTAGCAAGGGTAAACGAGATTTGCTTGTAACAGCCCGCAGCAGATCATTGATTTCGGCAACAAGTACTTGCGGTGAATTGTAGCCGAAGGTACGAGTCGTCTCGGGTATTTCTACTATGCAGTACTCGAGCTCGCCAATATACGATCACTTTTGAATTTTTTGTTTTGTGTATGCTACAACCAAATGGTCAATGAGCTTTAAGCTTTAAGTTCACTCGTACCGCATATGAAGCATGGGTGATTAATCATACATGTGTAAGCTCGCTGCAGTTCTCTGCTAAAGACCTTTCTAACAAGACAAAACTGTACAAATAATTTGTAAGAAAGCTCAACTCAACAAGAGATAACGATAACTCAAGCAGGACCAAAATGTATTAAGCTTTAAATTAGGTTAAGGAGCCAGAAAAAGGTACCAAAAAACTTAAGTTAATAAATGCTTTTATAAAAAAAGTTTTGGTACAACAATTTAGGATTTAGCTTGCACTTGGCACCATGTTCGTCGGTTTCGAAAACTTTCAGTAAAAGATGATTAATTTGTGACTGTTTTAAACCAACTTTTCTAATAGTCAAACTAGCAGCGGAAGGTTCTTGAAACAGCTGTACAGTCTGTGGTGTGGTGCATTCCTTTTAAAAGGCTTTGAGCCAGCTAAAAACTTGCTAGTTTGATTAAAGATTTGTTTTAAATTTGGTCCTGAGAATTTAGTCAAACAATTCTGACTACCATAAATCATTTTGATAGCTAAATTCAGAATCGACTACTTTGACTGATGACTTTTTTCGTTTACTAACATTCCTTCCTCTTAGTCTATTTTTGCTCAAATTTTTTCTAAAATCTTTAGAATCTTTAAACTTTTTCTCACTCTCACTCAATCACTTAATTCTGGCTTAATTCTACAATAAATGGAAATAAAATCCTATATTATTCTTCTCCTTAAAAAAGGGAGGAAAATCTATTATTTCATATTACAGAAGTATTGCATAGTTATTTGCTATACCTAACTTAACGTTTTGCTTTCAGCCGTTCACTTACAAACATGGTTTGTAAGCAAAGTATGCAAAATAAATGGCATAGTAATAAATCAATGGTTATGTTCAAGCCGATCTGAATTCTCTATGGGACAAATAAATGGAAATACAACGCTTTAATTTTGTACAACCCATCCAGAAGGCCAATCGTCATTTTATTATATTATATGTTACCTAGAGACTACTTGCTAGGCAATTTAAGAACCCTTATAAAGGCTTGTCTAAACATCTTTTCTGACCTTCGCTATAGTTTTGAACGGTCGTGTGTGTTCGACCCCTGGAGCTGACAAACATATTTCCTATTAATACATCTTTTTCTTTTACAAAGTGTGCCTTATTGTAAGTGTCAACTTGTTTTGGTTTTAGTTTCAGTATATATAACGAGTTCGCTCTGAGTATACCTAAATTAAATATATATATATTTTTCCTACGTTTTCAAGTATGAGTTGCGTTGCGAATTGGATACATTTAATGTGGTCCATTATTAACTGCGATGTGGCCTTGATACTGTTTCTCATGTGGTTGGTGCGCGGCTGTCTAGTACACATAAGACCGAATCAGTTATGGATCCTAATGCTAAAATTTTATATTGCTGTGCTTCTTATGGGTTATTTAGACGTACTATGGGAAGACTTTCGCCTTCGCTATAAATGGTGATTGATTGCAGAAACCTGATGGCTAACCCCCTTTAAGAAGGAAGAAACTAATTGAATATATATTTTTAATTGCGAGCTTGACTGAACAATGAATGCTCAATAAATTTAAATAGTAAAAAATTATTAAAAGATATTCTACGATTTTTTATCAGTTAAAGGACTGTACGTAAGTAGATGGGAAAAGTTGATCAACAACTGGTGAATTTGGTGGAGATTAATTATGCTCTTCTATGAAGTAAAGCAGTGCTATCTTCTTTTGACTAGAGGTAGACTGCGAGAGCAGATTATAAATATACTTGGCTCAAAACGCATTTACCATTTTGCGTCTCAAGTCAAGCATACGGGACGATGAATAAGTCGAAGAATTGTGTCTAGACTTTTTTCTGGTCTTTATGAGGATTATAATATACGTGCAAATTATTGCCTGAATTGCTGAAAATGAAGCAACCGCAAACGGCTGACAACTCTTTACACTTATTTGCTGCTTTTGCTTTGCTCATGTTAAATGCTAACCATCTAGATGAATTTCGTAGCAATCTACTTCATCCTCATTGATTTCAAAACCATGTACATGCTAATGCAAATTAAGTATTTTTATATATCCGCGCATATGGTCACACTGAAAAATATTTGAAAACTGTTGCTAAAAACAGTTAAGTCTAAATTGTTATTAAGTAAACCAAAAATTGAAAATATTGGATGTGCCTTTAGTATACAAAAACACCTGCAGACATTGCTGAAATTACAGATTCCCCTAGTTCATTGCTTAAGCTAAGTTTACACATCCAAATAATTTGGCTAAATTTGGATAAAAATAGCCATGGTTAAAGATTTTACAGGATAAAAAACTTAAACTATGATTCCACGCAATAAATAAGCAAATAATTTGATCAAATATGGCCGGAAAGTTCCACAATTTGGCCTATATAGCCCAATTTTCATGAAAATTTGTCCAAATTATTTGCCTGTGTGAACATAGCTTTCCACCTTCTGCTTAATCTCCCATCACAGTAACAAGTCGCTCCAAAAGAAAAAATTTCTCCTCTGTAAAATTTTTGCTTTAATTTTTTAAAATTATCGCGCAATAAAAAAGGTGCAGAGGTGCTGCCAACCTTGTATTATACCATACCAGCCCTCCCGGTGTGACCGTGGCGCAAATGCCCAAATTTATAATCAACCTACATAAGACAACCAATTGCACAAAAACCACCTAGTTGCAAAATCTAGATGGATTTCGATTAAAGCAAATAACTTGAACATGAGAAAACGGCCCTTAGGGGCCGCGCACACATGTAGCTGAAAGATGAACTGACTGCAGAACCGAAAGCATTGCTGACAACAGAATTTGATTCAGCACACCTATAATTTTGAAGGTGCGCACACATGTTGCTGACCTGAGCATTTAGCTTATTCAATTTATTCTTGCTAGCAACATGGTGTCGCCTCGATTGGGAAATTTAAAAGTGCAGAGCAAATTTAAGCAAGGGAAAAAAGAATATGAGTTTACGAGATTGTTACAGTTGGAGAGACATTGGGTGAATTTCATAATTTATATGGTCAATAACGAACGTATCCAAAAAACTTTTATGAATACGCCAAAATGGATATGGACACTTACATTTACAATACGCGACAATTTTTGTAAATAAAATGGGAGATCGCATTCAGAAGGAGGAAAGTCTTATTCATTCGCATCTATGTACATAAAAATGTATGTGAGCTTCTTTATTTTGCATGTAATTTTGTGATACTTGTAGCATTGACATTTTTTGACAATTCTATTGAAATAGTTTTAATTTTTAATGAAATTTCACTTAATAATGTTTCGTAGTCCATGATTGCTGTGTAACTGCCGCCTTTACTTAATACGACAGCGAGCTGAAGTTAACAAGCATGCTTGTTCATTCAAACAAAGCTGATCTTACGGCTGAATTCAAATGTTCAATTAAGCGCATAGTGTGTGCACTTCCATGCATGGTAGTGTGTTTGTTTTTTGAAAGCTTAAAGCTCGGCTTAAGGATCTGCCGTCAGTTCAGCTTTCAGCTGCATAGGTGCGCGGCCCCTTAGTGTATAGAATTATGCACCTTTAATGAGCACGGTTGTAGTTTTAGATTTGTACTGAATCACTCGAGCGAGCGATCTTACTTTTATTCTAAATCTTTCAACCCTCAATTCTAACTTAGCTAACGATGTGTTTGTAAAGCATATACGTGTGTATAAATGAGCTGCCCTAATTAAATTTATTATTATTACAAAAAGAGACAAATTTATGAGTTAGGTTGTGTCTAGTGAATATGATATTTAACACTACGTGCGAGCCGATTTGAATATCATGTTCTATGAGCCGGATCCTGACATTCTGTCGCTAACAGCCAGCCATCAAATGGTCATTCACAGCTGAGTGTTCTCCATGGTAATAAAAATGCGCAATTTCTAAAAAACTGTTTTTCAAGACAATAATTGCATAACCATAATTGTGATATTACTGAACCGCGATGAATATTACGTACAACTAATTATATAGAAATGAGCGTTAGTAATATTACAAATAATTTTCTCCATTGACTGACGAATCATTAAAGCACGAAAATTACCAAAATGGACTCTACCTAGTCAAAATGCAAAAAAAAAAAAGGGAAAACAGTTCCATCATTTTTGCTAACTAAGATCCCAGTATGGCTGATAGCTCCCTGCTTTCAGCTCAGATATATAACCGATATGGTCGATTTGCTCCAACTTTGCCAATCTTAAGGCTTTTGAACTGAAATTCGGTTTGAACCAGGGTTGCAAACCGGTTTTGAACCGAAACGGTTCGAACCCGGAAATCCAACTTTTTTTGCTGCGAACCAAACCCTGAACCGAACCACGAGGACGAAAATAGTTAAGCCCGTTCCGAACCCAAGCTTTTGTTTCGGTTCAAAAAAAAAATGTCTTCCATTTGTTATTATCTCCTTTTCGCACTCCCAATGGTTAATAACATACATACATGCATAAATGTATGTACATATGTAAAACAATTTAAATAGGTGAAGAATTAGAGCGTGCTATTGTATGTAGTACTTCTTTGCCTAGCTATGTACATATGTATACACTCATACGTACACGTAATTTATATTACATACACATAGACCACAAAACTTCCAGTCGAAGATATTAATTTATAGTATTTTATTTTTTATACATATGCGCCAATCTAACCAACCCGGTGCATGCTACTGCAGAAACACGTCAGCCGAATACAAACTGAAGTGCGTGCCACACGCAGCGTTACCAATTTAGCTATTTTTTCCCACCAGATATAGCTATTTTGCTCGAAAGCCGGAATCTATTCAGTTTTGCCGAAGCCTGCAATTCTAGCTAATTATTTGACATTGTTAAGCTATTTTACATCAATCTCTGTTAAGTTTTAGCATTTTTAACAGTCGATATTTGGTGCGAAAAATAGCTAAATTGGTAGCACTAACCACGCGCCAAAAATTGGGCGCAAAGAAGAATCGAAACAGAAAGAGACAAAAAAAAACACAAGTCAGAACAATAAAAACGCGCATTTCATTTCGTTTGAGAAGTTTTGACTGAGAAGGACGACAAATTTAATACTTACGAAATTTACATACAATGTAAGCACTAATAAATCAAAATATCACGAATGCAAATTTAATACGGCACCTTCAATAGAAGACTAAGCCATTTTTGATGAAATCATTGTGAAAAAAAGTTCCAAGTGTGGCGAATAAACGCCAATCGATGCACAATTTTGTGAGTGAAAGACTGATTCAAGTGCATACGAGAAAGAATAATCAATCGGATTGAAGATTTATACACTTGCTATGAAGGAAGTCCATATCCATTAGACGAGCGCCAATCTCACGTCAATTATAATCTATGTCTTACAGTCTTACAATGTATTTATGCGACAGATGTATATACCTATTGTATTGTAATTTTGTATATATTGGGTAAAACGTGCAACGAACCAAGGTTCGAACCAAATCCAAGCCCAAAAACCTCGAACCTCAAATTTCCGAACCCTAACCGCTGGTAATTTTTGGTTCGAACCTGCCAACCGGAGGTTACGAAAATTTTTTTGGGCTTGCAACCCTGGTTTGAACAACCTCTTTTAACGACTTTTCGAGTTTTCGTCAATTCGGCTCACTATTTCATAAAGCTCTGGTCGATTTGCACCAACTTTGTTGGTTTTAACGCAATTGAACTGAATTTCAGTTTGAACACGTATTCTAAGCATCTTTAGCGACTTATCGAATATGTTTCGATATAGCATACTATTTCATATAGCTGCCATATAACTGATTTGTCCGATTTGCTCCAACTTTGTTGGTCTTAACGCTAAAGAACTGAAATTCGGTTTGAACTCGTATTTTAAGCTCCTTAAGCAACTTATCGAATATGGTTCGATTCGGTATACTTTTTCATATAGCTGCTATATAACTGATCTGTCCGATTTGCTCCAACCTTGTTGGTTTTAATGCTATTGAGCTGAATTTAAGTTTGCACACGTATTCTTAGCTCCTTTAGCGACTTTTCGAGTTTTCTTCAATTCGGCATACTATTTCATATAGCTGCCATATAACCGATCTGATCGATTTGCACCAACTTTGTGGGCTTTAACGCTATTGAACTGAAACTCGGTTTAAACACGTATTTTAGGCTCCTTTAGCAACTTATCAAAAATGGTTCGATTCGGCATACTTTTTCATATAGCTGCCATATAACTGATCTGTCCGATTTGCTCTAACTTTGTTGGTTTTTACGCTATTGAACTGAAACTCGGTTTAAACACGTTTTTTAAGCTCCTTTAGCGATTTATCGAATATGGTTCGATTCGGTATACTTTTTCATATAGCTGCCATATAACTGATCTGTTCGATTTGCTCCAACCTTGTTGGTTTTAACGCTATTGAGCTGAATTTCAGTTTGAACACGTATTCTTAGCTCCTTTAGTGACTTATCGAATATGGTTCGATTCGGCATACTATTTCATATAGCTGCCATATAACCGATCTGGCCGATTTGTTCCAACATTGTTTCATTTTACTCTATTGAGCTGCAATAAAGCCGATTTTCTCGAAAACTAGCAAGTAGTAGCAGGAAGTGTTAGTTACTCATTAATCTGCTTTCTTTCTTTAATAACTTTGTGAAACCAAATTGTTGTTTGCCAATATTAATTCATCTCAAAACTGAAAAGACAACCCTTAATCAAAATTTGTATTATAAAAACCTAACGTTCGTGTGTTTGTGTGTGTGTGTGTGTGTATGTTTAAAATGTAGCTACTTAAATTAAATATGATCTAATAAGTACATCAAATAATATATTACGTATACCTTTTAGCTAATATTTCTATAATTTGGAACTAGAAATGGTTTTTATTATATCATTATAAAATCTAAATATATATCCAATACATACTTAAAATACATTTGGTTAAGACACCACAGCTATCTGGCAGACGAAATCTACATCCTAGAAATGTAGACTAGCTATAAGTAAGTGTGTTTAGCCTCTCTATAGAGAACTCCTTGGAATCAGAGTTGTATCAATATATAGTATGTAGAGTATGTTTGTCTAACAAAACGATCGTAGCTCCTCTAAGTTCTATTCGAGTCGAAAGAAGAAATTGTAACTCTATGGGAATATATATTTAATTTCTCTCTCTTTTTTTTTTTTGTCTGGCCTAAGTTCTGTCCATGATATGAAATCTTACTTGGAATTCTGGATACGAGCTTCAGTGGTCGTAAGACACGAAACGATCTCAACATACGCAGGTCAACATCTATATTGGCCTCGGCAAATATCGTCATGGCTCTGTGTAGGGGGCATTTGGGTTAGCCATTTAAAGATCGATTTATACATAATATATAAATGGTTTGTTTTAATGCTAAATTCTTTCTTTGACTTAAGCCTGACTTAGCCTCCCGTCGCAATCGTACAATAAAGTTAAGCTGTACCATAAAAATTGGTCTTTTGTCTATTTACCCCGTCACTACAACGAAAAAATCCATGATGTTCCAAATATTCCTGAGATAGGAGTGTTTATGCAGAACAAGCCCTAAGGCGAGGATCTTGAGCGATGCTTCTACACAGAAAATGCATAAAAAATAGGCCTCCGTTTTTTCCTAAATGGAGACGACAGACGAGATTTTAATATACCAATACCGGGGCAGAGGAATAGATAGTGATGGAATAGTCTTACCAATTTTTGAGCCAATACTGTCTTGTCGCCCTCCGGCAAGTGCTCCTCTAGTGCCAACACAACACAGTTGGCGATGATTGTCAATAACACAGCGTATTCAAAGGGCGGCCATTCTATGATGAATCGTGTGTATTTTCTAATCGGGTTATCCTCGGTTAGGATAAACAATGACGTTGGACCACCACCTGGTGGGTTTTCCTCTTTTTTGGGGCCACCCATTCTATCAGCTAAGCGATGGGCTCCCTTTCGACCCAAGTGCCCCCCGCCTAAGGAGTCCTGTTGATGCCCTGCTAGCACTGCTTCCTGAGCCGCTTCCAACCTGTTGAAGTTAGGAGGAGAGGGGGGTTAGTAGGGGGAGAAAAAAAGATATATAAATATAGTTTATAATTAAGATAAGTGTAAAATATTCAAAGTTTATGCGTGGCTTTAGATCAGGAATGGGCAATGTGAGCAGAGACAGCAACAACAGAGAGCTTTAAATCAGGGGTCGGCAAATGTGTGTGTGTGTAGCCACTGATTGTCGGTAGCGACTCGCCGAACCCTGCTTTAAAGCTTGCTTTTTGAATGTGCTCAAAATATTGAAAACTACTCACAATTACCATTACAGTTCAGCTCCCATTGCCGACCCCTAGTTTAGATTATTGTGAAATCTCGCTAATCCCCTAATAAGATGCTTAATACATTTTACTTTACATACTTTAAGGGTAACAAACAAATCAATTAAAATATGAGACACAATTTTCATGGATCAGGAATCAAGCAGCCATTATCTGTATGTATTGCTAAAGCAGCCTTTACACTTATCATATTTCTCTAAATAGTCGGTTGTCAAAATTATCTAAAGAGAAACTCTTTGGAGAATCTATGATTAGCTATTACACTTTTAATAACAGAGAATCTTGAACTAGATGTTAAGAGCTAGTTCAACGAATTCAGTACTGGTTCAACAATTTGACACAAAACTCAAGAGAAAAAAAGTAAGACTTGTTTGTGTGAAAATGGATAGCAATCAAATAAACGCATTAACATTAATGGTTGCGGTTTTGGCTAAACACGAAATGGATGATCCGGGACCAAAAAGAAGACGACCTATGTGGGGTCAGCATGCCGCAGCTTGTCTTGCGTGAGCTCCAGTACGAGGACGACGAAGCCTTCAGAAATTTTAATCGCATGAACAAATCAACTTTTCACAAGTTGCTTGAGATTGTAAGACCTAATGTTCAAAATGAGGATACATTCTTAAGAGAAGACATTCCCACACAAACACGGTAAACAAACAACTACATTTGCCAAACATAGCTAAAGTGTTGCTCTTTCAACCTTCTAGTGACACTGCGATTTCTGCGATCTGTTCTGAATGCAACTTTTCAACCGACAATTTCCAAAATTGTGTCATGAATGCAATCGCTTCTAAAATTTAGTTTAATTTTCTAGATGCCTCAACCACAGCAGGAATGTGATGGCAAGGATAGTGCATTTCGAGCTAGAATAAATGACGGATCATTTTACTACAATTATAAGGTATTCCACAGCATTGTGCTTCTTGCTCTGGTAGATGCAGAGTACAGTTTAGTTTGCAACTGGAAGAGCAAACGACGCCGCCGTTTGCCGCAATTCCACGCTATGAACAGGAATTGAAGATAATCTTCTTAATTTCCCGGATGAAGCTTTACCTGGCGGTACAAGGAATGTTATAGTTGTTATAGTTGCCGAAGATGCATTTAAATTAACCACTCGAATGACATATGCTATCATCTTTCAGAGTTCTCAATTTAGACTAATCGATAAATTGAATCGAGTATATCGAGTAAACATTTAGTATTTTTTTAGGGGAAACGGCAACTCCACAAAATTGACAGCTTTTTCTCAGCAGAGTTACTTTTATCAAATAGAACAGGTTCTATTTCATCATATTTGTCTAAAGAGAAGGCAAAAGTTTCTCTTCAGAGTTATATGTTTCTAGAGATACTCTTTAGAGATATATGACAAGTGTAAAGACTGCTTAAGAAATCTTTCATTCTCTCAGCAAACTAAAAAAAATTTCCTTGGAAACTTCAAAGTTTTGTTAAAATTATCCACATATCATATCTCGAGCACAAATATAGGCTTTAAGAGCCTTATAGCTCAGGTATACAAACCGGTTCTGAACCGAACCGAACCAAGCCCTACCGTTAACAGAAATGTAATTAAACAAGTACCACAACGAGAAGAAGAGGAATGTAAGACCAATTGGCAAAGCCTTCTTCTCATTTAAAAGTATAGCCCCTGACACTTAATGTTAATGAAATCTATCACGAATTGGCAAGACTAAAATCGGCTTTAATTTAGATTTTCTTCTTCTAGTTTTTTTTTAATGAAAAATGCTCGGATTCGAGAAGACAATTGATCTCGACTTCAAAGTTGTGGGCGAAGAAAGTTCGTTACTGACAAAAAATCGATTTAAGTATTATATAAAATATAAAAAATGTCAAAAACGCCTCACTTTTTACATTCTTAACTATGATTTCGACGCCACGTTTTGCTTATGGCTGATAGTAGAGTGGGCTAATATGCCGTCGCCCGTGTGTTCAATCTTCGGAGGTGCCGAGTTCAAATCCCAGTAAAGTAAGTCAAAAAAAAACAAGAAAAAAAGTCGGTCAAGCTCGACTATAACATACTCTGTACCCCCCAAAGTTTGTATATATCTGATCATCTTATAAGTTAGAAGTCACACAAAGTGGCAAAAAAAAGCCATAAAGTGTGTGAAATGCGGCCCATCGCCGTTGCTACCCATCATAATTGTTTGTTTTCCTTATAACTCGACTTTCGTTCATCCGATCTTTATCATTCCTTCGGCAAATCGATAATTAATCTTGATTACTAAATATCTTTAGAAGGTACAAACACTAGTGTTGGGTTGTTCATGAGTGATTGAACAAAATATAATTGTTCTTTTAACTAAACAAGTGAACATGTTCTTCTTCAATTGTTCATTTTTGTTCAGCGAGTCTTGTTCAGTCTATCTTGTTCAATCCATCTTGTTCTGAGTTGTTCTAGCTCTGAGTTGTTCTTTAGTTGTTATAAGAGCTGTTCGATCTCTTTTGCTCAAAGAGTTTGTGTCTCGCTCTGTGAGCTTGCTCTAATTTGTTCTTGAGTTGTTCTAAGAGCTGTTCGGTCTTATTTGCTCAGAGAGTTTTTATGTCTGTCTCGCTTTGTGAGCTTGCTCTGTCTTGCTCTAAGTGTTGTTCTGTGTTCTTTGAGCTGCTCAGTCTTTCTTGCTGTGTGAGTTGTTTTGTGTGTCTTGCTTTAAGTGTTTCTCTGTGGGTTGTCCCAAAGATTTATAGATATTATAGATGACGCATGTGAGGCAAAAAACGATTGTTCTTGGGAGCTGACATTGGATCCCAAAAATGAGAACTAAAAAAGTTTGTATGAGTTGCGGTATCTACTTCATATATGTAGTGTCTTTGGCTGTACGTACAACTATAACAAGTATGGCGCCAACATTTTGAACTAAGCGCACGAGAGAGAGAGCGGGAGAGTTAGCGCGAGAGTTTATGTGAGAGTTTCGTATGTGTGTACAACAAAAAAGCAATGCTGAAACAACAAAAACAATAACGCGGTCAGTGCAACCGAAACCAACCCCTTAGAAATGCCGTCGGCAAAAAACAGAAATGCGTGCGCTCATACAACCTTCCGCCATAGACCTAGAACAACTGAACAAGTGAGCCATTTGAGTGAGTTGACTCACTTAGAAAAAATGAACATGTTAAGTGAAAAGAACAACTATTACCCAACACTAGTACAAACCATCTATCTACAAAACTGTGGTTGATATGATGTCCTTTTTAAATTGCGGGGGCTGAAGGAGGCGTTGCAAAAGTTGAAAACAAACTTGATCTGCCTATAAGTATAAGATATATTTGTTCCATACATGTCAAACCTCTAGCTCTTCCCATCCCTGTGATCATTTCGTTCAAAGGGGCAGACGGACGGACAGACGGACATGGCTATATTGACTCGGCTGTTATTGCTGATCAAGAATATAAATACTTTATAGCAGAGTTCGCCATTTCACACCGAATGCTTGCCGAAGTCATGCATGACATTTTCGCACTCTCTTCTTGGAGAACCCTGCTTTATAGGATTCCTTCTCCCTGTTACATACTTTTCCACAAACGATTACCTTCCGTACAGAGTATAAAAATTTTTTAATGGCATCTTAATATCAATTACAGCTTGGAAAAAAGTAGGTGGTAATGGTACATTTTATGCTTACAACCAAGAAGATCTCTGCTTGATATGAACCAAGAATTTCAATCTTAAAAATTGATTTGCTTTGATTTGACATGGTTGATTTCAATATTATCAGCTTGCATTTTTACGTACTTTTGACATTAAAACTGCTTCATATCCAGCACGATCAACTTGTTTTTTCTCATCGGGGAAATTTTGTAAGAACATATATAAAACTGACAACATCTAGTATCAAAATGATACTAAGATGATACTCTCTAGTAAGGTATGCGAATTAAGTTACCTTATATATCTTATGATCTGCTGTCAGAGCTTTGCTATTAATTTTTCCAATTTCTTTTTTTTTTTGCTCCTCTAAGACAATTTCTATGCTGGCAATAACAATGTTAAGCACAAGACTCTATAAGGTGTCGTTAATTTTATTAAAAAGCTCATGCGCCTCGCATTACAGAACGAAATAATTAAGCTTACATTATCAGTTTTTGTCTTCGTACACGTGCATACAGGCGTAAATTTAAAGGAGATTTTTCGCCATAAGTTTTAGCCAATAAAAAAGTTATGTTTGATTCATAATCTGTAGATTTGAATCTAAAATTAACTTCAATTTTGCAGGAATGTTTCAAAGCCAATACCTCTCTAATGAAGAGCGAGCTAAAGTATAAAGTAAAGTAAGTATGATAAAAGAAGAATAAAAAGAAAAGAATTAAAGAAAACCTAAGTACAGGCCATATTTCCCACGAACTAGCTCTCCCAGTATCGAAGCGTCGTGTGCAGCAAATTTTACGTGACGATCAATTCGATTCATATGAAAAAAGGACCCTCAAATGTCAATTACTTCCTAGGCACAAAGTTGCCCGTATGCACTTTGCTGAGATGCATAAGTTTTAGGACTTAGAGTGGCAAGGTATTATCTTTAGTGATGAAAAAAGTTTAATTTAGATGGCCAAGATGGGTATCAACAATATTATCGGGATATACGGACGCCAAAACAAGTAAGAGTGTCACGCAATTTTCAAGGAGGTTCGCTAATGGTGTGAGCTGCATTTGGCTTTACTGGTTAGAGTTCAATATGATTTGTAACACATAAAAAGAACTCTGAAAGGTATGCTAAACTATTTGACGAAGTTTTTGTAATTATGGACAAGAATATTTCAGAGATTCTTGGACATTCCAACAGGACAATGCTGCGTACCACGTTTCAAAACGCACTAAACTATTTTCTTAAGAAAAACAAATATCAGTTTTAATGTGGCCCGCGAAAGGTCCAGATCTTAATTCCAATGAAATATTTTGGGAGATAATTTCCAACAAAGTCTACATGCAAGGGAGGCAAGTTAACATAGTAAAAGAACTTAAAAAGTCTATTATCGTAGATTGGGCTATATTGGATGCATCAATTTTTCGAAACTTGGTTAATTCAATGCTAGGACGTGTATTGAAGGTTATTAACAATAATGGAGGACATTTTTAGTTATATTAAAAAAATCACGGTGACTAAACCTTATTAAAATCGTAATATTCTGAAATTATCAGTTCACTTATTTCTTTCTAAACAAGAAAGAAAGTCGGTCAAGCCCGACTATAACATACTCTGTACCCTTACACTCGCATTTGCTCAGGAGTCAAACGGACAGTTAACACCCCGCGCACAACGCGGTGCGCTCTCTTAGTTTCTCTCTCTCTCTCTCTTTCTCTCTCGCACTAAGATTGCCTGTGTTGAACGGTTAGGGTATGTTGCTGTGGTTGTTGATGGGGGGGGGTGGGTGGTGTTAACTGGCCGTTTTTTGCCCATAACTTGAGTATCGTTCATCCGATCTTTATCATTCCTTCAGCAAATCGATAAATAATTTTGTTTACAAGGTATCTCTAGAAGGAACGAACGATCTATCTCCAAAACTGTAGGAGATATGACGTTTTTTCCAAATTGCGGGGGCGGGAGGGGGCGTGGCAAAAATTGAAAATAAACTTGATCTGCCTGCAAGTATAAGAAATATATGTCCCATACATGTCAAACCTCTATCTCTTACCATCTCTGAGATCTCTTCGTTCATACGGACGGACGGACGGACAGACGGACAGACGGACGGACGGACAGACGGACATGGCTATATCGACTCGGCTGTTGATGCTGATCAAGAATATATATACTTTATAGGGTCGGAAACGATTCCTTCTCCCTGTTACATACTTTTGCACAAACTTAATATACTCTATGTACCTTCGGTACAGAGTATAAAAATATAAATTTAATTTTTTAAAAAGTATTATGATTTCATTAAATCTGTTAAGAATTGGAATTGAATTGTTACTTCGTTATGTTGAAAGAAAAAACAAAAATATTTGAATATATTTCCAGCTTTAGTATATATCAAGAATTATATGATTGTAAGGTGTAAGCTTAGCTTATCAATTTGATATGCTCGAAATATCATTTTAATACTTTCGAAAATATCAACTTTAAGCCCTCTACACAGTTGTGAAGTACCTTAAATTATGATAAAAGGGTCCTCTGTAAGCATCACCTCATACCCAGTTTTTCAAATAAAGCCTCGGTTAGCGTTTTATGGGTACTTTTGTACTTGCAACACACAACGACAACAATTTTATCTTAGATTTTACGGGCTTAAGATAAAAATCTGGAAAATTCAGCAATGGTGGACAGGGTCATTGGGAACGCAATACGCAATAAAAAATTCACTTCAAAATTTCGAAGGTCCCATTGGAATTTCAACATTGCATATTAAATCAGCTCCATTATACTCCATACTTGAATTTTGTGAACTGAACTCGGTATGAAAAACCATGAATATTCATACAAAAACATGTTCACTGTTTCGAACCAACCAATCTCTGTCGATATTGCAAGGATAGCAATCTGTTTTGTTCAACTTGTTTGAGTGCTTTGTTTGATATGCATTAATGAAAAAAAACTCAAGGCTTTATCTAGAATATAATTTACAGAAAGACCATTATCTCTAAGTTTTTGGCAGTTATCTAATCATTTGCATTTAATGGCAAATTTACTTTGAATGCACTTCTTCTTTTTCATTCTAGCGTTGTAGCCACAAGTTCGATGCAGGATAATTTGATAAATATTTGGGAAACTTTGTCGACCCGGGTTCAAGTACTTCTAACCTTTTTGTTTCTTTTTATTGTTTTTTTTTCAAGGCACCTTCTGTATTTTAACCACCTTTCCACTAACGTGAACTTAAACATTCTGAGTTTTCTACCAATTTCAAGCAATTATTTATCATGACATTTATATTTATTAATTATATTGGTAAATATGTACGCTTCAATTACGAAAATTGTTTTCAAGGCACTGCGTCATTAGGCTAAATACGACGTTGCAACTGAAAATGTTTAATTTTAGAAAGAATGGCAAAAACTTGCAGGAGCTGGCAGTCATTTTACATTGACGATAGACGATAATTTGTATAAACAACGAATAATTAGTGTCGACAACACAACATCTGCCAGTCGAAAGTTCATTATTTGATATATTATGTAAATGTAAAATTGGCATTGCAACTGGCCCCAAAGAGGCCGGGCCAAGCTTCTCTCATTGACATTTTATGAGGGACAGTTAAAGAAAGGGTACTTGAACATATTAAACACAGAACAAAAATACGAACATCAGACGGCAACCTTTTGCGAACGATAAGAACTGGCACATAAAATTGAGCTCAGCAGCTATGAAAACAAATGTTATGTTTAGCAGCTCACAACTGATTCCAAATGTTAGTTAAGAGAAAACCAATATTATGGGTAAATTCAGTACTATTGACTATATATATTGAAGGGTCGGTGGTGGTTTTAGATGATTCTGTTTTCAGAAATGGTCCATCACGTCGGAGTTTTTAGTAATTTGAGCTTAAAATACTGTCTGTCTGTCCGTCTGTCTGTCCGTCCGTATGAACGAAGAGATCTCAGAGATGGTAAGAGTTAGAGGTTTGACATGTATGGGACATATATTTCTTATACTTGCAGGCAGATCAAGTTTATTTTCAATTTTTGCCACGCCCCTCGCGCCCCCGCAATTTGTTTTAATGTTTTAATGATAGATTGTTCGTTCCTTCTAGAGATATCTAGTAATCCAAATTTTATTTATTTATTTATATACTGTATGCTTATAGTTAAGACTAAAGCTTCAAAGGGGGGTGGACAGCCATAGCTACTGTGGCTTTCGGCTGATTCTAATGATTTTTTACAGGTGAATTGAATATAAAGGATATAGCTTCTGTTCGATAAATGCGTTCCACTAAAAAATAAAATTATTCAGCCAACACAAAATTCGTGGTTCAGCCCAGACATTAAATATCAAATCAAGTTGCGAGACGCTGCATATAAAAGATGGAAACGCTACAAAACGGACTATCTACTTCGGGAGAGACTTACTCTACGAACAAAAGTTACAAAAGCGTTATGCTCTGCCAAATGTGAATATATCAACAACAAATCAGACTTGGAGAGAATTAAAAAGCTTAGGTGTAGGGAAGGCAAAGCCTCAATTAAAATCAGACTTGGATGTCGAGGAACTCAATGCAAAAATTGTAAATTTGAATGTACCTGCAGCAACCCAAAACTTGTACCTGAATGCTTTACCCCTATGTGTAAATTCATGCGATGTTCTTGAATGTGTCCTTAAAGTGAAATCAAATGCGGAAGGCTTAGACAAAGTTAATCCAAAATTCTTGAAAATATTACTTCCCATGCTTCTTGATCATATCACCTATATATTTAATACGATTTTCACAACCTCTGTATTTCCTGATTATTGGAAAGTTGCTAAAATTATACCCATTCCAAAAGATAAAAACGAGTTCAGACCAATCTCTATTCTTCCTTTTTTGGCAAAAGTATTTGAACAACGATGGCCAAACAGATTCAGACATTTCTCTCAACCAATTCTTTGTTAAGCCAACCACAATCTGGTTATCAAAAGTTCAGAAGCTTCACGACAGCTATTTTAAAGATAGTAGAAGATATCCGAAGGCAGACGGACAATAAAAATGTTCCATTATTAGCCTTACTGGATTTCAGCAAAGGCATTTGATACAGTTGACCACGATATCTTAAGTACCAAACTTAAAAATCTCTACAATTTTTCCTCAACTGCAACGCGTCTAATTAAGTCCTATTTGCGGGACAGAAACCAAGTCAGGTTTCTTCCGTCTGACTCGCGGTGTTCCTCAAGGTTCAATCCTTGGGCCCTTACTCTTCTCTGTGTATATCAACGACCTTCCTGACTGTCTGATAGGCTGTGATGTCCATTTGTATCCCGATGATGTACAACTTTATGTAAGTCGACCGTTACGTGAAATACATGAGTGTGTAAGAATCTGTAACAGGGATCTTGTGGAAATTGGCGAATGGGCTAAAGTAAATGGATTGGTGCTAAATCCGACTAAAAAGTCGAAATGTTTTTTGTAAATTATACAAGAAGGCTTTTAATGTTTGTGATCTCCCTAAGCTTACCATAAACAATGTTCCACTGGAATATGCTAAGGATACCACTAACCTGGGAATCCAATTTAATAATACCCTAACGTGGAGCGACCACATTACGAAAGTGTCCGGGAAAACATTCGGGTTAGTTAGGCAGCTGTCGCTTACTCAAAAACTCATTCCTCTTCATCTAAGGCTTTTGGTCGCCAAAACATGTCTCATCCCGACTCTATTTTATGGTGTGGAAATATTTGGTATAAGTGACGCAGTATTGCAGTATGCAAATGCTAAAGGTGGCCTTTAATTCAATCGTAAGATATGTTTTTAATCTTGGTCGTAGAGACCATATCTCGCACTTTGCTAAACAAATTCTTGGCCTAGATTTAAAGTCGTGGATCAGACTCCGTACTTTATTTCTAGTCCATAAGATTCTAACGACAAAAGAGCCTGACTATTTATTTCAAAATATACAACTTGCTGTGTCAACACGAACGAAAAACATAGTTTGCCAGCGTGTAAACCTGACCAGCTCAGAAAAACACTTTTTCATTCAATCTGCCCGCTACTGGAATAACCTGCCGCATAACATCAAAACTATTGGGAACATCTCAAAAGACAAACATCGATTTTATAAACGTTTTAGAAAAGTTTAGTATTGCATTAGTTTTGTTAGGATTGTATTTTAAGTATTTTAAATTTCATTCTTTTTATACTCTGTACCGAAGGTACATAGAGTATATTAAGTTTGTGCAAAAGTATGTAACAGGTAGAAGGAATCATTTCCGACCCTATAAAGTATATATATTCTTGATCAGCATCAACAGCCGAGTCGATATAGCCATGTCCGTCTGTCCGTCTGTCCGTCCGTCCGTATGAACGAAGAGATCTCAGAGATGGTAAGAGATAGAGGTTTGACATGTATGGGACATATATTTCTTATACTTGCAGGCAGATCAAGTTTATTTTAAATTTTTGCCACGCCCCCTCGCGCCCCCGCAATTTGGAAAAAACGTCATATCTCCTACAGTTTTGATGATAGATGGTTCGTACTTTCTAAAAATATCTAGTACTTAAAATTATTTATCGATTTGCTGAAGGAGTGATAAAGATGGGATGAACGATACTCAAGTTATGAGCAAAAAACGGCCAGTTAACACCCCCCACCCACCCCACCCATAACCTAAGCATTGCGTTCAGCAGAAGCAATCTTAGTGATTAGTGAGAGAGAGAGAGAGAGAGAGAGAGAGAGAGAGAGAGAGAGACTTAGAGAGCGCACTGCGTTGTGCGTTGTGTGTTAACTGGCCGTTCGACTCGTGACCAAATGCGAGCTGCGACATTAAGGGTGCAGAGTATGTTATAGTCAGGCTTGACCGACTTTCTTTCTCGATTTAATTGCTATTTGTACTGCTTCTAGTAAAGCAATTATCTCTGCAGTATACACAGATGAATAGCTGGGCAAAGTCGCGAGCTTAAGAACTTTCTTCTCAGTGGTTATTGCATATCCTGTTACTTCTTTGTTTAAAGATCCGTCGGTGTATATAAATGTATGGTTACTTAATTAGTGTTTGTCTTTGATGTCTTTGCCTGTATTAGACTTAATAAAGGATCTAAGGTGCGTATCTATTGATTCTTCTTTAAAGTGCCAGGGGGGGTGGTCCTTTAGACAGAGCTTTGGTTCTAATGTAGAGCAGACATTTATAGATTTGTGAAGGGCAGAAGTCCTGAATCTTTTAGTTTTGTTCTTTGTGATATTTTCTGTTATTTTTCTCAGGGGCGTGTCATATGAATGAATTATTGTGTTAAATAGTTTGGCTTGTAATTGTTGGGTTCTTGTTTCAATTGTGGGTACGTTAGCTTCGAAATATAGGTTGTTTATTGGTGTTGAACAAAATGATCCTAATGCAATAAAGTTTTTATTGGTTTTAATGTTGTTTTTGGTGCTAGTCCGTAGATGGGTAACCCATAGTCTATTTTTGCTAAGCATATGTTTCTAACTATTTGGACTAAAGTGTGTGGAATGACAGTTAAATTTTTCGTTTGATAGGCATTTTATTATGTTTAGGGACTTGTTAAGTGAGTTGTGTAGTGTTTTGATGTGCGGTTTCCATTTGTATTTGTCGTAAAATGATAGACCTAGGAGCTTTAATTCCTTCACCGTTTCTAATCTTGTTGTGCGTGTTGCAAGTTGCAACAACCGATAAAGAAGCACCAGAAATATTGAACCAGTCTGTTATATCTGTGAATAGCGAATCGTTGTTTATTACTATCAAAGTGCCCCGACAAACATTCTTCTACTATGAGTTCAGTACGAGAATTGGCTGCAGTATTCTCAGACCCAAGATTTCATATTTTGCTGACAAAAAACAGTTGCAAAGCAATTGACTCAACATCTCATTGTGAAGAAGAGAAGCTTATGAAAGCAATAAACAAATATCAAATATTAAGAGCTAGTATAGATGAACAGCTCCTGGAAGATATAATGCTTAAACTAGATAGTTTCAAAAAATTGTTATTCTGCCAAGATCCTAGGTACCCTTCTTTCTTCCATGGTTATGGCTTTTTGCTTGTAATACAAGTGCAGATTAAATGTATACAAATGAAGTAAAGATAATCCGGTCTCCAGATATAACATTCTGTTCGGTGTGTATTGTGGTAGACGAAAAATGTTCTTAAGAAAGTATCTTTGAAGACTTTCCACTTCTTCGCATCGTTGTATCCCCCATACTTGTGCACCATAACACATTATTGCCCTCACTACGGCGTTAAACAGCTTATACTTTGTGCGAGGTTCCTACCATCTTTTTAGCCTAGTATCGTTCTCCAAGTACTATTTATCGCAACCTTAGCATCTTTTAGTTTTTCTCCCAGCTGAAAGTTGAATTGGGCATTGTAATGAATCCAGACTCCTTGGTATTTGTATGATTTCACCACCTCCAAGTCGATCGATGTCGCCCAGTTGCCATGGCACCTTTTGATTTTTCGCAGTTAATTGTGAGCCCCCACTCCCTGCAAATACTTTTCTAAAGCGTTGATATTGATCAAGAATATATATATAGTTTATGGGGTAGGAAATGAATATTTGTTGTTGTTGTCTGGGCAAAATTTTAATAACCTTTACAAGGGTATAAAAACGGGTGCATGTAATAACGCCCGCGGGCGTTATGTCGCTCTTAAAAGGGACATACTATACTGGGGAATGGAGGTGAATCTGGAGAAGTCTCAAATTATGATTTAAAAAAAAAAGTGGAAGGCGCGCAGCGAATGAATCCTGAGTGGGACGTGACTTGCCAGCATAAATACTTAGGTGTTACGAAATGGTGAAGCAAAAAGGAGCTTAAATATCACGTGGGGGCTCTTTTACTGGGCGATCAGACATATCCCTTACCGACAAGGGGAATCTATTCCGAGCAGCATGTAGATCGGTACAAGCATATGGAGCGCAGGTATGGGGTTGTTGATAGTCTCCATAGATACTTCGTAAAGAGAGTTCTTCAATTACCAACGCAAACACCGAATTACTTCATTGCAATAGAAATGGGATTAAAGGATGGACACTTTTATACCTTTAACTTGCACTTAAAGTATATAACACGAACATTGTTTGATTATGGAAGTCAACGGTTACCGCATATTCTATCAAGGAAAATTTTAGAAAAAACGAGAAGGCCAAGCTAACTTCGTCTGTGCCGAAGTTTTTATACCCTTGCAAATGCAAATGTCACAGTTTAAGAACGCTTACATAAAAATCCAAAAATTTTGTAACTAAAACCTATTTTCCGACAGATAAACGTCTGAAAAAAGTTTTTCTCACTAAGACTCAATTTCCGACCGATCGGCCCTATGGCAGCCTTAAGATATAGTCATCCGATTTCGGCCCAATTTTGCGAATCTATTTGAAAGCATATAAAATAAGTCATCAGCGAGTTTAAGAACGCTAACAAAACTAAACAAAAAAATTTTTTACCAAGACTCATGTTCGACCGATCGGTCCTATGGCAACCATAAGATATAGTCACCCGAAGTCGATCCACTTTTTCAAATTGGTTTGAAAGCGTTTAATATTAATAATCAGCGACCTTAAGAACGATTTACTAAAAAACAAAAAAGTTTTTTTTCACTAAGACCCATTTTTCGACCGATCGGTCCTATGGCAGCTATAAGATATAGTCATCCGATTTTGACCAAAATTTGCAAATCTGTTTAAAAGCATATAATATTATTAATGACCGAGTTTAATCACGTTAACATTGAAAACAAAAAAGTTTTTCTCACTAAAACCCATTTTTCGATCTATGTTTCCTATGGCAGCTATAAGATATAGTGATCCGATCCGGTCGGTTCCGACATATTAGCAGCGTGCAGTAAAAAGAAGACTCTGTTCAAAATTTCATCTCGATAGCTTTAAAACTGAGAGACTAGTTTGCGTAGAAACAGACGGACAGACAGACGGACGGACAAAGCTCAATGAACTCAGCTCGTCCCCCTGATCAAGAATATATATAGTTTATGGGGTCGGAAATGAATATTTCTATGCGTTGCAAGCTTCTGGGCAAAATTATAATACCCTTTGCAAGGGTATAAAAATATAGATTGGAGCAAAGAGCTCAATGATAAATTACATGCCTGTGAGATAAATTTGTGCACTGAATCTGACTCGTATATCGAATGGTGCAACAAGCTTGACGACATATTTATTAAACTTAAACTGCAAACTATTCAGAAATACTATATGCAAGTGCAAAAATGAGCCAGTCAAGATTCTATAAAAAAAACTTAATCATCACGTTGCAGCCGGATACTGCAATGATAAGTTTTCCCGAAAGCAGATAACATGGATCATCAAGGCAAGAGCAGATATGCGGAATGTAGTCGGACTCGATAAAAGATGCAGTAGTCTGTGCACCAAACAAGAGGAGGAGGAAATAAAACATACGTTAGAAAGATGTCCAGTGTTTGGGGAGTTTAGACAAAGATTTTTTTGGAGTTAAAATTATGAGTGATGCAGATTTAGTTGAAGTCCTAAATGGAGAAAAAGGATGGGTGACCTAATTATAATGTATCGTAAAATGTTAATAAATAAATTCAATGTTTAATGTTAATTAATGCATAAATAATAATCTTAATCAATGTATTTTAATGTTAATTTATAAATTATTATCAATGTCAATTAATGTAAATTTATTTCCTACAAGTGATCCGCTATTTCCGCTATATTTTTTCAGAATTTTTGGAGTACGGGTAACACCATAATTTTTAATGTAGCAAACAAACCGCGAACAATTTTGGGTCGAATCCTTAATTTTAAACAATTGTTGTTGAGTTAAAGCCAACAACAGTTTCGAATTTTTTCGAAATCCAGCAACAAATCTATTCTCGTAAACTAAATCCATTTCGCGGCCACGCTGCTCAAACATCAATGATACACAAATAAGAATATCATAATGAGTAAGATGCAGAAAAGATAAGACATAATGAACGGAACTTTCATTCAAGAGATAAGACATAATGAACAGTACTTTAAGTAATATTTCTAGCTGTAGTTTCTCACTGTTTATGCAAAAAATACATGTTTTTGAAAATGTTTGCGTTATGTCACTGTTGAAAGTGACATAACGCCCGCGGCTGTTATGTCGCACTGAAAGCGGGCGTTATGACACTTTCAAAAGTGACATAAAGCCCGCGGGCGTAATGTCCGCACCCATAAAAACAAATATTTATCAATCTATCTATACTACATACACAGTTCGTGTGGCGCCACAGCTGCGATGGATACACAGAAAAACGAGAAGGCCAAGCTAACTTCGTCTGTGCCGAAGTTTTTGTACCCTTGCAAATGCTGTTTTTAAAATGTCAGAGTTTAAGAACGCTTACATAAAAATCTAACAATTTTTTAACTAAAACCCATTTTCCTACAGGTAAACATCTGATTTTGACCAAATTTCACGAATCTTTTTGAAAACATATCAAATTAACAATTAACGGAGTTTAAGAAAGATAAAATTTAAAACAGAAAAGTTTTTCTCACTTAAGACTCATTTTCCGACCGATCGGTCCTATGACAACCATAAGATATAGTCACCCGATGTCGATCAACTTTTTCAAATTAGTTCAATATTAAGAGTCACCGACTTTAAGAACTATTTATTTGAAAACAAAAAAGTATTTTTTTACTAAGACCCATTTTCCGACCGATCGGTCCTATGGCAGCTATAAGATATAGTCATCCGATTTGGACAAAAATTTGCAAATCTGTTTGAAAGCATATAATATTCATTTTTGCCGAGTTTTATGACGCTAGCATTGAAAACAAAAAAGTTTTTCTTACTAAGACCCATTTTCCGACCTATTGTTCCTATGACAGCTATAAGATATAGTCATCCGATCTCATCAAAATTTGCAAATCTGTCTGAAAGCAGATAATATTAACAACGGCCGAGTTTAAGGCCGCTAGCATTGAAAACAAAAAAGTTTTTCTCACTAAGACCCATTTTTTGACCGATGGTTCCATCTTACTATCTTACTTACTTCAATCCCCTTCGAGATTACATGTTATTAAATAGGAGAGCGAGAGTGACAATATTTAAGTAGCATTTTTGATATGCGATAACAAACCATTGCGATGGTTTCCATTCGTGTTCAGTGCGCATGCTCGTAGGTTCGAATCCCAGTTGAGCCCAAACAATTTTTCAATTTCTTTGTTTTTCAGAAATTTTAATTAAACCAAAACTGGTGTGGGTCTTGAAGTGAATAAGGATGTCTAATGGAATATGGCGGAGGAAAGATAGAAGAGAGGTATCTTTCCTGGGATCAAATTAATATTACATATCGAGCTCAAAAACAATCTCGAACAAGCTTAAAATGATCCTGTATTGGGATTAAATTGTTCTCGAATTTTTGAGCATATTTCAATCTTTTTTGAGGTTACTCCGGGATAAATGTAATCCTTTTTAGGATAAAAAAAGTCGGATCAACTCAATCCTTTTTCGGATCGGGTCAAGAATATCCGGGACTACGTTGTTTTCATTACCAATATGGATTGATTTGTTTTTTTTGAGTGTAGGATTTTAGACAGTTGGTGTGGCGCCACAGCTGCGATTGGAAAAACTTTAACCAGTTTGTCTGGCACCACATTTCCAACTTCGGCAGCTAAGATCGGGGCATGACCATATGAGAGCATCAAATTCAGAGACCAGAAATCTAACTGCAACCAATTGTGGCATGTAGTTGGGTCAGCAATTTGTGTATACTAAAATTTCGGATTTCGGACTTTATAAATTTTGTTTCATAGTGTAAATTCTCATATTTTTCTTACTTCTTGGCTCTTCGATTACCTTGCATAGAATTTCATTACTGGCCAAGGCCTACAAAATTGAAATGGTTTCAATTGTCAATAGTTTGTAGTTGCAGCACCAAGCAGGCGATGCTTTTCATACAAAAGGCTGAACCCCAAAGCTTTTCCATTTCCAATTCATTTCACATCGAGCCGCCTGACTGTGCGGTTCGGTCTTTATTTTTCTAATTTTTTACTTGGATATTCTATTTTTTTTATTATATTCGCCCACGGTGATTTTGGGTTGAGTCTTCACTTTCTCTATGGCCAATTCTTATGAAGTACCGATTCGAAAGCGCTCAGCCTCTTCTTTGGGCTCAGCCTCTTGAGCAGCTTTCAGTCTCTACAGCAGCTTCTACTTAGGGCTCAACCTCTACAGCAGCTTTTACTTTGGGCCCAGCCTCTGAAGCAGCAACTTTTCGCGGATAATATTGGTGAAGTTATACAAAAAAGTAGCTTACTTTTCGGATTTTCCTTAAAAAACACAACTTTTGTCATATATTTGGGGTCAGCAATAGCTGGCTGACAAAATTACACACTGGGACGGAATGAAAAACTAACCGGCAGAAAATCCGAAAATAAAGATTCCAGGTGCATTAAGTGGCTTAAACTGCAGCCAATTAAACCCTGCAAAGTATATATGTTTCTGGTGCCTGGTAACTTTTTTTTATTTATTATGTGTTACTTGAGTGATTGAAGAGACAGACTAAACAAAAACAAACACTTTCATCTTTTTTTGACTGGTAAAATTAAGCTCCGGCCTAAGGTAGTCATTTCTTGGTACTTTAGACCAGTGGTGTCCAAAATGCCAAAAGCCTATCACATGGGATAGGAGCTCATAATTCTGCCGGCATTGCAGCCGACACACGTATAGAGAGAGAGAGAGAGAGAATATGTGTGTTCTCTTACGATGCGCGTGTTCGTCTATTTGTTCTCTCACGAGTCTATGTTAGTTTACTTGTTACTCATGCTGAAAAGTCCACATGTTTACTTCGTGTTTCGCTGCTACGCACACAAGCTCAAAGCTTAATTGTGTGAGTTTGGACATCACTGCTTTCCAGCAAGCAATATGTGCACTTTTTCACCGTCATAATGTGCACAAAAAAGAGTACGGTCGCACTTAATGTGGAAGATTTCTGAGTCCAATCTGACTCTTTTTCTGACACAGATATAAGTGCTTTCACCCACCCAATAAAGCATATAAAAACCTCATAAAAGACACATAAAACTCATGTCAAACCTCTATCTCTTACCATCTCTGAGATTTACGCGTTCTTATTCTTTATAGGGTCGGAAAATGATTCCTTCTCCCTGTTACATTACTTTTGCACAAACTTAATATACTCTGGGTACAGATTATAATTAACATTTTCATCGCAAATCTTTAAATTATGTTGTTTATGCTCCAAACAGGTTCCACTGTTCTCAAAAAATCTAGCTACATATGTTCCACAAAGACTTAACGACATATAGTAATAAAAACCACAGCAACAATATGCCACAGAGTTTCATTTATACATAATTAATTTGTACTGACTCGCTCTGGTGAGCGATCTTCCTTTTATTAAGAATTTCTCATCCCTTAACTTCTTACTTATCTTAAGAGGATGTGTGTGTAAACAAATGCCTCACACGATCCATATTAAGTGGCGGTGCAACGGATGACCTGTTCAAGTGGTGTGTCTGACATGATGAAGCATATAAAAATCTCATAAATAACACATAAAAGTAGCTTATCTACCCATTTGAAGGGCTACTGAAAGCTTTTTTTCAGACGCATATTGGAGTGCCACTCCGAAAATGCTCAGACATAAGTGCTTTTTATGTGCCCGTGCTTTGAGACCACTGAATGTGCTCCGAAAACCCTTAAATTTATGTGTTTGCTCCAATAACGCTCTTAAGCTCGGCTCTTTTCTGACACATAATTTGGAGCGCTCCGAACTTGACTTGCTGGGACACGGCCATTTGCGGAACAGAATTTTTTTATATATATTATATTAATATATTAAAATTGTCCAGATATTTGTAACGCATGGAAGGAAGCATCTCCGACCACAAGCCATGTCGAAATGTGATCTCCTCCGTCAGTTTAAAAGCTATCTTAAGCAAGCTTTGACTATAGCATATAGCTGCCATAGGAACGATCAGTCGAAAAAGTAGTTCTAGTGAGAAAAACTATTTTGTGTTCAACGCAAACGTCCCCAAGCCTCGTATTTTTAAATTTTCTATGCTTTCACATAATTCCACCAAGTTTTATAAAAATCGGACAACTATATAGTATAGCTGCCATACAAAAGTAAGGTCTGAAAACAAGTCTTAGCAAAAAAAATTTTTTTGTTTTCAATGCTATCGCTCCCAAACTTGTTACTGATCAATATTATATGCTACCAGAAAATGCTGCCAAGTTTGATCCAAATTGCATGACTATAGCATATAGCTGCCATAGGAACGATCGGTCGAAAAAGTAGTTCTAGTGAGGAAAACTTTTTTGTTTTCAATGGTAGCGTCTTTATACTTTCCAGTTATGAATATTATCGGTTTCCACACAATTTTGGTGTTACCGGGTGTGGCGCACCAGTAGTATGTGTAGAAAAAGTTTTTTCTTTCTTTAGAAAAAAAAAACACCAGGTCACTCTCACCAGCTACTGGCGCCAGCTATGAAGGAACTAACCATGAAAAAGCAAAAATTCTCTAACTATTGCCGTTCGGACTCGGCGTTAAACTGTAGGTCCCTTTCTTTTGTGCGAAAAATTATAAGCACACACGCCAAGAGATTGAGAGAAGCTTGGCCCTGGCCCTCCTTTGGAGGTGCTGTTTAAGCCAATTTTACATTTTACATTTACACAATTTTGGGAAGTTTGATCAAAATCGGATGAGTATATCGTATAGCTGTCATATAACAAACTGACTATTGCTAAGTTTGGGAAATAACTCAGCTAAGAATGTTGGACGAAAATAATTTAAAACCTTAATTTAGTTAAATTATACAAGCAAGCAAGGTTATATAAACTTCGGTCGAACCGAAGTTACCTTTCCTCCACACTCAAGTATAAAGTAATCAGTGATTGAATGTCAAAAAATATACCTAGGTAAGGCAAAAGGTATTCGGAAAAATATTGACAACGTTTGTACTCATCTTGAGTTCAATGTTCTAGGTTTTTATACTCTGTACCAAAGGTAGACAGAGTATATTAAGTTTGTGCAAAAGTATGTAACAGAGAGAAGGAACTATCTACTTCTACTGACTGACTGACTGATTGGCAAGCAACGCAGAGAGCAAACGGTAAGAGATAGAAGGCTGAAATTTGGACGGGGTTTTGAAAAATTCCAACAGGAAAAGCCGAAAAAGCGTCGGAGAAGTTTGTATGGGAAATTCTGCATGAAAAAAACTATTTATCATATGATTGACTTGAAACTCGGTTTGCAAGGATAGAATACGAAATAATTTGAAATGTGTTATTCCAATGTCGTAAAATCCACCCCCCCCCCCCAGGCGTGAAAATTCCCGGAAAATTCAATGGGCAAAAAGTTATTTTTCAACCGATTGGCTTAAAATTCTGTTTGTAAGGATAGAATACGAAATAATTTGATATGTTATTTTCCAATATCGGAAAATCCACGCCCCCTAGGCGTGGAAATTCCCGGAAAATTATGTAGACAAATAATTATTTGTCATTCGATTGGCTTGAAATTCGGTTTGTAACGATAGAATACGGTATAATTTGAAATGTGAAATGTGACGCCCCCGGCGTGAAAATTCTGCATGCAAATAGAAATTATGCGGTTTGTAAGGATAGAATACGAAATAAAGTGAAAAGGGACGGTAACGATAACGATAACGATAACGATAACGATAACGATAACGATAACGATAACGATAACGATAACAATAACAATAACAATAACAATAACAATAACAATAACAATAACAATAACAATAACAATAACAATAACAATAACAATAACAATAACGATATCGAAAACGATGGCGACGCAGCGAAGCGCGACGGGTTATAGGCTAGTTTAATTATATATATTCTTGATTAGCATCAACCGCCGAGTCGATATAGCCATGTCCGTCTGTATGAACGCACAGATCTCAAAGATGGTAATAGATAGAGGTTTGACATGTATGGGACATATATTTCTTTTACTTGCAGGCAGTTCAAATTTATTTTCAATTTAAGCCACGCCCCCTCCCGCCCCCACAATTTGGAAAAAACGTCATATCTTCCACAGTTTTGTAAATAAATGGTTCGGCTCTTCTAAAGATAATTAGTAATCAAGAATATTTATCGATTTGCTAAAGAAATAATAAAGATCGAGTGAGCGATACTCAAGTTATGACCAAAAGAAAGTTCCTACCCACGCCCTGGCAGTAGTGGCGCCATCTATTGGTCAGTTTAGAAAATCCCTCATTGTTCAGCAGCGCTCCAGGTACAGAGTATGTATATTACAGTCGGGCTTGACCAACTTTCTTACTTGTTTTAGCCTAAATAACAATAGTTTTAATGTACCCGAACTTGGTCAGCTTTTGGGGTCGTGTGTACTTGAAATTTCTACTGATGCGGCATAAAAAAAGGCAAAGACAACAAAAATTGTTTTCATATAATCAGAAAATGGTTTCAAGGATAGTATAGGGTTTCCCCCATGGTAGATTAAAAAAAAAACTAAGGCTTCCGGTTTGTAAATGTTAGCCGGTTTTTGGTCAATAAGCAAACGCATAAACTTATGTGTGTGTTTTTTTATGTTTCTTTCGAAAATTCAAGCAAAAACCTACCGTCACTATATCCAATTTCTGATACTTTTGTAACGACCGCTCGGCCATAATTATATTACACAAGGTGAACCACAATACGCATTTGTCGGGAGTGACACGCCGTCCGCATGGCACGATAGCGGCAACTGGACATTTAATTCGGAGAGGCCAATTACGCGGAGTTGCTCAAAAGTTGATTTTTTGGCAACGGCAACGATGATGAGGTCTGTGTTGGTTGGGTTGGTTGGTTGGTTTTTTTTTGTTTAAATTTGGATTGGTTTGGTTTTGGTTTTGATGTTGCACCAGCTAAGGTTAAATGTGCTTTTGAACTCGTTTTTGGTTATATTTGTGGTTTATTTAAGTCTGTCTGTTTGTTTGCTAAATAAATGTTGAATTAGTCACACACACACACACAAACACACACACACAGAGACACACACACACACTTGCACGGCACTTTGTTTGTTAAGCTAATGAGAGAGAGAGATGAGAGTGGCGGCTGGTGGCTGGTGGCTGTTGGCGGTGTCTCTTATCTCCAATAATTATGATGCTCTGCGGGTCAATGCAGTTCATGACCTATCGAAAGCACACACTCACACAGACACACGCATGCACACATGCAGGCAGGCAGGCAGGTGGGTACAAAGAGAGTGCATACAAAATGCATTTGCTGTTTTCCTAGCCCATCCATTTGAGCTCTATGTGTGTGTGTGTGTGTGTGTGTGTGTAGTTTTATTTATTGGTATAACATTCCATTACTGGAACACGCCATGAATGAAAAGTTAGGGGATGAAACCGAAACTCAAAAGACCCAAACGGACCCTCCATCCCTCCCCCCACCACCATGTAAAACAGACAAAAAGCTCAACACAGCTCTTACAGTGTTGCCGTGGTGAAAACTGAAACGATGAACTGAAATTTTTTGTAACTTCACTGGAAGAGTAGGACATGTTTACTTTTTAGCAGCAGCAGCAGGCTAAAAAACTGTTAAGATTTCGATATACGATACCGATAACTCAACTAACCCTCCCCCACCTACGGCTTTGCCTCCTTAAGTGGAGGCTTAATAAGTTAAACTGTCAATTGTTTACACTTTTCTTGAAACATTTTGAACACCCAAATGTGCCCCATCTTTAGGGTACTGCTACTCTAGTGACGTCATCGGGTCTTTGTTGTATGTATGTGTATGTATGTGTAAATGGCTGTGTGTGTGTGAGTGTAAGCGGACCAACGAACTTCTAATTGCAGGGCCAAAAATAAATATGTACAAAAAGTGTTGCCTACTTTTTGGGGTAAGCTGGCATACAAAAGCCATTGCCTACTTTTTTGGGGTATGCTCTACTTTTCACACACAAACCCACACACTCACACACACACACACGCGCGCAATTAGAAATTAAATTTTTATTTGGACACCACTTGGTGTGTGTGTCCCTGGGGGCCACTGACATGCATATGTGCACAGATGTACATATATTTTTTTATTTTTTAAATATTGGTTAGGCACTCACACACACACACACACACACACACGCACAATTCATTCACCTACGCGCGTGTACACGTCACAACACGATACCGATAGCCGCTGTAACCGAAATCCACTTTGCTGACGCCTTCACCACCAACGCAAAAACGCAACATTCCACCCGTTGTGCTACCGACCCGCTGACCCAATCCCAACACACACACACACACACACACAGATGTACCTACGTATGTACATACGCAGTTTTGCTGGTGCTTAGGGGCCTAATTTTAACTGTAAATTGTACATCTGCCAAGACGGAAGACCAACTGACTCTGGCATTAGCTTATACATTTTCCTTTTGCCCATTTTAATTCATCAGTTTTTCGGTTTTTCTTCTTTCGTTCTTTCCTCCCGTTTCACTCTGTCTCTCTCTCACACACAAAATGTTCTTCTGTTCTGCTTGCCCTGACTTATTCTTGGTCTGTTTGTAATTTGATTTTCACCACTCGACCCGATTTTACATTTCGAAATGTCGAACTTTTTTTCTTTCAGGTTTCAGGGTAGAAAAATGTGAATTTTCTTTCGATTTATGATTTTTCTCATTTCTTGCATTTTTCGCACAAACACACACAAAAAAATTTCAACAAAAAAATAATCAAACCGCTGCCACACCGACTTTCTGTCTCACCAGTTGGACGAAAAACTCAACAAAAACGCAAGACTTCAACTTGGCGACTTTGTATTTTACACACTACAACTACACACGCACACTGACAGCAGCAGCAGGCAGCAGGCAGCAGCGGACAACGCACGCACACACACACACACACAGAGAGAGAGAGAGAGAGAGACACATTGAGACAGCGACAACCCCCAAAAAAAATATGGCAGAGCCAGCGCGGCGCAGCCCTGCGCTTTGGATCGAAAACTGAAAGCTCAAGCTCAAGCTTGGCCGCACTGGCTGTCGCCGCCAAAATCACGCATGCGAATCGCCCCAGGGGGGGGAACATGGCCTAACCCCAAATCTGTATGGGGGCAAGGAGGACGCCCAGTGAAGGCGCGCAGCAGCAGGCTGTTGCCATCTTCTTTTCGGTTACACCAAGCTTAAAAGCTAAAACGGCAAACTTTTACACGTTTTTTTTTGGCGGTTTAAAGCATCGATTACCTATCGAAGCAAAGACAGAGAAATAATCAAATTGGGGATTCAAATAAGGAAAACAAACCGCCATTACATGCTTTACACAGTGGTTCACTTTTCAAGGCAAGTTTTCTAGATGATTTTCGTGTGCTGCACACGAATCTGTTGGCAGAAATAGTCCATCACATCAAGATTTTTACTAATGTAATGTGTTTTGACCCTTTTTAAACGTATTTTGTGGGGAACCTATACTTATGTTATGACACTCTTGATATTATCGCAAATTACTACTCCTTAACTTTAAAATAAACTATCCCAAATAGTTCTACGATTTTTATACTCTGTACCGAAGGTACATAGAGTATATTAAGTTTGTGCAAAAGTATGTAACAGGGAGAAGGAATCATTTCCGACCCTATAAAGTATATATATTCTTGATCAGCATCAACAGCAGAGTCGATATAGCCATGTCCGTCCGTCCGTCCGTCCGTCCGTCCGTCCGTCCGTCCGTATGAACGAAGAGATCTCAGAGATGGTAAGAGATAGAGGTTTGGCATGTATGGGGCATATATTTCTTATACTTGCAGGCAGATCAAGTTTATTTTCAATTTTTGCCACGCCTCCTCCCGCCCCCGCAATTTGGAAAAAACGTCATATCTCCTACAGTTTTGAAGATAGATCGTTCGTACCTTCTAGAGATACCTTGTAAATAAAATTATTTATCGATTTGCTGAAGGAATGATAAAGATCGGATGAACGATACTCAAGTTATGAGCAAAAAACGGCCAATAAACACCCAGCACCACTCCACCCACCACCGCAGCATTCTATTGAACGTTAATCTTAGTGAGAGATAGAGAGAGAGTGAAACATAGAGATGAGCGCGTATAACTCGTGAGCAAATGCGAGCTGAGACATTAAGGGTACAGAGTATGTTATAGTCGGGCTTGACCGACTTTCTTTCTTGTTTTCAATGAAGATATACCAACTTTAGTACATACACTGCTCGCCACTTGAATAGGACACCCTATATGCTCTCTTTAAAACTGTTCGTAACTCGAAAACGAAATGGTAGAATAACGGTATTTTTGGCATATTATCTTTGTGCAAGCATTCTTCGCTCTTTCTGGTATATTCCAAGTTTGGGAATAGAACCGTTATAAAGTTGTTTGCACTTTATGTCAATGGAATTTTTGCGCCACTTGAATAGAACATGCATTTTATTTGGTCGGTATCGTTGACACAAATTTTGGTTTACTTAAACTTTTTGCTTTAATTGAAGTGTATATAAAATTAAAAAAAGTTAAAATGGGGCGTGGCACTTCATTATCTGAGTCGGAGACGGGGAAAAATCCAAGCTTACAAGGATTCTGGCCTTTCTATTGCCAAAATAGCAAAAAAAAGTCGACAGGAGCCGTCACGCCATAACAAATTTTTTTAAATAATAATGCTAATTATGGTAAAAACATGAAGGGCCGCACCCACAGTGTGCTTACCATCGCGGACAAGCGACTTATATTAAGAGAAGCTTCCAATTCGCACGACTCTTTGGCCAAGATAAGGGAAAAATGCAACGTTAAAGCAAGTTTGACAACCATGCGTCGTGTTATTAATAAGGCTACACACCTGAAGAGACTAAAAATCAAGAAGAAGCCACCTCTTAACCCGGCTCGGAAGTTACAACGCCTTGATTTCGCGCGCGCACATGTCACCTGGACTTCGGAGTGGCAACGTGTTGTCTTTTCGGACGAAAAAAAGTTTAATTTGGAGGGCCCCGATGGCTACAGCTACTATTTTCATGATCTTCGAAAAGAACCACATCATCTTGATAAGTTGCACAGCAGTGCTGGAGGCATTATGGTATGGGGGGCCATTTCCTATTATGGCACCTGTGAGCTTAAATTTATTCCAACCACCATGAATGCGTTGTGTTATAATGGTATATTGAAAGAGGCCTTTCCACACTTCCAAACTCTTTTTGCAAATCTAAAATGGATTTATCAACATGATAATGCCCCTATACATACGGCCCGGATTGTTAAATCGTATATAGCGAGCCAAAACGTGGAGTTATTAAACTGGCCACCCTATTCACCGGACTTGAATATCATTGAGAATGTGTGGGGATGGCTAAAACGTGAAGTATATGGATCAGGTCAGCTATATTCGAGCGTTCCCGAACTAATTGCAGCTATAAAATTAGCATGGGGCTCGATATCGTTGAATTATTTGGGAAAATTGTATGCATCCCTTCCAGACCGAATGTGTGAGGTTTTGGTGAAAAAAGGAGGCTCAACACACTATTAAAAACTTTTTTGGTTTAAAAACATGTTAGTAATTTCATATTTAAGTAATATTGTTATTTGAAAAGGATTGAAATATTCTTAAATGGTTTTTTAGATAAAGTGTCCCATTCAAGTGGTGCAAAATGAAGACTCCAAAATTTGTTACTTATTGGTTAACAATGTTTTTTGTATACTTACAACTTTTGAATAATTTTGTAATTTTCGTCTAATTACTACATTTAAATAAACTTTATAAGAAAACAAAAATTATTTTCCTAGATGGCTTGGTTTAGCAGCAATTCACTATAGAAAATCGACTTTAGAGGTGTCCTATTCAAGTGGCGAGCAGTGTATATATTATATTTAAAAAATTGTATTCGTTTGATAAAATGTTAATTTTTAAGTTAGGTCCAACAACGTCTGTGTTAATATATAATATTGTGTTTTTGTGACTTATGCTAGTATTTTAAGTAACTATGTTTACTTTAGCATTAGGAAGAAGTTTAATAAATAATAATAAATAAATAAATTAACTTATTTTTCCCAGGTAGGCCATTCTCAGCTCCTGTAATGGTATCGGGCATCTGCCCAGAAAGTGTTGTGTGTCTTCACGTTCTCTCAAGTTGCACAATGTGCATAAACTGTTTTCGTTCTGGTGGTGAGGTCTGTAGCTAAGCTGGAGCATTTCCACTCGAGCCTTAAAAATGTGCGAAATCATATAAGTTCCAATATCAACTTGAAAGTAGTTATTTTCAGCCATATTGTAACATAACTTTGAGTACGTGTTTCTCGTGGGGCTCTGTTTCGCTTCTGTTTCCCCATCTTTGCCGAAATGTGCATTCTATACTTTGTATTAGCCGGTTCTGTTGTATTTCCCACTGTTCTGGAAATTCGAGGGTAAGCTCCGTCCCGAACTTCTGTGCCAAACTTAACCACTGGTGGAAGAGTTGTGATTTGATCGCGAGCAGGTGTTTTGCAATTATTTTCGGATATCTTCGTTCAGGCATATCGATAATTATAATAAGGGTGGCAATCCAGTTTCTAAGTATATCGCATTATTGGGTGTGTTTTGTGGGAGTTGTAAAATCCTTTTTATAAAGAACCTTAGACTGCGTTTAACGTTTTCATATTGAAAACATCCCCATACTTGTGCTAAGTAGCACGCTATCGCCTTAGCGGTTGCCTGGTACATCTTATATTTGGTACTAGGATTGAAATTTTTTCGGCTTAGGAGAGTGTTCCATGTATGTACTTCCTATCGCTGTTCGGGTATCTTTCAGTTTCAGTTCAGCGTGTCTGTCAAATTGCATATTACCAGTAAGTGTCACTCTTAAGGATTTGAACGACTTTACTATTTCTAACGGGGTTCCATTTAGGGTCCATTATTCGTTGATTGCTTGTCTCCCTCGGTTGTCCCGTACCACTTCTCGATTTGTCTCCTGTGTAGCATTTATCATGTTTTGCAACTGCGCGGGACTTTCTGCTAACATGACCATGTCATCAGCATACATTAGGACTTTAAAAATGTGTCCACCCATATGGACTCCCCCTGAAAGGTTCTCAGCTATGTCGTCTACAAAGAGAGCAAAGAGCAGGGGCATACTGTGAACGCGGATACAATTACTAAAAATAGAGGAAAGCTAACTTCGGCTCGACCGAAGTTTATATACCCTTGCAGCTTGCATAATTTAAATAAATTAAGGTTTTACACGATTTTCGTCCAACATTCTTAGCTGAGTAATTTCCCAAACTCAGCAATAGATGGCGCCATTACTTTGATCATTTGCTTGCCCGTTTTGTTATATGACAGCCATACGATATACTCATTTGATTTTGATCAAACTTCCCAAAATTGTGTGGAAACCGATAATATTCATAACTGGCAAGCTTAAAGACGCTACCATTGAAAACAAAAAAGTTTTCCTCACTAGACTTACTTTTTCGACCGATCGTTCCTATGGCAGCTATATGCTATAGTTATCCAATTTCGATCAAACTTGGCAGAATTGTCTGGTAGCATATAATAATGATCAGTAACACAGTTTGGCAGCGACAGCGTTAAAATCAAAAAAGTTTTTCCTACTAAGACTTTTTTTCGGAACTATATTTTGTATGGCAGCTATACTATATAGTTGACCGATTTTCATAAAACTTGGCGAAATTATGTAAAAGCATAGAAATCTTATAAATACGAGGTTTGGGGACGTTTGCGTTGAAGACAAAACAGTTTTTCTTACTAAAACTACCTTTTCGACCGATAGTTCCTATGGCAGCTATATGCTATAGTCATCCGATCCGACCGGTTTCGATAAATGTGCAGCGTCTTCTACACAGATGGCTCAAAATTGGAAAGCCAGGTGGGAAGCGGAGTTTTCAGTCCAAACCTAGGTATAGAAATGTCCTTTCGTCTTCCCGACCATTGTAGCGTCTTCCAGGAGGCTACCAACCATCTAAGAGAACTCGTGGTCAAGGAGGGAAATGTATTTATCTTTTCAGACAGCTCTTGGCGGTAATACGAACAATACTAAAACACTTACTGAGTGCGGCAAATCTCTGAATGAGATGGCTCAGCACTTTAAAATACGTCTTATGTGGGTGCCTGGACACCGCAACATTGAAGGCAACGAGATAGCCGACAGGCTCGCTAGACTTGGCACTACCGTTCAGCTCCTACCGGATAGGATAGCACAATAGGGGTGCCTTTTGCGACATGTAAATTATAAATAAGGGAAAGTACCTACAAGATGGCCACAAACCGATGGAAATCAATCCACAACTGTGAAATCTCTAGACTAACTTCCGTTAGCCTTTAAAGTCCGTCTTCAATGACACTTTTACCTGCAATATTATGAATTAAATTAACTGAATACACAATTTTGGTCCTCAAGAGTAACACACAATAAATTTAAAAAGTTACCAGGCACCCGGGGTTAATTGGCTGCAGTTTAAGCCACTTAATGCACCTGGATTACAACCAATCAACCTAGTCGACCGTTATGTGAAATGGATTTGTGTGTTAGGCTGTGCAATGAAAAACTTTCGATAGTCAGCAGATGGGCGCAAGCGAATGGTCTGAGTTTGAATGCCTCTAAATTAAAATGTTTGACTACATATATATAAAAAAATCCATATGCAGCAGACAGTTGACTGAGCTTACCATTGGAGGTACACCATTAGAGTATGTTAGCAGCGCTATCAACCTTGGTGTAACTATTAATAATACTCTTACATGGAGCGAACACATAGCCAAAGCCACAGGAAAAACATATGGTATGCTCAGGCAGCTGTCATTATCGCAGAAGGATATACCCCAAGAACTCAGACTACTGATTGCAAAGACGTGTCTGATCCCTACTTTATTCTATGGTTTAGAGTAGGGGTGCCCAGAATGAGCTTACGAGCGCGTGGAAACCAATACAAATGCATAAAAAATACAATTCAAGCAAGAACAACCACAAGAAATAGAAAGAGAAAACCGGATTTTGTTTGGGTGTGTGTGTGTGTGTGGTCATTGCTGTCTCAGACGCCTGCGAGCGCTGACTACGCAACATTGTTGTTGCTTTTTAATTTGCCAGAGACATAGGAGAGAGAGAGAAGAGAGTCACATATGATCAGTGTTGCCAACGCCTTTACACAAAAAAAGGACGGTTGAACCCAGAAAAAAAAGACAGAAAACGGACAGATGTTTTTTAAAAGGATAAAAAAAACAGGACAAACAATGATTCTCTATTAATATAATAAAGCTTTAATCAATATCAAAAAGTTTCTAGTTGGCGACCTTTCTAAATTCTGGAAATTTGAGTTTAGCCGGCTCGAGGTCATACGAAACACACAGATGTGTATGAGTCATTCTTTTTGAAACCGAACGGTTCTAAAATTCACCATTTTTGATTTACATAAAAAAAACCGAAATAAGATCTCGACACTCCCACTAAAACGTGATTTCACACATCTTTGAAACTGACTGCGTGGCAAGACATTATTTAAAAATGAATATCTTTAAAACAGTAAAATTCTCCATCTTTTTGAAAGCACCGTAATTTAAGTTATGTTTAGGGCATGGTGGTTAACACTGAGAAAAAATTATGTATAAACTTTAGCAACAATTACTAAATATTATTAAATAATTTACAAATGTTTTAAACTATGATTGAAGTAGATACAGTAAAATACTTTTCAGCAATATCAACCCGAGACCTGTCCATGTGTTTTTATGGTCAATCTTTGGATTTAAACTGCAATTGCAGAATTTGCAGTATGTCTCCGGATCCGGATAATTGGCATTTCGGCGCATCTAATTCTTTAATTCAGTTTCTTTTAACCAAGTTTCGCGAAATTTTTGATTGTAAACGTCTTTCGGCATGTTTCGGCAACTTTAAAGCGCAATGAACCGATATTCTATACGTCTAATTTCGATTACACACAAATAATCACAAGCGGAAAATCAATATGAAAGCGATGCCACATAGTTGAAATTGATACAAATTCTCAGAACAATTAAAAAAGGATGAAGAAAGGATGAAACAAAATAAAAAAAGGAATTTTTACCGGATAGGGGACGTTTCAATATTTTTCCTGAAATCTCAGTTTAAAAAAGTACAGATCTGTCCGCAAAAAGAACAAATTGGCGACACTGCATATGATGTTGCGCCAACAACAAAACCTTCGTTCGGAAAGAAAGAGAGGAGAGCACGCATATGAAATTGTTTTTGCTTTTTACAATCTTATGGCCGCGTAAATGGTATGCGTGCGGGCTATTTCTTTGCGTAAAGTAAAAACAAATGAGTGGCTTTGCGGAATAGGCTTGGGCACACCTGGTTTAGAGCTATTTGCGCACAGCGACGCAAGCAGCTTTAATAGATTACGAGTGACCTTTAATTCCATAGCAAGATATATGTTTGAACACTTAACAAGCCTGGCCAACCAAGTGTTAAGCATGAATTTATGAATCCTGGATGAGCCACAGAGTTCTAATATGTCTACATAGCATAATAATAAAAAGACAGCAACCATATCTGTTTGACAAACTGCAGTTTGTAACATCCTCATGGACCACAAAATCTAATATAAGGTTGTCAAAAAAGTCTTGCGGTATTTCCGCAAGCTTGTCTTTGCAAGCGCGTAGTTCTAGTTGTATTCGTCGCATCGGTTCACGCTAGAGCTTTTTGGAAAGCTCTTTTTACGCGCTAACACGTGTTTGATTTATTGTTGTCTGTTTTTAGTCGTTCGTGAGTTATAGCGTCGCAAACATGGAGCAAAATAAAGAGAAAATACGGCATATTTTACAGTACTACTACGATAAAGCCAAAAATGCATCTCATGCTGCCAATAAAAGTTGTGCAGTTTATGGACCCGATACAGTTTCCATTTCCACTGCACAACTATGGTTTCAACGTTTTCGTTCTGGTGCAGAGGTGATCGAAGATGCGCCACGGTCCGGAAGGCCTGTCGTCGAAAATTGCGATAAAATCGCTGAATTGATCGAAAGAGACCGGCATAGTAGCAGCCGTAGCAACGGCAAAGAGCTGGACATGAGTCATCAAACCGTTATAAACCATTTGAAGAAGCTTGGATTCAAAAAGAAGCTCGATGTATGGGTGCCACACGACTTGACGCAAAAAAACATTTTTGCCCGTATGGATGCATGCGAATCGCTTCTGAATCGCAACAAAATCGACCCGTTTTTGAAGCGGATGGTGACTGGCGATGAAAAGTGGGTCACTTACGACAACGTGAAGCGCAAACGGTCGTGGTCGAAAAGCGGTGAAGCTGCCCAGACGGTGGCCAAGCCTGGATTGACGGCCAGGAAGGTTCTTCTGTGTGTTTGGTGGGATTGGCAGGGAATCATCCACTATGAGCTGCTCCCCTATGGCCAAACGCTCAATTCGGACCTGTACTGCCAACAACTGGACCGCTTGAATGCAGCACTCATGCAGAAGAGGCCATCTTTGATCAACAGAGGCCGAATTGTCTTCCATCAGGACAACGCCAGGCCACACACATCTTTGGTGACGCGCCAGAAGCTCCGGGAGCTCGGATGGGAGGTTCTTTTGCATCCACCGTATAGTCCGGATCTCGCACCAAGTGATTACCACGTATTTCTGTCCATGGCGAACGAGCTTGGTAGTCGGAAGTTGGCCACAAGAGAGTCCTGTGAAAATTGGCTCTCCGAGTTTTTTGCCAATAGGGAAGCGAGCTTCTATAAGAGGGGCATTATGAAGTTGGCATCTCGATGGGAACTCGTCATCGAACAAAACGGCGCATATTTGACTTAAATCGCATTATTATAACCAATTTTAAGAACAATTGAAAATTCAATAAAAATACCGAAAGACTTTTTTGACAACCTTATATGTCCAAGAACAAGATTTTCGAACTCGGAGAAGCAATTTTTGGTGTTCGCTGCTCGCTGCTGGAATGAACTACCTCATGACATTAAGAAAATAAGAAACGCAACGCAATTCAAAATAGAACTTTTTAACCACTTCCAAAGACAAAATACTTAATAATAAAAATATAAACATCTTTAACAGTTAAGTAAATTATTGTTAACTTGTAAGGTAGGTTTTATGTATGTATTATTTATTTAATGGAATCACATGTGACTAATGCACTAAATTATAAGAAATTCTTGTAGCATTAGGAAGAGCAAATCAGCTAAACTAAGTTGAGATTAAATTTTCAAGCTCATGCCGGGCTTACTCCAAGATTTTTTTTTTCTGTGTATCTATCGCAGCTGTGACGCCACACGAACTGTATATGTAGATGGATAGATTGATAAATATATGTTTTTATACCCTTGCAAAGGGTATTACAATTTTGTCCAGAAGTTTGCATAGAAATATTCATTTCCTACCCCATAAACTACATGCCAAACTGTCCCTGTTCTGCAAATCAACGCCTAGAAGTCATTGACGGTTTCGAAGGCCTTCTCATCAGCCTATAATGCCAATCTCGGGTGGGAGTAGTATGTCCATTTCAAATGCCCACTCTACAAGTGGGAGCAAGATGGCAGATCACCTGTATAACTCTCTCTTCAACCAGCCCCCCCACCCCCCAAATAGCCCTTTCTTTTTCGAACCTAATTTGCTACTGTGCTAATCGGTTGCGCGAGCGCTTCTCTGTGCTTTCAAATGTGTCTTGCTATCGATTTTTTCTGCCTATCGGAATGCTACAAGTATGTTCTTTCTTTCTTGCAGGAATGCTGCATAAATGCTATCCGATCCGGGGGATTTGAAGTGCTGGAATGTTCCTCGTGTTCCTCGGAGCCACGAGGGTGATAGTAGTACTCTTGATCGTCGCATTCTTACACGAGAGAGAGGTACTCTCTCCTCGTTTCTCAAACTGATGTTAAGGTTTTACCAATTACTTTGAGAAGACACTTGATCTCTAATCCTAGCAAGAATTATTATGCTGATTTTGTCAACTTGAATCTTTGAACAAATTTGGCATCATTCAGATCAGTGGGCCCAACAAAATGCTATTTGAATCTGTGCTTTCTCTTACCCGCTCAAATATGAAATCGAATCGTACTTTCCATACGTCAACACAAAAGAGAGGCGTTAACAGCACTTATAGCTACGATATTTTGTTAACATAACGTAGTGGCAAACGTAAGCTTTTCTTTAGCTATGAGTGGAAACTAACCGTTCTCTGGCAGCTGTTTACAAATTTCAAGAAAACGTTCAGATTATTAGCCTCTGTAACTTTTAGAAACTCGTTGCCAAAGTGAGTCTTAACTAGTGTTAGATATCGTTTTTCCACGTGAGTAAAACGTGGTATTAACCAGGGTTAAAACCAAAACCATGAACCACAAATTGTACAAATGTTAAACATTAGCCAATTTTAGTTTGAACCGGAGAACCGGCAGCTGTTTCTCTAAAAAATATGCTCATTTCTTAATACTCACATAATATCGCCTAAATTTGGTTTCGTTTGCACCAATGCCAAGCTCTCATGTCCATTTCCAGCTCGTTTTCGTCTGTTGGACAACAGCGTTGTCGCCTGATTCCCACTGGCTGCATTTCTTCGGATGACGCCACCATCTCCAATGATGGCAATATTATCATCCAGACTGTGAAGATTTGTATTCGTTAAACGCGCCAACGGTATGGAGCACCTACGACGATGAGCTCCCACGCCACGCAGCATCCTGTCCAATAGCAACAACTGATCTCAGCTAATCCACCATTTGTCAGACACACACATTTTCACACTTTTTTCACTTGCACCCAGCGATCTTCCGTGGCCGTGGACCCCGTTGATTAGTTAGATGCAGTCCCTTGCGCCTTTCGTTTAAAACTGAAAAAAAAGGCCCACAGCAGGCAGCGCCAGTTTATTGTCATTGCGATGGGGGGCGGGGGGAGTCGGTGTTTGAAAGGTCTGATGTCGCCGCTGTGCCGCTCAGCAAGGTAGATAGCCAGATATGCGCATGCACAAACGTATCCACATAGATACAAATATGCAAATGTATGTAGATGACAGTGACGCTGACGCTGATAGCCAACGATGACGTGCTCGATAGCATCCAGCATATGCGCACAACTCATTGGAGCGTCGTAATTAGTAGCCCAATAAATGTGTCTGTGTGGGTGGATGACAAATTGTCGGCTGGCGTTTAAGATAAGCTAAACACTTATGCCTCGCCTGGGTCAACTACACTAGCTGGTAAATGCTTTAGGGGCTTGTGCTTGCTTGCACACTATTGCGCAGCAGACGACGACCACAATAAACCAGGTGCAGCATAATTAAACCCAATCCTGGAACCGCAATGATGCTTTATGACGCCAGAGATTAAGAAGGTAGAAACTATGCCCACAGGTACCACAGTTTACCACCCACCCACACAAAGGTAGATTAAACAAAAGTCAAGCTGAGGTTTAGGTAGAACTATAGGTTAGACTGGCCAACCCTTGGAGGCTGATTACAATCAGAACCGAGATGGAGCAAGATAGACGAGCCTACTCAAACCACATGAAAGTTCGATATTGACTACAAAGCAAACGAGAAGGCCAAGCTAACTTCGTCTGTGCCGAAGTTTTTATACAATTGCAAGTGCTGTTTTTGAAATGTCAGAGTTTAAGAACGTTAACATAAAAATCAACAATTTTTGTAACTTAAACCCATTTTCCGACAGATAAACATCTTTTTGAAAACATATCAAATTAACAATCGTCGAGTTTAAGAAAGATAAAATTTAATCACTAAGACTCATTTTCCGACCGATCGGTCGTGTGGCAGCTTTAAGATATAGTCATCCGATTTCGACCAAATTTTGCGAATATATTTGAAAGCATATAGAATTAGTAATCAGTGAGTTTAAGGACGCTAACATTAAAAACAAACAAAAATTCTTACCAAGAACCATTTTCGACCGATCGGTCCTATGGCAACCATAAGATATAGTCACCCGATATTGATCAACTTTTTCAAATTAGTTTGAAAGCGTTAAATATTAAGAATCACCGACCTTAAGAACAATTTACTTGAAAACAAAAAAGTTTTTTTCACCACTAGACCCATTTTCCGACCGATCAGTCCTATGGCAGCTATATAATATAGTCATACGATTTTGACCAAAGTTTGCAAATCTGTTTGAAAGCATATAATATTAATAATGGGCGAGTTTTATGACGCTAGCATTGCAAACAAAGAAGTTTTTTGTACTAAGACCCATTTTCCGACCGATCGGTCCTATGGCAGCTATAAAATATAGTCATCCGATCTTGGCCAAAATTTGCAAATCAGTTTGAAAGCATATAATATTAATAATGACCGAATTTGAGGACGCTAACATTGAAAACAAAAAAATTTTTCTCACTAAGACCCATTTTTTGACCATTGGTTCCTATGGCAGCTATAAGGTATAGTCATCCGATCCGGTCGGTTCCAACATATTAGCAGCGTGCAGTAAAAAGAAGACTCTGTGCTAAATTTCAGCTCGATAGCTTTAAAACTGAGAGACTAGTTTGCGTAGAAACAGACAGACGGACGGATAAAGCTCAATCGACTCAGCTCGTCGCCCAGATCAAGAGAATATATAGTTTATGGGGTCGGAAATGAATATTTCTATGCGTTTTAAACTTCTGGGCAAAATTATAATACCCTTTGCAAGGGTATAAAAACCCAAAAGGATTTCGTTAAACTGTTTTAAAATCTAGAAATTAATCATCTTATTATTCAAAAGCCGCTGATTTAAGGAGATAAGATTATATTAACATTGCTTCACACCAAGCTTGACTTAATGAAACAATTTGTCAAGGCGTTGAACACAAATGGAAGTTGATTTCAGTTTCTCAGCAAAAAGTTTTCATCAGTTAGCACCAGGGAATCAAACCAGGGAACCAGAGCCGGAACCGTATAACGAAAAGAACCGATTAAAACTCAGAACCAGAACCGGAACCGGAACTGATATTTGAAATTTGTTTGTATACCGGTATCCGAGAACCAAAAAGACCGAAAAGATCCTGAACGTTGTACCGGTACAGTTTCGGTTCTGAGCAACAACTAGACTGCACAGCTGGCACTTTGGTTTGGGGGAGTTTTAGGTAATTTGGTTATATCGTATGTGATATAGAAAAACGAGAAACCAGTCTCTTTGAAAATGTTGCATCCTATATTTTTAGATCCTCATTATAATATCATGATAACCTTAGAACAAAAAAGTACTTGTGTTATCAATTTCTCTTCAAGTGAAACTTAACGAGGAAAGCAGCTCTGACGAAGGCTGCAAACATCCGAAATCTGAAGTATTTTCAGGCCGGGAGTTCAAATCCCTTGAAACGTTTTAGGTTCGCTTCTCAAATCTCTTCCTTTACTTATCGAACCTAAGGTTTTGGTTCGAAGCTTGGTTCGTGAATTCTGATATCGTTGAGATATTTTTTTTGGTAAAAAATAAAGCATATTTTTTGGTAAGGAAGTTTTCAGCTAACGAAGCCATCAAAAACGAGGTCCGAATGGACCTCATTCATTATAGTAATCATTCATTAGTTCTCTACCAGGGCCGCACCTTTTATGTTTATCAATAAACGGATTTGATTTTTCATTTAACAACTTGACTTTACTTCCTTCTCAAAGTCGTAACAAACAGTTTGGATATAATTTTGAAATGGTAATGCTTTGATTCAGCACTATAAAGCATTTTTTAAGCGGTCAAAATATTGTGATAACTCTGAAAAACCAGACTAAAGATATTCTTTGAACCGAACCAGTTTCATCCAAATTCTGGAGGTTCCAAATTGAGCCAAAAACCCAACCCGAACTGATTCTATGGGTTCGGTTCAGGACCGGTTGAAAGTGGTAGCTTAAGTGGATTCATACATGTATTTGTATGAAAAGGAACAGGACAATTCAAATAGATTAGTATTTTCCCCAAACAGATTAATGGCATCAAACTTCATAATTTTTCCTGAGAAACGTTTTCATAATAAAGAAGATGGAAACTCGACAAAGTTTCAACATTTGCCTTTGAGAAGGGCAAGTAAGCGTAAATCGTTTGTTTTTTTGGAGTACAATTATTATGTCATCGCTAAAAAATTGGATGCACGCAAAACCAGTGACCGATCTTCGTTTATATTTTAAGGGTACATACCGGTACGTACCGTTATACCGAAATAAAAATCTAGATACCGGTACGGAACTGAATACCGATATAATATTAGAACCAAAACAGAACCTTTTACCGAAACATAAGTTTCGGTACATACCAGAACCGAAACCGGAACCAAAATACGATTCGGTTTGATTCCCTGGCCCATTCGTAGCCCAATTCATAAAATTTTGATGTCATTTTTGCGAGGGTGTTTGATATTAACCAAATATTGAATTTGGGACAAATTGTTTGAATTTAGTACTGCCCGAATGTTATTGTACATTTGCTTGACAATTAATGTAAGGTCTATGTTAGATCACGTAGTCTTTTAATATTTCCTATACTCATTTTATGTATCAATCTAGTTGTCCTGCCATAAATTTTAATTCATTTTTTTCGGGATTAACCGGCTGATTTAAATGCAACAAAATCTGTGAAAATAGAAGAGCCCTTAGGCTACATGCTAAAGTGGTTTTAGTTAAAATCCAACCACCGCAATGGCTTGTACACGACGATTAAGTTTGAAATTTTTGCCATAATTTGATGAAAATTACTCTTCAATGGCCTATTTTGACGCATTTGGGTTTGCTGATGCTGCTTCTATGATTTTTTTAATCTGCATTAATATGTATACTGTCGCATAAAACTTATAAATACAAATATTTATGCTCGGTGCAACCTATATAATTTTTAAAAAGCCAAAAATACTGCAAAATGTATTTTCCGCGATATTTTGAAATGGACAAAACCCGAAACCCGTTTTGGAATCAGTGCACAAAACTGGAACAAAATTTAATACAAAGAAGGCTGGACCTCACAAAATTTGTCATTTTGTTGGCCTGTGTTACCAAAGCAAAGTCCTCAATCGAGGCAAGGTAAAGTACTCCAACGAGCCAAAGCAAAGCCTTAAACCTTAAAACCTCAAATTTCCGAACGCGTACCGAACCTTGAACTTAATGAAAAAAAATAGAGGAAAGCTAACTTCGGCTCGACCGAAGTTTATATACCCTTGATGGCGCCACTACTTTGAGCATTTGCTTCCCAGCATTTGTTATATATGCCAGCTATACTATATATTCATCCGATTTTGACCGAACTCCCCAAAATTGTGTGGAAACTGATCAGATTCACAACTGGAATGTATAAAGACGCTATTATTGAAAACAAAAAAGTTTTTCTCACTAGAACTACTTTTTCGACCGATAGTTCCTATGGCAGCTATATGCTGTAGTCATTCGATTTGGAACAAACTTTACAGAATCGTGTGGTAGCATATAATATTGATCAGTAACGAGATTGGGAGCGATAGCTTGGAAATCAAAAAAGGTTTTCCTACTAATACTTTTTTCAGACCTAACTTTTGTATGACAGCTATACTATATAGTTGTCTGATTTTCATAAAACTTGGTGGAATTATGTAAAAGCATAGGAAACTTGGAAATACGAGGATTGGGGACGTTTGCGTTGAAGACAAAAAAGTTTTTCTCACTAGAACTACTTTTTCGACCGATAGTTCCCATGGCAGCTATATGATATAGTCATCCGATTTGGATCAAACTTGGTAGAATTGTAGTGTAGTAGCGTATTATATTGATTAGTGACAAGTTTGGGAGCGATAGCATTGAAAACAAAAAAGTTTTTTTTACTAAGACGTTTTCTCAGACATATCTTTTGTATGGCAGCTAGACTATATAGATGTCTGATTTTCAAAAAACTTGGTGGAATTATGTAAAAGCATAGGAAACTTGGAAATACGAGGATTGGGGACGTTTGCGTTGAAGACAAACAAGTTTTTCTCACTAAAACTAGTTTTTCGACCGACAGCTATATGATACAGTCATCCGATCTGGCCGATTCCGACAAATGTGCAGCGTATGCAAAGTTTGGTTAAGATAGCTTTAAAACTGACGAAGGAGATGGCTATATCAACTCAGCTCGTCCTGCTGATCAAGAATATAAAAACTTTATGTGGTCGGAGATGCTTCCTTCTATGCGTTACAAACAATTGGACAATTTTAATATACCCTCTACAAGGGTATACAAAATCCGATATGGTCCAACCCAATAATTTGTTAACTTCTTTTGGTGGTGTCTTACTTGATCCTTTTTAACAAAGTTCAAGTTCTTAGCTACTTTTTGTCTTTTGTCGATGGAGTCAAATGCTATAATAATAAAATTACTTTGTAGTGAATCTCCTCCAATAGGACTAACAGTTGCCAAAGTGTGTGTGGGTTGTGCCTGGATTTGGTTTTATGATCCCTACCCGAGCTCTAATCCTTGGGTAACTGTTTGTTACCTGTTTTGTGTTCTACCTGTCTCTCTCGATAGACACACATATAAATCCCTGGCGTCATATAGCATCAGATCACATTACGTTTTTGGCATTCACTTGAGTATGTTGCATCATCTGATCCATTTCGTTGCACTGCTACTGCTTGCCGCTGATGCCAGCGCCCAGGACAATGACTGCAATGAGGTCGTCTGCGGTTCGGTGGTGTCCAAGTGTCTGCTCACTCAGGACTGCCAGTGTAAGCTCAATGATTGCCATTGCTGTCAGGATTGCATCAATTGTCTGGGCGATTTATTCTTCGAATGTTGTGGCTGTCTCGATATGTGCCCCACGGACAAGGATGCACCCGCTGCGTTGAGTACCCGCTCGGAGATAGGCAATTTGTTGGGTGAGTCGCAGATATACGACAAGTTGACCGAGGAGGATGACATGCGTTGGTCCACCATACGTTTGACCATGCGAGCCGATTTCAAGCAGCGTCTGGAGGGTGGTGGCGAACACAAGCCGGGCTCCACTCTCAACTGTACGGTGGTATACTGGAACTCGTGCATACCGTCCAACAAGTGCAGCGAGCAGTGCGAGAGCATGGGAGCGAACAGCTATCGCTGGTTCCACGATGGCTGCTGTGAGTGCGTGGGTGCCAATTGCCTTAACTATGGCATCAACGAGAGCAAGTGTACAGAGTGTCCCGGTATGGAGGAAGCGGATGCGGAGGCTGATCTGGAGGATGATACGTTCAGTGAGGATTTGCTCGACTATGGCGAGAATGATGAATTGTTTATGTAAATTGGGAGGGAAAAAAGTGATAATTACACACCTGATCATATTAATAGGTACACACACATCAACTTTGACTTTAAGGTAACAGAAAACAGTTTTCTTCATTGTTTCAAACTTAAACTATTTGTTTTTAATAAAATAAACTTAATTATATAACATAAAAGAGATCATTTTGTGTTTCAGATACGTTTTCAGTGTGATCATAATAATAGGTACAATTCATTTTGTGTTCTTTTTTTTAGGTAAATTAGTATTTCCTAACTTAGTATCCAGTGTATCCACCTCTATTTTTGGCCACTATTGCTTTTCTTTTTGGCATACTTTTAATAAGAGGTCAGGCAGGTCTCTACTGGTGTCTCATACCACAGTTTTTGGACACCTTCCCATAATTTTTGTTTATTTGAAAATGAATGAATCTCCCCACAAGTTTTCAATGGGGTTAAGGCCGGGGGATTGGCTTGGCCACTTCAGAACGTCAACTTTTTGGTCCTCGAAAAATTTAGATAACAGCCTTGATGTGTGTGTTAGGATCATTATCTTGCTGAAATACCCAACGTGATGGCATATTTTCCTCAGCATACGGTACCACATAACTGTTTCCAATATGGATTTGTACTCTTCAGCATTCATTTTGTTCGTAGTCTGATAAATTGGACCTACGCCGTACCAGGAGAAGCAACCCCATACCATTATATTGCCACCTCCATGTTTGACTGTTTTTTTTTGTAAACCGTGGATGGAATTCCTTTCCATTAGGGCGTCGAACATTCCTTTCACAGTCATTCCCAAACAAATTAATCTTGGTTTCATCGCTTCATTTTTTCTCCCCGGTGCACCCTACCCAGCCTTTGTGGTCCCTTGCAAAAGTTTGCCTCATGGTGATATTTTTTTTGCGCACAAGTGGGACTTTTCTGGCAATTCTTCGGATAGTTGGAGCACTAACTGAATTCCCAATTTCGGCTGCAATAGCCTTCGATGACTTAAATGGGTCCTTTTAGCTCAAAGTTACTAGGTAGTGGTCAAGGATTTCTGAGGTTTTTTGTGGCCTTCCACGGGTTTCCTGTCTTGGTTTTTTTTCTAATGCATTTTTAACAAAATTATGAGATCTGTTCATTAATTTGGCGATGGCTCGTAAAGATTTGCCTTCTTTTCTCAGACTAAGAACCAATCGAGCTTCTTTCTTAGTACAATGAGAATTTCGACCCATTTTTTCAGAAAAAATATAATTATTTAATTCTCTGTATTGACAGGAGCTATACTTAATTTACCTTTAGTTACCAAAAGATCACTGATTACAAAATTATTCACTTGATATTTGTGAGAAACGGAGACTGTACCTATTATTATGATCAGGCGAAATGTGTGGTGGACTCGCAATTTATAGAAAAGCTTTGATATACGGGGCAGCCCCTCTTTCAACTGTTTGTCACAGTGTGGCCAGACACTGACAACAAACAAAAAACCAAAAATTATAAAGTTATCAACACTAAAAGTACGAAAAAACCATCTATAATTAAAAAATTCCAGTGTGTACCTATTAATATGATCAGGTGTGTACATGTCACTCACTTATTTCAAGACTACCATAACTCAAAATAACACAAGGCAACAAAATTAGACTTTTTCTAGTATATTGAAGTGTTGGTGATGATTCTAGATGATTTTCGTGTGCTAAACACGAATCTGTTTCAGAAATGGTCCATCACGTCGAGATTTTTAGTAATTTGAGCTTATCGAAAGCTTAAGGATTTCTGCAGGACAACTGAGATATGAAGCACTTGCATTAACATGAAAATGAACCTGTAAAATGAAATAGCGACTTATTCTCATCTCAAATGAAAAGTATAAAAGATAACAATATAAAAATTTAACACAATATAGAACACGATACAGCGAATATTTCTGCTTCAAGTTAAAAAAATTGTGTTTTTTGAGTTATGCCAGTCTTGAAGTAAGTGAACGTGTATGTAATTATAGATAGATTTCAATTAGTTCAGATTTGATTGATAGATTTGATTGGTCTGCATCGAAGTTATCAAATCTTCATTCATTTCATTTCTAAGTTTTTAATCAGTTTTTTGGCTGCATTTTGATCAGTCTTTGAGTCAGTCTATATGTAGTTCATTCTCTCTAGTTGGTTGTAAACGCATTTTTACATATGTATATGTATATATATGCTTCATACTTGGCATAATAATTATTAATACAACAAATGTAATGCGTCTGGCCATTAAAACGGCAAAATCTAACAAAGCCCCAGGACTTGACCGAGTTCCTGTTGAATTCTTTAAGAATGCCACCCCGCTGTGCATCAACATGATGACGCACGCTTATAATCAGATCCTGCGCTCAGCCAGCACTCCAAATAGCTTTCCCAATCTCCAAGAAAGGAGACCCTACATCAGCTTACAACTACAGGGGCATATCCTGCATAAATGCAGCCATTTTGCTAAGACACCTTTCGAACTGGGTAACTGATCGTAATATCCTTAGCGAGTTTCAATTTGGATTTCGCCGAGGCTACTCAACAGTCGATAGCGTTTTTGTGCTTACTGCAATTGCCAAATCTTACCTCTCCTCAATGCGAAAGCTGTATATCTGTTTTATAGACTTCAAGGCAGCGTTCGATACCGTTAACCATAGAAGTTTACTACTAAAGTTAAGCCTCCTAGGAGTATCGACGCGTTTCATTAATATGATTTCAAGCCTTCGAAAACAGCTTCGCTGTTTGGGATTACAAATAACACTGTAGTAAAGCAAGGATGCCTCCTTAGCCCACTTCTGTTTTCACTTTATGTCGACGAAGTTACAACCTACCTTCCTGAAGGTGTTAACATTAATGGCACCACCACCAACAAGGCATTAATGTACGCAGAGTCCCCCGAGATGCTTCAAGCCAAGATTAATAATAATTAAGTTTACAGATAAACGTGGATAAGACGAAAGTTTTGATTGTGAAAGACAGAAGAGGCCGTAGTGCAAGGTTAGACAGATGGTTTTTAAATGGCTTTAAGCTGGAAACGGTTAAAACTTTTAAATATCTTGGCGTGACTATCACTGGATATCAAACCTCACTTGCAAGAAAAACTGCAAGACTCTAAGAAAGCAATTAATAGCAATTGGAGAAACTTTTTCGGAAAACGACATATTTTACCGAGCACTAAATTCAGAATGTTTGAACCCACTGTTCGATCAGTAATGTGCTATGCATCTCAAGTCTGGGGAGGCTGTTTATTAAACGGATATTTAAACTACCCCGCACTACTCCAAACTATGCGCTTTACTTGTAAACTCGTAAACATCTTATATACAAGCTCCAACGACAAGGTGTATCCACAAAAATAATACAATTTATAGAAAAAGTATACTCGCAAACGTCTTGCGCTGTTTGGACTGGGAGTGAGCTTTCTGAGAAGTTTGAAACCATTAACGGATTAAAGCAAGGATGCCTTATGTCACCGTTGCTGTTTGCGATGTACTTAGATGATCTGCATGAACACTTAGGAGGTGACCTGTATATCGACAACACAAACATTAGGGTATTAATGTACGCAGATGACATTGTGATGGTAGCGGACAATCCCTCAATCCTCTAGCAAATGATCCATGCATATTGTGGGGCATGGAAGTCAATAAGACAAAATCCGAGATTATGGTGTTTAGAAAAGGCGGTAGACTGGCGGCATCGGAGAACTGGACATATCAGGAGGAGCAGGTAAAGGTGGTACCGGAGTATAAATACCTTGGGGTTATCCTGACACCTACAATGAGCTTTAAGAAGCATGTGGCAGCCAGGACAAAAGAAGCAAAGGCGAGTATAAACTCTGTGTGGGCGAATTTCATCAACAAGGGGACAGTGAACCTAGCATCTAAATGGAAAATCTTTAACTCAGTCAGCAGAACGGTACAGTGCTATGGAGCTCAAGTCTGGGGTGGAGAAATAAAGGAAGAGGCAGACCAACTGCAGCGATATTTTTTAAAGAGGATACTCAAACTACCAGATAGCACACCCAACTACATATTGGGAATTGACGCAGGGCTAGAAGATGGACACATCTATAGTCTAACACTTCATCTCAAATACCTATCAAGAATTTTATTTGAGTATGAAGATTCTAGACTCCCGCATATCCTTGCTGAAAAAATGATGCGAAATAATTTGGGGTGGTTTGCGAGGCTTAGAGAAATGTTCGCGCATCATGGCATATCACTCGGAGACAACCAATCGCATGCAGATTGGATTCACCGCAATGTTCGGTTCCTAAGCGCATCAAAAGCAGATAACCACATGCAACACATGAACAAGGCGTCAGTAAGTGCATCAAGAGTGTATAAAAACCTTAATTATGCAATAGGGCCCACATACTGCAACGAGTCTTTCAAGCAAAGCGAGATAACTTGGATAATGAAGGTCAGAGGAGATCTTTTATGGTTAAACAGCTGCCCAAGAAGAGTTGTAATTGGAGGTATATGCTCACTATGCAATATGTCTGAGCAGGAGGACATGCAGCATTTTGTAGGACGAGGTCCAATACTGCGGGAATTTCGTTGGCGTTATTTCAAAACTTGTACGTTTACCGAGGAAGAGGTGCTGACGGCCCTGAACGGGGGGATGGGATGGAATAATCTGGCGAATTACATAGAGATGGCTACTAATTATAGAAGAAATGTCATAAATGAAAATTTTTAAATAATATGTAGAATATGAAATTTTGTTAATTATATTTAAAATAAGTATATGCTTATATATGTAATTGTTTTTTATGTCATACAACAGAAGGATGGCTGACGGTTTTAAACCAAGCTTTAAATGTTTGTTTATTATTAGTTAATCAATGTAAAGCTGTAAGCTATGAAAATTATCAAATGAAAATAAACACTTATCTATCTATCTATCTATGCGCTCTACTTAGAAACTTCACATACATACGGATAGTTATGGATATGCCAAATTGTAGACTAGCCAAAACAGTCGCTGCTATGATGCTGTCGGAAAAAACACCAATTTTTGACAATTGGCTGTCCTTATTTCAGGATCATGAGGCATCCATAGACCTTCAAAGTGTCGAATCATGGGAAAGATCTCACCAATTGCTGTTAGAGTAAGTTGTTAGCAGAGAAAGAGACTCTTTTCTAAGTCAAGCCAGGCAAAGTGTGGTCCGAAACACTTACAAAACAAGAAAGAAAGTCGGTCAAGCCCGACTATAACATACTCTGTACCCTTACACTCGCATTTGCTCAGGAGTCAAACGGCCAGCTAACACCCCGCGCACAACGCGGTGCGCTCTCTAAGTTTCTCTCTCTCTCTCTCTTTCTCTCTAGCACTAAGATTGCCTGTGTTGAACGGTTAGGGTATGTTGCTGTGGTTGTTGGTGGGGGGATGGGTGGTGTTAACTGGCCGTTTTTTGCCCATAACTTGAGTATTGTTCATCCGATCTTTATCATTCTTTCAGCAAATCGATAAATAATTTTGTTTACAAGGTATCTCTAGAAGGAACGAACGATCTATTTCCAAAACTGTAGGAGATATGACGTTTTTTCCAAATTGCGGGGGCGGTTGGGGGCGTGGCAAAAATTGAAAATAAACTTGATCTGCCTGCAAGTATAAGAAATATATGTCCCATACATGTCAAACCTCTATCTCTTACCATCTCTGAGATCTCTTCGTTCATACGGACGGACAAACAGACAGACGGACAGACGGACATGGCTATATCGACTCGGCTGTTGATGCTGATCAAGAATATATATACTTTATAGGGTCGGAAACGCTTCCTTCTCCCTGTTACATACTTTTGCACAAACTTAATATACTCTATGTACCTTCGGTACAGAGTATAAAAACGGGAGCTGAATCTGGAGTCGATCAACTATTTTCATGACAATCTCACTTATATGTCGGGCACCGCTGTGAGTTGCTTAGTCTCAACTACAGGCCGCACTGGAGCTCTGTTAACACAGATTGTAGCCTCTGTAGTTTGCACGCAACTGAAGATGTCATGCATCTGCTTGGGGTATGCGCAATTTTAGCTGGGATAAGAAGCGCCCATCTGGGAAGCTGTTTCCTTTCAGAAGCAGACGTCATAAATTGGCTAAATGGCAAGAACTGGACAACATTATCCTCCTTTCCGCTATTATAAATGAATATTTGTAACTTTTTCTGTAAATTAAATTATGTATCTTTTCTACCTAGTTTTTTTTCGACTTGGTCAATGCTTAAATCGAAAACTATATTTCTTTGTTTTAAATTTTTTTAAAACTATCACAGTGTAATTAAATTGAGAGGTTTTATTTTTTAGAAAGAAATTTTCTATGATTTTTTTGTATGTACATTTATGGGAGAAGCCCCCCCGACGATGAATTCATCTCTTGGGTTAAATAATAAAAGCCATTATCCAGTCAATGAACTTTGCCACATCCGCATAGATGAGATATGGTCCGGCGGGCAAAGCGGCCGACACGGTGCCACGCAGCATCCAACGCTTGTTCTTGTGTATCATTAAGCCGGCACCCGAAATGCCCGTATAGAGGACGCCGGCGCTACCTTTGGCCTCCACTTGTATGCCGGCACAGAAGGTGCGATTTGAGGAGAGACTACGGAAATGGGCATTCGCTTTGAAGCATACCTCGTTGGTTACAATGGGCGCTTTCACCACCTTGGGTATGCTTGAGTCTGTGGCAGCTGCTGAAGCTGTAACTGCTGTGGCTTTTGAAGCCTTGGTAACATTCTGGGATCTGTCGAAACTCCAACCAATGACCAGGCCATGCTCACCCACAATATATTCCGTTTTGCTAGATCCCGACCAAAGGCAAACGGGTCGTATAAATCGATTGAAGCTGCCGCAGAGAGAGTTTAATTACATTTTAAGCAACTTGAAATCCCCTCCAGCAACACTTACCGCACTTCCTCCTTTAACACTATCACCGCCAAATCCGCATCATAGCTGCTTAGCTCACTATTATAATCCGGATGTATGTAAATGCCATCTACTGGTGCGGCCAGTGACCCTTCCTCATTCCAATTCTTCAGATTGTGCCTGCCCAGAAATACTAAAACCTCATTGGCTGTATAATCGTGTTTAAACAGGCGGAAACAATGAGCCGAGCTTATGACCACACGGCTGGAGACCAAAGTGCCGCCACACTGAAAGTCCAGCGAGGTGAGATTGTTTACATAAATGGCCGCCAGCCAGGGCCAAGAGCCACGTGTAATTGAGGGCAACTCTTCATCCAGTACCACCACCTCCTCCTCCGCTTCATCCTCCTCTAAATAGTCCACAAATACGGGCTCTGACTGAGTACCACCACGAAAATCCATGCTGCTCTCAATTTTGCCACAAATTTCGCGAGACGAGTGAAAGGGTTTTCTACAAAGGGCCCAAAAACAAAAAAAAAAAAAGGAGCATTAGGGGAGAGCATAATGTGGGTTTTGCATACTTCTTAAACTGGATGTGTTGCTGGGTTTGGGCTGGCATCTCCTTACCAGTGCCGGTTGCTTTCTGATCGGCCAGAAAGGTTAGTTTGCGCATGTGCTCCAATTGTATTTGAGTCATGAAAACACTGTGTTCTGAATGGAAATGAGTTTGGATGGGGGATTAAGGGCCAGCAGGCGAATTACCACTTACCGCCCGAACCAAAGCAAATGACTTGATTATTGGCCGATATCATGAGCAATTTGGGTGGAAAATGATGTTTGGGGAAACGTATCTTATACAGCACGGGTGCATCCTGTGTGAATTGTCCACGGGTCAGCAGTTCTATCTCACCCAAATAGTTCTGTAAATGATTGCATCTCAATATGTATGTGTGTGTCTCCATTTCGTTCCACTTACCGTAGTCGGTTTGCCGCGCATGGAGAGTGTAACGCGTATGTGAAGAGCGGGCGCCAACTGTCTCACTGCGATCAGGCCAAACCATTCATGACCATCGAATCTATATTGAAAGATTTTTGGGCAGGGACTTAGGGGCATACCCTGGGCAATCACTTTGCTAACATGCTCAAAGCAAATGAGTAAAATTGTGGTTAAATGCAATTTCATTTCAATTCACACACACACACACACACAGGCACAGGCAGACGCTGGCTCTGCTAACTGTAAATTTTAAATGTAAACAAGGAATACCAAATGTTAAGTAATAATTGCAAACAAATATGCAATTGGCAAACATAAAAGACACATTTACACATTCTGTGAAAATGGAAATTTCAAATTTTAAAGTTTTTAAACTATTTGCCCGCCAACAAGTCGTTTTAAAACAACGATGTGTGAGTAGTACAAAAGTAGGCTGATCGATACATTTTGATATCGATATTGTTTGCAATATCAATGCAGGGTTTACACGGCAACAAAGAATATCAATGTGACGCATTTTTGAACTCAGAAAAGTTCAAGAAGCGTCGGGGGGACCAACAAATTCTGAAAAAAAACACTGTCTGGGTTGGGTTTGTTTAGCTGCCGTTTTCCTTTTTTTATTGCTCTTAGAACTTTTCAACTTTCGAGTAGGATTTAGAATTTTGCTTCTATATCCTTAGAAAAGTTGTTTATGTCTTTATAGCAAATCAAAAAACTTACATCTTCATACTACAAATTACAAAAAAATTGACATAACAATCAAGTTTTTACCACTTTTTTTACAGTTTTTCAAGTTTATCTTGAAACCAGCTAAAAATTTGGACAAGTTTTGCAGTTCAAAGTTTAAGTTAAGGTCAAAATAAACAAAGCCTGCAACTGTCATAGGACAGATGTCTTCTTCTTCTTTATTGGCCTGATGTTGCATCACAACCGCTTGACGGTCTTGGCCTCTGCAATGAATGCCCTCCACTCGCTTCTGCATTGTGCGAGCTGGCACCAGTTGTTCACACCAAGGTTGGAAATGTCTTTCCGCACTTGATCATCCCATCTTAGTGGTGGGCGACCCCTCCTGCCTTGTCCTCCAAAGTCAGCCGCCTTCGCTTTGTACGTCTTTTTTACTGGAGCTTCTTCATCCATCCGGGCTACATGTCCTAACCAGCGCAGCCGCTGTTGCTTTATGCGCTTGACTAGACTGATGTGCTTATAGAGCTCATACAGTTCGTGATTCATTCGAATGCGGTATCCATCGCCAACTTTTAAAGGTCCACACGCCAATCGCCTACTCATCCGCTGCTGTCAATGTCCATGCTTCTGCCCCGTATTGCAGGACTGGGATGATGAGCGACTTGTATAGCGCTATTTTTGTTCTTCGAGAAAAGGCTCTGCTCTTGAACTCCCTACTGAGCCCGTAGTAGCATCGGTTTCCAAGAGTAATTCTTCTTCGGATCTCCAGGCTGATGTTGTTGTCGCCGGTAATCATCGTCCCGAGGTAGACAAAATCCTCTACAACCTCAAAGTTGTACACCCTCAGAGTAACAAATTGTCCAAGACGCGTAGACTTCTTGTCCGTGGATACTAGGTACTTGGTCTTGTCCTCGTTTACCGCTAAGCCCATCAGTTTAGACTGCTTCTCAGTCTCTGAAAATGCGCTGCTTACCGCCCGTTCGTTTTTGCCTATAATGTCAATATCATCGACGTATGCGTGTAGCATTAGATCTTTATATAGAAATGAGCTCGATCTGTTGGCATTCGGGCACTGGCGCAGTATATACTCCATCAGTAGATTAAAGAAGTCACACGATAGGGTGTCACCCTGTCTAAAACCTCTCTTGGTATCAAATGGTTCGGAGAGGTTCTTTCCTATTTTGACGGAGCTTCGAGTGCTTCTCAACGCCATCATGCAAAGTCGAACGTACTTTGCTGGTATACCAAAGGTAGACAGGGCTTCAAAGAACCTTGACCTTATCGGTGTGTCAAAGGCTGAAGATGGTTGGTTTTGATATTTTGATATTTCTCTCATTGGTCTTCTTCAGGGTTTGTCGTAATGTGAATATCTGGTCAGTGGTGGCTTTACCAGGTCTAAAGCCACACTGATAGGGTCTAATCAGTGTGCTAATAAGCGGCTTTAGACGTTCACAAATAATGCACGACAGAATCTTATATGCGATTTGAAGGAGACTGATCCCACGGTAGTTGGCGCAAACTGCAGTGTCTCCTTTTTTAAAAAGTGGGTAAATTACACTTAGACTCCAATCTTCGGGCATGCTCTCGTCGGACCATATTCTGCTGATGAGTTGGTGCTTGCACCTTACCAACTCCTCGCCTCCAGCCTTAAACAGTTCAGCCGGCAGGTCATCTGCAACTGCTGATTTGTTGTTCTTAAGCCTTTTTATGGCTAAACTGACTTCGTGACGATGCGGTGGGTCTTTCTCTATGTTGTCGATTGGAGGCGGAATTGTGTTCGTCGTCGCCTTCCAGCAGGTTGGCGAAATAGCTTTTCCATTAGTCTAGGATCTGTGACCAGAAACCTTCAGTTAGTCGTCTAATCTTTTGATACAATTTTCGAGTCTCACCCATGCCAAATAGCATCTCGACTTCCTCACGCATGCGCCTTTCTAACTCATTCTTGTTCCTTCTAAAAAGGCGCTTTTCCTCTCTCTTTTTCTCCCGGTATCGCAGCCCGCGTTGCTCCCGTCTGCAGAGTTCTCCTGTAGGCAGCGTCTTTCTCTGCAGTAGCGCGGCGGCACTCCTCATCGTACCAAGTTTGCTTCCGAGGGTGCTTGGCGTATCTGAGTATCTCCTTGGCAGCCGTTCTCATGGAGTGTGACATATATGATTCCACTGTTCGCTTACACCAGAAGGGAATGGTGAGTTGTCCCTGAGCAGTTGGTTGAGTTAAGCTGTGTAGGCTTCAGAGGTCCGTTGTGATTGCAGCTTATCGACATTTAGCTTTCGACGTGTACTAGTACGTGAGGCATGTGCCACACTGAGCCGCGTGCGCACTTTGGCTGCAACAAGGTGGTGATCCGAGTCTATGTTGGCACCTCGAATCGCACGCACGTCTAGAACACTCGATGAGTGCCTTCCGTCGATCACAACATGATCAATCTGATTTCGCGTTAGTTGATCAGGGGACTAGTACTACTTATGACCATGTTCCTGCCCGCGGCAAAATCTATTAGCCTATCTCCGTTACCGGAGGTTGTTTCATGAAGGCTAAATCGGCCGACTGTCGAGCCAAAAACTCCTTCTCTCCCAATTTTAGCGTTAAAGTCGCCAAGCACGATCTTTATGTCGTGATCGGGTCAGCGCTCATATAATTGTTCCAGGCGCTCATAGAATTCGTCTTTTATCGAAGCGCCCTTTTCTTCCGTTGGGGCGTGTGCACAGATAAGACTAATATTAAAATATTTAGCCTTAAGTCTGAGTGCGGCTAGCCGCATGTCCACTGGTGTGAAACTGATGACAGAGCGACGAAGTCTTGCACTGACAGCAAAGCCGCAGTGACAGATGTCATAGAAACTTGAAAAAAACGTATATTTTCAATAAAAAAAATTGTATATCTTTATATATGATGAATTTTGCTATATTAAGAAACTCAAATAACATTTTTTTAGTGTATTTAGTAATACAGCTTGATGAAACTACACAACACACTGTGACGCGAAGTGGATGCAATTCCGTCTCATGGAGTATCTGTGGGTTGGAAACACTTCATATTCAACAGTTGTGTTTGGCCTCATAAGACATAAAAACACTGTTCGATATGTTTTCGTCCAATTCCACCATTTAAAGCATCTTCTATCTAAATTCCAAGCGAATCAACAAGTCTGCGGCGTTCAGTTTGTAAGCCATTTGAATTTTTTTTAAAGGAATAAGTTCAAATCTTTGTGCATATTTGTCTGCAATAACGGCACGTCTCAGTCTCCAGTGTATTGAACAGGGCTCTGCGGCAGCGACGTCGACACACCGACAGTATACGAGCTTATACTGCTCTCTTTTGCAACAACAAAGATGTGCTAAATGAGCGCGCCAAAATGTGCATGTGTGTGTTTTGCCGGCCCCTGGTCTAATGATACCCATTTCAGCAGAGAAGCTCCTTGTCGAAACTCTTGCGTTACTCAGCAGCTTTAGTTTCCTGCTTCCGAACTGAAGGGATTCAATGGTTAGCTCTTCTCGCGACTGTCCCATGCTCGGCAAAATTGTTTACAAGCCTCATTATGATCCATCTGGTCGGAGAATTGCCGCCAAACGTGCGCCTATACTCTCTTTGAACCGAAACTACAGACTTCAGTGCGTGATAGCGGCTGACAATCCAAATTTTTGTTCCCAATGTGGAGAAAACTTTGTGTATAATTTTCGATGTAATGAATTTTGTTGGTATTGCAGTTAAGTCGACAAACTGTTTCGTTTGTAACATTGCATGGAGGCCGTTGCTTCGAGTGGTCGTCGATAAGCAAGGTTGAGGTTGTCTCGCGTTGTGGACTTTCGTCTGCCACTCGTTGTGGACTTTGATTGCCACGCGTTGTGCACTTTGCTTGCTTAATATACTTGACTAGCACACACAAAAAAATCTGTGGTTAAATTTAACCGATATTTTGGGTTAGAAATGCGCCAACCCAAAAAGTCGGTAAAATTCAAAAAATTTGACAGTAACTATCACGTAAACCTTTACGCAAAGAGAACGAATGCAATAGTAAATCTATGCGCCAAACCCACAAAATTAGTAATATAAAAAAAGTCTTGCGGTATTTTTATTGAATTTTCAATTGTTCATAAAATTGGTTATAATAATGCGATTTAAGTCAAATGTGCGCCGTTTTGTTCGATGACGAGTTCCCAACGAGATGCCAACTTCATAATGCTCCTCTTATAGAAGCTCGCTTCCCTATTGGCAAAAAACTCGGAGAGCCAATTTTCACAGGACTCTCTTGTGGCCAACTTCCGACTACCAAGCTCGTTCGCCATGGACAGAAATAGGTGGTAATCACTTGGTGCGAGATCCGGACTATACGGTGGATGCAAAAGAACCTCCCATCCGAGCTCCCGGAGCTTCTGGCACGTCACCAAAGATGTGTGTGGCCTGGCGTTGTCCTGATGGAAGACAATTCGGCCTCTGTTGATCAAAAATGGCCTCTTCTGCATGAGTGCTGCATTCAAGCGGTCCAGTTGTTGGCAGTACAGGTCCGAATTGAGCGTTTGGCCATAGGGGAGCAGCTCATAGTGGATGATTCCCTGCCAATCCCACCAAACACACAGAAGAACCTTCCTGGCCGTCAATCCAGGCTTGGCCACCGTCTGGGCAGCTTCACCGCTTTTCGACCACGACCGTTTGCGCTTCACGTGGTCGTAAGTGACCCACTTTTCATCGCCAGTCACCATCCGCTTCAAAAACGGGTTTGATTTTGTTGCGATTCAGAAGCGATTCGCATGCATCCATACGGGCAAAAATGTTTCTTTGCGTCAAGTCGTGTGGCACCCATACATCGAGCTTCTTTTTGAATCCAAGCTTCTTCAAATGGTTTATAGCGGTTTGATGACTCATGCCCAGCTCTTGGCCGATGCTACGGCTGCTACTATGCCGGTCTCTTTCGATCAATTCAGCGATTTTATCGCAATTTTCGACGACAGGCCTTCCGGACCGTGGCGCATCTTCGATCACCTCTGCACCAGAACGAAAACGTTGAAACCATCGTTGTGCGGTGGAAATGGAAACTGTATCGGGTCCATAAACTGCACAAATTTTATTGGCAGCATGAGATGCATTTTTGCCTTTATCGTAGTAGTACTGTAAAATATGCCGTATTTTCTCTTTATTTTGCTCCATGTTTGCGACGCTATAACTCACGAACGACTAAAAACAAACAACAATAAATCAAACACGTGTTAGCGCGTGAAAAGAGCTTTCCAAAAAGCTCTAGCGTGAACCGATGCGACGAATACAACTAGAACTACGCGCTTGCAAAGACAAGCTTGCGGAAATACCGCAAGACTTTTTTGACAACCTTATATTAACCGATGCGCGTACAGTAAGTAAATTTTCTTACTGTGTGTACAGTAATTTTACCATAAAAATAGTAATTTAACAGCTGTTACTCAACTGAAGAAAAGTAAGGTTGGATACTATTTTCGCTGTCACAAGTTGCCAATCTACTTGAGCTCATCATCATCCCAGACCCCAGAAGAGGCAACCTTAATACCCCCACCACCCACCACCCACCAATTTTGGTTCTGAAACAATTGTTTGAATTAAACATATTTTTATTTTATTTGAAAATTTTTACTTACTTTTTACTTTAAAAAAATTTGGTGGGTAAAATTAACTAACGCTGACAGTAACTTTTTTCGAAATTTTTTATGCATGTGGTTTTGTTGTTGCTTGGTAACTGTGCTAACAGTAAAATCTACCGAAGAAATATTTATTTTAGCTCGTGTTTTGTTGTTGCATTTAACAACTGTACTTTAAGAAAATTTAACTACAAATATATTTTCACATATTTTGTGGTTTTAATAAGTTACTGCTACTACAGTAACTTTACCATAGAAATAATTACTCTCTGACGTGATTTTTTCATCTCATACTTTGTTTTTGCAGCAATTAACTGTACCCACATGTAAATCTAACCACAGAAATGGTATAACTTTTTGAATGTATTTTGTTGCTGGACGAATTAACTGTACCGACAGTCAATCTAATCGCGAAATTTGTAAATATTTTTAAGTGTATTTTATTGTTGCAATTATTAACTGTGTCTACAGTTAGTCGAACTGCAAAATTGGTAAGTATTTTTTTTTAAAGTAATTTTGTTGTTACTTGAATTTACGGTATCGACAGTACATATGACTGTAATAATTGTAAGTTTTTTATCTTGTAATCTTTGTATCCTGCTGACAAAAAATAATAAATATTTTAAATGTATTTTATTGTTGCAGTTATTAACAGTGACTGCAGTAAAGATAGCTGCACAAATTGTAATATTTTATTCCAGAAATTCTCGCTTCTGCTCTGCCGTCCACGCGACGTCGCCAAGCGTCGGCAGAACTGAATTCTGTGTATGCGCTGCGACGCGAATGAAACAAATACAGTTTTGCCAACGGCGAACAAAGAAGTTTGCATACTCTTTTAATTTAAACGAACATCAAAACTATATTAGATGCATATATTTTAGAATTTTAATATAAGGGGCTTGGAAAGATGATGATACCGAAAGTAGTCATACGTCTCCTCCGATTACAATTGCATACTTAAAAAATCTAAAGTTAAACATGTCAGCTCGAGAAACATGGACATTTTCTGCCACTTTCTGCCCCTTATGATAGGAGACTTAATCCCCGAAGGAAACAAACACTGGAACCCCCTTTGCTTACTAATAGAAATTGTAGATTTAGTTCTCAAAACAGAATATAATGACAAGGATTTGCAGGTATTGCAGTCAAAAATTGAAGAACACCACAAACTTTATGTACTGCTTTTTGGTAACACATTAAAACCCAAATTTCATTTTTTGCTCCACTACCCTAAATTTATAAAATATGTTGGCCCACTCAAGTACCTTTGGTGTTTCAAGTTTAAAGGCTTGTATCCAGCACTGCGGAAAATTCCTGCCAGGAATTTGCTAATTATTTCTTGTGTGTGTGGAACATAACTAAAGCAGGGTGACCATGCACCTAAAAGGTGTAAGGTCACTCTGATTAATCAGCTGTTAACACTGTTAATTATTTGAAATTAAATAAATGTAGAGAAAAAAAATTATATTTTCCGGAGAAGCATGCATCGCGAAGTAGGTGCTACTTAATACTATACTAGAGGATGATAGGCAGATGGCTGAGTATGACACTTTGCCCGGATGGCGCAAATCATTAATGCAGCATGTTGTTATCTGCACAACTTTAAAATGCTATAATCTCCAAAGTAGTATGACTTCTCGGTTGGTCGCCAATCAAATATAATAAATACATTCACATTAATATTAAGGATTTTGTCAACTCAGAGGGCAGATCAGTACCTTGGCTTTGGTCGATAGGCGAACAGCTGGAACATACCCGTTAATCGTTCAAAGAGTCAACACGATCGCTATGAGACCCGCAAAAGTTGCTCGAGTGCGACTCCTAGGATCAAGATTCCCATATATGGATACTGCGGTTAAATACCTTGGCTTGTCTCTGGACCGCCGCTTGACCAGGAAAGTCTATGTGACTCGGGCAGCAGCTACGGTTGCAGCCTCGTAGTGGTATTTCGCTGCGATCCAAAATCCTTGATCATCTTGCTTTCCTGGACCAGTGGATCCCGGTATGGGGTACGGAATGCTCCACTGCCCTCAATAAACTAGAGTCTTTTCTGTGAGGTCCCTGGCATGTGTGCATACAACTAAATACCTCAATTTGGACGCTTGCCATTATGAGCCCAATTCAAAATGTATGCATCCTGACTGACTGGTGGCCCACTCTCATAGACTTGCATCTGATCTGGCGACAAACAGGCTCAACCTACGACATCCCATCGACCTTTGTGTTTATGGACGGCATCTCTCAGGCCGCCTCACCAATTTGGCATAAGTGTCCCCTTGGCTACATCCCCTACCAATCTCTGCACTCTGCTGGTTCCCCAGCATAACAAAAACAAAGATGCATTCCCCCCAAATTTTCGGTCATCACGTCCAAAATAATTGTAAGCAATATATTCCTGAGCTGTGTATCAGCTGTTCTCTCGATCCACACGCGCTATCGATAGGCCAACTATCGATAAGAAACTGTGGGTTTCGTTCATGTTGCTGGATACTCAAGCAACGAAAAGGTAAACTAAAAATTCCTGGCACAGTTTTTTTTATATGAAGTTTGCCAGGAATTTTTAGTTTCCGCGGTGCTGGATACCCGGCTTAAGTCTAAACATAGAGAATTAAAAATATATACAAATTCTATCAATTCAAGAAGAAATGTGCCTTTATCAGTTTCCATTAAATGTATGCTTAAGCTGGCAACTCGGCTATTATTTAAAAATGGTTTAATGGATAAGAATATTTTTAACGACATTCAAAAAGACAAATTAAGTAATAAGCTATATTGTAATAAAATATTAGATTTTAATAATATGCAACATGTACAAAGACATATCTCAGCAAACGAAGAGTACAATTTCACAAGTAAATTAACATATTTAGGAACTATTTACAAAGTGGGTCATTTTCTATTTTCATATTCACTGCAATTGTTTGAAATTAAAGACATCATTATTTTTGAAAACAACGACATTGCATTCGTAGTTTTATTTTCGAAACATTACCAATCCTTTCTTGTGTCCTTGGAAGTAGAAGACATTCATTTTCTAAGTCCTAATGAATGTTTTAAAAGCCCTTTGAATTTAAATTTGTCTCCCAATGGAAATACTTATATAAGGCCCAAATACTATTAATATTAAGGCCCAATTTCTCAAAAGTTGCGGTTAGGTACCGGCCGGTCAAATTTGCCGGCCGGAATTACCAGAGGTTAAGTCTTTTGGTTTTCTCAACGAGACTTACCGGCAGGTTCACCCGATAGCGATTAATTGCTATCGCTGCAAAAGTGTGACCTGACACTGTCGACGAAACAGCCGTTTGTTTTGGCTTTTTTTAATGCTATTGTTGTCGCTGGTTATTATTTGGCAAAATAGTTAAATAAAATTGCATGCGATGATGAATCACTGTGAAACACCGAAAAGACCAAAAGCGAAGAACTTTTCTGCGGCTGCGGAGACCTGGAAGCAGAAGGCCTCGGCTTGGAGATCAGTATGCCGCCATGCCGGAGTTCATCGCCCGTGGAAAGACTTACTGGATATGTACGAGAATTTAAAAAAAACGATCGCGAAAATAATTCGCAATTAAGAAGCGGGAGACTTCTGGAACTGTGGCGGCTTTCCCAGCCCCGCTGGAGTCTTGTCTATTTCCAAAAAATTCGTGGCACGATCCCAAGCTCAGCCACAGGATTGGAAAATGTGGTTGAAAATTATGGTACGTTTTTATTTGATATGTAAGCTTTACAAATATTTAATTGGCTTCTTAAATTTTAGCACAAATCAATCAGTCAGTGCCTGTTTGTGATGGCACGGATAGCACGGTTTGCCGAATGAAGTCTGACCTAACAGAAGTCGCCCGCAATGATAAGGAAGAAGAACCTTGCATAAGAGCGCAGCGCCACCATAAGTTTGCTCTCTGACAACAATCCACGATTCCTGTTAACAATCCAAATCATAATAAATTGAGTCACAACTGAAGTTAGGGTTTTACCTGTTACTTAGCGAAGATATTTGCTCTAATCCTAGCAAGATTTATTTTACATGCTGAGGTTGTTAACCTGAATCGTTGGCATCATCCAGATCAGTAAAATAATAAATGCTCTCCCTGTACACTCTCGCTTTATTTACTGGTTGCTCCGTCTTGGGTTTTGTGGGTATAACCATCACCATGTTGGCCATTGTGGTAATACCGTTCCTGGCATTGGCCTATTATGGAGCACACGTATCAGCGGTTGGATCACTATCGGTATACCACATCGCATGAGGCAATTGGTGGTGCCATTGACCAGGTGGGTCCTTCGATTTTGCAGACGGCGGGCAGTGAGTTTGCCTGCTTTGCTTTATGCCGGCGTGGCGCTCAAAACATTTGCCATGAATGCGGCGGCTGCTATTCTGCTGAACAGAAAGTTCCACATCGCCGCGCCTGTGTCTTCTTGTCTTACCGCCTGAATCTCCCATTTCCATTATTTTCCAAATTTGTTTATTTATAAACATTTTGTTTTGGCAATTGACAAAGTAAACAATACAAATTTTGGGCACAGCTGTTTGTCGATCGATAAAAATATCGATAATTTTATCGCAACTTGCCGGCAGGTTAAATTTTGACCCCATCATGAGGCAGCGGTTAACTTTGCCGCTCGGTTCTTGTCAAAGACAGCATGAGACACGCGAATTCGGCTAACCTGCCGGTAAGTTTGACTAACCGGACATTGAGAAATTGGGCCTAAGTAATACAATAAATTGTATTTCTATGTGAAGAATAGACATATTTTGAATACCACGAATTAATTTAAATTACTACTGTATTATTCTAAATAAAGACAAAAGCTTTGCAAATGGATTAACTAAAATTTTTAATTTTCAGCATTTCTGGTACCGTTTACTGTTCAAATAGTAATGATACTATTTATACTGTTGAGTTACAATAAAAATGGCAAAACTACTATTACTGTGGTAAGTTAACAGTAAAAATAGTAAAGTAACTATTCTATTAACCTACCATAAAAATATAGTTCTGGTAGTTTAACAGTAAGAATTGTTATCTTACTATTTGCATAGTAATTTGACAGCTAAAATAGTAATCCTACTATTTTATAGTAGAGTACCAATATTTCAGTATATTTACCAGAAAACTGTCAGCTTACTATTTTTGTGGTAAAATTACTGTACACACAGTAAGCAAATTTACTTACTGTAAGCAGCAGTTAATATTACTAATTTTGTGGGTTTGGCGCATTTCTAAACGATATTTTCTGTTAGATTTACTATTGCAAAAGTTCTCTTTGCGTAAAGGCTTACGTGAAAGTTACTGTCAAATTTTGTGAATTTTACCGACTTTTTGGGTTGGCGCATTTCTAACCCAAAATATCGGTTAAATTTAACCACAGATTTTTTTGTGTGTGGGCCCTTGGACTGAACACACGATTGGACGGACGTCTTTACCAGTTACGCTACGGCGCGCGTTAATAGAATTACTTGTATTGAATCTGTCGCCTAAATAAGACCACTAGTAATTCTCAAGTTCAAATTCAGTGAAAGTACAATATAAAGTAAGTATATATAAGGGCCAAACTGAAATTTTCTCAATCAACAATTTTCGCAGTTAGATTTACTGTCGGTAGAGTTAATCCGGTGAAGCAACAAAATTAAAATTCATTTAAAAAGTTATACTATTTGTGCGGTAAGATTTACTTGTGGGTACAGTAAATTGCTGCAAAAACAAAAGAAGAGATGAAAAAATCACGTCAGAGAGTAACTATTTCTATGGTAAAGTTACTGTAGTTAGCAGTAACTTATTAAAACGTACATATTACTTGCTTTGCTATCACATTGTGGTTCAATAAAAACTCTCCTATATCGTTTTGGCTTAGCAATAGAAGTTTCTATAGAGAAATTTCAACAAATAGTCCGCTTTTAATCAAAACAAAATTACAAAAGTTTAATTTTTTCAATAAATAATGATATATATTCCTCTCTCAATGTTCCACCTACCACATTCCATTGTTCCTACAACAGAATCTAAGGTTGCGACGCTATATTAACACAAATTGGACGCCATACTGTCTTTCTCGTACAGACGCTTGACCAAGAGAGGTTAACATTTAATTGAAGAAAAATTGCTAAGATGGAGGAAGAACAGAAGACTAACCCAACACCCGATAATTCGAAACAGCCCAATCTGAAGGATGATGGTATTCCGTCTGGATTGTCTGTGAGAAAATTCGAGATTCTAGTGGGGATGCCCCGTGGTTACGAGGAACAACAGATGCGCCAGAAGAAGGCCAAGGATGAGCCCGTCGCCAAATTGCCAAATCAGCCAGGGTCAATGGAGTCAGATGGGGCATCATCATCCGTTTGCCCAATGGAGAACTTAAATCGTGGATTGAAGGAAAATGAAGCTCCGCATACCTTGGGCTCAGCAAATGGCGTGCTGAATTCCGATAATCCAGTGTCCGATTCTCCATGAAGCTACATTTCTATTGTACCACAACGACACAACCTTTTCAATCAACATTCTGGAAAATAATGTTTGTCATCAATTAAATATTGTCATTATTGAAAAGTATTTGAAATTTGTGTTTTGGGTTAGATTTGGTGGGGCTTCAGCTATTGTGGCTGGCCAGCAATGGCCGCAGAAGAATGCAACTGCGAAGGACAAGTAACTTTCTGGATGGCTTTGGTTGATCGAATGCGATTTCTAGCAACAAGAGTCCCATATGCGGACACGGGCAGCAAGCCGTTAAGAAGGCTATCATCATGCCTTCCTGGACCTGGGGACACGGCATACTCTACAACCCTCAACCAAAGCGCATTGCGGAGTCATACAACTTTTGGTTTGCCTCAGAACTGTCTTGGGTGCCTCGGGCAGTGTCCCCTTGGCAACATCTCCTAACAATCTTTGCAACCTGTGCAAATCCCCAGCAAATTGACTATTCACCCCCAGGATCTGAGCTGCGTGTTGAGTTAAGTTATCCCAGTAAACCCTTCATACAGTGGCAAACATTCCACATCGTTCTAAAAAAGTGAATGTTTCGGGGTTCATTCATAAATTAAATTGCGAAATTTTAACATTCTTTAACAAAGAATGAAAAACATGGCCATGCACAGCTCATGGGCGTAGTCAGTTTTCAATAAAGGGGGTCTATCACACTTCTCCCACTGTATTAAAACCCTCTCCGCCCATGGCTACGTTTTGACACAGCATCTGGCACTTTTGAATTCGATAGCATATCGATAGAAAATCTAGCCGTTTAGCGGAAAAAAAGCTACATGTTGTGTGACAGTGACGCCACTGATCACCCGAATGTACATTTATCTTTTATGAGCAAAAACATACATAAACTGCAAAAAAAAAAAAACCATCAGCCTAATGCGTTCTGTGTATTTCCTCATAAGAGATGAATGTCCATTCGGTAAATCATCCGCGACGGATGATTAAGTCACTGTCATGGATGATCTAGCTACTGTCACGACATATAGCTATTTTCCGCTAAAAGGCTAGATTTTCTATCGAAGTTGCCAATCGTCAACAATAGACAATTGGCGGCAATTGTTTTATTCTTTGTTTTAGAATGTTAAAATGCAGTAATATTTCTTAGGTATGAATCCCGCAAGCATACATTTTTTAGCCATCTTTTATGGCTATTTCATATTACATTTTGACCATTTTTAGCTATATTTAGAAGATGGCAGCACTAATTGCGTAAGCTTCGACCAATCGATAATCGTTTATTGTTCCATTAAAAAATTATAATTTCATACAAAATCGAGTTAGTTACACTTGAATGTTGGCCAATTGTACTTTTTTAATAATTTTAAAATTAAATTTGTTAAATTGTAGCCATTTAATCAGCTCATCTCTAGTTTTGTGGTACGGTCACTCTAATTCAATTTGTAAACAAATCGAAATGTGTTTAGAGCGGAATGTTTAAACAAATAACAGCGGCTGTGCTAGCTATTGTAGTGGGCTTTATAGCTGCCATTTACATCTATGGCAAGGGCCATGCTGAGCCACCACCTCGAAAATTACCTCCCAATCCCGTACAGCCTTTACCACCATCTCATACACCACTGCAAATCTTTCCACAGGCGGCCATTTGTTCTGACCACCATGAGTGCAGTCTACTGGCCAGGTCTCTATAGAGCTTTCCTACGTTTATTTCTATGCAGTTGCTCTAATTCTTACGTACTTCTTTCAGTGTAATACTGCAGCAAGGTGGCAGTGTGGTGGATGGCGCACTTGCCGCTCTACTCTGTTCGGGTTTGTTGGGCATGCAGAGCATGGGCTTGGGCGGAGGTCTGCTAATGAACATCTATCTACAGGCAGAGCGTAAATCCTTTAGTTTGCTGGGTCGTGAAATGGCCCCCTTGGCATTGCAGGCCGCCAATTTCAGTAAATTTCACTCCGAGCAGCAACTCCAAAAGTCCGGCTGGTCCATAGCAGTGCCCACTGAGCTTCGGGCTTATGCCTTGGCTCATCAGCGTTTTGGACACTTGCCTTGGCGCCAGCTGGTCCAGCCCACTGTGGAGCTCTGCCATCAGGGTTGGCCCTTGTACAAGCATCAATCGGATGCACTTTTACTTAACCAGCAGATGATACAAAAAGATTCAATGCTATCGGCCATGTTTATCAATCCAAAAACTCAAAAATTCTGGACTCTGGGCTCTAGAGTTCAACCGCCAGCTCAACTGTGCCGGACCTATCAACTCCTCGCTGAGGAAGGACCGCTTAGCTTCTACAATGGATCACTGCAAGCAGATTTGCTGGCTGATTTAAACGATTTGGGTAGCTCCATTCAGCAGGCGGACTTAAGACAAGTTCAGGCAGAGTTGAGGGAGTCTTTGGTGTTGCCATTGGATGAGTATGATTTGCATGTGACACCGCCGCCTGGAAGCGGCCTAGTTTTGGGTTTTATAATGCAAATCCTAAAGGAATTTCGACCAGATTTTGCCCAAGCGGATAGACTGACCGCAAGGGATATACATCGACTCATTGAGGCCATGAAATTTGGTTTTGTCAAGCGCTGGCAATTGGATGATGTGAACAATCAGCAGGTACATACCAAATTTGGGCCATCTGCCATCTGCCATCTCTTTTTTTCAACTCCCTCTCTCTTTCTAATTCGCAGATTCTGAACGAATTGAGTAGCTTGGATTTGGCCACTTTGTTGGCCAAACAAATTGATGACACACAAACCTACAACAGTTCGTTCCACTATGGCGCACGCTCAAATCTATCCGTACGCAACGAACACGGCACCTCGCATATATCTGTGATCCATAAGGGGGATGCTGTTTCGGTGACCAGTTCCATCAACTTCTAGTGGGTACCAACTGTCAACTATTGTACAACAAATTGTTATCCCAAACTATTATCCTCCTTCACAGTTTCGGCAGTGGACGCATGGGTAAGCGTACGGGCATTTTGTTTAACAACGCCATGTCGGATTTCTCAATGGAGCAAGTGAAGAACTATTTTGATTTGCCCTACATACCGGGCAAAAACATCATTGCCCCCTTAAGGCGACCCATGTCGTCAATGAGCCCACTCTTGGTGACCGAACGCTCAACTGGTCAACTGCGTTTAGCTGTTGGAGCAGCCGGCGGCACCAAAATCATTTCCGCTCTAGTACCCCTATTGGTACGCATTTTGTGGCAAGGGAAGGACATCAAATATGCCATCGATGCGTATCGAGTGCATCATCAAATGTTGCCCAATGTATTGCTTCATGAATATGGACTACTCCAGAGTGAGGTGGAGAGTCTGCTGGCTAAAGGTCATCTATGTGAACGGTATTTAAATCGTGGCTCTGTTATCTGTGGCATTGAACAGCATTCAAATGGCAGCCTGGCGGTTAATACCGATTATCGTAAAATGGGCGGAGTGGCTGGATTTTAAAAGGTGAGTCAAATTTGCTTCTTGCTTCATCATCATTTGAGCCACAAATTGTTTCTAGAAGCATTTTTGTTTTAGTCACACCAATAGAAGCTTTCTTGTCTTTTTCATCCCAACCCATACAACCTCCATAACCTAGCCAGCTGAAGCCTTTGCCTTATTCCCAACCATTTAGCTCTAGAGTTTAGAGATGTATTCCCCGGTTATATCCATTGTCACATACCGCATACAAATTTCCTTCCTTTTCTGCTAAAACAGTGCCAAACAATGCTCTAAACCAGGGGCCGGCAAAAAACACATTCACATTTTGTCATTGCGAAGTTCATTTTGCTCAGCGGTATTGTTGGCGAAGCAGGGCAACGACGAGCTTATAAAGAAATACTTACCCATGATTCCAGCACCCCATAAACCACACCAAACAGTGAATTTTTGTGAATGTAACGGTAGTTCGAGAATCTCTTGCCATGGCTTAAACGTACAAATTGTTGTAGGAAGAGCTGCGCTGGAATGGTTTCATTGAAGCCGATACCAGCAGATGGTTTAACTTTACGTTCCTGCTCTTCCTCCACGCTAGGAAGCAATGCTAGGGTGCTGATTTCACTGTGCAACACTAAAAAGTTGATCGAGTCGAGACTAAAAAATTCTGAAAGGGTATGATGGTAGCACAAAAACCTTCGATGGGTTTGACCTGGTTAGCTGCCGTTTTCTTTGTATTGCACTTTGAAGATTTCTGCTTCTGATTGGGATTCGCAACTCTATATCTAGTAAACTATTTGGAATTTTGCTTTGACGTCTTAGAGGATGTCGTTGCTCTTGGCTTGGCTTACAAAACATTCTTAAGTAGCAAGTCAAAAAAGTCCCATCTTTATACTCAAAATTACAAAAATTTCTAAAAAATCATCATATTTTCCCTTCATTTTGTACTGTTTTTCATCTTTGTCTTGAAAACTGTAACGAATTTGACTAAGCAATGCAGGACAAAAAAACAAACGATTGGAACATACGAACTTCATTCGATTAGTCCTTCGTATAGTTACGGGCCCTTAAGCATGTAGAATGGGAACTAAAAGTCGCAAAATGGCAATTTTTGGTACAAATTGGCCGACACAGTCAAAAATTTCGATTGTTTTATATTAAATTAAGAAAATAGTAAGAAAACATAACTGAAAAATTGTAATTAAAAAAATTTAATATTGTTACCTTTTTAACGAAAATTTTCGTTTTTTCGAGTTTTTATGACAGTTGTACGTGCTTGTGGGCCTATAACTATATGAAAGAGTAACTAATTGAAGTTGGTTTGTTCTAACGTTTTGTTTATTTTGGTTTAAGCTACAACTTTGTGTCCAAATTTGAAACGGGTTTCAAGATGAAGTTATAAAACTGTAGAAAAGTGGTCAATACTTGGCTTTTTTGGGCAACTTTTTGTAATTTTGAGTATGAAGATATCATTTTTTTGATTTGCTACAAAGAAATGGTTTGTAGGCCAAGCCAAGAGCAACAACTTTGTTGAAGAAATAGTTTACGAGATATGGAATTGCTAGTCCTACTCTGAAGCTGAAAAGTTCAAAGTGCAATAAAAAGAAAACGGCAGCTAATCAGACCAAACCAAGACAGGGTTTTTATACTACCATCACACCCTTTCAGAATTTCAAAACTACAATTTAATCAGTCAAATTTTAGGTACATTTCTTATATTATTAAAAATTTCACATCTGGTGTAACCTTTATTGCACCTGAAATTCACAAAAATTAGTGTAGGGTTCCAAATTGTTATCAAACTGAATTTTTTTTAGTTGTTTCCAGATTTCAACCAAGTTTCGAGCCAATCGGACATCCTTTAGATAACACCCAGCGCCACAAAAAAAGCCGCACCTCAAAAATTTATGAATTTTTGCCATCACTATGCGGGGATTTCCCTAAATGCCGTTCTATGCTCATATTTTTTTTTGGGGGGGGGGGTTCCCTTAAATATTCTTCACATAGATTCGTCATTTCAAGAGCTCAGTTGTCAAAATAGCTTTTTCTAGAATTTTATTTTTGAAGACACCTTTAAAAGTATGCCTAAAGGAAAGCAGTTCAGTATTCAGGAGAAGGAGAGAATTATTTTATTATCTGAACAAAATGTACCAAATTCGTCAAATAGCAGCTCAGACAGCTTGTAATGAAAGTTCAGTGCGTCGATTTTTAAAAAAAAATATCGTGAGACAGTTAAAGGGGAAAGGAAGCATGGATCGGGAATAAAAAAAAATGCACCACAGCACAAGAAGATCGTCTTATCATGAAAACGAGACTGCAGGATCGCTTTAAAAATGCAGCTTAGATAGCATCTGAGGTACGGCAACAATTTGCAAAGGATGTTTCGACCCGAACAATTCAACGTCGTTTAAATGAAGTGGGTTTAATGGCAAACAAGCAACTCCTAAATAAAAGAATGAAGGAAAATCGGCTAAACTGGGCCAAGGAAAAAAAATTGAAGTGATTCCGAATGGTCACGAGTCCTATTTTCGGATGAGTCCAAATTCAATCTCATTGGACCCGATGGCTCTTGCAAGGTGCGCCGTAGAAAGGGCGAACGATATTTGGAAGCATTTGGTTAAGCATTCACCATACATTATGATATGGGGATGCATATCTAAATATTAATGATTCAGGGTATGGTGAACGCGGAAAAATATAAAGATATAATTTTAAGTGGAGTTGTGCCTAGCATTGAGGCAATAAGTGAGAAAGAAGAAGATACTATTTTTCAAAATGATTCTGCACCTTGCCAACGGGCTCGATCTGTAAGTAATTCGGTGAGCTTTTGTTATTAAAACAACTTAATCAATTAATTTTGACCTTCTTCTTAGCGAAGATAACAATTTTGAAGGAAGAATTGGGCACATTAAGTCCCTAAATTGGCCCGGAAACAGCCCTGACCTCAACCCAATAGAGAATGTCTGGGCCCTTATGGCTGCGAAAATACAAAAAAAGGAAGCCTAAAACCATGGTAGAATTGAAGGATGTAATAGAAAAAGTATGGTTCGAGGATATCACTGAGGAATATTTAAGCGCTTTGTACAATTCGCGATGCCCAATAGGGTGAAATGTGTAATTAAAGCAAAAAGGGGGTACTACAAATTGATACAAAATATATATAAGATTATAACAAATTAAGTATACTTTTGGAAAAAAATCATTATTTGTTGAGTATATGCACTATTATAATTATTATACATTTTTTTTTCTTAAAGTTGTCATAATTATGAAAAGTCACCAAAATTAATATGGGTCTGGAAAAAAACCTTTTTCTAAAAAGCTAACATTCAACAACAACATTCCATTAATCAGTAAAAAAAAAATAATTGGGCAATTCGGAAAACATTTATAGAAACCCCAAGCAAGAAAACATACAAATATGTGAATATTTAGATATTTTTTATTTTTGTATATTAAGTTTTAAATTATTTTTTTTTAGTTGTTTTCATATTTCTACCAAGTTAAAAGCCAATCGGACATCATTTAGATATAGCTCCCATACAAAATTAAAATTTTTTCATACATTTTCAAGAAAAATGTAAAAATGAAGATATTCGTTTAGCGGCATGCATGCTACGACGATTACACAGAGCGGTTCTTCACTTACGAAATTGATTCGTATACCCCTCGAACATCATGTTACATACGTTTCAATGACGATACGAGCCGTGTGCGAACGGCCTAAGGGCGTACACAAACAAACCTTGACTGTTTTCACATCAGTCACTTTTTCTCAAGTTGGGTCTCGATCGGTGTCGGCTAATGATAGTTTTTCTTAAAGGGGACATATTAGACTGTAAAATGAAGCAATCAATTTTTTTGAAGACTTTTGAAGACAACTTTTGCCAGCCTCGGAAAGTTTCAAAATTGGTGTAAAATAGGTACCTGCAACAAAAGCTATTGTTCACAAACTACAACTTCGATTTTAAAATGATATAAATTTATGAAAAGAGAAATAATACACCTATCCAACGAAATTTTAACGTCTGCGCAGGAGTCTTCTGGCTAGTGCGTTGGGTTGACTTCGAAGTTACCAGCCTGTTTATTGATTACGTCACCAATCTTGGGCACACTGAGGTCACTCTCCAAATGTTTAGTTTACATATACCAGGGTGCTCCCGATAGTCTGCGCAGACACCTTGACTGAAGGACACAGAGCTTTCTCAGATGGGATTTATCTCCAGGCAGATGCTACGATAGCTTTGTATATGTGAACCTTATTTCGGAGTGACAGCTTGTTTCTGCTAGAGAGAAGCCATCCCACTTTCTTTACTCTGCCATATTAGTGACCTTACAAGAGCGTTGATATGGATTCCGAATGTAAGGCGTTTGTCCAGATAGATTCCCAAGTATTTATGTCCAGGTAAGTGACGTAATAGCTGATTGTTGAAGAATACGCCGGGACACTCATCATGACACATTTAGCTAGCTTCCATAGTTTCGCCCATCTGCTGAAAAGATACAAATTTTGTTGAACGGCATCAGTGGCATCATAGATACACGAGTCTCTCGCCATAATAGCTGTATCGTCAGCAAATGTTGTCCTTTTGGCAAATTTGTTGTATGCGTTGTCGACATATTGGTAGTCTTAGCTCGATCCATTTACCATTTTATTTGCTGCTAGAGTCCTTATGTGCCCCTTGGTGCATTCATCCAACTTGGGTATTGCACCCTTGCGATTATTTTGGCAATATTTTTGCATACTTTTCAGAGATGTTGGTTACTGTATTACGATGGCGGTTTGCTAAACCTGCGATTACACCAACTTCTATATCAGCTACATGCATAGTTTTGATTTTTTGATCTGCCCTTAATGGGATTGTTCTTTTGTTATCAATGTTATCAAATGTTATCAATTTAAATACCCTTGTTGGTTAAATTTAAATCATTGCTTACACATCTCTTCAACATTTTATCACTGTAATGCAATTTATGTTGACGCTATTGCCCTTAAAAGACGAATAACTCAATTTGAAATAACGGTACCATAGATTAGGAGGTAATAAGAAGTGAACAGTTGGAAAAGCGACTTAAAGAATAAGAAAAAGAAAGTGTATACATAAAACCAATGTACCTTTATTGGATTATAATAAATAGCCAAAAAACATTTTGCACATATATCAATTTTACTGAGGTATGTGTGGTATCGGGTGGAGTATAATTATACCCTTGTAGAGGGTATATTAAAATTGTCCAGATGTTTGTAACGCATAGAAGGAAGCATCTCCGACCACACAAAGTATATATATTCTTGATCAGCATGACGAGCTGAGTTGATATAGCCATGTCCGTCTGTCCGTCCGTCTGTTTCTATGCTATCTCCTCCGTCAGTTTTAAAGCTATCTTTACCAAACTTTGCTCGAAAACTTTTGGTACAAATACGCTGCACATTTGTCGTAATCGGCCGGATCGGATGACTATATCATATAGCTGCCATAGGAACCAACGGTCGAAAAAGTAGTTTTAGTGAGAAAAACTTTTTTGTCTTCAATGCAAACGTCCCCAATCCTCGCATTTCTAAGTTTCCTATGCTTTTACATAATTCCATCAAGTTTTATGAAAATCGGACAACTATATAGTATAGCTGTCATACAAAAGTTAGTTCAGAGAAAAAGTTTTAGTAAGAAAAACTTTTATGTTTTCAATGCTATCGCTCTCAAACTTGTTACTGATCAATTCTATATGCTACTACACAATTCTGCCAAGTTTGATTCAAATCGGATGACTATAGCGTATAGCTGCCATAGGAACGATCGGTTCAAAAAGTAGTTCTAGTGAGAAAAACTTTTTTGTTTTTAATGGAAGCGTCTTTATACCTTCTAGTTGTGAATATTATCAGTTTCCACACAATTTTGGGGAGTTCGGTTAAAATCGGATGAGCATATCTTATAGCTGCTATATAACAAACTGGGAAGCAAATGTTCAAAGTAGTGGCGCCATCAAGCTACAAGGGTATTTAAACTTCGGTCGAGCCGAAGTTAGCTTTCCTCTATTTTTTTCTTTTAAATTCTTTTATTACCCATGGCTACTTTTAATAAGTTGGTCAAAAAGTTTGTTTGTAGGTACCTCTAAAACGAGGTTGGAAGGTTTAAAAGGCCTCTTCCGGCGTCAAAAAACGAAGACCAATCTAATGTTTTCCATTATTTGGAAACAAAAATTAGTCAAAGGGTTTCAAGTGAGAAGTGCAAATGGACTAACTCATCAAATCTCACTCATCAGAGTGACCGTACAACAAAAATGTTTAAGTAAGATTGTGCTAAAGTGTGTGAAATCCCTTTTTGTAACAAAGAACTTAATTTAATTTGAATGTTTATTTTAGTAAATCAATTTCTTGTTGAGATTTGAATTGGAAAGCGAAATCAAATGTTTCGAAAGATATTTCAACATTCCAATAAAACACCTTGCCTGAGTCTTTTGTGCGTGCGCTATCAACAGACGATTAACCTCAAGTATAAAAGTTTCTCTATCGTTCACATTTTCAATCAATCAATCATTCTTGTTTCGGCAACAACAAACACAACAAACTCACGTGTTTAGATTGTCATAAAACATGGCCATGGCCAAGGAATTACTGTGGTGGTGGCTTATGAAATAAAGACGCCAAATTACCAAATCACCATTCTGACATAACAACAACAACCCATTCAATTCACGTTCTAGCGAAAGTGAAAACCGGAAATGACCCGAATCGAAATCAACTTTCTCCAACTCTTCACTGGACTTGTGCGTATAATTTATTATTGTGTTAAACATAAACTTAAAACTCTTAGACCGAAGTGTAGAAATATTTTCTGTTGCGGTGACAACAAATAAATAGCGTTATATATAAGAATGTTGCAACGATGCCCAATGTGTTGAGTGCCATGGAGAAGGCCAGCAGATATTTCCATTCAACACGAAATGCTACACAAGTATTTGCACTGCTATTAAAAGAAAAGTATTAATAACACATTTTGCTCATCCATTTTTTGGGGCACACACTTACTCGGCAGTTGCCTCCGCTGGCAGCGTTTGCTCTGCTTCTTCAACATTGTCCCCTTGCGGCGGCAGGCAGGTGCAATTCCGATAGCTTAACAGTGAACTGGTGGCTGGTCCGCAGGTGCCATCAACAGCTGATGCCAGCTCAGCAAACTCGATGGCCGCACAAACCAAAGCCAAACAGCAAAAGATTAAAGCCAATGCAGAAAACACATAGGATTCAGCCAGAAGCACTTTGTAGCAATTGTTTGGCGACGGTGCAGATGATGCTCGATGATAATGATTGTCTGTGCGATGATCACGCCTAAGGAGTATTAGTCCCGCAATGCTGGCAAGCAAAAGCTGTGTGAAAATTTACAAAAAAAATAAAGTTAAATGAACAAATTAGTTGGGATTTTGATTTTGAATGGTCAATGGTCTTTTAAGTAACAAAGGTAATTGCAAAATTTCTTAAAGGTCGCACAATTATCGCTAATCAAAGAGATCGAATCACTCGTGCGATGCGAGTGTCAATTATTCGGTATGAAAAATTGGCAAATAAGTTTAAGCGGCAAACCAAGTGACATTTCCCTTCAGATGAATGGTGGTCCAGCAGCCCGGAAGAGCTGCTAATGAGCTTAAGCAATGATTCACATCTTGGGACTTATAATCGTTTATTTCCGACATCTGAATTAAAGCCCAATTTTACGCTAGAGGAAGTAAATCCGGAAATCAAAACTCTCAAGGGAAAAAGGCCTAAGCAGGGATTAAAACAGTATCCGAAACCGTAACCTTTAGCCGTTATTAACAGTTGTAATTTTGTAACCCAACCCGTAACCGTATGCGAAAAGAATTTTTGTATATAACCATAGTCCCGTGACCTTTATTATCATAGCTGGTTAACATTTACGAAACAGAAACAAATATATAGGTTAATTTTGGTTTCTTAGGGACACTTTTAAAGGCCTCAATTCAACACACGTCAATTCAACACACGTCAATTCAACACACGTGATAATCTATTTCATCACCAGGCAATTGAACATTGCCAAATTTCAACATGGTACAATTTTAACACTAGAAAATACAACATTACAACAATTATAACAAAAATACACCTTCAAACAAAAAACCATAGCCGAAATTCGGGCTGCGAATTTACAATAGTGTAATTCCTATGTCTTTATTCGCCGCCTGCAGTTGTTTAAATACTAACTGGATGTTTGTTTGAAGTGTGAACAGCAAAACAAGTCCGCTGATGAGAGAATTTGGTTATTCTCGAAACAGCGGTCGTTGTACGGACATACCCAATTGCTATTCCAATATGTTGTAATTAATATCTGTTGATTTGTGTTGGTTATAAATGATTTATAATCAACCAAAGACCTTGAGCTAGCCAGTTGTAACATTGACAAAAATGATTTTATCAATTCTACAAGTAGGAAAGTCAGTCGAACCCGACTGTAGTATACTCCGTACCTGCGAAAGTGTATGCATGTTTGTAAGTACTGCACCAGCAGCAAAAAGCAACGCTGCTGGAGCTAACATTCTGTTGTTCATAACTTGAATCTCGTTCATCCGAATGCAGGCGTTGTAAATATTGTAAAATTTTCTTCTTTCCCAGAATGAATTCGTTTGTGTTTAATTTGTAATGTGTTGAAATGACGTATGTTTAATTGGCGTGTAGAAATTGTTTTGTGTTGATTATACCGGGAACTTTTTTTGTTTCGAAACGGCGTCGGAATGCAGTCATGATGAATATCGTAATATTGTAAAAAAAAAAAATTTTATCTGCCACTTGTGTCACCCTTCTATCCCTGATGAGGCTGGTACAACACACTTGCATTTTATTAATTTAAATTTAAATTTGTGTGTGTGTTGAATTGACGTAGTGTTGAATTGTTGTGTTGGGTGAAATGACTTTGTGATATAAAGATGTGTGTTGGAATTTTTTTTTTGTGGTGTCTTTGTTTTGTGTGAAATTCGTTTGTGTTGAATTGACGAATTGTTGAATTGCTGTGTTGATTGAAATGACTGTGTGTTATATAAACATGTCGCCGAAAATATTAGTTTTGGTAAAAAAAAAATAGAGGAAAGCTAACTTCGGCTCGACCGAAGTTTATATACCCTTGTAGCTTGTATGATTTTTATAAATTAGTAGACTGATTCCACTGACACAAATATGTACATTCGGCCAAATCTCCTCTGCGATCTTAGCTCTGTTAAACCTGTGTATGCACCGGGTCCCGATGGAGTACCTGCTTGTGTACTTAGGTTTTGTTCTGATGCACTTTGTAAGCCTATTCATAAATTAGTTGAATTGTCTCTTGAGTTATCCTCTTTCCCTGTGTTGTGGAAGGAATCTTATATCATTCCTCTCCATAAAAAAGGTAATAAGTCGGATGTTGAGAATTATAGAGATACTTCCAAGTTGTCTGCAATTCCAAAAGCTTTTGAGAGAATTATGACATCTCAACTGCAACATTTATGTAGTTCCATTATTTCACCCTATCAACATGGATTTGTGAAGCGTCGATCTACTACCACTAACTTGTTAGAGCTTACATCATTAGTGATCAAAGGGATCTTAGGTAAGATGCAAACTGACGTCATTTATACTAATTTTAGTAAGGCTTTTGATTCTGTTAATCACTCCTTGTTGCTTCATAAACTGAGTATAATTGGTTTTCAAACTAACCTTCTTAGTTGGATCTCTGATTACCTAAGTTCTAGAACACAAAAAGTTCTATTTTGTAATTCATATTCGAAACTAATCCAGGCTACCTCTGGGGTACCCCAAGGTAATCACTTGGGTCCATTGCTTTTTACTCTCTTCATAAATGATCTTCCGTCTGTCTTGACTCAGTCTCGTGTGCTTATGTACGCCGATGATGTGAAACTATGTTTAACATACATTCCCGCTATAATTTGCAAGCTGTCTTGGATGCATTTCAGTCTTGGTGTAAAGATAATCTATTAAACCTTAACAGTTCCAAGTGTAAGGTTATGACATTTTACAAGAGCTTGCCACAATTCTTCACTTATATGCTTAATAATGTAACACTTGAGTGCTTAAATGATTCAGCCAATGAGGTAAATGATCTTGGGGTTATTCTTGATCACCGACTTAAATTTGACTCTCATGTTACTGCTACTGTTTGTAAGGCCAGGAGTGTTCTTGGGTTTATTAAGCGCTGGTCGAAGGAATTTGATGATCCCTATACGACGAAGATTTTGTACACTTCTCTTGTCCGTCCGATTCTCGAGTATGGATCATGTGTGTGGTCTCTGCAATATTCGACCCATCAAGATAGAATTGAATCTGTGCAAAAACAGTTTTTATTGTTTGCTCTTTGTGGTTTGGGCTGGAATCCTGAGGTCCGTTTACCATCGTACTCTAGTAGACTTCTTTTGATTAACCTTCCCTCCCTTATTAACCGTAGAGTTATGCTTGGAGTAATCTTTATACATAGACTATGAAAGACTGGTGAAATCGACTCAACTGAGTTGGTTGGCCAAATTAACCTCAACGTTCCTATTAGACCGACTCGTAATTTTATCCCCCTATCACTACATCGTTGTAATACTAACTATGCCTTGCATGAACCGTTTCGTGTCCTCTGTGCTGATTACAACAAACTCTACCGAATAATTAACTCTGAAGCTTCTCTTTCTGCTATAAAAATGTATATTTTAACTTATTTAGCCCGTTGTTAACATTACTTTATGTTCTTCCTTCGCGATTTCGTGTCACACGTTCGTGGCTGCGCCTCTCGGTCGGTTGGGCGGGAGGTGGGCTGCTATTTTGCCTGGGGTTCGCGCTTAACTTGAGTATCGTTCATCCGATTTTTATCATTCCTTCAGAAAATCGATAAATAATTTTGATAACTAGATATCTCTAGAAGGTACGAACAATCTATCATCAAAACTGTGGGAGATATGACGTTTTTTCCAAATTGCGGGGGCGTGGCAAAAATTGAAAATAAACTTGATCTGCCTGCAAGTATAAGAAATGTATGTCCCATACATGTCAAACCGCTATCTCTCACCATCTCTGAGATCACTTTGTTCATACGGACGGACGGACAGACGGACATGGCTATATCGACTCCGCTGTTGATGCTGATTAAGAATATATATAATTTATAGGGTCGGAGATGATTCCTTCTGGCTGTTACATACTTTTGCACAAACTTAATATACTCTATGTACCTTTGGTACACCTTTGCCAATTTTACTTTAAAATGGTCAAAATGCTTATGGATAGCAAATATGCACCAAGTTCTTATACCGAATAAATGAAAGTTAGAAGGACACACGCCATGAGATTGAGAGAAGAAGCTCGATAAAGCTGTGTATAAGCCAAATATTAATTAATCCCAACAGAGTTGGATGCTCGGTACGTATATATGTTAGTGCTGTTTGACCGACGGAAGATGTTTTAAGGAACAACAACGAGCACAAGCTGATGATATCTAAAGTTCTGGTGTCTGAAGAGGCCTTCTGTGCGTCAGGATTGGAACATTGTCAGCAGTCAACACAAGACATTCTTCAATAACGTAATACAGCAATTTAGAAAATGTGTAAGTTGCTGAAAATCTGTGATAGTTTTAACGAACTTCATGATAATCAAATTAGCAAGGTTTAGCCAGTTTGAGGCTGCAGCTGCTGACTTGCAGTAGACAGACAAAGACTGCTGATGATGGTAACGGGAGTACCAGCCTCCTTTATGGTATTGTGTGTTTCTGTTTAAAGTTATGTGCAATTATAACATGACCTCGAGACGGCTAAAACTTGCTAGTATGCTGAAAATCTCAAAACGGAACCGACAAAGAACACCGCTACAGCTATGCGATCAACTAATTCTAGGCTTAACAAAAGATTTAGAAGAATCGTCACCCACACATACAATCCCCCATCAATCCTTAAAATAAAAACATTTTGCTAACCTCAAAGAATTCAATTTTAAAATTGCTTACCGATAGACCACTCAAATATGGATTGATCAATATGGACGCATTGGGTGCCAAAATTAGTATCCAAATGGCCAGTCCCACAATCAATAGTCCCACTGCCAGTTGCAAGATCAACAGCTGCCTCGAGATATTCAAGTTTCGTAAATGCGTCGAGTATGCTTCTTGGAGAGCTGTGTTTAACAACAAAAATGGGGTTACTCATTCTTCAGCCAAATTAGCATCCCAAAATACTTACTGTCATTGTTTTTATGATTCACCACAATCATTCGACTATGTCTTAGGCTATTCCGCGTGGGCGTGTGTCGTCCAGCGATCTTCATGCCCTTCATATTTTGCGGCACCGTGGTACTCATGTAAACAGCCTTGAAAAAGAAAGATCAACGATCAACGATCAACGAAATCCCCATGCTGCTTCTTCTCTGTTCTACCTGCGATGACTGGGGCACATCTAGATCATTGAGTGGAATTTGCTCATAGCGCCATGACTTGTCCACCAATGGCTCGATATACTGCGGCACTTCCTCAATGGTTTGTTGTGGAATATTCTGATACTTTGGTTCCGGCGTTGGTGCAGGTGGTGGTGCCGCCGCGGCCAGTTTCATTGTTGACTCATAATTGTTGATGCCGAAAAACTTTGATTTGGCATCGTTGAGCGCCGCTTTGACTGCGGCAATGCTGTGACTGGTTCCACTGCCATTCAGATCCACGGTCATGACTGAGGTTAAATTTTCACTCTCTGTCTGCCCGCCGGTGGGACAACTTTCTCCCGCAGCGCTAGCCAGCTGTTGTTGTTGTTGTTGTTGTTGCCTGGGCGCGGTGCTCGCTGCGCTTAGATTGTCGTAGGTGCTTATGGGACGGACCTGTTGTGATGGCGGTTGCATTGCTAATGTCTTATTACTTCTGGAATTGCATGCCAGCAGTTGTAGTCGTCGAGTCGAACAACTGTTGTATCCGTGCAAATTGTACTTATCTGCAGCAGCGTGAATATTTTAAACGATTTGGGTGGAGCGATGGAGTGGACATTTTGTGGCATTCACTGTAAAGAGAGTGCAATGCGGGGAAATTTGTTATTCCTTGTCTGTCGGGGTGCTTAGGTGAACACACCCAAGATTTTATGGCCCCGCTTACACTAAGCGGAGTTTCTGGGAAAGCATTTGGAAATGGGTGGGGGGGAAGGGGTTGAGGAACTTTGTTTGTATTCTAATATACAGTCTAAGCTTTCAAGCTGGTTCGATCTGATGCAAAGAGTCAGCTTAGAATGCGTTTCTAAGTGGCTGAAAACCTTACAAATTAGGCAGATCCGAAGGTTTGAACACTTTATAGAAGTTTAGGTTTCTTGTACAGTTCCACCTAATGTTTTGGTTCATTCCTTGGCTCATAGACGCAGAGAAAAAGTGTAATGATGGTACCGGGAGGTTCCTGAAACAGCTGTACAGTCGACCAGCCTCCCTTGTGGTGCTGTGTGTCACTGTTTAAAGTTATGTGCAAACCTTAGTTTGGGGCTCAGAATCGTTCTTTGCTTGTAGCTCTTGGCTTTGAGCTAAAAGCCAGAACCTGAGAGCTGGGAGTCAACCACAACATGAGTTGCGGGAGCAAACATAGCTCTAGACTAGCGTGGGTCATCGTATCTCCCCAGGGGTCGAAGACATTTCGCTATTTACACATACACGAGCCGAACGCATGCTGCGAAGCTGAGGAGAAGAGAGCAAAAAGCCTTTCAGTAGCTGGCTAATCTTTGATACGGTCAGGTCGAAGCACATTCACGGCGCTTTATTTTCGCACACCAAAACTCTCTCACTTTTTGTCCTCACTCTCGTTGACCAACGCTGCTCTAGTCTCTGAGCTGTGAGCCGGACCTCGAGAGCCGACGGCTCGTAGCTCTGATCTGAGAGCAAGAGCTTGAGAGCTGGGAGTAGCATACGGCTTACAAATCTTGGCTCTGAGCTAAGAGTGAACGCGAAAGCAACATTTCTCAGCGCGGCGAGCTACATTTGGTAGGAGGCGAGCTACATTTCGTAGAATGCGAGCTAGCTATTTGGCTCTGAGCTGCTAGCCATGGCTGAGCCTCCTACGCTGCCTACAGCAGGGAATGCTTTTTTTTGTTGTCTTAGCGACAGTTGAAAGCAATTAGTTGCGAGTAGTTCGCTGCTTTTGGGTGTCAAGCTTTGGCTCTAAGTTTAGAGCCGAGAGCTGTTACTCATGAGCCAAGAACGGGCTACTAGCTCTCGAATTTCGCATCTCTCAGCTTTGAGCTGTGAGCAAAGAACAGAGCCGAGAGCTCCAGGCTCACAGCCCAGAGCCGAAAGCTGTATCTCACGTGCCGAGAGCCGACTGCTGCCCCACGCATCTCTGCTCTCAGGCTTGAGCTGTTAGTAAAGACCTGTGAGCCGTTTGCTGCTCCCGTATCTAAGCTCAGAGCCGAGAGCTGTGCCGTCTGCGAGCTCCAGGCTCTCAGCTTAGAGATGAGAGCTGTGGCTTATGCGCCGAGAGCCGACAGCTACCTCTCGCACCTCTACTCTCAGGCTCGCAGGTAAAGTGCCTTGAGCCGTTTGCTGCTCCCGTATCTAAGTTCAGAACCGAGAGCTGTTTTACTTTACACTTTACTTAGAGCCGACAGCTCTCAGCTTTGAGTTGTGAGACATTTGTGCTCGAACACAGATTTCGAACCCAGAATTGATCACAAATAGTGTCAAAAAAGTCGAAGTAGGATTCTTCTTATCAAAAGTTTCAAGTTCTCTCTTTAGAATGTAAATGTTAGATGGCTCTAGGTCGAGCAGAAAAACCACTGCTTTCGGCGGGCCTTTGAGATTGCAAAAACTCAATTCGAGTTGAGTTGCTCAAGTCAATATAAGAATAGAATTAGATTGTGGTTACACAGGAAACAAAAGATCCCTTAAGATCAATTTTGGATGGCTAGTTTTATCATATCCTGTGAACGATTTTCAGATACATTGGATGAAAATCTAAGATCAATCTAACATTAAATGGATATTATTAATATCCTTTTTACATGATTTTATCCATTTCAAATGGATACCGAAATTATTCAATGGATTATCAACAAATATCTTCATTTTTTTCTGTGTAGGACCTACAATTACGGCAGACGATTGTGCTTTATTGACGGTTTACAAGCGCTGATATGCTCCCCATTTTTCACTTCTCTTACTGAAAAAACACACAACGCACTTCAATTGTCAACTTTGGCTTATTCGTGGTAATCAAAACACGTTTCCTGGCACTGCATATGAACGAAGTACGCCTTATAAACTAGTTCCACTAGCAAACATTCAACAACATGCTCAAATGAGAATGATGTTGTCTGTTTCTGACTGACAAATGTTCATTACGGTTACAAGCGAATGATCAAAGTGGATTGTGATTTGTTTTAATAAACAATTGGGAAAACAGATTTCATCTTTCACAGGTCATGAAGCAGGCCCTCGTGGTGGTCCGTTCACTTTAAAGCTGGAATTCTGAATAATATTTTAACATTCATATTTGTATGTTTTAACGACTTTTATGATAATCAAACCTTCAAGTTTTTGCCGGCTCTGGGTCTCGCTATGTTAGTAAGTAAAAGTAAAATTGGCTCAAACAGCACCACCAGGAGGGCCAGGGCTAAGCTTCTCTCAAACGCTTGGCTATCTCTCGCTATGTTAGTACATAACTTTAAAACAGGAACACCCCACACCACAAAGGAGGTTAGTTGACCGTACAGCTGTTTCATTGGTATCTCTACCAGCGGTCTTCACCTGATACCACAATCAGAAAACAACTCCCTCCTCCTGCCTGCAATGTCATAATCGCTTGGGAACTCCAATGCGACTCAACAGCAAAAACAGACACAACAAGCCAGAGCCGCGAGATCTGTGGCCTTTGTACGTGTGTCTGTCGCCAATGGTCTTGCAAACCTATGTACAAATATAGCGAGACCTAGAGCCGGCAAAAACTTTAAGATTTTAACATTCTATAAAAAGAAGCGCCGAAAATTTTACGTTTACCTTCACTTCACTTCTACCTTTGTTTTCTAACCCTCGATACCATCAGTTGTACCTATTCGATGACATATCGATAGTAAATCGAGGGATTTGGCGAACCAAATCGAAATTCTTTACGAATGTTGTTCCAAATGTACTTTTATTTGGTATAACCAAATACACAGATCGAATGTTAACATTCAAGGTTTCGACTGGTATGACAAAATACACAGAATGAATGTTAACATTGTTACATTGTTATCATTGTTCTGAATGTACATTCATCTGGTGTCACCAATTACACAGAACGTATGTTAACATTCAAGGTTTCGAAGGTACATTCATCTAGTATGACAGAAAACACAAAACGAATGTTAACATTGTGACTTTGTTAACATTATTCTGAATGTACATTCATCTGGTGTGACCAATTACACAGAACGTATGTTAACATTCAAGGTTTCGAAGGTACATTCATCTAGTATGACAGAAAACACAAAACGAATGCTAACATTGTGACGTTGTTAACATTATTCTGAATGTACATTCATCTAGTAAGACAAAATACACATAACGAATGTTAACATTCTAGGTTTCGAATGTGTATTCATATAGTTTGACAAAATACATAGAAAGAATGTTAAAATTGTGACATTGCTAACATTATTCTGAATGTACATTCATCTTGTATGATCAAATACACATAACGAATGTTAACATTCTAGGTACATTCATCTAGTATGACAAAATACATAGAAAGAATGTTAAAATTGTGACATTGTTTACATTATTCTGAGTGTACATTCATCTGGTGTGACCAAATACAAAGAACGAATGTTAACATTCAAGGTTTCGAAGGTGTACATTCATCTAGTATGACAAAATACACAAAATGAATGTTAACATTCTAGGTTTCGACTGTACATTCATCTAGTATGACAAAATACATAGATAGAATGTTAACATTCATAAGTTTCAGCAAATGTGACTCATATTTGTAAATTTACGGCTGAGTTCAGTAGAATAAAGTAGAATTTAGCTAATTTAGAAAATTTTTAGAAAATTTAGTTCTTGTTTTGAGTTGATGGCAACTTAATTTGTGAACCACAATTTGCACTTTTGTGTATATTTAAAATTTCAAATTCCTTGAAATTTCTATGGATTAGACCAAAACGCAGGCTTGATTTCGTATTTGATACGAATTATATTTCATATTCTTCTTAAATTGTTATACACATTTGTTGCCAATTCTATTTAATTTCACAAATATTTCTAAGTTAAAGTAAAATGCTAAGTGTAAACCGGGTATTACAAGCCCGTTTCTATACTAGTTGAGGCTAGTCGCTCAGCCAGACTTACACACACACACACACACACACACACACACTCACACACACATGTACGTATGTAATTTATATCGTATGAGTATGTGAACTGAGTTGAAAGTCAGTAGAAAATTATTCACAAAATTTCAGAGAACTGTCAAACTTTAACTGTATTGTTGTTGTTATTTGGTTTTTTGTTTTGTTGTTAAGAATTTTTTATTATAGTTTTCAATTTATTAACTCGTTATGGGCCGCTGAACATGCGCTTCCGTTTTTTAGTTGATATATTTGTCTATTGTACAACCAAAATCTGTGATGATTGCGAAAACGTTGGTTTTTTTTTTGTTATATTTTTTGTTTGATCTATTTAAAGACCTTCTGTATAAAAATATATGTACATATATAGAGATCTCTGTGTGTGTGTGTGTGTGTGTGTATGTTTGTCCGAAAAACTTTACAACTTTAAAAGAGCAGCATACCCAGCAATGATCACAACAAACGAAATTTGAACTATCCGAGAGCCAAAAAACAAAAAAAAACATAAACAAAACAAAAAAAAAAGACGCCACAAACTGCAACTGTACGCACCGAGAGGTGAAAACAAACTAAAAATAATTCTCACCAAGAGCAACAGCGATCGCCGATCGGCCGCTTAAAGCGAGATATATTCCATTCAACTCGCTCGCTCGCTTACCTGCGCGCTTGGCCTGGCCAGAGCGTAACGTTACGCTCACGACGCTCCCTCCCAACTTGGAGTAGCTGAAACGGTGAGCAGCAGCAGCAGCAGCAGCAGTAGTAGGTGCGCATTCGTGGACGTGGCTAAGCCGCAAAATATTTTCTCTACTAACAATCTGAAAGAGAGAAGCTAATATAACAAGATGAGGGTGACCAGTCACCATTTCGATTTCTCATGTAAAATTACGATAAGAATATTTTTTTCAACTGGTCAACAATTTGTACCAAAAAAAAAAGAAAGTTTTTTTTTTTTTATCATGATCGATGTTAAAGTATGAGTGGAAGGGAAAAGGGCCTACCCGTTTTGTTCTTTGCCTAGTTTACATGGGTGTTTCTCTCCACTGTAAGCAAAAGTCACTGGACGTCGAACCTATGAGGTTCGTAAAGCCATTCTTCAACTAAACTTTTGTTCTTGTTTTTGTTTTCCCCGAATTCAAATATCATTTATAACCCAACGAAACAATTATTTTGACTGTAAAATTTCGAAAAGAATAGAAGAAACAAAATAAGGTATGCGAAATAATTCACCTTACAATCATATAATCCTTGATATATACTAAAGCTGAAAATATATTCAAATATTTTTGTTTTTTCTTTCAACTTAACGAAGTAACAATTCAATTCCAATTCTTAAAATATATATTTATATAAAATATAAAATAATATATTTAATGAAATCTAAATACTTTTTAAAAAATTAAATTTATATTTTTCAGAAAGAAATAAGTGAACTGATAATTTCAGAATATTACGATTTTAATAAGGTTTAGTCACCGTGATTTTTTTAATATAACTAAAAATGTCCTCCATTATTGTTAATAACCTTCAATACACGTCCTAGCATTGAATTAACCAAGTTTCGAAAAATTGATGCATCCAATATAGCCCAATCTACGATAATAGACTTTTTAAGTTCTTTTACCATGTTAACTTGCCTCCCATGCATGTAAACTTTGTTGGAAATTATCTCCCAAAATTTTTCGTTGGAATTAAGATCTGGACCTTTCGCGGGCCACATTAAAACCGATATTTGTTTTTCTTAAGAAAATAGTTTAGTGCGTTTTGAAACGTGGTACGCAGCATTGTCCTGTTGGAATGTCCAAGAATCTCTGAAATATTCTTGTCCATAATTACAAAAACTTCGTCAAATAGTTTGGCATACCTTTCAGAGTTCTTTTTATGTGTTACAAATCATATTGAACTCTTTCCAGTAAAGCCAAATGCAGCTCACACCATAAGCGAACCTCCTTGAAAATTGCGTGACACTCTTACTTGATTTGGCTTCCGTATATCCCGATAATATTGTTGATACCCATCTTGGCCGTCTAAATTAAACTTTTTTCATCACTAAAGATAATACTTTGCCACTCTAAGTCCTAAAACTTATGCATCTCAGCAAAGTGCATACGGGCAACTTTGTGCCTAGGAAGTAATTGACATTTGAGGGTCCTATTTTCATATGAATCGAATTGATCGTCACGTAAAATTTGCTGCACACGACGCTTCGATACTGGAAGAGCTTGTTCGTTGGAAATATGGCCTGCACTTGGGTTTTCTTTAATTCTTTTCTTTTAATTCTTTTTTATCACGTTTTTTCAGCAATGGCGGACGTCCAAAACGAGGTCTTTTTCTGTGATTTTCGGAATCTTTTAAATACTTTTGAATTTTAAAATATAATATCTTCTCGCCATCTCGGAAGCAAATTCCTGTAGCGGCATTCCCATTTCGCGATATGGCGATATTTTAGCTCGCTCTTCATTAGAGAGGTATTGGCTTTCAAACATTCCTGCAAAATTGAACTTAATTTTAGATTGAAATCTACAGATTATGAATCAAACATCACTTTTTTATTAGCTATAACTTATGGCGAAAAATCTCCTTTACGTGTACGAAGACAAAAACTGATAATGTAAGCTCAATTATTTCGTTCTGTAATGCGAGACGCATTAGCTTTTTAATAAAAATAACGACTCCTTATAGTCTTGTGCTTAACATGGTTATTGCAATCATTGAAATTGTCTTAGAGGAAACTAAGCAAAAAAAAAAAAGAAATTTAAAATATGATTAGCAAAGCTCTGGCAGCTGGTCATAAGATTTATAAGGTTACTTATTTCGCATAAATTAAGGAAAATGACATTGGGGTAATTTTTTAGATGTTTTGTCTAAAATAGGATACCGGTTCGGAAAATTCAATAAATCACCTTGCCAATAAGAACCTTACCTTGCCTTGAAAGCTGCAACAAGCTACACAGAGTAAACAAAATCGGCTACACGGCGCGTGTAGAAACGTCAATCCTAAGCGAAACGTATTTCGCCCTGCTAAATAGCACACGCTAAATGTAGAAAACAGAAAGTTACACGTGGCATGCAGAAATACTGCATGCTACATATCGAATTGAAAACTTAAATGCTGCTTGTGCAAAGGCAAAGTCATTTGGCATGTGGCTTTTTTACATGCCGCATGTAGAAATGATCAATTTAAATGCAGCATTTAGAAATACTATAAAAAACATAATGTTTTGAAAATCCCGGTCATAAGGTGTAGAATTCCTACATTTTCATGCAGATTTTGCATATTTTTATACACTTGAAAATTGTATTATAATTTTACCCAGGAGTTTGCAACGCATAGAAGGAATCATCTCCGACCACATAAAGTATATATCGCTCACTTACTTCAACACTGGCATAACTCAAAAAAATCGATTTTGGGAAAAACGCGCTTAAAGTTCTCAATAGATTTAAGCACGAGAAAATAGTTCCTTTTGTTTCCAGTTAATCTAGTAAAATGTTAACAAATAAAAATGATCATTGTAAAAATTTTAAAATATGATGTTTTAACTGAAAGATGAAGGATCTTTGAGCAATATCGACTGCAGGACAACTGAGATATGACGCTCTTGCATTAACATGAAAATGAACCTAAAAAATGATATGGCGAGATATTCTCATATTACATCAAAAGTATAAGAGATATCAATATGAAAATTTTATACAATATAAAACACGATACAGCGAATATTTCTGCATCATTAAGTCAAAAATCGTATTTTTTGAGTTATGCCAGTCTTGAAGTAAGTGAGCGATATATTCTTGATCAGCATGACGAGCTGAGTCGATTCAGCTTTATCCGTCTGTCTGTTTCTACGCAAACAATTCTCTCAGGTTTGAAGCTATCGAGCTGAAATTTTGCACAGTGTCTTCTTTTAGCTGCACGCTGCTAATATGTCAGAACCGACCGGATTGGATGACTATATCCTATAGCTGCCATAGGAACCAACGGTCGGAAAATGGGTCTCAGTAAGAAAAACTTTCTTGTTTTCAATGTTAGCGTCCCCAAACTCAGCGAGTATTAGTAAAAAATGCCTTCAAACAGATTAGCGAAATTTGGTCAAAATTGGATGACTATATCTCATAGCTGCCATAGAACCGATAGGGCGAAAAAGTCGCCTTAGTGAGAAAAACTTTTGTGTTTTCAATGTTAGCGTCCTTAAATTCGGCTTATATCAATATTATACGCTTTCAAACAGATTTGCAAATTTTGGTCAAAATCGGATGACTATATCTTATAGCTGCCATAGGACCGATCGGTCGGAAAATGGGTCTTAGTGAGAAAAACTTTTTTGTTTTTATGTAAATCGTTCTTAAGGTCGTTGATTATTAATATTAAACGGTTTCAAACTAATTTGAAAAAGTTGATCGACATCGGGTGACTAAATCTTATGGTTGCCATAGGACCGATCGGTCGAAAATAGGTCTTAGTAAGAAATTTTTATTGTCTTAATGTTAATGTCCTTAAACTCACTGTTTACTAATTCTATATGTTTTCAAATAGATTCGCAAAATTTGGTCGAAATTGGATGACTATATCTTAAGGCTGCCATAGGAACCATCGGTCGAAAAATGGGTCTAAGTAGTTTTAGTGAGAAAAACTTTTTTGTTTTTAATGATAGCGTCTTTATACTTTCCAGCTATGAATATGATCGGTTTAAACCAAGGCAGCAAACATCTAAAATTTTGCAGAAGTTTCTGTCCGAGGATTCGAACCCGTTGTAAAGTCTAAGGTTTGGTTCTCGGAACGGTTCCTGTACTAATCGAACCCAAGGTTTTGGTTCGAGTCTAGGTTCATAGACATATATTTGATCAGGATAACGCGTCCAGATTACCAAGCTATGTACATATATGAGTCGTAAAGTCGACTGGACCACATTCCTTATTGTTATCATTCATGGGTTTTCTAAAGAGTCTTTCAAAAGTGCCTGGTCTTTGAATTTTTGGAAGCCTCACCTTCTACGTACATACCCAGAGAACATTTTATGAAATTTCTGAACAGAGTTGAGTCCTCTGTCTGATTAAAATAGTCAAAAATTATACTTTTGTCGGGAGAATATGCTGCTTAAGCCGAGAATCTTCTTAAAGAATCATCAGTTTTGACTCAATTCGAGTCATATTTCCAATCATTTGCGAGTCTCTTTCTAGTCGTATTTCAATAAATCACGTTTTGAGCATATCCATGAGTCATTGCCGAGTCTTCTTTAAATCGAACTTGAATTTAATATCATTAATCTTCAAAAGAGCTTAAAAGAGATGCTTCTTGTTAAAATGATCTTCTGTTTTTCTTTCTTCTCGAAATTGCAATATGGATGGGATTTCTAAAAAGCATTTTTAATTATCAACTCAAGCGATTCTGTACTATACTATACATTAGTTTTTTTCGGTCATATTATTGAGAAAACTAAAAAACAAACAACTTTAAACCAAAGAACCATAACCGATATTCGGGCTGCGAATTTATAACATTAGGAATTCCTATGTCTTCGCCGATTGAAAGAGGCTTAAATACCAACTGGATGGTTGTTTGAAGTGTGAACAGCAAAACAAGTCCGCTGATGAGAGAATTTGGTTATTCTCGAAACAGCGATCGTTGTAAGGACATACCCAATTGCTATTCCAAAATGTTGTAATTAATATCTGTTGATTTGTGTTGGTTATAAAGATTTATACTCAACCAAAGACCTTGAGGTAGCCAGTTGTAACTTTGACTAATATCAAAAACAGGTCACTAAACCCCATATACATAGAAAAGATCTTAAGAAATTGACTTAAATGATTGTTTGAACCCAACCTTTTTTTTTTTTTTTGGATATACAGGGGGTTCGGTTCGGGGGCTCAAATATTTGAAGGGTTCGGTTCAGGACCGGTTTGCAGTTTTGGTTTCAACGCAATTTTAGTAAGTTTGGTCAAAATCGGTTGAATATATCGTATAGCTGTCATATAACAAACCAGCAGGCAAATGGTTAAGCTACGAGGGTTTATAAGTAACTAACTTTATTGAATAATACTTAAGCTAACAATATCGTTGAGTCAAACGGAGCGAAGCGGGGCCCCCGGATGGCACACCCGCGCGAGTCGAAGCCAAGCCAGAAACTGCGCGCCAGGGATGGCGCGTGTTGTCGTTCTGCTATCGCGCTAGGGATGGTGCTCGATGAATGGTGTGACTAGAGGTGGCCAGGGCTGCCACAATGGTCAAAGTTGTGGCGCCATCTATTGCTGAGTTTGGGAAATCACTCAGCTAACAATGTTCAAAGCGACAATTAAATTGTTGAGTAAAACTCATTAAAAACCTTAATTGATATTAATTATACCAGCTGCAAGTTAGCTTTACTCTATTTTTATAAGCATAACTTAAACAATCGACTTAATTCATTTTTTAGAACCGAATCTCTTTTACAAAGCGATGAGGGCAATAGATTTAGAAAGTCCGGTCTATGGTCCGGTACCGAACCGAATCAGCTCTGCGTGGTTCGTTTCCGGAACGGTTTGCAGTCTTGGTTGAGACCAAATCTATTGTTAGTTTATTTTTATTATGCTCTGGTTGAGCTGCAAGTTGTTGAGGCGTTGCTATAGCTGAACTATTGTACGCAAACGTGTTACCCATCACAACAAACCTATTTTCATGTTTGCGGATCCCATTGATAGTCTTTTTCAATATTTACTTTCTCACGCACCTTAATTTTGTATATTAACTAGCTACTCGCCCACCCGGCGTCACTTGCTTCCTAAGAATTGTGTGATGACAACAAGTTTCTTTCACAAAACTCTTCTAAAATTGAGGATACTGTTGTGAGAGAGTTTGTACACAAGTTTGAAGTGTCTGAAAATTGCTTTTCATATTTCAACTAAAGAAGAAACTAAAGCTACCTTTCATAATTCATATTTATTACTATTTATTTAAGAGATATGGATCTGAACAAACTCATGATCCGCATCAATCTAATGCGGAGTTGGTCTTAAACCAGTAAAAATATTACCTGTACAAAAAAGTTGAATGAGAATTTTTTTCAAGTTTGACGCTTTATTGTGAAAACTTTGTTACAAATTCATTTTTCAAAGTATTGTCCATCGCTAGTCATTACTTTTTCCCATCCCATAGCATCTCGAAAAAACGATGCGTCGTCTGATGCTATCCACGAATCGATCCAACTTTGGAGTTTTTCAAAAGAGCGAAAATGATGATCCTGAAGGGCATGCATCATCGACGAAAACACATAGTACTTCGGAAGGGGCAATGTGTGGGCTATACAGCGGTTGGGGTGGGTCTCATGGTCTGTTTTGACCGGCTGCACAACATGTGGTCGAGCTTTTTCATGTTGCAAAATTACCTTGTCGTGCCTTTGCTCGTATTCTGGCCGTTTTTACTTCAATGCTCGGCTCAAACGTATCAATCGAGTTCGGTAGAGTTGCCCTGATTTCACCCGGTGGATGAGAGTAATGGTACGCATATGTTGTGGGGAAAAATAGACAGAAAAGATTAGAGTGGAAAAATTTTTGAAAGTAGAAGGGGGGGGAGTGTGTAGAGTAGAGGGTTAAGGTGTTGTGAGCGAGTTCGAGTCATCCAGGTCCAACCCGAGGAATATTGCTGCGTGGACCGGGTTTGTCCAGAGGTGTGTTGTTGTGAGTTGTGTGGGGGCAGCTGGGCAGTGGAAGAGGTGATTAGTGTCATGCGGAGATTGCCCGCATTTGGCACACTCGTCAATCACTGCCTCGTTTATTCTGGATAAGTAGCTGTTTAGCGTCGCAGAGTACCCCAATGTTGTCCGGGTGCTTCTGGGCAGGGTTTTTTCAGCATCGCTGATGGGGGGAGGTCTGGGTTTCCTCGTGTAGGTGGTCCACTTGAGCCATGGTGAGGCATCCGGTGATGGTGCGGAGTGCAGCATTCTGGGCACGTTGGAGATTTCCCCATTGTGTGTCACTGATGGCTGCTGTCCATGCTGGTGCCGCGTAGTCGCACTGCACACGGCCTATGGCCTTGTACGTGACCAGCAGGGTCTCTTTCTCCTTTCCCCAGGAGCTACCAGCTATTGCCTTGAGTGCCCGATTCCTTTCCCTTACTTTGCGGGCCGTCTTATCCGAGTGCCTCGCAAAGAAGAAAAGGTTGTCAAAAGTCACTCTCAAAATTTTTGGGTATTTGATAGTGGGAATTATGCCTCCGTCCGTGGGGAGAGAGACAGGTTTCTACCAGCCAGGTATGCAGAGACTGTTGGGAGGTAGGAGTTTAGACTCGCAACTTACCTTATTGTAGTCCCTGTCCGATCCTAGGATGGTGCAGTCGTCTGAATAACTGACGAGCTTGAGTTCCGGAGATGGTGTTGGCATTCCAGAAACATAGAAGTTGTAAAGGAGTGGGGAGAGGACTCCACCTTGGGGGACTCCTTGTTTCAGCCTCCTATATTTGGATTTTGCTTCACGGAACTCAACATAGGCCTGCCGACCTGTCATATAGTTTGCCAATTAGCGCTTGATTGTGTTCGGGAGCGCGGTGCCTTTGATGTCCCGGAGTAGGATGGCATGGTTGACAGTGTCGAAGGCTTTTGACAACCAACACAGTGCGTTTGTAGGGGCTAGGAGAGTTTAGCCCGTCTGCGATGGCGGTGGTGATTTCGCAGAGCGCTGTGCTGGTGCTACGGCATTTCCTGAAACCGTGAGGTGATCTTGGAGTATGGCAGGGCCAGTGCTTCCAGAATTTTTACTGCTGGTGCAAGCAGCGTGATGGGCCTGTATGAGGTGCCCAGCTCTGATGGCTTCCCTGGTTTTTGGGACAGGTAGGATTTTACCTGTTTTCCATATGTCAGGAATGATCAGGCTGGACATGCTGAGGTTGAAAAGCTTGGTGAGGTATTCCACACCATTTGGGCCGAGCTTCTTGAGCATGACTGTGGCGATACCGTCAGGTCCCACAGCCTTGGAGGTTTTGGCAGCTTTGATGGCAGCTACCATCTCCTCTGCAGTGAAGTCGGGTGCCTCAGTATCACGTGGGAGTTTGCGGATTACGGATTGCTCACGTCCTTTGGATGTTCCACAAATTGCCTGTTGAATCCTATCGCGCAACTCTCAGCAGTGAGTTTGGGCACGCCTTGGAAAGCTATGGCGGCCAGGTCTTGTCGCTTGGGGGCTGATGTTATGCTCCTGATAGTTTTCCAGAGTTTGGCGGTGCCCATCTCACACTCGTCCAGGTGAGCAAGCCATTTGTCCCTCCTATGCTCATTTACCATCCTTGTGATGTCCCGATTTGCCTCTTCTGCTGGGTTTATGGCTCTAATGTCGTCACGCATACGAGCCTTTTCCGCGGCTTCTGAGGGGAAGCCGGGGCGAATTCTAGAAATTCGCCCAGCAGGGATGTGGCGCTTACCCTCACAAGTGAGGATTTTTCGGAAGGTGACTTCTCCAGAGGTGACATCAGTGGGGGCACGAGTTTGGTCGAACATGCTCTCCGTGTGTGCTGTGTATGTTTTCCTCTCTGAGGACACAAACTCTTCTTCACCATGTAGGGTGAGGCTGATGGGCAGATGGGGTCGGAGTTGAGGGCGTTGTCGACGTTCCACTCGGTGATGGTGAGGAGGTTTGAGCTGACGATGGAGATGTTGGGGGAACTGCTGCAGTTTGGTGTTATCCTGGTAGGCTGGTCTAGGTTCACGCTGTCGAAGGAGCTGTGATTTCACCCGGTTGTAGCAGTTCATAGTACATCACGTCCACCATTAATATTCGGTTTTGTCGTCAATTTAGCTTATTCTTCTCGTTCTTTTCACTCATTGTAAAAAAAGTTGCACTTTTTGTTCAGTGATTTTATTTATAGTAACTTTTCTCTCAGCTGTTCTTTTTGATTGTTTTCTTGTCCAGTTGTCTAACCGAATGAAAACAACGAGGAATCTGCGGGAATCTTCCAGCAAACTGGAATTGAGCTCGTTATAAAGGATCACCGGTATATCAGCGCCAGTATGTTAAATCTAGCTAGCTGTCTCAAAATGCCTAGGATACAAGTCATCGGTGATTACATTCTACATGCTTCTAATTTAAATCGAAACGGCAAGTAAATAAATGTGTGTGTGTGTAATGTAATGAGTTCTGAATAAAGTTGAGTGTCATGGGGTTATTTACTAAATGTTTAAACTAGCAAGTTTTTAGCAGGCTCGAGGTCATATTATGTTTGCACATATATCACAAAAGGAGGCTGTTTCAGGAACCTTCCGGTCCCATTCATCAGCAGTCTTTGCCTGTCTACTGCAAGTAGTAAGTAAATGTTTCGATTTTTATCTAAATATCATTCTATATCCTAAAATATAGATCAAAAAGAAAGACTTTATAATTTCAAATAAAGCTTTGCATTCAAAATGTAAACCATGTACACTTAAAAGCAAAGCTTTTCCATCGCCATAGACAACTTAACTTAATTATATTTTTTTCTTTTTTTTTTTTATGATCTTTTTGTTTTTGCTTCTCTTCTTTGGCCCTCGAATTGCAAGACTATCGAAAGGTCTTTTTGTTGTTGTTTGCTTTTATTGTTTCAGCAGTTAATTCAGTTATTTCATTAGTAAAATGTTAAATAATATTTGCCAACTGAAGCATTACAAATAAAGTTGCCGCAAATGAGCATAACTTGACAAAAAAAAAAAAAACGACAGAAAACGTAAACCAAATTGAAACCTCAAAAACCGCCCACAGTTCTCATGGGATGTCAAATGTATTAATCTCTGCTACTTCCCACATAAACTAGCCAAAAACTTTCATTTAAGACACGCTAATCGGTAGCCCCCCCTTCCAAGTGGAGTTACAAGAATCGCTTTCAAATCCAAGCAAACAAAACTTTTCTCAAACCAAACCAAAAGCCACCGTCTTACGTACGGTACCATCGACCAGACCATTGAATTAGGACAAGTATGGGAACATAATCAACAAACAAATACTAAAAGCCAACAGTCGACGGACATAAGTCGCTTGACCATGCCAATTAATAGAATTAAACAGAACACAGCTTTTACTGTACTCCAGTTTTAGTACGGGTTTTGTCGACTTTTATTTCTTTCGTAAATATGTACTCAGGTTCGGGTTGTGAACTAGCCAGCAAAAAAAAAAAAAAAACAACAACAACAAAAAACAAGCCATTTTACGTCAACAATATGCAGCAGCGCGCAGTGGCCACTTTACCACGAGGGTAAACGGAAAAGTTTATGATACAAACAAATTCAAAGCCCAAAACGTGTGAATGGATGGATTTGGGCACTTGAATTTGAACTTGTATCTTAAAAGAACACAAATATAGCCGGCTCGAGGTCCGAAAAAGTTGCGATTGCTTACAATTGTAAGCAACTTGTGCATTGCACACCAAAAAGAGCTGGTTAACTATACAGTTGCATTTCAAGAACCACCCGGTTCTATCTTCAGTAGGCTTTTTGTTAAAGAATGCATGATTTGGCTTACAATCATTACTTTAATCAGTTGGGAACAGCAAAAAGCAATGAAAGCATTTGCTTTCATCTGATTGGTAGTTATGCTTGAGCTTTTAGGCTGAACTTTTTAGCTTAGAAACTGCCTCGAGCCAGCTAAACTCGATAATTTAACATTCTAGAGGTCACCTAATAAATTGCATATTACAAATAAATATAAATCAACGTAAGTTAATTGATTAACAGGTCCGGCATTTCATGGCTAAACTATGCACACGAAACTTTAAAGCTACTTCAAAATTTCGGCATTTTCGAAAGCCCGTAGTAATGAAAATGTATCAAAAGATTCTCTGGAATCGGTTTAACATTTAAAAGATTATCTTTTAGACGTTATAGGCTACAAATTCCCCTCGAACGATGAAAATGTAATTTTTCGCTCGCTCAAGATATTTAACAATATAGACAAACTGAAGGCAAAAGAATTGGCTTATTGGATACACAATTTCAAGAAATTCTAAAGATCTTTCTGTTGTTAAATTTGAAATTAACAAACCTCAATTTTCGCACTAGCGAAAAAGTTCATAATCGCTTCTATCTAGGTATAGCCGATAATTATAAACCTGTAAGCAAGGGTTTTATCCATTTCACCATTTACACGGCTTTACTATTTACACACGGTTTACCATTTACCATGTCTCTGTACGGTTTTGTCTCTTCAGGGTTTGTCAATACGGGGTTTTACCTCTGTCTCTCCGCCTACTTCATTTCTCTCGTCCATTTCATAGATACAGTGTGACCATCATTCGATTGCCATACCTTTACACTAAAATATCGACCTATTTATACAAATTGGCGGTTATTTTCAAATAATTTTAAGGACTACAATCCATAGAAATATTATTATAAAATTTGATCAACATAGAAGGAAATGAGTCTGCGGACAAACTGGCCAGAATAGGTACCACCATCGAACTTCCTTCAGAGAAGAGCACTAAAGGGATGCCTATGGCAACATATAAGCTTCACACACAAGAGCTGAAACATTTCGGCTCGCTACGGTGGAAAAATCTTTTCTCCTGCGCTGTAGAGAGACTTACGTGGCCAACATTCATAACGTGGATAACATATCACTACGGGTGGGAACAATCACGGGTCACTGTCCTATTGGCAGACAGGCAGCACGCCAAGGCGTCACTCACCACGACTTCTGCAGAAGTTGCAAATGCGAAGAAGAGGTGGAAACAACACCTTCTCTGCCTTTGCCCCGCTTGGAGCAGAAGGAGACTTAGAACACTTGGTCAGCCTCTCCTACTCAACCTCTCGGAGACATCTGGGCTAGAGATCCCAGATCTACTAAAATTCATTCTGTTCACACAATGGTTCAGTACCGAGGACCCCCCTCAGTCAGAATCATTTCCGACCCCATAAAGAATATATATATTCTTGATCAGCATCAATAGCCGAGTCGATATAGCCATGTCCGTCTGTCTGTCTGTCCGTCCGTATGAACGAAGAGATCTCAGATATGGTAAGAGATAGAGGTTTGACATGTATGGGACATAAACTTCTAATACTTGCATGGAGATCAAGTTTATTTTCAATTTTTGCCACGACCCCTCCCGCCCCCCGCCAATTCGGAAAAACGTAATTTCTCCCACAGTTTTAAAGAAAGATGGTTCGTATATTTTAGACTTATTTAGTAATCAGTATTATTTAACGATTTGCCGAAAAAATGATAAAGATCGGATAAACGATAGTCGAGCTATAAGGAAAACAAACAATGTTGATGGGTAGCACTGGCCGCAACGGTGATGGGCAGCACTTCACACACTTTATGGCTTTTTTTGCCACTTCGCGTGGCTTCTAAACAAACTTTTGAGGTACAAAGTAGGTTAAAGTCGGGCTTGACCGACTTTCTTTCTTGTTGTGAATAGGAATAATGTATGACTCCTTCCAGTAGTTAAGGATATCACCAAGGCAAGACGCACACAGTGCGTGTAGTGCCACTGCGGGGCTGGTTTAGGACTTTACACAGTTTGTGTGGCGCCACAACGACGTTGGGTAGTATTTAACACAGCTTGCGGCAATGGCTATTGCTTCGCACAGTGCGTGTGGCGTCATTGCGCCAATGGGTAGTACTTCACACATTTCGTTTGGCGCCACAGTGCCAAATGAAAGTACTTAACACAGTTTGTGTCAAAGGAAAGTACCTCACACGGTTTATGTGTCAAAGAAAAGTACTTCGCATAGTTTGTATGGCGCCATATTTAAAAGCTTTTAGTTGTATAAAAACCTTTGGCAGGTACAGAGTGCATTACAGTCGGGTTTAATCTACTTTTCTACTTGTTTGAGGTTGTTGTTGTTTGACAAATGGTTTTCTTTCCATCAGCTCCTCTACTTTTCTTACTTCTGCCCTCGCAGCAAAATTGTGTAAAGCTCTGCGATTGCGCAGCTTGTATTTCGCGTCGGCAACAATGCCACAATGACAAACAGCCAAGCGGACCAGACCAGCCCGAGCAACCAGCGAACCGACCACCGACCGACCAACCAATCAACCTTATGGTGACGGCGGCGGTTGTATTCGTCGTCGTCGTCGTCGTCGTCGGTGCACACGCGCACTACTCTACGAACTTCTGTAACTGAAACGCCAGCTGGAAACCAGTTATAAGTCAACTTTCATTCCAAGCAGACGTGTCAGGCGCATATGTACGGATCGCGGCGGTTTAATTTGGCACCAGCGAACTTCGTCTCCGAGTCCGTTAATAATACTACATGCACATTGCTGCTGCACATGAACCAACATAACCAACACAAAGGTTTCTTTTCCTTATTATTTTTCTGTTTTTTGTTGTTTTTTTGAGTGCTCCGAGTGGTCACAAGTGAGTGAGAAGTTTGACATCCCATTTGGACAGGAGGCAGATAGAAGTAAATGCTTGACACCAATAGCCACAATCGGGAGCAGTTTCGGTGCGTTGTGGATACTTTCTCATGTGGTTTCAATTAGCGTTTTAATCATAATAAAAAAAAGAGATCTAAAAATGAGACTATTAATTCCTAAACCTTGAAAGTATTTTGGCTGTGTGCTCTGTTTCTCCATTCGTGCTGGGTCCTCCTTCTACGGAAGCCTTGCAAACGACTAACTTTTACTTTTCACACACACAACACACGTATTTCGGTTGATTGAACAATCGACCAAAGCTTCACTTGGGTCGAAATGGCGAGGAAAGCCTTTCTGTGCGTCTTGCTTCAGTTTCATTAGCTTTTCCAGCTACGGAGGAGTCATTGGCCCGGCACAAAATTGTGGATTCCATTATCAACGTTATTAGTATTACAATATTGTGTGTGTGTGTGTGTGTCCGTGTTTATTGCAGTGCATAATTATGCGGAGCTGCCAAATCGCAAATTCAATGTGAATGCAAAGTGAAAATCTAATGAACGTCACGCCATATTTATACATCACAATATCATAATAAATATATATATATATAAATAAAACACATGCACATGCTGTTCACATAAATCATACACCTCAGTGTATGCATAAATTAATCTCTGGTGATGCTGCAACTGTAAAGCCCCCAAGCTAATCAAGCCCCAAACAACACTGCATCACCATCATCATCATCAACAGCCGCAGCCGCATCCACAACCGCCCGGAGCACACATCATGTTTGCCCGCCAGCAGCTACCATTGGTAGCTTTAGAAAGAGCCATGACTTTTTCAAAATCAATGCCCCTCATCACAATGCTGCTGCTGTTAATGCTATGCACAGCCGGAAATTGTCAAAGTAAGTTCACCCAACAACAGCAACAGCAAAACCCAAACCAAAACCAAAACCAAAATTATTTCGATATGACAACCTCAACTAACCTGGTCAACTATAAGGTAGAAAGTGTTGTGGCTACTCACACAATAATTGGTCTTCCGCCTTGGGTTGCAATAGAAACTAATGCAGGTCAATTTTACTAATAGAAATAATTAGGAAATTAGTCTTTGAAGGTTCAACGGAATGAAATACGTGCACTTTTTAATCAGCCCTCATCAAGTTTGAACAAAGACAACGGAAAGAGAGAGTAACGGGGTCAATTTAGGGGCCAGCATTCCCACTAAAATCAAACTTTTTATATATATAATATTCTAAATAATCGTGAAGTAAATAACGTGACAACTAACTTGTTGTAATTGGGGGGAGTGTCCTGGAAATCTCTAGAGATTTGGGCCCTGGAACCTCAAGAGATTTCATTTGTGTCCAATATAATAGTCCATCTCCTCAAACAGGGTTGCATCTCTAGCCAAAAATATTTCCCATTTTCTAGTTAAGAGTTAATTTGATGATAAATTTATATATTTGTTGATTGTGTTATATGTTGTATGATGCATTTATAAAAAATTGTATAAAGTTGCGTCATATTCTGCAATTATTGGCAGCTCTAAGCCCGTTTGTTGTTACATAGATGGCGCCAGCATAGATAGCTGAGGTTGAGTGACAAGTTGGTTTTGGTTGATATGACAGCCCTCGGTTGATCTGGCGAACAAATATTGAAAAGCAATAAATCTGCATTGAAAATTCTGCTAACCGAGTACTTTTCTCGTTTTTAGACAATAAATTTAGTAAATAATATAATTGAAATTAAAGAGGAAAGCTAACTTCGGCTCGACCGAAGTTTATATACCCTTGTAGCTTGTTTAATTTATATAAATTAAGGTTTTAAATGATTTTCGTCGAGCATTCTTAGCTGAGTTATTTTCCAAACTCAGCAATAGATGGCGCCACTACTTTGACCATTTGCTTGCCAGTTTGTTATATGTCAGCTATACCATATAATCATCAGATTTTGACCAAACTTCCCAAAATTACGTGGAAACCGATAATATTCATAACTGGAAAGCTTAAACACCATTGAAAACAAAAAAGTTTTTCTCACTAGAACTACTTTTTCAACCGATCGTTCCTATGGCAGCTATGTATATGCTATAGTCATCCGATTTGGATTAAACTTTGCAGTAGCATATAGTATTGATCAGTAACAAGTTTGAGAGCGATAGCATTGAAAACAAAAAAGTTTTTCCTACTAAGACTTTTTCTCTGAACTAACTTTTGTATGGCAGCTATACTATATAGTTGTCCGATTTTCATAAGACTTGATGGAATTATGTAAAATCATAGAAAACTAAAAAATGCAAGGTTGGTGGCATTTGCATTGAAAACAAAAAAGTTTTTCTCACTAAAACTAATTAGTGAGTTTAGCTGGCTCTAGGTCCGAAAAAGTTGCGTTTGTTCACAACTGTAAACACCAAAAAGAGCTGGTTGCCCATACAGAACTGTTTCATCGTTATCCCTAACGACTCTTCAGTAGGCTTTTCGCTGAAGAAAGCATGATTGCCAACTGCCTCTCCATACAATCCTTGCTTAGATCAGTTGGGAACTGCTAAAAGCAATGAAAGAAATGTGCAGCGTATTTGTACCAAAAGGCTTCGTGCAAAGTTTGGTTAAGAAAGCTTTTAAACTGACGGAGGAGGAGATAGCATAAAAAAAGACGAAAGTAGTAAAACTAAAGTAGGAAAAACTTTTTTGTTTTCAATGCTATCGGTTCTCAACTTTGGACTGATCAGTATTATATGCTACCACGCAATTCTGTTTGATGCAAATCGGATGACTAAAGCGCATAGCTGCCATAGGAACGATCGGTCGAAAAAGGAGTTCTAGTCATGAACCCTTTTTGGTTTTCATTCGTAGCGTACTTTATGCTTTCCACACTGAAAGAAAAAAGGTTAGTTTTTGATGATCCTCAGGAGGATTTTTCGATATCCATTTGGACTGGATAATTAACTATCCTTTTTTGGGATCGACTTTAAACGGTTATCGGTTCTCAAGAAAAAATTTATATCGGTTCCGGTTCCGGTACTTCATTTGAAACAGTTTATTTCGGTTAACGGTTCCGGTACCGGTTCCGGTATTAAGCTCTGGTCACGTCGCATAAAATTGGTAATGCCCCTATCCAGAAATATAATGCAGCTTACATTTCCAAAATTAGTTTTGCTCGTCCAAAATGATTATGTACTGAATTTTTCTACATCTCTTTCCCAAACGCGAGAGATTTGAAACCAACCGAAAGAGATTTCAGGTACACCGAGAATTGCTTTTGTTTTCTAATTTGGTTGGAAGAGATATAGATATATGGAAGAGATAAGATATAGATGTAATAATTCTGAGCCAAACCGCACTGAAAACTGCCAAAGAAAACGGTCCGGTTCGGTGCATTTCATCTTTAACAGAAAGATATTTGTTGATTTGGAAATTAATATAAGAAAATCCCTTTCAGAATAGTTTTTTTCTACACAGGGAAACAAAAAGATTCATTTGGGATTGATAGTTTTTTCATATACTTTGGACAATTTTCAGATACATTGGATGAAAATCTAAGATCAATCTAACATTTTATGGATATTATTAATATCCTCTTTACATTATTTTAACTAATGCACTATTTTAAATAACCAAATAGATACCGAAAATATCCAAGGAACCAGACGGATGGGTTGACTATAGCATATAGCTGCCATAGCAACTATCGGTCGAAAAGTAGTTTCAGTTAAAAAAACTTTTTTGTCTTCAATGCGATTTCGTATTTCTCCTCGTATTTCTAAGTTTTCTATGCTTTTTCACAATTTCACCAAGTTTGATGAAAATCGGTCAACTATATAGTATAGCTGCCATACAAAAAATAGTTCCGAAAAAAGTCTTGGTAGGAATTTGTTTTCAATGCTATCGCACCCAAACTTGTTACTGCTCAAAATTATATGCTATCGCACAATTCTGCCAAGTTTAATCCAAAATCCATAGGCACGATTTGTCGAAAAAGGTAGTTTTAGTGAGAAAAACTTTTTTGTTTTCAATGTTAGCGTCTTTATACTTTCCAGTTAAGAATATTATCGTTTTCCACACAATTTTGGAAAGTTTTGTCAAAATCTGATGAGAATATATGGTATAGCTGCCATATAACAAACTGGCAAGCAAATGGTCAAAGTAGTGGCACCATTTATTGCTGAGTTTGGGATCAGTGTTGCCAAATCAGCTTTTTTCCCGTCATTTCTAGCTTTTTTTAAAACCGTATTGCGGGAAAAATTTGGAAACAGCGGGAAGCGGGAATTCTGGCGTTTTTAAAAATGATTTCGGCTTTTTTTCAGCTTAAAGCAGGGCATCCACGAATTTGTTGTGCTCGACGAAATGTTCGTCGTTAGTGGAGGTGTTTCGTGACTTTTTGTTCGCAGAGAATAGAAACGTTTCTATTTTGCGTGTGTTCGTGCGAACATGTTCGTCAATGGATGGGAACAAGTGAGCGAACATCATTTGTGAAAAATATTTGTAGAGTGAACACGTGCCCAAATGAGCAACGAAATGATGAAATAGTGCTTTAAGCTAATTTGTATCGCCATCTAGGCCATGATTGTGTTAGTTTTCGCGCCATTTTTTCATGTTTACTCGTTGAGATTTTCAAGCAAATGATGTTTGTGAGAGAAATGTTTTCCTGGTTACAAAATTTGTTCGTCGAACAAATTCGTGTGTGGATGCCCTGCTTTATTTTTATTTTGGAGTCATTTGCTAAACTTATAGGCAAATCGACAGTTTTTCACCTCTGTCAGTCATTTATCGACCCTAATTGCCACATCTTTGACAAAAATGACACAAGTTGTCAAACAAAAAAGTCGTAGACTGGCTACTGAACCCGGAGTTTAAGGCTTGACTCCGAAAGAATAAATCTGATACCTTTTGAGATACCTCTGCAGTTGTTGCAAATGCACAACATTCTACCTTCAAAAAAAAGCAAAGCATTGTTTTTAGAAGTATTCTTCGTAGAAGATATTGAAAAACTACAATGAAACTAACATTTTTGGAGTTAGGTAAATGCTTCCTAGGACGCTGGAGGTAATGAAAGAATTTTTGAGTTAGCTTCGTTTGCGATTCAGATGTTGTCAGCCTGGCGATGAGTAGCCAGAGAGACTTTGGCGTTGCTGGAAGGCACAAGGCGGCCATTTCCAATAAGTTGTTTTAGCCGAATAAAAACCGAATAAAAAGCAGAAAAAAGTTTTGAAAAATTTTCATTCGTTTTCATTTTAATACCAAAAAAACCGTGTACCAAAACAATTGCAAGTACTAGGTGGATACGGGTTATGTCAACATGCGAAATGCTGCGTCGATTATAAGGTCCTTCCTAGTTTCCTTAAGCTAATAGGCACAACTGTGGCCTACGGTAAAAATGAGGACGAGAAACTTCATCACTCTGATGATATATGAAATATGTAATTGCATAAATAATAAGAAAAGACATGCGCTTTTTTCCAGCTTTTTTGTTGTCGAAAAATACAGCTTCTTTTTCCTCTCCATCCCGCCGAAAACGGATTTTTTTGCTTGGCAAAAGTTGGCAACACTGTTTGGGATATAACTCAGCTAAGAATGTTCGACGAAAATAATTTAAAACCTGATGAATATAGCATATCATATAGCATAGCTGTCATAGGAACGATCAACTTTTTTGATCCTTTGCTGCCATATGTTAGTAGGTGTGCCCTGTTGCATCTCTCAACTCTAGAAAATCAAAGTACTATTGCGTCATTATTGTTTCTGAACGACCTTGTTTTAGGTTACATTAATTGTCCTATCAATCAGAGGGACAAATACTGAGAACATTATACAAAACGCTACCAAAAACAGTGCATAAACGGTTTTTCTCATTTGTAGTGTAAAATGTTCTCAATCCAAAAAAACAATCTTTTGAGAACTGCTGGGAACAAAATTTGATTGATTTTGGATAAGGTTATAAGCGGATCATCACATTTTGGAGCTTCGGAGGAATAAGTGAACGGAGACATATCTCTTTGGATTGGAAGGGAGACACTCTTAGGGTACAAGCGATGAATTTACTGCTGTTCCGCCCATATTCCATAGGATCAGAAACATTGCTGTACAACAAATTTAAACGACTAACCACTTACTCCACCCTACTTGGCTCATTAAAGTCAGAGTCCGGCACGTCTCAGTCTTCAGTGTATTGAACAGGGCTCTGCGGCAGCGACGTCGACACACCGACAGTATACGAGCTTATACTGCTCTCTTTTGCAACAACAAAGATGAGCTAAATGAGCGCGCTCTCGCGTAGCTAAACACACAAACGCAACGCCAACGAGAGCGTAAGTTAAAGTCGGCTCTAACCGACTTCGATATACCCGTTACTCATGGAAACAAATGTTTAATAGCCTTACTGTATGCCTGAGGTGGGTCAGCCGAAAAGTATGCAACATTTTTTAACTCGTCTCTCTCTCTCTCTCTCTCTCTCTCTCTCACTAAGATTGCTGCTGAACGCAATGCTTAGGTTATGAGTGGGGTGGGTGGTGGGTGTTAACTGATCGTTTTTTGCTCATAACTTGAGTATCGTTCATCCGATCTTTATCATTCCTTCAGCAAATCGATAAATAATTTTAAGAACTAGATATCTCTAGAAAGTACGAACCATCTATCATCAAAACTGTAGGAGATATGACGTTTTTTCCAAATTGCGGGGGCGTGAGGGGGCGTGGCAAAAATTGAAAATAAACTTGATCTGCGTGCAGACAATAGGAGTCTACATTTCAAATTTGGTTGCTCTAGCTCTTCTAGTCTCTGAGATCTAGGTGTTCATACAGACAGACGGACGGACGGACGGACGGACAGACGGACAGACGGACATGGCTATATCGACTCGGCTGTTGATGCTGATCAAGAATATATATACTTTATATGGTCGGAAATGATTCCTTCTGCCTGTTACATACATTTGCACGACTTTAGTAGACCCTTTTACTCTACGAGTAACGGGTATAAAAATGAGCATGTGTGTTTTGCCGGCCCCTGATTTAAGTCACTCTTAGGTACAAGCTATGGATATACTGCTGCTCCGCCCATATTCCATCGGATCGGATGTAGAACAAACTTCAACAACCAACTACTTACTCCACCCTACTTGGTTCATTTAAGTCATTCATAAAAACGCAGCAAAATTGCTTCGAGCTTGACTGGGAATCAAATCCTGAATCTTGTGCACTTTACGAACAACGTATAGAATGGCGTACTAGCACATTCCGCTATTGCCTACGTTTGCTTCAGTGTGCTGGTTGAGTCGAGTACAACTTTACTCATTTCAAGAACATTTGTTCTTAGTTTAAGTTGAAGGCAACTTATTTTCTAAGCAGGATTTTTGCCTTTATAAAGAAATCTTAGATCCAAACCAACTATTGCCTTCGTGAGCCTACCAACTATTCCCTTCATGAGCATATATGTGGAGAACAATCCGGGATTAGTTTTATAATCAAGAAATGATTGAGGATTCCATATAATCATCCCTTCTAAGTCTCACACTTTTCTACAATGCATCAGTTGTTTACAGTTGTGAACAAACGCAACTTTTTCGGACCTAGAGCCAGCTAAACTCACTAATTTTCTAGTTTCCTCTAATTGTAGACAATCGCACAACATGCCATAATGCTTGGCTTTTGTTAGTCCAGCGAAAGTTTGGTCATTCTGGCAATTCTTGCCACTTGTCGTCAGCCGTATTTGTGACATTCTTACTTCACCAGAGTTTCACAAACAGACACAAGTTCACCAGTCTGAACTGAGATACGTGATTGAGTTTGAGCATTTCACTGGTTGTTACGAGTCTAAAAACATTGCGCCCTCCTACGTGCAGAGTATATTGAAATCCCGTTTACGTTTGGTGTTTGGCGTTTAACGTTTGCCTGCTGCTGCCGCTGCTGCTGCTGCTGCTGCTGCTTGTGATGTTGTCATAACGGCACTCGAGCCACCTTTCTATCACACACAAGTCGATCGCTTGGACGCCCGCCCTATTTACCCATAAAGCTACATTTTTGCATTCTGTGCTGAGCCACAGCTCGTCGCATACAAATGCGATCCGTGCCACGCCCTCGAGCCACCCTTCTCAGTCTCAGCTGGGAGAGAGATATGTATCATAAACACCGGTAAAACCGGATGAATGCGATTTGAGACTCATAACAATAACAGCTTTTCGGCTGTTGGGCATAAATAACATCATCGGAGCTTGGCGGCAACGAAAACCTGACGTCAAACAGCTGCAGCCGCAAAGCATCGCCGCAGCCCAAGCCCAAGGAATAGACATATGCAAAAAAAAAAAACAACAACAAAATTCCCGCGCATGCGCGTTGGCTTTCAGCCTTTTGTTGCAGATCATAGGCCATGCTTTGAGGCAAAAAAATAACGAGGTCACAGCCCTCTCTGGCTCTGCTGCTCTCCTTGGAGACAGATGGCGCAGTGTCGTTTATTTCCTGCCCTTTTTAGTCAGAAAAAAAATTCAAATTTTAGCACCTGGGAGTGGTACACGGAGAGAAATTAGAAGATTGGTATCAAAAGCTTAATTATGATACGATTCCAGAACTTGCATCAAAATTTAAAACAAAACAAAAAAACGGTATAAGCAATAATATTTTATGATCCAAAGGAGAATGCAAATTGATCAAAGAAAATACTTATAACAGTACATAGAAAAAAAAGGATACTGATTCGTAGATAGAGGTTTCTAATCATCTAGAGATATTTATCGATTTGCTAAAGGAATGATAAAGATCGGATGAATAATACCTAAGCTATGATGTACAATGCGCAGTACGTTCAAGTGGCTCATGCGACACCAAGCCGAGGCTTGTCACGCGCGAACCCCAGGCAAATTTCCAGCCCACCTCCCGCCCAACCGACCGAGCGGCGCAGCCACTAACGTGTGACACGAAATCGCGAAGGAAAATCATAAAGTAATGTTAACTACGGACTAAATAAGTTGAAATAATAATTTTTAAAACAGGAAAAGAAGCTTCCGAGCAAATTATTCGTTGCGTTTATTGTAATCAGCACAGAGTTAGCAACACGAAACGGTTTTTAGTCTATGTATAAAGATTACTCCAAGCATAACCCTACGGTTAATAAGGGAGGGAAGGTTAATCAATACAACTCTACTACACTGAGAAAATAATTATAATTTTAAAACGAGACGAAACGGTGTCAGAATTCGACAGAGACGAGTTAATATTAAACCAAGATTATGTTCGCCATTTAAATCTTAATCCAGCAATATTGACTTTAAGATGAAAAAATCTCATTTTTATACTCTGTACCGAAGGTACAAAGAGTATATTAAGTTTGTGCAAAAGTATGTAACAGGTAGAAGGTATCGTTTCCGACCCTATATAGTATATATATTCATGATCAGTATCAACAGCCGAGTCGATATACCCATGTCTGTCTGTCTGTCTGTCTGTCCGTCCGTCCGTATGAACGAAGAGATCTCAGAGATGGTAAGAGATAGAGGTTTGACATGTATGGGACATATATTTCTTATACTTGCAGGCAGATCAAGTTTATTTTCAATTTTTGCCACGCCCCCTCCCGCCCCCGCAATTTGGAAAAAACGTCATATCTCCTACAGTTTTGGAGATAGATCAATCGTTCCTTCTAGAGATACCTTGTAAACAAAATTATTTATCGATTTGCTGAAGGAATGATAAAGATCGGATGAACGATACTCAAGCTCTGGGCAAAAAACGGCCAGTTAACACCACCCACCCCCCCACCCATCACCACAGCATTCTATTGAACGGCAATCTTAGTGAGAGAGAGAGAGAGAGAGAGTGAAACTTAGAGATGAGCGCGTATAACTCGTGAGCAAATGCGAGCTGCGACGTTAAGGGTACAGAGTATGTTATAGTCGGGCTTGACCGACTTTCTTTCTTGTTTTAATATGAAAAAAAAGACAAAAACAATTAAGCAATTTTATACCATTGCAAAGGGTATTATAATTTTTATTATAATTTCTTAGAAATATTCATTTCCGACCCCATAAACTATATATATTCTTGATCAGGTTGACGAGCTGAGTTCATTGAGCTTTGTCCGTCCGTCTGTCTGTCCGTTTGTTTCTACGCAAACTAGTCTCTCAGTTTTAAAGCTATCGAGCTGAAATTTTGCACAGAGTCTTCTTTTTACTGCACGCTGCTAATATGTCGGAACCGACCGGATCGGATGACCATATCTTATAGCTGCCATACGAACCATCGGTCAAAAAATTTGTTTTCAATGTTACCGTTCTTAAACTCTGCCATTATTAAGATTATAGGCTTTCAGACAGATTTGCAAATTTTGGTCAAGATCGGATGACTATATCTTATAGCTGTTATACGAACCATCGGTCGTAAAATGGGTCTTAGTGAGAAAAACTTTTGTGTTTTCAATGTTAGCTTCTATAAACTCGTCCATTATTAATATTAAATGCTTTCAAACAGATTGGCAAACTTTGGTCAAAATCGGATGACTATATCTTATAGCTGCCATAGGACCGATCGGTCGGAAAATGGGTCTTAGTGAAAAAAACTTTTTTGTTTTCAAGTAAATCGTTCTTAAGGTCGGTGATTCTTAATATTACACTCTTTCAAACTAATTTGAAAAAGTTGATCTACATCGGGTGACTATATCTTATGGTTGCCAATAGGACCGATCGGGTCGAAAATGATTCTTAGTAAGACATTTTTTTTGTTTATCATGTTAGCGTCCTTAAACTCACTGTTTACTAATTCTATATGTTTTCAAATATATTCGCAAAATTTGGTCGAAATCGGATGACTATATCTAAAGGCTGCCATAGGACCGATCGGTCGGAAAATGAGTCTTAGTGATTAAAACTTTTTGGTTTTAAATTTTATCGTTCTTAAACTCGGCGATTTTTTTATTTTGATATGTTTTCAAAAAGATTCGCGAAATTTGGTCGAAATCAGATGTTTATCAGTCGGAAAATGGATTTTAGTTAGAAACATTTTAGATTTTTATGTAAGCGTTCTTAAACTCAGACAAGGGTATAAAAACTTCGGCACAGACGAAGTTAGCTTGGCCTTCTCGTTTTTTCTCCCCGTGTAGTGCTGGCAAATTGCCTCTTGATTCTTTTAGAAAAATTTTTTTTTTTTTTTGGGAAATTAATTAACTCTCTCACAAGACACAATGGTGAGAAAGTTTCATTCTTGACTCGGCTACAAAATCTGCATATGTATGATGGGAAAATAATTGTATAAAACGAAAGATTACACAAAATCTAAAGTCAAATTGTTCGTTTAAAATAAAAATTTACAGGCCCATGGATGGGAATTTGTTTTTGTGGTTAATTTTGCGAAAACAGCATCTCAGAGGTCAGGTTCTTAACAATACTAAACTGAAAGAACAAAGGGTGAAATGAATAATAAAAAAAAAATACACCCACATTTGTGTGGCTGAAACTTAAGATTTAGTCAGACTTTATAAGGAATTGGTCAGCAGCAGCAGCAGCCGTTGTGACATTTTAACTGGTTTCTCTCAAATTGGTGCCTAGCTTTGCTTTCATTTTTCTCTTGTTCGTTTTTGAGTAATTTCTTGGACATGACGCCTTATCGTAGATCGTTTTTGCATACAATTTTAATTATACACAATGCATATTGGCCAGATGTTCCGTTAGAGATGTGTAAGATACGAGAAGGAGGGGTATAATTGATTCCCAAGTATAAGTGAATGGCAACAGGTTGACTGTATGTGCATATATGCATATTGGCAAGCCCACTTTGTTAATGATTTTACATATTGTAGTTGTTTGTACCGTTGTGCACAACCACCGAGAGCTAAGCTTCTCATGTTGTAGCCTTATTTCCTGTCGCCGTTGTTAATGCAATCAGTTCAAATCAATCACAATTTTTTTTTGTTAAATTTCTTTCCAAATGTTGCTGCTCTATCCGTCACGCCTATAAAACCCAGAATGAGATCGAACTGAACTTCTTTAAGTTTCAAGAACGAATCAATTTTTTTTACTCAAACCATTCGTTCCACTTTGTTCTTAGTTAAGTCTTCTTGCATGCTAAGACACCTAATGGTCGTCCCACTCAAAAACCAAGATGCTTTTCTTTACTCTCATTTAAACACTAAGTGTTGGGGGTACCCAGAACATAAATTTTCACTCAGTATAGCACACACACATATCAAAGACTGCCACAAAGAAAGCAAACAACAAAAACTACTGATCTGTCTTAAGAGTTACCAATTAACAGAACACAGGTTAGAGCATCGCTCAAATCGCTTGCTTTTCAAAGAGCAAAATGCATTACGTGAAGGCTTACGTGTTCTTTTTAATCACCCCTGAGATTGCTTCCTATTCCCAATACTGAAAGGACCACGATTGAGAAGATAGATACAGTCAAGTAAACCCAAACAGATCCAACCTTTATATATGTTAAAAAAAATTCAAAATTTAAAATTTTGCCTTTTTAATTTAATTTTAATACATACATCGTTTAGCCGAAATTTTAGTTAAATCAGTCAAAATCTTCTATACCAACGAAGTCTCTTGTTAGCTTTCGTTTTGAGTTTTCCACAGCTTTTCTCAATGCTTTCCGCTTCTTTTCCGACAATCATTCTCAAAATTTCTTTGGGGTCTGTCTAGTGTCCGACCGACTCCATCCTAAAGGTGCCATTCCATAGCCTGTCTAGCGGCAGAGGTGCCCAGAGCCAGAATGGTCACACTTACATCCGAATCCCAAAATGGGCACACTTATAAAAGCATATGAAGATGGCGCCGCTTAACAAACAGCAAATAAAAGCCAACCTTTTAAGCAAAGACAATGATATTCGCTTAAAACCGTCATAATCTAAATTATAAGTGTGGGAAAACTTTAAATTGTTAGAAGTCAGTAACAATCAGGTGGATTTTGTGTTTTGAGTAAAGTGCAAATGCAGACTGCACTGGCACAAGTGGATTAAACCGACACAGCTGTCAAATTTCATTTCATGAAAAGAAAAGTTCCACCTAAAGTCATCGAAAATCTAGCTCGAAAGTAGCTATTCTTTGTGACAAAGGATTTGCGGCCACTTTCCACATCCGAAGGTATGTTTTCAGGTGTAAATTTATTATACCCTTGTAGAGGGTATATTAAAATTGTTCAGATGTTTGTAACGCATCTCCGACTACATAAAGTGCATATATTCTTGATCAGCATGACAAGCTGAGTTAATATAGCCATGTCCGCCTGTTTCTATGCTATCTCCTCCGTCAGTTTAAAAGCTATCTTAACCAAATTTTGCACGAAGTCTTTTGGTACAAATACGCTGCCAATTTTTTCGGAACCGGCCGGATCGAGTGCCTATAGCATATAGCTGCCATAGGAACGATCAGTCGAAAAACTAGTTTTAGTGAGAAAAACTTTTTTGTCTTCAACGCAAACTTGCCCAAAACTCGTATTTATAAGTTTTCTATACTTCTTCATAATTCTACAAAGATTGATGAAAATCGGTCAACTATATAGCATAGCTGCCATACAAAATATATTTTAAAAAAAAGTCTTAGTAGGAAAAACTTTTTTGTTTTCAACGCTATCGCTCCCAAACATGTTACTGCTCAAAATTATATGCTATCGCACAATTTTGCCAAGTTTGATCCAAATCGGATGACTATATCATATAGCCTCCATAGGAACTATCGGTCGAAAAAATAGTTTTAGCTAGAAAAACTCTTGTGTCTTCAACGCAAACGTGCCCAAACCTCGTATTTAAAAGTTTTCTATGCTTTTACCTAATTTCACCAAATAGGACAACTATATACTATATGAACACCCAACTCGATGTCACCGTGGACGGAGTAAAGATACCCACGAATAAGTACCCAAAGATTCTGGTGGTGACCTTCGATAATCTGTTCTTCTTCGCCAAGCATACTGAAAACACAGCTCGCAAGATAAGAGACAGAAATCGGGCACTAAAGGCCATCTCAGGCAGTTTCAGGGGGTAAAGAGAAGTAAACGCTACTTACAACCTACAAGGCCATAGGGAGAACCCTTGCAGATTATGCAGCCCCGGCATGGTCTCCTGCCATCAGTGAGACGCAATGGGGAAACCTGCAAAGGGCCCAGAATGCAGCACTCAGAACTGTCACTGGATGTCATTTAAAGACACATGAGGACCATCTCCACGAGGAAGTCCAAATGTTGGGTGTCAAAGCCCATTGCAGAATGCTAGGCAACCAATTTCTTGACGAACCACCTCTCACTCTCGGTTCCCCTTCCCCCACGCACCAGCAGGCAAGATCTACGCATCCTCATGCCTGTGATCAGACAGCTGACAGACAACGCCAGCACCCTATCGGCTGCTGATGCCATAAACGTGAGGGAAGAAATCCACAGGCAAACAGTGAACACAGCAGTCAATGGTCTCAAGAGCAACATAGTGCTCGGTGGTCGCCCACCACCCATCAGCACGTCGGAAAAACGACTGCCACGGACCACACGCACGACTCTTGCCCAACTCAGTTCAGGGTACTCATGCTCTCTAAACAGCTACCTAGCCAGGATAAGCCCCGAGGTAGCAGACGAGTGCCCTGACTGCAAAGGAAGCCCCCATGACACACGCCATCTGTTCAACTGCCCTAATGCTCCCATAAACCTCACACCGCAAGACCTGTGGACGCACCCCATCGAGTGCGCTACCTTCCTGGGCCTGGACCCAGAAGATTCGACATCCCCACTATCCACTATATGAATCCCACCTTCTATACAACACCCCTTTCTTATTCAAAACCTAACTCTAAATTTCTTTCTCTCCCTCCCCTACGTACAACCCGCAAACCACAAAGCCGTTACAACAACAACTATATACACTTGGCCCTCGCTTAACACGGGGGTTACGTTCCTAGAAAACCTCGTGTTAAGCGAAATCGTGTTAAGCGAAACATGGATTCAGTACAAAATAAGGGGTTACGTTCCTGAAATTCAAAATTGGCAACAAAAAAATTTTTTTTGTTACCATGTATATGCCTGAAATATATGTATAACATTCATATTTTCGAACTTATAAGTTGGTATTACATTAAAAAAGTTACTTCATATAATTAACAGGTTAAACTTTTTAAAAACTAAAAAATGATAAAAATAAGAAGATCATATGTTTCTATTTATTTCAAATTTGAAATGCATTTGATGGCATTTATAGTATAAGCCGTTTTGTTTCAACATGTTTTCTCCTTATCAAAAAAATCAGTAATTTTCAATTGTTTGGTGGCTTTTAAAGCTTCTTTATAGCACTCCTTACAAGGCAAAAGTATTTTTTCCAACTCTCTCTTTAACTTTAGTCGTCTCTCGATGACCGGATCTGAATTTAATAAGCACGATTCCAAGCTGCTAGCATATGCGAATCCTTCTTGGAGCTTTTCTATCGTTAAACTAATCGGATCGGTTTCTTCAGAGCTGCTGTCATCTGATTTCGAATTGTTTGCTTCATTCACAGCAATTTCAAGCAATGATTCGTCATTAATTCCTTCATCTTCAAACAACTCTTGCACATCATCAAAAGCCATGTCGTCGAAACGATCTTTTTGTGCCTTAAAGCAGGGAGCTTCTTTTTCATTCTTTGATAAAAAAAGTTCGATTTGGCATTTTTTTTTTTCCATTAAAGTTCAGTTTCGACAGCATTGAAAACTTGGTCAAGCAAGAATTCCTCTTCTTCAATGAACCCCTGAATTTCTTCTGAGTATGTGGTAGCAGCTGCATCATCGGGCGATGCCGCTTCGCCTTTAAATATGATGCTATGATTGGTGAACCGTTTTTCAAATTTCTCGAACCATCCATTACTAGCAACGAAATCTATGCTGGAAGAGGGCTCTCCATTTTGCTTGAGCAGTTCATAAACAGTGAGTACCTTTTCCTGAATGATCCGCTGGCTTAAAGGAATCTTTTTTTTGTAGCTATCGTCAATCCAAATGCTAAGTGCTCTTTCCATTTTCTTCAAAATAGATGCTCTACTGGTAAATTTTCTTGATATAGATGACCCAATCAGTTTAATTTTTTTTGATAGTGCGAACTGTTGCCTCATTCAAGTCAAGGCTTCTTGCAATTTCCGTGGCAGTTTGCCCATTGTCTAAGCGGTTTAGAATTTGTATTTTTGTTTCTATAGAAATGATTTTTCGTTTTAAAGGAGCTCTGTTCTTTCTTTCTGCCATTGTTAAAGCTGAAATTTATATATTTTATTTATTAACTTTTTGATTTAATTAAGCTGTACCAACTTTTTGGACCAACTTTTTGCGATATTTTGCAATCGTGTAAGAACGAGGGTTTTCAGCGTGTTAAAAGGGGGAAGGTAGCAAATTTGTAACCGTGTAAGACCGAGTTCGTGCTAAACGAGTACGTGTTAAGCGAGGGCCAAGTGTACTATATAGCTGCCATACAAAAGATAGTTCTTAAAAAAAAAAAACTTAGTAGGAAAAACTTTTTTGTTTTCAATGCTATCGCTCCCAAACATGTTACTGATTAAAGTTATATGCTACCACACAATTCTGCCAAGTTTGATCCAAATTGGATGACTATAGCATATAGCTGCCATAGAAACTATCGGTCGAAAAAGTAGTTTTAGTGAGAAAAACTTGTTTGTTTTTAAGGGTAGCGTCTTTATACTTTCCAGCTATGAATATTATCGGTTTCCACGTAATTTTGGGAAGTTTGGTCAAAATCTGATGATTATATGGTATAGCTAAGGTTTGAATAGGCTGGGATCTGGACGGGACGGGACTGAATTCAAAATTATTGGTCGGTATGGGGACGGGACGGGAACGAATTTTCCTTCCTGCGCACATCTCAAATCCAAATGTACTTAGCAATCTCGAGTACATTTCGAGTAATGGTTATGCTGCGCTTTGTGGAGTGGCCATCGGTCACTGCAGTAAATTTTTCGAATTTCGAATTTAATAAACAATTAATACTTTTTCTTAAGACTTTGTGTGCGTTTCCCTTAAATGGATACAAGAAGTATGCACAGCATAGTGCCTATATCCTTTGCAGACAATCAATCCAAAATCCTGTATTTTGACATCGGAACATATGGCAGTGTTTTCCGTCCAACTTCTATGTTTGAAAGTCTGGTCTCTTACAGCTTCAACTGTACCGCAGACCACAAAGTGAGATGGCTTTTCCATTCTTTATGGTGGCGAATGAGGGTTTTACTATTAGCCTAATGCTACTAAAGCTGTTTGCCCAAAGAAAATTTTCTTTAGTTTCTTTTCTTTCTTAAAGCTCAACAAGTTATTGAAATCGATTTTTTGCATTAATATTCTGTTTTGATTTAAAATTTGTTCATACAGGCAAATAACTTGCCCAAATTTTTATGAAAGTTTGGCTAAATAATTAGTTCTGTAGATTTTGCAGGAGTTAAACCTACAACTAAGCTTCCATACTCAAATAATTTGATCAAATATGGTCCAAAAGTACACTAATTTGACCTATTTCGCAAAATTTGCAACAAAATTTGGGTCAAATTTTTTACCTGTGTCAACATAGTTTAACATTTTTGAGCTTGTGGTTCATTTTAGTAGCACAACAACATTAAATGTTTGCTGATTTGCCTTGATTGCTCAAAGCAAACTCGCAAACATGCAAAGAAATTTGCACACGAGTGTTTCCACTTGATTTCACTGGGCAAATATTTGGCTACTTGGCAAATTTGTATAAATATTTGTGCAAATTAACAAACAACAGAGTAAACTTTAGGTTTAACTGACATATAGCAACTATCTATTAGAAGAAAAGTCGATCCTTAGAGATGTAAATAGTTCGAAACTTTGTCTAGTGCATTATAACTGAAATTTGTATGATTCATATGCAAAAACAAGACGTAAGTAAAGTGTCTAGTTGTTAGTTATAATTGTTACTACTCCACCCAGAACTCACACACACAAGCACAGTTTATCGCCATTTGAGAACCAGTCTAATAAGTTTTGATTTATTTGCAGTTTGTGGTCCGCCAGCGGTGCCGCTTAATGCCAAAGTGCGCACAGTGGCCGGTGAGGTTGGAATATCGGAGGCGCATTATGTGTGTGATGCTGGTTACGAGCTGTTTGGGGCGTCGTCCATCAAATGTGATGTTCGAACCGGGTGGGAACGGGAACTGCCATTTTGTGGTGTGAATGTGGCCTATCGGAAGCCAGTGAACCAAAGCTCCTACACACGCAGTGGTCCCGCAAGTTATGCGAATGACGGCAAACCGGGCAATAAGGTGAGTGATTAAGACTTGATTTGCTAATCACCAATAGAAACTCATTATTTGTACCTTTAGAATCCCGATGGCCAGGAGTGTTCGGAAACACAAAAGGAACCCTCGCCCTGGTGGCGAGTGGATCTGCTTACGCCACAGGCCGTGCATGTGGTGCGCATAACAACGCGTGGCTGCTGCGGTCATCAACCGTTGCAAGATCTGGAAATTCGTGTGGGCAACAGCAGCACAGATCTGCAACGAAATCCCCTATGTGCCTGGTATCCTGGCACTTTGGATGAGGGCGTTGTCAAAACCTTCACATGTGCCCGCCCCTTGGTGGGTCAATATGTGGCCATACAGTTGGTTGGAGTGGAGGGCAGCCTTAGCCTCTGCGAGGTGGAGACATTCACCAACGACGAATTCTCGGTGGATCGTTGCCTCAGCCCCAAGCTTGGGGTGGATACCGTGGTGACGACATTCTCGAAAACCTGCTATGACTTTCATATAACGAAAGGAGAAAGCTTCGAAAAGGCGAAAACCATTTGCCAGCAGACAGGTGAGTGTGAGCGATATCAATAATGATAATAATTATGATGATGATTTCGATGCTGCAGGCGGTGACTTGGTGCATGATTTTCGTGGTGCCACCAGCAGTTACATTCTATCGGAGCTGGAACGCCGAAAAACCGAACTGAAACCACAATTGGTTTGGATTGGAGCACAAAAAGAGCCGGGCATCACATCACGCACCTGGAAATGGGTCAATGGTAGGTGGTGCCAGTTGAATTTTTGATGATTCTCAAAAGCTCTAAAATACTTTGTGGAAAAACTATTCCCAATCAATCATAATGTTCAAACTTAATCATGAGACTCAGACCACAGACCTCACACCTCACAGACAACTATAGAAAGCACCAGAAGCATGTCTAGGGTAAACTACAACACTGGTGGGAATCAACTAGCCCAACGCTCGGAATTTTACACTTGTTGCGCCTTACAAACACAACGTTAGCCAAGTTCGATTGAAGAGAGAAACACTGTAAGAACAACACTGTAGACAACAAGAAAAGATAGATGTGGTTGGTTAACCACCTACAATTTCAATAAGAACAATAAGACCTACAAAATTAAGCCATGAAAATGTACAAAAAGTTTTAACCGTTCCCATGTCATAAGTTGAGTTGGATCCTAAAGTTCTTAATAAGAACTTCTTATTTAAGATCTTAGGAGCGAATTGAAAACTGATTAAGAAACCCAACTAATTTTAACGACTTTTCAACATTGTTCCCAACTAAACACTACTTCAATTTAAGTATAACACCACGTAAAAGAAGTGAGCAAAAAGCCTGATCAAAGAACATAATCAGTCAAAGTATTTGCTTTAAGCTGGCTCAAGGTCAATGTTAATGAATTATAATTCAATACAATCAACACAATTCAACAGAGATAACTCACAACATACATTTTTGGAATAGCAATGGTATGTGTATGCACAGCTGTTTCGGAATTGACCACCAATTCACTCATCAGCAGACTTGTTGCTTTCACACTTCAACCACTTGCAAATTGGCTATTTATCTGCCTACTTGGCCGAATAAAAACTTGAGAGTCTCACCTTTGTGAAAATTCAGCCTAGATTTCTGTTACGAAATGACAGCCTGAAATTAAGCTTGAATTTATTTCAAATAAGCACACAATCAGTCAGCATCAATCATAATCAGTTGTTTAGAACTTCGCTACTGTTAGGCCTTGCATACTTTTCGGCTCATTATAGTCCCCGAGTGCTTATTCCATTCGGGTCTTATCTATTTCAAAGAACTTATTATCCTTTCAAGAACAATTTCTCAACTTGATAAACGCAGAAATTAAGGAGCACATTATAAATTCAGAAAAATACTTAAGCTGTATTTACATCACATATGATATGGCTGAATACCTTAGTTTCGTATTTTTCTTTGAGTTCTGATTCAGTCAAAATCTCAGTTCTCAATCAGTTCAAAATCTTTATTTATTTATCTAAATCTATTTCATCCCCTTCAAAGTAATCCGCTTACGCTGCAATATATTTATGACAACGAATTTTCCAGTTATCATAGCACTTGGCAAAGTCCACCTTCGAAAGAGCCTTCTGCGATTCAGCTTTTATCATCTCAATCGTGTCAAAATGGTGTTTTCGGAGCGGTATCTTGAATTGGCTGAATAGTCAAAAGTCACACGGAGCCAAATCAGGTGAATAAGTAGGTTGCGAAACACTGAGGTTAAAAAAAGCAATCTAAAATTGACAAAGTCTTACTTCAAAATTGCATTTAGAGCCTTCTGCAATTCAACTTTTATCATCTCAATCAAGTCCAAGAGTTGTTTTCCCATAACACAAACGACGCCTAACACTTAAAAAATATTCCTTATGAGAAGTTTGGCCCTATGGAAGGAATTTAGAATGGACCACACCCAAATAATCAAAGAAAACTGTCAACATGACCTTCATTTTTGAACGACTTTGACGTGGTTTTTTTTTGGTTTCAGCTCGCCTTTGGCACGATATTAACATCGTAAGCGTAGATCCAAGTCTCATTTTCAGTTATGATGCATTTTATACGTTCCTGATAGTCAGAACGCATTGTTTTACAGTAGGTTTTTCAATGAGTTATCTCGAGTCTTCCAAGAATGAGATTGGCTATTTTGATAACATAAAAAGATGTATCATGTAGTGAGCGACCGCATTTAGGATACTCATCAGCTATAGCTTGGTTGATTCTGTTAGGAGTTCGCTGTTGAGGAAGCAGAAGTACTCCGAGCAACAGAGAACGACAGAGGCCTTACTAGTGCACTATTGGGATTTAGTCCAGGCTTTGCGTGTGTGTGTATTAGGCATGTTTTAGTGATGTATGGAGATTTTCAGCTATGGGACTTAAACTTGCTCCAGCCTCTCAATCTGCGAGGTTGGGTAAAAAAATGCGTGAGCCAATATATTATGGGCGAGGGGTAGGGGAAAGTGATCCCGCATCAAGGTCAAAGTTCCCGAAAAATGGTCTAAAATTGATAAATATGGTCATAGCTGCCCAGGGGTTGCTTCTAGAGGGGTCAAATGTACCAGTGACCCCCATTATTATTCCCTCCGCAACATTTTTTTCCTTGACCTCTACATACAAAAATGGCATTTTTATAAAAATACCCCCCCAGCTCTTTAAAACTCTTCCTAGAAGTATAAAATGTACAACCTACTCCCATTATTTTTTGATTCCCAACATTTTTGTTCTTGGCACCCACCCCTTGTAACCACTCCTTCAGGGGGCTCCCATACAAAATTGATAAAAAATTTGTTTTTTTTTTTTTGATTTAGTACCACTGCCACTTGACTACCACTCCAAAGTGCCTCCTAGCCATGGAAAATATAAGAACAACACCAACTATTTTTCCCTTCCCGACATTTTTATCCTTGGCACCTACTCTTTTCGCCCATCCCCTGTTTCCACTTCCTTGGGGGGCTCCCATACAAAATTGATGATATATGCATGTTTGTATGGATTTAATAATATAATGTTATGGCAATATACTTAAGTGGCAATACACTACGATGGTAAAATGCTACCGGAGATGCAAGGGAAAAAAAAGTTTCTCGACTTCCTGTGATCGCTACGTATGATGAAAACGATCAGCTTTTAGGCGTGCCGAAAATAGCATCAGGGAGGCGGTATACGATTTGTTGAAAAAGTGAAACATTATTGACCGCGTTCAAGCTATTTCGTTCGACACCAAAGAACTAAACACTGTTCAATACCAAGGTGCGTCATCATTACTCTAGCAATTATTAGAACGTGATCTTTTGTATTTACCATGCAGACATTATATATATGAACTTCAATTGAGAGAAGTGTTCGAATCCCAATTTAGTAAAACTTCTGGCCCAGGAGTGCTTTTATTTTGCCATTTCAAAGAAAAATGGAAAGAAATAAAGGACGAACCGTACTGCTCTGGTACAAAGCATGACCTAGTCGCTACCAAAATACCAGCTCCAGTACAAGTTGACGTTAGGACTTTTTGTGGAGCTCAACTTAACAAAAAACAGCCCCGAACAGACTATAAAGAATTTCTGCAAATTGTACTTTTGTTCCTTGGCGAAGACATGCCCAATTACAACTTCAGCCCTCCAGGGGCCGTCAGTCATGCTCGATGGATGGCTAAGGCTATATACGGCATAAAAATATTTTTGTTTCGGAAGCATTTTCGATTGACTGAGAAAGAATTGAACGGGCTCCGTGATGTTTGGCATGGTATAGCAGCACCAGTGCTATCGAGGCTCCTAATCATCATACATCATTTTCATTAAATTATATATATCAATTTTTTTAAATCGGCTGCGAAATAATTCGATCCAATTATGTCGCAGGCTTTAGTGGCGAAATTTGGTGGGCATCTGTGGTACATCAGTGGCGAAACTTTAGCCCTTTCGTTATTTGATCCAAATGTTCCTTTTGACATCAAACGTAAAATGGCCAAAATGATTCTTGAATTTGTAAAAGTCAAAGACGAACTCGAAGAAATCTTTTCTGGCATTGAGGAGGAGATGGATCAGAGCGATAATTCAGGTAGCTATTCCGAAGAAGATGACAAATCTGACGATAAGCACGGCGATGATGACAAAGAAGCTAGTGAAGAACATTCCCGTACACGACAAAATGGTTGGCTATAAAGGAGTTGAAAGAATTTCGATAACATCAAATCAAGTAAATCATTTCACCACGGGAGAATTAAGCTATTTCGTGACGTGTGAAACGGCAAGATTTTTCAAACTTTTCGAATTGTCTACCGATTTCCTTTCAACCGATGCAGAAAGCTGCAGAAAGTGCGCGAACACTACCAACAAACCCAATAGATCTTGCACAACTTACATGTTGTCAACGATACAGCTGAAAAGGGCATAAAGTTAATGAAAGATTATAATGATTTCTTATGCTGAAACGAAAAGGAAAAAACATTTTATTGCAGGTCGTCAGCGCCAATCGGAAGGCATTTCCGCTATGTTATAAAAATAAACTAATTTGATTTGTGACTCCATTTGCGAAGAATACGTTTATTAACATGAAAATTAAATTAAAATTTTTGTATTCAATATGGTTTTTGTACTTTTGAAGTAATATGTTAAGGTCATTTTTTGAATGGGAGCAACCTAGGTATATTGCCATAACATTGTATTAATAAAGCCATACAATCATGCACGCATTTTTTTTACCCAACCTCGCAGATTGAGAGGCTGGAGCAAGTCGAAATAGAAAAATCGTGCACTAAAACATGCCTAGTGTGTATAGCCACTGACACGAAGTTCATTTTACACTGCGTTGTTGTTTGGAAAGCAACACAGCGACAGGCTTATGCTGTCGCTGTGTTGACTTCACTGGCGCAGAGCACTTTCATAAGCACAGTAGATAACGACGCGCCGTGCACAGTTTTAATCGATTTATAGCTTTGTTCCTTTCATTCAATATATTTTCCAACTGTTTTTCAACTTTAATTGCCATCTCCAGGTGAAATTGTACAGAAACCCACCTGGGGTAAGGATCAGCCCAACAATTACAATGGCGAACAGAATTGTGTGGTTTTGGATGGTGCCCGAAACTGGCTGTGGAATGATGTGGGTTGCAATTTGGATTATTTGCATTTCATTTGCCAACATTGTGAGTATTTAAACCTAAGATATATAGCTTCCTGTATATCTAACATAACGTAAACTGTCCTTAGCTCCCTTATCTTGCGGCTCACCAGATGCTCAGCAAAATACAACCGTAATGGGCAAAAAGTTTACATTGGGTGAGAAGATACAATACGATTGTCCCAAGGGTCATTCGTTAATAGGCCAAACAGAGCGAGAATGCAGACTGGATGGCACCTGGAGTGGAGTGGCGCCCACCTGTAAATGTAAGTTAAACTCTGATTTGAGACTTGAGAAAATTTCCTTAACTCTTGCTTTCTTCCCATAGATGTCGACTGTGGCTCGTTGCCCGAATTAAAATTTGGCTCCATTCATTTGTCGGAGCAACGCACCAGCTTTGGTGTGGTGGCCACTTACAGTTGCCATGAGAATTACACACTTATAGGCAACGAGAATCGTACCTGTGCCTTGGATGGTTGGGGTGGTAAACAGCCCGAGTGTCTGGTAGACTGGTGTCCCGATCCACAGCCCATAACCGGTGGCATGGTGCGTTTTAATGACAAACGTGCCGGTTCCACGGCCATGTATGAGTGTAAACCAGGCTATGTACTGGTGGGCGAGGCGGTAAGCTTTGTAACCATAAACCCATAACCAAAATAGTTTGTTTTATCTACGTCTCTTATACCAACAATAGATTATTTCCTGCGGCCTGGGCGGAGAATGGTCCAGCAAAACACCCTCCTGCCGTTTCGTGGATTGTGGAGCACCTGCTCGTCCGGATCGTGGCATTTCTATACTATTAAATGGCACCACCACCGTCGACTCGGTGGTAAAATATGAATGCGATGAGGATTACTGGCTGGATGGATCCTCTGAGCTGCGCTGTAATCGTGATGGCAAATGGTCGGGTGAGGCGCCCGTTTGTGAGTTGGTCACGTGTGAAGCGCCACAAGTGCCAGCTGGCTCCTTTGTCATAGGCTATGACTATAATGTACACTCAAAAATACAATACAATTGTGATCCTGGTCATATAATGCATGGCACGCCGGTGCTGGAGTGCCTGGACAGCGGTGAATGGAGCTCTGAGGCGCCAGATTGTGAATGTAAGTCAGTTTTGGGGATGGGAATTGAAAGAGGAGTTGCTCAATATTTGACATTGCTTGCAGATATCGATTGTGGTTCCATTCTACCCATACCCTTTGGCAATCACAAATATGTGACCAATACCACCCATTTGGGTTCAGAAGTGGTCTTCAGCTGCAGTCCATCACATAAGCTAAGCGGTGTGGTCAAACGACAGTGTCTTGAAACGGCCATCTGGAGTGACGCCTCGCCGAAATGTGAGGGTAAGTTCAATCAAAATCGTAGAGTACATAAAACAAGTTTAAAGTTAATCGGAGAAAGCATAAAGCTTTACGGGAATTTGCTCGACTCCAGCGCAGCTGCACTTGTACCTTAGCGAATCTCTGGTCAAAATTTTAGCACTCTTCGTTAAGCCGTTTGGCCGTTGCGTTGTTGAATCCCTTAGAACAATTTTTAAGACCAATATGGAATTGTATGATCTATATGTGCTCTGAACTTGGACAAATATCGACCTAGGTTAATAAAAGTGGATGTTCTATATTCCTTAGTACCTGTATTTTACCTCTAAAAACCGATATTTCTTAACATGGGGATGTTAGGTACATTTCTCTTTACTTAACTTGGAATTCCAATTTACGACTCAAGTCTGCTTGAAATTTGACCTTTATTATCTAAACCATCTTTGAACTTATCGGCAAATATCAAACTAGGTTAATGAAAATGGACGTTATGTATTCTTTAAAACCTTTCAAATTCGCCTTTGAAGAAAAAAGGAATTAAGCGGGTATAACTTCAAAGAAACCTCTTTGAACCTCTGTGAAAGAATTAGATGTGCCTAACAGTTTCGGAAAATTTAAAAGGAACACGTATGCAGTTTTATAAGTCATAGTAATAGACAGCAAAACTTTAGAAGAAAGTTGCAGAAATCCTTTTATAATACATGAAAAACTTAATTTAAAATGTTTCTTCATTATAAAGAATTATAAGTGACTTTTTATTTATTTCTCATATTTATGGTTTAATTAACTTAAGGGGGGAGCCTGCTTTAGAAACTTCAAAAAATCGATTTTTCCGAGGACTTTTTTGGGAAGGAAAGAAATATTCGATTGAAATGAAAGTTTCAGGTTTTATTGTTATATATTTCAACAGTCTTCTCAAATTTTTTCCATTAAAATATATGTCATATTATGCCTGGTACAAGCATTTCGCCGAGGCGCCTCGAGTGTGCATGTGTCGTGCGGCGGGAAAGATGCAGGTCGCAATTTCCATCTGAAACAAAAAAAAACAAAAAATTTTCTATTTTCAATAGTATAGCTTCTAGTTAAACCGAGAAAATTTAACGAAAAGTGAGGAATTCAAAAAATTTTCGCAAATTAAAAAAAAAGCATTTTTTTTTTTTTTAAATTCACTTCAGATTAATCATAACTTTCTTAAGGTTTTTTAGGTTCAACTAGAAAAGAATTTAATCCCAAATACAATAAATTTTGTCTCGTTTCAATAGGACGTTTAATTTTTTCCCTATCTTTCCCGCCAATTAGGAAAAATCGTAAAAATGAAAAACCGAGAAATCGCACCTCAAAGTTTTCGTATATAAAAAATCTCGACGCTTGCTCACTATTTCTCCTGTAACTTTAAAAATATTTTGAATTTGCTTCTGAAATTTTAGGGACACATTCTTCGATAGTTTGGATGGACATTTATCAGAGAGGACAAAATAACCAGAGATGAAATCGCTCTCACTGTTAAGTTAACAGAAAAAAAAACCATGAAGCCATCGAGGCGTTGCAGTTTTCGGAGTCCGCAAAGACAAACAGCTGCATGCTGTTTTGTTTTGGCTACAAATGCGATAGAGAAAAGACATCAGCGCAAGGGAGGGCATGTATATCGCGCTCTGTCATTTCGTTCAGTGTGTTTATCTATTGTATATTTTTATGTGATGTTGCCAAGACTGTTTGTATAGAATTTCGTATTGTTGTCATTGTCGGCATTGTTGCCAATCTTCACCAAAATGACTTCTCATTTTATTGCCTTAGCGAATGGCAACCTGTTGCCTGTTGAATGGCACCTGTTATCGAGTTCGCATTTATTTTAATTTATCTAGGCGCGCACTATGAAATAAAATTTGGCAAACTTTACCGATTTTTGTAAATTCACACGCAAAGGAAATTGACCGAAATAGCGAAAAATAAGTTTTTTTTTGCCCATTTTCGAAATTAATTCCCCTAGATAGGAAAATAAGGTGGTGGGTGTGGAAAAATAAATGTATAAATTGTACAAAAACATTTTATAAGAATTTAAATAAGGGAAAAATATTGAAATGTTTTAAAAATTAATTGATTAATGAGTCGCATCCCATTGACTTGAAACTTGGTTTGTAAGGATAGAATGCCAAATAATTTATGATTTCAGTATCCGATGTTGGAAAATCCGCCCCAGGGTGTGAAAATGCCCGAAAAACTCTATATGGAAATCACTATTTTTCATCCGTATGAGTTAATACACGGTTGGTAAGGACAGTAGGCAAAATAATTTGAATGTTATTTCCCGTGATTGGAAAATTCACTACAAATGGTGAGAAACGGGTTGCGGGGGTGGGTTCAATGCCAAACGTTATTCAAATCCTTTCGAGCTTAAGGACGTTTTCATTGAAAACAAAAAAGTTTTTTTCACTAAAACCCATTTTTTGACCGATGGTTCCTATGGCAGCTATAAGATATAGTCATCCGATCCGGTCGGTTCCGACAGATTAGCAGCGTGCAGTAAAAAGAAGTCTCTGTGCAAAATTTCAGCTCGATAGCTTTAAATTTTTAAAATTTATTATTTTAAATCGCAGCAGATTCGCACTAGAGGACTTTTTGTGTCGACGGCTGAATCGCCAATGCCGCAAAGCTGGTCGCAATTCGCGCACCAGCCAAATGCATAGCAAATTTGCTATGTTGACGACTTTCACGTTTTCGGTCTCAAGCAGGGGACGAAAAAGAGCAAAATCACATTTTGGCTTGCCATGTGTATGTGTGTAGCCATTGAACGAAGTTCAGCGACGAGCTCGGTGCGCCAACTTCGCAACGTTGGTCTGATGTCGCTAGCTACACAAGCGCATCATCAAATTACAAAAACAAAAACCAACACACATGCGCGAGAGGAGAGAAACACAAGCAAAAAATAAAAACAAAGAAGCATGGACAAAGACAACGCTCTGTGCGTTCGTGTCCGAAAACTGCCAGAGCCTCGTTAGCCGCATGGTTTTTTTCGGACTAAATTTAAGAGAGCGAATTCATCTCTGGTTATTTTGTCCACTCTGCATTTATGCAAAAAAAAAAAAATTCGATTTTTTGAAGCCTCTATAGCAGGCTCCCCCTTAAATGATTGGAATTCATTACTATTTAGTTCAGTTAATAACACAGTGCTACAGTGGGAAATAACCTGGGTATTGGCATAGCATACGCTGTAGAGCTGGTCGCGTATAGCACTTCCTCATACTTGGTTTCCCTCGGGGACCCCCAAAATCTACAGTTATGACCCAAAAACCGTTAATTGCTCATTTTGCTTACTTAACTTGAAATAACTCGCGAATGGACCATCTGATTTGATGTAACTTTGCTAATTCAGATAGCGACAAGAAGATTCTTTTACATTATATTCAATGGCTTTAGAGATTTAACGCGATGGCTGAGAAACGCAGGTTACAGATCGGGTATTTTCAACCTACTTTGGCCACCATTGGTTTAACTATTTTATACCATGCGATTTTTCCTTAAAGTTTATTAAATGAGCCCATTTAATTCTCCGTTGAACAAATGTTCTCTCGATGAGTTTGGTTACCTGATGACGAAGTTATTCGCGGATATCTAAGCACACTTCGACAATCTAGTGTATTTTTTAAGTGTGTTAACAAAAAATCGATTGATTTAACATTAATGCCCCGAAAAGTATACTTTGCTAAAGTTTGGTGGGAAATTTAAAAATAGTTTTTCATATAATCACATAAATGTTTACATATTTAAGAGTTGGAGTTGCATCATGGAAGATTTGAAACTTGCGGCTTGGTTCTAATCCATAAGGAGACTAAATATATAAAAAGGTATTGTCGCTAATGTGTCCCATAAGTTGTTATATATGGCAGGAGTGGCAAAATTTTAAATAAAACTTGATTTTGAACGTTAAATTGGATTCTTCATCAAAATTTAGTCGCTTTGGCACTTATCATATCTGAGTTCCGCCAATATATGTGGGTCCTTTAGTACAAGGTATAAGCATTGAAAATAGATCTTCAATAAAAAAGCGCCTACACTCAAGTGGACACGACAACAAACGATTTGGCTATGATATGCGGAATTTGAAATCATATGCTTGGAATTATAATATTTTCATCCAGGCCCTATAGGGCAACAGACTCAAAAAGCGCCACCCAGAAGACAAGAACGAGCACACGCTGGAGGCAGGGGAGGTCGAGAAGGACCAGGCATCCTCGACATTACAGAGGCGGTGCGGCAGGGCCGGGGGACGCCGACAACGATCATGCAGTTAAGTAAGACAAGAGACAAAAACTCACACACTATATGCTACAGCTCCAAAGAAGAGAGTGTAGAGACTGATTATAAGCAGACTAACTAGTCACTGCTTAGCAGCTGCTCACGCGAAAAAGCTAGGCATCACGACAGCAGACACCTGCAGGAAATGTAATGAACCTGGAGTCGTCGAAACTCTGGAACACCTCATCTGCAGCTACCCAGCGATCGCTAAGACAAGATTAAGACATCTACACTCCCCAAGCCTCAGCTCTCTTGAAGAGGCGGCAAGGAAGTCTACCAAACAACTATTGGCATTTGCCAAAACGTCAAAGATCCTCTTGGACTTCTAATGGTACCCAGCAAAAATCACCCGGCCTCACTAAGGACCGTAAGGTTTATGTGTGGCCCCTACAAAGGGCCCCTATAAGGTAACAGCACTCGAACAGGAATAATCTTAGTCCAAAATTGTCAAACAAATATAAGATTGAAAAAAAGTCTGGCGGTATTTCCGCAAGCTTGTCTTTGCAAGCGCGTAGTTCTAGTTGTATTCGTCGCATTGGTTCACGCTAGAGCTTTTTGGAAAGCTCTTTTCACGCGCTAACACGTGTTTGATTTATTGTTGTTTGTTTTTAGTCGTTCGTGAGTTATAGCGTCGCAAACATGGAGCAAAATAAAGAGAAAATACGGCATATTTTACAGTACTACTACGATAAAGGCAAAAATGCATCTCATGCTGCCAATAAAATTTGTGCAGTTTATGGACCCGATACAGTTTCCATTTCCACCGCACAACGATGGTTTTAACGTTTTCGTTCTGGTGCAGAGGTGATCGAAGATGCGCCACGGTCCGGAAGGCCTGTCGTCGAAAATTGCGATAAAATCGCTGAATTGATCGAAAGAGACCGGCATAGTAGCAGCCGTAGCATCGGCCAAGAGCTGGGCATGAGTCATCAAACCGTTATAAACCATTTGAAGAAGCTTGGATTCAAAAAGAAGCTCGATGTATGGGTGCCACACGACTTGACGCAAAAAAACATTTTTGCCCGTATGGATGCATGCGAATCGCTTCTGAATCGCAACAAAATCGACCCGTTTTTGAAGCGGATGGTGACTGGCGATGAAAAGTGGGTCACTTACGACAACGTGAAGCGCAAACGGTCGTGGTCGAAAAGCGGTGAAGCTGCCCAGACGGTGGCCAAGCCTGGATTGACGGCCAGGAAGGTTCTTCTGTGTGTTTGGTGGGATTGGCAGGGAATCATCCACTATGAGCTGCTCCCCTATGGCCAAACGCTCAATTCGGACCTGTACTGCCAACAACTGGACCGCTTGAATGCAGCATTCATGCAGAAGAGGCCATCTTTGATCAACAGAGGCCGAATTGTCTTCCATCAGGACAACGCCAGGCCACACACATCTTTGGTGACGCGCCAGAAGCTCCGGGAGCTCGGATGGGAGGTTCTTTTGCATCCACCGTATAGTCCGGATCTCGCACCAAGTGATTACCACCTATTTCTGTCCATGGCGAACGAGCTTGGTGGTCGGAAGTTGGCCACAAGAGAGTCCTGTGAAAATTGGCTCTCCGAGTTTTTTGCCAATAGGGAAGCGAGCTTCTATAAGAGGGGCATTATGAAGTTGGCATCTCGTTGGGAACTCGTCATCGAACAAAACGGCGCATATTTGACTTAAATCGCATTATTATAACCAATTTTATGAACAATTGAAAATTCAATAAAAATACCGCAAGACTTGTTTGACAACCTTATATGTAAACATTTATGTGATTATTCATCAATACCGAAATTGGACGAAATGGCATGGAGTTAACCAATGATTTTAGGTGAGATGGTTAAATTTTTGAACATTCTTGCTCTATGGCCAATTTAAGATATTTGGCTGTCTCGAACTGCTGGCACTCAATGCTGGCCACTTTTAAACTGGTATATTTCTCTCATTAAAGAACTTGGTAGTCAGCGTTTGCGCTGCAAATTGATGCATTATCCTGCTAAGAGGTTTAAACTTCACCAACTTATCGTCCAACAACTCCACATTCATATATATGAAACACATTGGACTCTTTCCTTTATAGCAAAATGCAGCCCATACCATAAGCATAAGCAAAACTCCACTGATTTGTGTATTTAGAAATGTCTTGGCCAAAGGTCTTATCTTGAGACTGAAGCGAAGGCATAAACCAATGTGACTGTTTTAGTGACCTTTGGATTATTAATTTTAGAACTTTTTAGCAGGCTCTAGGTCAATAAGTTATGATTTTCATCATAACGTTTCTAAAGGAGGCTGGTTGATCGATCGTATAGCTATTTCTATATACCCAGCGGCGCAAATTGCCATTACAAAATCGATTACTCATAGATTACTTTGCCTTCAGTATGAAGGAAATCATCGCATACAATCTGCATTACTTTGCCGTATGCATGGCCGCTTTGTAAACGGGGTGCGCACATCCAGAGCCAAACTGCCATCGGATTTTTTTTCAAATTGTAATGCAGAATGTTCGCAGTCCGCTTACAATTCATGACACAATTGAGAAATCGTATACTCAGTCGTAAAGCACTTGTATTTCGATTCAATTTACTAAAGATGGAAAAGTATACGGGTGGGTAATGCACGTGTTATACGATGCAATGTACTATTGATGGAGAAGTATATGGGTTGGTAATGCACATGCATTACAGCCTATATCAGAGTTTTTAGTCGAAATAATGTCGTTTCGTTTTTTCGGAATAATGTCGTTTTAAAACGACACAATTTCGATCGAAAACGACATAATTTCGATTCCAAATATACTGGGCGAAATAATGTCGTCGGAATTATGTCGCTATGCCAATTTCGACGCAGTTTGCTTATGCTTTTAAGTGACGCCAGTTGCAGAAAAATGAACATTGGGGGCAATGGGAGTAACCACTGCCTTAGAATCTTGCTTGTGTCCATTTCATTCCCTGCTCACGTTTTGTCCTTTTTACTAATCATAATTTCTTGTTTTCTAGAAATTCGCTGTCCGGAGCCCACGCGTGCCACGCACAGTCTTTTATCTGTCACTGGCAATGATCGCATGTACGGACGTACTCTCATACGCACAGCAGAATCACTTCAGAACACAGCCCAGACATACAAGTAAGTCTTCCCTTTACAAATCTAGCAAATCTCTTAATCTTAATCTTGTAGAATTGGCGCTTTGGCCAAATATCGCTGCGAAAGAGGCTACAAAATGGTGGGCGAGGCTTTGGCCACCTGCACGGATAGCGGCCAGTGGAGCGGCATTATACCAAATTGTGTCTGTAAGTATTTAAGGTTTGTGGCTAAAGTCCTACACCAAACTGATTCTCTTCTACCCCTGACCAGATGTGGAGTGTGGAGCTCCGGAGAATATAACCAATGGCAAGGTAACTTTGGCCACGAATGCCACCTACTATGGCGCTGCTGTGCTCTATGAATGCAATGTCAACTTCAAATTGAATGGCGTGTCGCGGCGTCTGTGCACGGAGCACGGTAATTGGAGTCATGAGGCCCCCGAATGCACAGAGGTGGTCTGTGATGTTCCAAATTTGAATGACGATCTCACTGTGGAAGCAGGCGCCCGTGCTGTGGGCACAGTGGCCACCTTCAAGTGTCTTAAGGGTCGCATTATGGTGGGCAACGACACGCGTGTGTGCCAGAAAAATGGCAAATGGGCGGGCAAAAGTCCTACCTGCAGGCGTAAGTACCAACTGCATTGGATTTTTCGAACTTATTTGATACATTATCCACTCACTCACACAGCTGTGGACTGCGGACGACCGCTGGCCATTGACAATGGTCGCGTAATTGTGGTGAATGAGTCCACGTTGTATGGCGGCTCCGCTGAGTATCACTGCGTACCCAATTACAATCGCATTGGCCAATATCTGCGCAAATGCACCGAAGACGGGGCCTGGAGTGGCAAGCAGCCACACTGCGAACTGGCCACTGTGGAGGGCCAGGAGAGCTCTGAGCTGGGCACTGGTGTGGCCATAGGGGCCACCGTTATAGTGGCACTTTTGGTCATTTTTGGTCTCATATTCCTTTACCGCAACAAGGCGCGACCCGTGAAGAATACGGAGAATGTGCAGGCAGCCGAAACGAAAGATGAACGCAATGCGGCTGTCATGTCGTACTCTACACTGGAGGCCAACAATCGTATGCACAGTTTGGATAATAATCAACAATCGGCCACTTTTAATACATTTCAAGGTGGAGCGGCCGCAGGACGAAGCAATGGCAATCAGCAGCGCTCAGGTAACAAATCTCTCAATTACTCCTGTTTTTTTACTCTAATCTTTGGAACTTTGCCAAACAGAAAACATCTATGATCAAATACCCAATGAGCAGTTCTACGATGCACCCTACGAAATGCGCACAAATGATGAGGTGTACGAACCCGAACCTGTGGCCAGCAATGTGATTACCATTAATGGCATCTCTGTACGATAGAAAAAGACCATATCGCAGTTCATCGATTAACTTTAGTTAGTTTTGTGTTAATAGAAATGTATATAGTAATTGTTTAAGTCAGGATGAGTTAATTCGTAGATTCCTTAACAAAAGAGACCAGAAAACGATGTATTGTGTACTGATATCAGGGGCCTACCCCGTCGTCCCCCTACTCCCCCTATTCCCCCATTCGACTTGTTGACCTGGCAAATTGAGAAAGAAACAATACAAATTGAGAGCACGATTTCCGTTCCATGTGTGTGGTTTTTTTTTTTTAATGTTTGTTTAAATTATTTTAAACCTATGTGTAATGTTATAACCAGAGAGAGTGTACAATGTTTGTTATGCAATGCCTAAGTACTCGCTAATCTATGTAGAAGCGTTAATTCTTACACCAATAAATTATGTGGTTAACTAATTTATTACGATTGACTAAAAAAGAACAACAACCATTGTTTTGCTATTCCTTGTTTCGAGTTCTTCTTGGAAGGAGTTAAGGACAGTCTACGAAAGTTAAAAACTCTGCTGTAACAAGATTTATACTTATACTACTTTCGATAACTCATTTTTTTCTGGGTATTTATAGGAACTTTCTTCCCACCATTTGAGTATATCGATATTAGAACTCAATCTTTTAACAAATCACTGGCGAATGAAATGAAAGTTTTATATCAACAAAATGTAGATTATCAAAGAATTAGCGAGCTCAGCCAGGGGTGCCATTATGGATGTGGCTAAACTGAAGCAATAACAATTTTGCATTTGGTTGGTTAGTGATTTTGTTGCTGGCGACGAATGATTTCGTTTGAAAAAACACTCGGCTGTGAATTGAAAAACATGGTTTTCTTTATATGTACCTATTGGTGTCTTCTCCGACGCAAGCTAATTCTGGGTACCCCTAGTTTACACCGAATTTTCGAACAATTTCTTTGAAATTAACACTTTTGCCAATTCCGGTGGTTCGAACACAGAAATCACAACAGGAGGGACACCTATGTTTGTGTGTATGTATAAAATTAACACAAGCAAAGCGAGAAATATCCATATTAAGTTCAAAAGAGGAAGCAGTTTTAATGAGGTGAAATCAAAAGATCAGCAAGTCCAGGCAGAGAAATAAGAGGTTTAAAGCTGAAATTCCGCTAACATCTCTGCTGCTACTGCCGAAACCTAGAATGTGTGCATGTGATTTGCTATTGATGGGCACGTTCTTTAGCGATGAGAGTGTGAAATGGTGGATAGTCACGATTAGTGTAAACTGTAAACTGTCGTTCGGTTTATCTTCTCCGCTGTGTGTATAAAACTAGGATATCTAGAGTAATCACATTTGCAAGCAGATCAAATATTACTGGCTTTAGGGTTAAAAGTTGTTCGAACCTTGACTGAAACCTTGTTAAATAGCTAAAAACTTTTCAGAATTTCAGATATGATGAACTTTGAGGAAGCATTAAATTTTAGAATCTTTTTGTTATGACAATTATTGATAATAATCATCAAGTGATCAACATTGTTGTTAATAAACTTTGTCGAAAGGAGATAGTCGACGGTAAAGTGAAAGATAAGCAAAAATCTAAGAGTTTTATATTGAAATTGTAAACAAGAAAGCTAAACATAATCAAAGGTGTTACGGAAATCTGTACCCAAATCTATTTTCGGTGTTACAGAATTTCGTTTAGTGGGCTTAAAACCTTTCGTGTTTTGCCAAACTATTTTGATAAATAAAAATGATTTTAGATAAGGACTCTACTTGCCATGATAGGAGGGAGGGGGTGCAGCACCTTGAGAGAAGTTTACGGACACCTTTACTGAAAACTGACTATGCACAGGTCCTTTCCTTTTGTCATGTCATCATATTTCTCATAAATGAGTCCCGACAATTGCAATCAAAGCAATCCCATTAGCTGTTCGTTGTTTGCGTTAGAGCGACCTTATTCAATATAATTGTTCGTCAGTGGAGAAGGAGCAGCATTTAAAGTCGACGGCGCCATGAAATTTTCTCGGAATTAACCAGACCATCAAAATTTAAGACAACGCAACAAAATGTTGTTACCTTCCACCGAGCCGCGACGAGTAACTATAAATGTTTTGTTGTGTGTTGAAGAAACACAAAATGCAAAAGCAGAAAAGAGATGTGCGAGACTTCTCTCGCGTTCTGAAAGCGAACACGTGCTTTGAGCAGAATAAAAAAATGATGAAGCGACGACTGCTGCTGCTGTTCGCCTTTTCTCGATTATCGTTTTGTGCTGCTACCTTCCACTGCGGCTTCTGTTTTTTTTTTCAAAAGTAGACGAAATGAAACTTGGAATTGTTTCTTTACCCAATTTAAGTGCCAGACTTATTTCCACAAATTTGTAATAATGACTCAATGGTAAATTGTCCATTACTACGTCCTCAGCAGCTGAGCAAACCAATCAAAGCAATAAGAAGCAGCGTCTCAAAGCTCTCTGCCCGTTTTCTGTATATCAGAGTTCCCCATTCATAGCCCCTGGGGCCGAACGCATTCGATAAATCACACGTATAAGAACTATATGTATGCCCAAGTCATTTCTCACTGATTGTTTGAAAGTCAGTCGCAGTCAAAGTTACAAGACAGTCCCTTCCGCGGCACATTTTCAGTCCTCTCTTCTTGGGGAACCCTGCTGTATATGTACTCATATGAATATTCTCTCAGTTGCTAGTGGCAACTTCTCTGTTCATGTTGCCGACCCCAGCTTATAGGAAAATCTTCAGTTTAACGCTTAACACTACTTACTTTACAGTTGAGGCCAATAGCTGCTACTATCGCCACTTTCTTTTGTAAAGCCGTCCAATAAAGAGACAGCCCTCTTATAGCGCACAAACCAAAGTCGACCTGCACCAACCTGAAACAGCCACCTTTTCTCCTTACACCACCTGCCCCACCGCTGGTCAACAAAATTTGTTGAATCAATAATTCCTCGACAAACTTTAACTTTTGGCTTTTCAATCAAATAACACAACAAAAAAAAGAAAACAAAAACAAAAACAAAATCCAAATTGTATAATAAAACTTACTTTTTGGTCATTGGTTCAAAATTCCCCTTTAAAGATTTAATGCATTGATGTTGCTGTAGACGACGACGACCATGGCGAAGAAAGCAGGAGCGCAACAACTGCAGGCGGATTTGCAGAACGATGAGGACTTTGAGAAATTTCTAGAGCGTCCCGGCTTGTTAGGTAGGAGGAGTAGTACTTGGTGTGGGAAGCACACTCATAACATAACTCTCTTGCCTTGCAGTCTTGGATGTGTACTCGGATTGGTGTGGTCCCTGTCTGGGTATGGTTGGTAGTTTGCGTAAAATCAAGCTGGAAGTGGGTGGCGATAATTTGCAGCTGGCCATTGTAGGTTGAAAATTGATGTTTCTCCTAATTCCCCAACTAATCTAATCCAGTTCCACTCCAGTGCAAGTCGGATACCATAACGGCCCTGAGAAGGTTCAACAAGAAGAGTGAACCCACTTGGCTTTTTGTGACGGTTGGAAAACTAAATGTTCCCTCTGTCTTAAACTCAATCCGCTTTCCCTTTTTTCTTTTGTAGGGAGGCAAAGCGGTGAATATTATGTTTGGCACCGATGTGCCCAAACTGATGGCTCAAGTCATCCGAGAGCTGGAGAGGACCGTACAGAAACTATCCCGCAGTAATTTCTATGATATAGCCGAACTGCAACCCATTGAGGTGGAGCAGCGGCGGGTCAAGACGGAGGCCACCGAAAAGGCAGATCGCATTGAACGCGAGACGAAGCATAGAAAGCAAACCGATTACCTTAACCAGGTGACAGATGCCATAATGGAGAATATGCCGGATATTGGTGTAACGGTGTTTGGGCCACAAGTGAATCGGGATATGTTCAAGAAACTAACGGAACCCGCCGAAGCGCTCAAGATGCAGTGCAAGGACCGCAAGGTGGTGCAAGTCTCAGCCGATCAATTTGAGATTGTTAACTATGCCTGCAAGAATCCCATGCCAGCGGATGTGCTGGAGCAGCTGGATGGCAAAGAGTTGCTCATGTGTTTCTGGAAGATTGATGAGACGGTGGGCACGGTGCCCAATGTGCTAACAGCCTATGCCCATGAGTTGACCAAGGAGAGAGTGGCACCGCCCAATGAGCAATTTGATGAGGATCATATTATACCACCCATTATATCGCCCATGAAAATCAAGCTAGAAGTGGAACTGAAGGGTAAGTTGTGGTTCACAGAAAAAAATATATTCAATTCTTCAGATCCATTTGATCTGTTCTTAATAGTCGATTTTGATCATACCTATTGGATATTTCTGAAATATCCGTTTAATCTTTAATTCTTAATATCCCATTCTTCATATCCATTTGATCTTAATGACATATCGTATGGATCTGTAATTAATATGCTTTAAAATATTCGATTTTGATCAAATCTATTGAATTTTTAAGAAATATCCAGTTGATATTTTCTTCTTAATAACCAATTCTTCATATACATTTGATCTTAATGACATATTCTATGGATCTGTTATTAATATGCTTTGAAATATTGGATTTTAATTATATCTATTGAATTTTTATGAAATATTCATTTGGTCCTTTCTTCTTAATATGCAATTCTTCATATCCATTTGATCTTAATGACATATATCATGGAACTGTTATTAATATGCTTTAACGTATTCGATTTTAATCATATCTATTGAGTTTTAATGAAATATTCATTTGATTTGTTCTTCTTAATAACCAATTCTTCATATCCATTTGATCTTAATGACACATCCTATGGATCTGTTATTAATATGCTTTAGCGTATTCGATTTTCATCATATCTATTGAATTTTTATTAAATATCCATTTGATCTTTTCTTCTTAATAACCAATTCTTCATATCCATTTGATCTTAATGACATATATCATGGAACTGTTATTAATATGCCTTAACGTATTCGATTTTGATCATATCTATTGCATTTTTATGAAATATCCATTTGATATTTTCTTCTTAATAACCAATTCTTCATTTACATTTGATCTTAATGACATATTCTATGGATCTGTTATTAATATGCTTTGAAATATTCGATTTTGCTCATATCTATTGGGCTTTAATGAAATATTCATTTGATTTGTTCTTCTTAATATCCAATTCTTCATATCCATTTGATCTTAATAACATATCCCATGGACCTGTTAAAATTTCCTCACCTTTCTTCAAATCCCTGACAGAGGGCGAAGCCTATGTTGAGGAGATCAGCTCCGAAGAGGAACAAAAACATGGCAAGAGTGGCAAGGCACCAACTAAAGCCAAATCCATTATACATTTGCAAGAGGATGTCCCTCCTGCTCCGGCCGACGAAGAGGCCGCCGAGCCGGATGCCGAGGGCGAGGAGGGTAGCGAAGAAGATGGCCCCGATATGGGTGCAGATGGTCTACCCTCGTTCCCCAGCATGCCATTCGACATGGATCTGGATCTGGGCGATGATATGGGTGAAGAGGAGGAGGAAGTCAAGGAGGAGGAGCCACCCAAACCTTTGACACGCACCAAAACTGTAAAAATGCCACCCGTCTGGGTGCCCAGTAATCGTCGCACTCATGCCGCCCTCGTTTATGTTTTCTTCCGTGGCCAGACCTCTGGTTTCCTGGCCCCAGATCCCAAGCCAGAGCCTCCGCATGTCATTATGGCATTCGATGCCTCCAAGCGTAGGGAGATAATGCATGTGGTGGATCGGCATAAGGAGGAGGTGCCGCTGTTTGGTTACTTTTCCAACGATGATCCGGATGAGGCGGAACTGATAGCCAATTCCACGGAAAAATATGATTACGCTGATCAGTTGGTGTAAGTACACTGAGAGAAATTGATTTGAAAAACTTAGCCTGGAAATACATTTTTTCTTTGTCTTTTTAGGACCGACAAAATTGTGCTGAAGGTCAACAAGGTGCAGTCCAACATGATGCTCTCGCTGGTCTCCTATGGCCCCAGCTATGTGAGTCCCAATGTTATTGCCGGACATGATGAGGCTCTCAAGTTCTTCCCGGAGAACTACAAGCAGCAGCAGGAAGAGGTGCCGGTGGAGAGCGCCAAGAAGAAAAAGACCAAAAAGGTTTTGTACCCAAACCGTTGCCTTATACATTATAACATTTCCCCCTCCCATTTACACTTTCTGCAGGGTAAGAAATCCGAAGAGTTGGACCCCGCAACACTCGCTACCGTGGCCTTAATTGCGCCCGCAGAGGATGCAGCACCCGCACCAGCCGAAACCCCCGTTCTGGCAGAAGCTGCGGCAGCCGGTGAAGCTACAGATAAACCGGCCGAAGTCGAACTGCCGGAAGGCACTGAAGCTGCTGCTGCAGCACCTGTGGATGAAGCTGCTCCACCACCGCCACAGCAGCCAACTGAAGCTGCGGCTACGGCCGAAGCACCAGCAGAAGGCACCACTGAAGCTGCACCAGCTCCAGTCACAGAGACAGAACAAACCGCTACCGCACCGACACCACCACCACCACCACCACCACCACCACCACCACCAGCAGATGCAGTCACAGCTCCAGAAGAACCAGCCGCTGCTGAGGCTCCAACTGAGACACCACCAGCTGCGGCGCCCGAAGCAGCAGCCGTTGAAACAGCTCCAATTGCGGAGGCACCACCAGAATCAGAGGCTGCTGCACCGCCGCCAGAAGCGCCGCCAACGGAAGCTGCACCTGAAGCATCAACCCCACCTATAGCCAATTAATATCTGCCATTTAGATTTTGTAACTAATTTCTTCTTCATTTTTTTATTCAAAAGTAAATGTAAATTAACAATCTGTAACGGTTTTGTAAATGCTATCGATTACCATAACCCGATTGTAAACAAAAATTAGTATGAGATCCAGTACATCCGCGCGGCTGTCTTTAATGACTCTTTCCGTTCTTGGCCGATTTGGCAATATGGATCCAAAAATTATCTGGCACTGGAAAGCGATTCTTTCCAAATAGCTGAATCAATTCTTCTTTATAATTGTACCAGTTATTTTTTTTCAAAATTGTCAATATAAGTCGAGTCAACTTTGGAAAACGTTTCCCAAGATCAGGATACCAAATATGTTTCATCATGAGGGCCACTGCTTTACCCTGTTGACCAAGCTGCTGTAAAGCAGCATTGAGAGGTTCCACAAAGGGATAACAGAATTCTCTCTGGAGGCGACAGTCTGAAATCATTTGTAAAAGGTGAGACACCATTTTACGATCTGCATACACAACCGTATAGCAGCCAAAGTATTTGCGATATAGTCGGCTGTAACATGATACCAAATGGTAGGTTTTGTTCAACGAAAGCTCCTCCAGGAGCATGAGTTCCTTCTGGACCGCAGATGATGAATTGAGCTGATGTTTGCATCCTCTGACAGTACACAAATAATCATCCAGAAATACTAGGCAATTGCTGCCAAAAAGTTTGATCATCCAGATATCAGCGTCATCAAAAACGAGGGCAACCATCTGGCTGATCACGGGCTCATTCTCGTCCAGCTTATTAAATAAATCAACCTCCTGTGGCACTACTTGTTCCTCTTTGTCCGTAAGAAAATCATTCTCAAGTTTCCAATCAATGTCGAGGCCGCCCAGTGGATCGATGCGTTTCAGCACTTCATCCTTGTTTTCTCCATCATGGGGATAACATCCAGGTGGAATTTGATGATGCTCAAAATGATCTTCCAGTTTCAGTTCAAACGGAATATCATTATCTGATTCGCCAGACTCCTCCAGGTTAGTTTTTTGTGCTTGCTCAAGATCCACATTACTATTGAAGTCCAGCGCATCATCCATCAACTTATCCTCGAGCTGGTGATCAATGGGCAGACGTTGTTCCTTCTCCAAAGACAGTCCCAACGGATTATCATCGTCAGACAACTTCAGAGTTGGCTTTCTCAAATTATAGCGTGGTGGATTAGTCTTCTTTTCTCGCTCCATCTCAGCAGTTTTTCAGTCTTCAAATATTGATCTCTATTGATCAAGCGACTGTACAAGAAAGACAGAATGGCGCCAAATTTATGTCAATATAGCGTCAAAACCCTAGATTCGATTGAAACAACGGAATGTGGTAGGTGGAACATTGAGAGAGGAATATTCGATCAATATTTATTGCAAAAATTAAACTTTTGTAGTTTGATTTTGATTAAAAGTGAACTATTTAATAATGTTAATATTCTGTATCGAAATTTCTATTGCTAAGCCCCCCGGACGATATAAGGGAGTTTTTTATTGGACCACACTGTGATATTGCTATTCTTTGCAGAAGGTAATATGTCTGTAGTGCAATAGACTGTGCACCCAAAATATTGAGCGGTTGTGGAGAAACCAGAAAGAGGCCATTCCCTGCTTTGGTCGGCAAAAGAACCACTACCTTGGTTACCTGGCACAAATTTCATTTTCTTAAGACTTATTCCTCGCATCCTCAAAGAATCTACTGATTCTTTCAATAAATTCCTCATAAGCATCTACTGATCACAACGAAGCTCCAAAAAGGCAGCAGAAGGGAAGCATCTGAGATATGGTTCTACAAAGGCAACGCATTGAGTGTGGCAAAGGAGAACAAATAACTCAGCGTTATTCTAAAGCCCACTTGAACATTCACCGAACACGTCTATCAAAGCATTGCAAGCATTAACTCTACCTGGAAGAACTTCTTTGGAGGCTTTTTTTTTGCGGGTTGTTGATCTCTTGGAGCATACGGCGCACAAATATGGGGATATAGCTGTTTCAAAGAGGTGAACCAACTGCAAAAGTTTTTATAAAAATTACCCGCGAATACGCCAAACTATGCACTGGCAATAGAAACAGCTTCAGAAGATGAAAGTTTTTACACTTATCATCTGCATCTATCAGTATGAATCAGAGACCTGCAACGAGTACTTCATTTTCGTGTACACTCGCGCATTTACTCGGCTTGTTTGTGCACGCCATTTTGGTGTGACACACAAGAACTGATCGAAAGCACATTAAGTCAGAACGGGTAAGCTTTTTGTTCACTCATTTAATAATTGAACAAGCTTGTCAAAGCTCGCGGCTGAACGGAACGGAACGCGGCCAGCGGATATCATGCCGCCACTGACGAGTACTTTTAATGACTCACCAAACTTACTCGGCTTGTTGACAACAAGCCCCAAGCGAGCAACATTCTTACACACGAACGCTTACTCGGTTTGTTGATGGCGAGCTGCGGCTAATATGAACTGCGTCGCACTCATTACGCAATAGCTGAGCAGCGGTGAATGACAGAAATTAAAAAGTTATTGCAATTTGGATTCTCTTTGTGGCATAATGACAGAAAATTTAGAATTTATTTCTGAGCAAATTGCAAATGGCAATTATACCTTGTCTGGCCGACGCAAGGGAAAAAGTTTTGTGTGGAATTTGGTGTGTGAAATTCTAGGACCAGACGAAACTGTAGTAGCAGGTTTCCTTTACTGTCGCACTTGCTGCAAGGTGTTAAAGGCCTTTGGAAATCAAACGTCAAATTTAACCCGCCACAGTTGCTGTAAAAAAAATAAAGGAGTCACAAGTTCTAAAAACATTCTTTACCACAAGAAGGAGAGAAGGAACCGTGCGCCAAATACAAATGCAAAATATACAAACGATATAGTGCTATCTCTTTTGCTCTCACTTTCGCGCCGAGTGTGTTACTCGCATCGCATTTGTAGCAAGGGTAAAAGAGATTTGCTTGTAACAGCCCGCAGCAGATCATTGATTTTGGCAACAAGTACTTGCGGTGACTTGTAGCCGAAGGTACGAGTCGTCTCGGGTATTTCTACTATGCAGTACTCGAGCTCGCCAATATACGATCACTTTTGAATTTTTTGTTTTGTGTATGTTACACGAAAATGAGCAACAAGCTTTGAGCTTTAAGTTTACTCGTACCGCATATGAAGCATGGGTGATTGATCATACATGTGTAAGCTCGCTGCAGTTCTCTGGTATGAATCTTATAGACTCCCACATGTCCTGTCAAAGAAAATTGTAGAACACAATATTTATTGAAGCTCTGAGCTAACAAAACAAATGTAAAGCTGTGATATTATTTGAATGAGCGAAATGACAAATGAAACGGATAGGTGTAAAAATATGGAGGATCTACTAACACGAATGAAACTATCGAAGACGCAAACATTTTTTTTACTGATGCAAGAAACAGCTTGTCAAGGATGTACAGGAAGATTGATTTCCATGTAGGAGTTGGATATTGCGATGATAAGCATAGCTGTGACACCATTTCGTGAATAATGAAAGCTCAAGCAGATGTCTTGTGGCTCGAAAGTAAGCAGAGAACAGATGGAGGCATTGTCAACAAACATCCCTTACTTATGAAGAAGTAATAGACGCATTAAATGGCAAAAGGGGTTGGGTCAATATATCTATGTATATAAGTAAAATAATGTATTTGTAATTTATTTGGCGACCTTTCTAATGTTTAATTAGTGAGTTTAGCTGGCTCGAGGTCCGAAAAAGTTGCGTTTGTTCACAACTGTAAACAACTTATGCATTGTACCACCAAAAAGAGCTGGTTGCCGATACAGAAATGTTTCATCGTTATCCCTAACGACTCTTCAGTAGGCTTTTCGCTGCCAACTGCCTCTCCATCCAAGCAATGAAAGCAAAAATAGACTAGCAATGAGTGCTTTCAACTTTCTGGTGGTAATGCTTAAGCTTTGAGACTGAACTTTTCTAAGTGCAAAAGCTTGAAACTTTTGAGCGAGTCTGACCGTCGTCTTCACCGTCGACAGCTAATGCCTATACTAAGCGTATGGGTGACGCAGGCAGTGCGCCTTTCCAGGTTTACAGAAATGTTCCACAGTCATGCCCAGTTCTCAAACTTATTGAGGTACTCCCGCAGAGTATCAGTTGCCATGATAGCGGTGTCGTCAGCAAAATCTTTCAGGCATGTTATCAGCTCCACTACTTTTTGAATAGTAAATCGAACGCAATTCCGCTTCGTTTTCGTACATAAAAGAGAATCCACAATTCCAAGCGAAACGATCGAAAATGGAACAGTCGGAGATGAGAAAGGCTGACTCTTAGGCAGAGCCGGCCAGCCATAGCAACCAGGAGCCGAAGTCAGTCGTGTTTTTACGCAAACGCGAGCCGAACTAAATATTATGTGAATCGGTGAACACTAAATTGCAAGTAAAACGGCTGGAGTCTGGAGAGAGCTCTCTTGCTCACCAACACAAGCACACTTTTTGGTCCTCTCCATTTGGCCGACACAGCTCTTAGTTTTCACTTTTCAGTTAGCCTGAGCAATGCCAAATTATGGACACATGAAACAAATAAATTCCATGTAAATCAATGAAAGACTTGAATGCAAATCAAATTTCACTAACAATTTCTAAATGGATCACAGAATTAAGGAAAATTTACTTTAAGAGTGCGTAATTTGACAATTACTTTTCATTTCACCGACCAACATGCATTACTTTTCAAATCGTTTTGGTGTTGCGAGAACATGAATCAATTCCACTTTCGAAAAGTTGCAGTGGAAGTGGAATTGAGAACATGCTAGTATATTTTAGCTGGCTGTATATGCAGACCAAACCGCAATACACTGAACTAATTGCTTTCTATAGATTTCGATGATGTAATTTTAACCGGAGACATGAATTCAAATGTTCTATAAATAATATAGAATCTCTTGGACTAAAAATTGTAAATGATCAAATTCTAACGAATTTAACTAGTACCTGCAATACACTCTTAGACGTTTTCTTCGCAAGCAACTCTGACAAAGTTCAATGTTATGACCAATTTTCTATTCCTTTATCTTCTCCAAACATGATGTCTTGTTCTTGTCGTATGTTTTGTATGTGAACCACAATAAAAATCGAATTGAATACAGGGATTTGAAAAATATTGACCATGATTTGTTGACTGCTGATCTGTGTACGTGTGACTGGACCTCTATTTACAAACTTCCAACTTGACCTTATATTCTTATATAACAAGCATGTTCCGCTCAGACGTAAAACAATTCACATTAACTTAAGGAGCTGGATCAACAATAATACTAAAAAACTTATTGATCTTAGAGACAAAGCTTTTGCTAAGTAAAAGCGTTTCAAAACTTATCAACACCATGTACATAAGGGTTTCAAGCCTCAAGCCAGCTTATACATAAATGCGAAACAAAATACGTACCTGAACAGTAAAGTAAAAGTAAAATTGGCCAAGAGGGCCAGGGCCAAGCGAACGGCAGTAGTAAGAGAGTTTTTGCTTTTTCATGGCTAGTTACTTCATAGCTGGCGCCAGTAGCTGGTGAAGGTGACCGGGTGTGTTAAGGGTTTTTTTCTAAAGAAAGAAAGAACTTTTTCTATTAGATGGTCCGAGGCGGGATCGAACCCGCAACCTCCCCCACCAGCAGCCACACATACAACTGGTACGCCACGCCCGACCACACGTACCTGAACAGTCAACCTCATAAAACATGTGATAATTGTTTAAGCTTTATGTGTGTTAGTCAATGTGATGTTCTTGAATCGATACTGGAATTAAAATCAAAAACTGCCTTCGACTCACCGATAAGGTCAAAGTTCTGTGAAGTCCTGTCTACTTTTGGTGTACCCGAAAAGTACGTTCGACTTTTGCATGATGACGTTGAGAAGCACACAAAGCTTCGTCAAAATAGAAAAGAACCTCTCAGAACCATTTGATACCAAAAGAGGTGATAAATAATCGTTTGACTTCTTCGATCTGACAATATCGGCACAAGCAAACGGGCGCTAAGCAGGGCGATTTCAGAGGTAAAGAAGCAGTCTAAACGAGGAGAAGACGTAGTACCTAGTATCCACTTGCAGAGAGTCTACGCGTCTTAGACAATCTGTTACAATGGGAGAGTAAAACTTTAAGTTTGTAAAGGATTTTGTCTACCTCGGAACCTACCTCTTCCAAGCCGTTGCTACTACGAGCTCAGTGGAGGGAGTTTAAGAGTTCAGCCCTCTGTCGAAAAACGAAAATAGCGCTATACAAATCGCTTATTATCCCAGTCCTAACTACTAACAGCAGCAGATGAGGCGGCGATTGGCGTGTTCGAGCAAAAAATTGGCGATGGATTAAGCATCCCAATGAATCACGAACTGTCGGATGTGTTCCAGAAATCTCTAGAGATTTTCGTACAAACGATTTGATTTGGAACCAAGTTATGAGAACTTTATATGTGAAATGATAAGAATAAGGTCGGCTACTAGATCATAGGTCGGTAAAACCGTACGCATTAAATGTACTTGGCCTTGAGCAGTCAGTTTCAAATCGCCCAACTTTTGTCATCTAATCTAGAAGCCGGGCATATTTGTGACACTTCACATATAAAGGCAAGCAGTTTTAATTCGAAATGCTAGCGTTTATACCAAAATCTCTAGAGATTTCAGGAACACACCCGTGTATGAGCTCTATGGCGGCTTCGCTGTTCTAATTAAACTCTAGCTCTAATTAACTTCTAGCTAAACAGTTATCTGGCTTGCTTTAAACCAGACATATTGCTCAAAATGCAGTCAACTTGACACAGAACACCTGTTTAACTGCCCTCTTAAGCCCACCACACTAAGGGTGCACGCACACATGCGGCTGAAAGATGAACTGACGGCTGACCATGATATTATAGTACGTCAGCAAGCCGAAATAAACCAACATGCTTGATTGATTTTGCAAAGCTGAGCTTACAACTGAATCATAATGACTAATCCAGTGCTTGTTGTGCTTACTAGCACGCACGGAGAGTGTTTATTTGTCAAGATTAGCCTTAAGTTTTGCCGTTAGTTCATCTTTCAGCCGACCTAAAACCCCTCACACTTTGGACCCAACTGCCAACTTTCTCGATTTGGACTTGGGTTCCTAATATCAATATCTACTAATTATCACTCCATTTCTCTTTCATACTCTCTTTTCATGCTACGTACATACTTGTCAATCGAGCAACACAGCGGCTGCGCACCTTTGGGGCACTTCAGAGGAGCCACGTCAGGAAACAGAAAACTAAAACAGGGAGTACCGCAAGGAGCGGTCCTTTCCTCCTAACTGTTCAACTTGTATCTCTCTAACCTTTCTACCCCTTCTGCAGATGTTACAATGGTGTCGTATGTTGACGACTGCACCATCATAACATCAGGCAAAGATGTAATAACACTGGAGAAAAGGTTAAATAGCTATCTTCCTGTTCTAGCAAACTTTTTCGCTAGTTGCAACATTTCACCACGTGGACAAAGAAGTTCAAACAAATGCTCCATATACGCATTGACGGACAGACCTTACATACCCCAAACAACCCAAAAATACTAAGTGTAACGTTTGACTCCCTGTCTGTCTTCGCCAAGCATGCAGAGACCGTGGCCAGAAATGCTAGAAGTAGAAACAAGGTGCTAAAAGCCATAGCCGGGAGTTGCTGGGTCAAAGAGAAGGAGACGATCGCGACTATCTACAAATTGCTGGGCATAAGTTATGTTGCCCCCATTTAGTCACCCTCCATCAGTGATACTCAGTGAAGGAATCTACAAACTGTGCAAAATGCTGACCTCCGGGCGGCCACAGGTAGCCACATGATGACTCACCAGAACCATTTGCACAAGGAAACAGAAATCCTCCCAGTCAGGCACTTAAGGCAATAGCTGGAAGCTCCTGGGGAAAGGAGAAGGAGACTCTGCTGGTCACATACAAGGCCTTCGGCCATGTCCAGTGCGACTACGCGACACCAGCATTGACCAGCACCCAAAATGCTGGACTCCGCACCATCACTGGATGTCAAACCATGGCTCAAGTGGATCACCTACACGAGGAAACCCACATGCTCGTTGTCCGCGACCACTGCAACATGCTGACCAAATAATTCCTTGTAAATAGTATGCAGATCATCCCAACCATCCGGCCATACAAGTCCCACTGTCGCCACGAACTAGCAGACAGGACCTGAATACACACCTGCCGGATGTGCTCACCTTCACCGTAAAATACACAACAATAACACAAACAGAAGCTATCACTGCGAGAAACTACATCCACTAGAGTTCCGTGACTGAAGCGATAAGCCGCCTCAAACCCAATGTGGTTCAGAAGCACGCGGACTACATTGGCACAACTTTGCTCAGGGTACTCTGCAACGCTAACTTTTCCTCTGCCTCCTCTCTGGACAAATCCCGACCAAGTAGCAAGATTTCTCGGACTGGACCGGGAAGACTCAAACTGGAACACCTTAACCCGCTACTCTACTCACCCTCATTTCAATTTTCGAAATTTTTCTTCTATATTCCCAACAACAATATGTGCGTACCTTACTCTCATCCACCTGAGCCGCTACAACAACAACAACTGACCAAGCAATTCTTAATCAACCCTGCCAGAACCCTGCCCATCCGAACCATGTCAGCACCAGAGCAGCTATGTGCCAGTCAGATACAATCTTAAAATGGTCTATACCTCCATCAAGCACTTTCGCGATTCTGATCCCTTGATACACGAAAGATGCATAGAAGCCAGGAATGAGGTCCACACCAACATGGTCGAAAACACCATTATGGCTATGCACGACAACGTGGTACTTGGTGGCAGACCACCGCCTATTGATCAGAGTGAGAAATCCCTGCCAACTACAACTACGCTCGGGGAAGAGCAGGCAACTCAATAGTTATATAGCAGAAACCTGCCCGAAATGTGACCAAGCACCTGTTTAACTGCCCTCTAAACAGCACCACCATGACTCTTAGTGCACTCTGGACCCATCCAATCAAAGCTGTCACCTTCCCTGATTTCGACTTGGGTATACAATAAAACAGCTACTATATGATGTTCACTCTCTTTCTTCATTCTTTTCATACTAACGTACATAGTTCAATCCAACCCAAACCAGCCGACAAGCTTTGAGACTACACCTACCCGATGTAGTCTCCTACAAAGGAAACTCCACCACGCTAACCGAAACAGAAGCCATTAATGTAAGAGATACCATTCACCAGAGCAACAGAGAATATCAATGTTATCCTGGTAGGCAGGGCTGCCCATATAAATGATGCCGAAAAAACCCTCCCAAAGAAGCACCAGGACAACTTTGATCATATAACTTTTTAGCAGGCTCTAGGTCAATAAGTTATGATTTTCATCATAACATTTCTCAAAACAAAACACACACAACACCACAAAGGAGGCTGGTTGTTCGTATAGCTATTTCACAAACTATCACAGTTTGATCATCAGCGATCTTTTGCCCAACTTCAATGAGTTTGTAGACGCTACCTCATGCCAGAACTGCTAAGATCGCTTGGGAATCCCAAGTCAGACTTGTACTGTAACTGTAGCTAAATGCTAGGTTAGGTTAGGTTGCAATGGTTGAAATGGGTGAGAATCCCATTTCATCACTTTGGCCAATGAAGGCCCGTTGTGTTACCATATAATCCTTTCTACGCTGCGATCGTAGAGGGAGGGTCTTTCCCATTAAACCATTTAGAAAATATCACAAATTTGAGTAGAGAGGCTAGATCTATTTCAGAGATGGACGACCCAAAACAGTGAGTCGCCTTCTGCTAAGAGCTGGGCAATGACAGAAGAGGTCCTCCTCGTCCACTGAATTGCAGCTTCTACAGAAGTCATTGATCTGATGCCGAGCCTAGCGGCGTGTCTTCCTATTAGGCAGCGTCCAGTAGTAGGGAAATATGCACTCTTTCTAGACGGAGTAACGCCCTAAATTTTTTAATACTAGATAGATAGATAGATAAGTATTTATTTTCATTTGATAATTTTCAAAGCTTACAGCTTTACATTGATTAACTAATAATAAACAAACATTTAAAGCTTGGTTTAAAACCGTCAACCTTCCTTCTGTTGTATGACATAAAAAACAATTACATATATAAGCATATACTTATTTTACATATAATTAACAAAATTTCATATTCTACATATTATTTAAAAATTTACATTTATGACATTTCTTCTATAATTAGTAGCCATCTCTATGTAATTCGCCAGATTATTCCATCCCATCCCCCCGTTCAGGGCCGTCAGCACCTCTTCCTCGGTAAACGTACAAGTTTTGAAATAACGCCAACGAAATTCCCGCAGTATTGGACATCGTCTTACAAAATGCTGCATGTCCTCCTGCTCAGACATATTGCATAGTGAGCATATACCTCCATTTACAACTCTTCTTGGGCAGCTGTTTAACCATAAAAGATCTCCTCTGGCCTTCATTATCCAAGTTATCTCGCTTTGCTTGAAAGACTCGTTGCAGTATGTGGGCCCTATTGCATAATTAAGGTTTTTATACACTCTTGATGCACTTACTGACGCCTGGTTCATGTGTTGCATGTGGTTATCTGCTTTTGATGTGCTTAGGAACCGAACATTGCGGTGAATCCAATCTGCATGCGATTGGTTGTCTCCGAGTGATATGCCATGATGCGCGAACATTTCTCTAAGCCTCGCAAACCACCCCAAATTATTTCGCATCATTTTTTCAGCAAGGATATGCGGGAGTCTAAAATCTTCATACTCAAATAAAATTCTTGATAGGTATTTGAGATGAAGTGTTAGACTATAGATGTGTCCATCTTCTAGCCCTGCGTCAATTCCCAATATGTAGTTGTGTGTGCTATCTGGTAGTTTTAGTATCCTCTTTAAAAAATATCGCTGCAGTTGGTCTGCCTCTTCCTTTATTTCTCCACCCCAGACTTGAGCTCCATAGCACTGTACCGTTCTGCTGACTGAGTTAAAGATTTTCCATTTAGATGCTAGGTTCACTGTCCCCTTGTTGATGAAATTCGCCCACACAGAGTTTATACTCGCCTTTGCTTCTTTTGTCCTGGCTGCCACATGCTTCTTAAAGCTCATTGTAGGTGTCAGGATAACCCCAAGGTATTTGTACTCCGGTACCACCTTCACCTGCTCCTCCTGATATGTCCAGTTCTCCGATGCCGCCAGTCTACCGCCTTTTCTAAACACCATAATCTCGGATTTTGTCTTATTGACTTCCATGCCCCACAATATGCATGGATCATTTGCTGGAGGATTGAGGGATTGTCCGCTACCATCACAATGTCATCTGCGTACATTAATACCCTAATGTTTGTGTTGTCGATATACAGGCCACCTCCTAAGTGTTCATGCAGATCATCTAAGTACATCGCAAACAGCAACGTTGACATAAGGCATCCTTGCTTTAATCCGTTAACGGTTTCAAACTTCTCAGAAAGCTCACTCCCAGTCCAAACAGCGCAAGACGTTTGCGAGTATACTTTTTCTATAAATTGTATTATTTTTGTGGATACACCTTGTCGTTGGAGCTTGTATATAAGATGTTTACGAGGTACTCGGTTAAACGCAGCCTTAAAATCTACAAAATAAGCATAAACTTTTCTTTTTTCTTCAAATTTAATGCGGACTATAGATGCTAAGTTGAATATGTTGTCAACCGTTGAGTATCCACGCCGGAATCCTGCTTGGAACTCGTTTAATTTATCGTGCTTTTCGACCCACGTTGTTAGTCTCGACGACAGTATACTCATTAGTAGCTTCGCTGCACAGTTCATAAAGGATATACCTCGGTAGTTCATCGGATCGTTGATATCTCCTTTTTTACATATTGGAAATATTATACTGTTGATGAAAGATTTTTCCAAACAGTTGATATCAAACACTCTATTGTATATAGTGACAATTTGTTTAAGCATCTCATTTGGGGCGTTTTTGAAAAATTCATACGGAACTCTGTCTTCTCCAGGAGCTTTGTTGGATTTTTATTTTAATACTAAGAGTAGGCCACGTAAGCCTAGATACTTCACATGTGTGAATTGTTTGCCATCGATTCATGGTTATTCGATAAGTAGTTTCCTTTGTCTGTAGCTTAAAGGTCGCAAGAGGCACCCCTATGTTGTTGCTCTTATCCGGTAAGAGCTGAGTGGTGGTGCCAAGTCTGGCGAGGTGGTCGGCCATCTCGTTGCCTTCAATGTTGCTGTGTCCAGGCATCCATTTGCGGCACTCCGTAAGAGTTTTGGTATTGTTAATATAACCGTCAAGGGCTTTTAATGCAGCTTGACTATCTGAAAAAATGAATACTTTACTTCCTTGGATTGCGAGGGTTCCCAGAAGGTTGGTAGCCTCCTGGATGGCTACAACCTCTGCTTGGAAAACACTACAATGGTCAGGGAGCCGAAATGAAGTTTCGATCCCAAGCTCTGGACTGAAGACTCCTCCTCCTACCTGTCCACCCAGTTTGGAGCCATCAGTGTAGAAATTTATGGTATTCGGTTTGCAGTGAGGTATTGAGTTCCAGTCCAGTCGACTCGGTATGGTGACTTTATACTTGGTGGTAAGCGTTATTGTTGGGATGCAATAGTCAAGCGTGCGTTGGCGGTACCGCCACTTGATGCAGAAGTATAGAGGAGTAGCCAGATTTACTATCTTTCCAGGTACCGCTTTCTCTCAGCCTGAGAGCGGCGTTACTGGCGATTTCTCTACCCAGAAGATCTATAGGCATAAGGTGTAACATTATGTTAAGTGCATCTGTTGGGGTTGTACGCAATGCAACCGTGTGTCCTCGCAGTTCCATGAGTCGCAACAATTCGTTGACTGTTACCACACAAAGGAACGGCCAAAGAACACCTCCTTGAGGAGTGCCTCTACTTATGTACATATCTTCGTGCGCAGGCATCTCCTAGTTGCGAGTTAACCACCCTGCTGGTAAGCATGAGTCGGATGAACTCCACCAGGGGTGCCTCCACATTTGGATTTGTCAAGGCAGAGGTGATAGCGTTGGGGAGAACATTGTTAAAGGCACCCTCGATGTCGAGGAATGCCGTAAGCGCATATTCTTTTGCCTCGAGTGATTTCTCAACTTTCGAGACAAGAGAGTGGAGTGCTGTTTCTGTTGACCTTCCCTTGCTGTATGCGTGCTGCGCTGGGGACAAAGTGCATGGGTCTATTGTCTGCCTTAGATGGGCATATAGTAGTCTCTTCAGTGTTTTGAGGAGAAAAGATTACAGGCTGATCGGCCTGAAGTCATTTGGTCTGACATGTGAGGCTTTTCCTGCCTTTGGTATGAAAACCAGTTTTATATCTTTCCAGGCTAAATGCTAACTAAGATCAGGACACTCAGCTTCACTATACAGCTGTCTGGCAAGGATAAACCAGGCGATTGTAGATGAATGCCCGAAGTGTGGACTTACCCCCCCACGAAACGTCTCATCTATTCAACTGTCCAACTGCCAACACCTCTGGACACACCCCACACACACAGCAGCCTACCTAGGACTGAACCTGGGAAGCTCAAGCTCGACAAACACTAACAACTCATTACTCTAATACCACCTTTCCTTTCAAATTTCTCCACTCAACTTTGTCTCTTTACCCTCAACATATGCGTACATTAATATCTTCCACAGCTGCTACAACAACAACCACAATCAGCGGCTGCGCTGGATTGGACATATTACTCGTAAGGATGAAGCAACTCCAGTTACAATTGGAAGAAGGAAGACTTTGGGAGAAAAGGCACGGGGGACGCCAAACTGACGAAACTGAGATAGGAAGGGAGACAAGCTTTAGTGCGGCCAAGACCGCGTTTGTTTCACAATTATTGTGCCAAAAAAGCAGCAGAGAGGCTTAGTCCCCCCCGAAGTGCACAAAAATTTTACATTTCGGTTCAAATTCAAATCCCGATTTATTCACTGTGCCACCCTTTGGCTGTTCTTTCTATCGAATAATCGATTTGCGATAAACAAAGCGCGCGCGTAGCGCGCACACTTTATCGATTACTGCCATCTGCTTTGACTTGGACTGGCAACAGGTTGTTGTTCCTCCCTGGCGGCAGGTCAGTTGATATTAGTCTCGGCATTGTTAAGTACATAGAAACGTGGTGTTGCGTCGTCGGGTATACAGATACTTAAAGTAATTAAAGCGACAAAATATGATTTTAAGTGGTGGCATCTTTTGATCTTAGGGAAATTGTGTGGAAATCGAAAAAACTCTCCAAACAACAGCAGTGTTCTATTTAAGATACATAAGACTTATCGTACGATAATAAATAACAATTGGAAACATTCATACATATCTTGTATCTACTACACATACGCATACAAACGCATATCCCCGTCGTTGTCTTTATGCTCGATGTATCTGTGTGTGTGTGATGTTCGCCCATCTGTTGATTTGCGACCTTGCAAGGGAATAATTAGACAAATCGACCATTTAAATTAGAGTCCAACTTTGGGTTGGACTAGACCACAGCTATGTACATGTGTACACCTTACATACATATATATTTAGAGTATGCCTCATCATGTGAGTCTGTAGGATGGGAATGAATCATCTTAGAAGTGGTCCAATTCATCAAGTAAACAAATTTCGAATATAATTGAAATTCTTAGCCGCACATAATGCTGATAAGCCAGCGAACGACGAGCAAGTATATATAGCTCATCATATAGATACTTTCACTTTTGGGGTGTGTGTAGTATCTTCATTTGTGTTATACCACCCATTAGTTTTTTTGGCGCCTACGTGTCTAAGCAACTCAAGAAACGACCGCAATACGCATGTACAACTACAACTACAACTAACCAAAAGCCCTCAATATCTGAGTCATCCTCATACGGCACGCTGTCAAGCTAATTTTTTGGCTTGGGGGGGTAACCTTAAAAGCGGCATCAGTCAAATAACTTTGGTAATTCAAAAGGGAAAGCAACACACGAAAACATATTGTGAATAAAAGTGAAATAAAAGAAAAACCAGTTGTGTGTATGTAATGAAATTTACTTAAAATATTAGTCATCAAGTGATAAGTTGGTGAACGAAAAGTGAATGAACTCGACGTATAGTAGGAAGAAATGTTAAAAAAAACTGTACATCAAGGATTAGTGTTGGGTTCTTAATGAGTGAGTGAACAAAATTGAGTTGTTCACTAAACAGAACAAGTGAACAAACTTGAGTTGTCCTTTAAACTGAACAAGTGTACATGATCTTCTTCAATTGTTCATTTTGGTTCAGTGAGTCTTGTTCTGTGAAAGTTGTTCAGTCTCTCTTGCTCAGTGAGTTGTTCTGTTAGTTCCCTGCAGGGAAAGTGTCTAGTGCAACTGGTCGCACTTCCTATCCGAATCAATGCATTGAAGTCCTCCATTTTACACAGACATGTCATAGGCATATGGCAATTGTCCCCGGCAGGAGCCATTCGCAACCAGTCTAATGCCAGATGTCATAGGCGGGAGAGAATTGTCCCCTGCAGCAGCCTTTTTCAACCAGTCAAATACCAGTTGACCTTTGAGAGTTCCTTATGACAGTCTGTTTATGTCGCTGCTCAGTATAAGAGTACATCGAAATCTGTCAGTCAACTCACTCATAACCAATTCGTTTGCAACCAGTTAAAGTTGAATTGGATTACAACTAGCTCAAATTAGGATTTCAAACGAACATTTCTTCGAAAGCTAATGTTTGTTGTTGCCCAACTTACCCGAAGCTAGCTATTTTGCTACTAGCATTCCAACTAGGTGTAGGACAGTTTGGTTTTGTTACTAGTTGACAATTTCTCTGCAGGGTAGTTATTCCGTGAGTGTTTCAGTCTCTCTTGCTCAGTGAATTGTTAAGGCTCTCTTGCTCAGTGAATTGTTCTGTAAGCTGTTCATTGCTATGTTCAGTCTCTCTTGTTCAGTGAATATTTGGAACCATTTCACCGAAATATATAATAAAAAGGCACTTTTTAGCGTGATTTTGATCATAATATTTCTAGAACAAGTTACTTACAACACCACAAAGGAGACTGGTTGACCGTATAGCTATTTCATGTATTTCCTCAATTCAATCATCAGCTATCTTTGCCCATATTCAATGATCTGACAGAGGCTACATCATGTCAGAATTGCTAAGACCACTTGGGAGTCTCAAAGGCAGGCTTGTATCAAAATCCGACAACAGTAGGAATCGCCAAGTCACAGAAGCTTTATGTGTATGCATGCCCCGTACCGGCCCTTCTGTATTTAGTGATTGATTGATTGATTTGATTGCCCAAATGCAAGCAAACAGGGACAGCTTTACTTTAAGTTGCAAAGCGATCATAGCCGTCACCTCAAAAGCAAGCACACGGCTGCAGTGGAACCAGTTGCCCTTGAGGTCGTACTTATAAGCCAACAAAGTATTACAAGCTTTTGTGTATAAGCCAGCACCTGCATGTGGAAGCCAGCAAATAGATCGTCAATTAGTTCGAATGATCGCTAATCGTCACCATATCTTGGGGTTAGTTGACATGCAAGGAAACAGCTAAACAAATGAACTAACTGAACAACTGGACAGCTGAACAACTGAGCAATTTGTGAACATGTTCAGTAAAATGAACAAACTTTACTCAGCACTTTCAATGGTTTCAAACAAATTTTGATAAACATTTTGAAACACGAAATCTAAAGAAAAAGTGCACATCTAGAACAATTTTTCTGTTTGATTTCAATTTAAACTCATAATTTTTTATCAGCAAAGCGAAAAAGATATGCAAAGCAATTATATCCAATATCAAAATAATAAAAAATGTCTAGGGACTTTAAAAAGCTTAAAAACACAAACAGCCTAATCTGTCGAAGCTTAAAAGTTGCACACTCCAAGTTTGAAATATAAGAAATCTATATATATATATGAATCAAAGTCGTGTGTATTACACCAATACTATTCAAGAACGGCTGGACTTGAACTTGGCCAATGAAAATTCCAATAAGTATTTTTATTGGATCGAAAATTTAATTATATTTTGGACCGCGATAGTAGAGAGCTTTAGCTAGCTGGTGCCAAATAACGAGATATCAACTTCTTTCGTTTAATTCATTTATTCCACTGACTGCTCCAGCAGTCGAGCCTTTGCTTATACATTAAGACAAATGTTGCTTAGTAGCTATGTTGCTGAGCACAATATAAGAAAGGATCTTCAACGTAAATTTCATTACAATGTTTTACATCTTAATTTGTAAATATCTCTACCTCAACTATGAAAACTATCTTAAATATCTTTAGTGTTTCAACATTCCGGCCCCGTTAAAGGCACGTGGCCCCTTAACCAACTGGTAGCAGGGCAAGCTTGTGTATGGGCCGTTTTATGATACCGCCTGACATGCGTACTTCGGCCACACGTACTTCAATGTCGTCTCCTATAATTACGCGTGTAACGCGTCCCGTGAGCTATCGTTGAGGTGGCAGGTTGTCCTCGTGAACTAGCACGAGGGAACCGATCACTAGATTGGGCGACTGCGTGGCCCATTGATTCCGTTGCTGCAGGTCGAGTAGGTAGTCTACTGCTGCCTGAGCCCTGACAGCTGCCGCCACTGCTTCAAAAACCCGAAGTTGGCCTTGCTGGTTACTCCTTCTTGCTCGAACTCGTGCGGCAGCGAACGTAGAGGTCTGCCGATTAACAGATGACCCGGCGTTAGCGCTTCGCCATTGTTGGGATCGTTGCTGAGCGCCGTTATGGGTCGAGAATTGAGTAGCGCTTCGGTCCCAAAAAATCGTGAAAATTTGCAAAATTGTATAAAAAGCATAGCAAGTAAATAACTCTCAAGCCTATTTTCAGTTTGGTCTGCTCACGTCACTGACTAAAAACAAAAACGCTCTCGGGCTTCCCTCAACCGAATGTGTTCTGTTATCGCGCTCACTGTTAAGTGGCTGTGGTTGAACACACAGCACTTATCGGTCTGACAGTAACCCTATAACAGGCCCAATTCAGTCAATCGATCATAAAATGCGTACTTCTCGAAGACCAATCTGTCAAAATGTTAGTTCAAAAGATTGCAGAATCAAGGGTTGCGCTAGAGTTTAACATAAGCAGAGAATGGCCGTGTTCAGCAGAACAACTTGCTCCCTGATCAAGTATAAATTTGCAATTATCTTAATACTGAACTCGAGAGATGCGGCATTATAATAGCCAATTTGAGGCATCATGATACAGGAGCAAGTATCAAAGAAATAGTACGCTACTTTAAAGTGATACTGCTCCCTCCAACAGCAGAAACTATTCGATACAACATTTTTTTTTGATACCTGCTCAGGGATCAATTATTCTGCTGAACTCGCCTAATGAGGGTCAATGCGAGAGAGAACGAGAGAGCGCATACATTCGTGTTGTAAGTCGAGCCTTACACACCAATGCATACATACGCAAAATGTTTTCTTCTGACAGTGGCAAACGGAGGACTGATTTTTGCGACCTCTGATAGATTTAATAGTTGGCAATTGTCGACGGGTAATTAGGAGGTGGAGGCCAATCGGTCCAAAGAAATCGCGAAATTGGAAAAATTTTATGAGTTTAGATTGTCAACCAAACGTTCCAAACAATCTCGAAATGTGCAAAATTCATATATAAGTTTAAATAGACGGCTAAATAGAAGGTGTAGATCGATCAACCGTTCCAAATCATAAAACTGCAGCGAGCTTACACGTGTATGCTCCATCAACCTTACTACATACATCTGCGGTACGAGTAAACTTAAAGCTCAAAGCTCGTTGACCATTTTCGAGTACCCAGCTAACCAGCGGAGTCCGCAAGGTGCTCCATTAGGACTCCCTGTGCCTCCCAGGAAGGCTCCGAAAAGTGTCCCAAAGGAGCATATCCGCCGGAGAAAAGGGCCTTTTCAATATATATATGAAAAAAGTGTGCCTTAAGGACTCCTTAAATGAGTGATTTCGGCGTCCCAGAATGCTCACTCAGATAACCCGCAAAGGCTCCGTGCGGACTCCTCTATTAGCCTATGGTTTTTTTGAAAAGGACTCCTTAAATCATCCAAAGATAACCTAGACGAAGTGAGAGACTAGAGAGAGAGACTAGACGACACCAGCACCGGACCAACGCGAACCGTGGTGTGGTTGTTGGTTATTCTTTTTTTTTTTTTTACTCACTTTACTGGGGGACTTGAACTCGGAACCTCTCACAGATGCGCTGAACTCACGGACGGACGTCTTAGCCTACTCGCCTATTCGCCTTAAGCAAGACGTGGCGTCAAAACCATAGTTAAGAAAGTACGCAGTTGGTCGAGGCCTGGGATCAAGTCACCGCAGCAGCATTTTTTCCTTTTTTTTTTATATTCTTTTAGAGCGCTCCAAAAAACACTCTTTCGAGGTGCTGCTTTGGGAGTCCCATTTCACTCCTACTTCGGCGAGCTCCGAAAACGCTCCTTCGAGGTGCTGCTTTGAGAGTCCCATTTCACTCCTACTTTGGAGTGCTCCGGAAACGCTCCTTCGAGGTGCTGCTTTGGGAGTCCCTTTTCACTCCTGCTTCGGAGCGCTCCGCATATAGCTGGCTGGGTAGCATAGACAAAACAAAACATTCAAAACTGATCGTGTATTGGCGAATCATTGTATTGGCGAGCTCATATATTGCATAGTAGCAATACACAAGTTGACTCGTAGCTGCGGCTACAAGTCACCGCGAGTACTTGTTGCCGAAGTTAAAGATCTGTTGCGAGTAACCCAAGCATGCAAAAACAACAACTTGTCAGAGCAAAAGAGATAGTATATGGCAGCTGCTTTATTTTTGTTTGAAAGTTATTGCAAACACAACAGCAAGGCGAGTAAGCTGCGTGTATTTTAGTGTGTAACTCGCTTGATATCCGCTCGTGATCGCCGTAAGGCTGGCTGTTACACGTATAGCCGACAGCATTAACAAGCTTGTTCAATTATTACTCGTGTGTAAAAAGAGCCTACACTTTCTGACAATATATGCTTACGATCATTTCATGTATGTTCCACCAAAGTGGCAAGCACAAACAAGTCGAGTAAATGCGCGAGTGTACACGAAAATTAAGTGCTCGTTGCAGATCTCTGGTCCAAATAATAGAAAAATTTTAAAAATTGTATAAAGAGTTTTAATTGTTATGAAGACGGGCTTTCTAATGGCATCGCAAAGGGCCCAAAGTGGCCTAAGTGGGAGAACGACTTGTCGTTCTCAGCCATCGCAACCTAACCTAACCTATGAAGACGGTTGATAACGATCGAAAGTTCTGAGAAATGGCAAACATTACTCAATTTTCGTATTAGTTTAGATTATCATGAACACGCGGGAATAGATAGATGGTGAAGATCGAAAGGTACAAAAAATTTGCTAAATTTGAGTTTAGATCATCATGTAATTTTGATAGATGGCAATTGTAATGCTTAAAGTTCTAACGTTTCATAACGTTCATAACGTTTGGTAGTCAACCGAAGTGCAGTTTTTGTTTCAGTTCAGTGTTTTAGTTTTCGAAATTCCGAACTTTTCAAATTCAAATTGGTTCTTAAAAGTAGCCACTACTTTTTTCCATCTTTCTGGCAATTGTCGGATGCCATCTCGATGTGTCCATCAGCATTCTTTTCTTTTAAAATCAATTTAAAGTCGGCTCCAATATGCTTTTCGCATTGATTTGGTTCAAACTAGTTTGGAATCGAGTTAGAACCAGTTTACGGCTTAGAAGTTTATAGCTTAAGTTTGAGATGAGTTTTCGAAACATTTTTGAAACGATTGAATTTGATCCGGAACCTGTCTTAATCCAATAAAATGTCTTTAATTACTCTAAATTCCAAATGTTATGTTTAAAGCTTAAATCTTTTATCATTATATTACTTTGAACAGTTTAACACACATTGATGCCACTCAATGTTACGTAGCCCTTCTTGTACTTTCAAAATCATCAGCGATCAAGTGAAGTTAAATAAAAAACGAGAAGGTGAAACTAGCTTCGTTTGGGCCAAAGAGTTATTACACTTTCAGCTGGTTGTCTTAACCAGGGCTTGAAGTGCTTAATAGATATAGCAAGAATGCACGAAAAATTGTATTTGCGAGAGTGTGATGTCGAAGACAATAGCTATCTTTTGACTAACGTATCCAAATAGTTTTCATATCCATTCATTACCATTAGGTAGCATTGTTTTTAGAGTAGAGTGGCCCACCCACAGTTAACCCACAGAATACCACAAACTTTCAAGTCTAGTCACACTAGACCAGAGATGGGCATGCACACATATCGTCACACTTTTCACACGCATACAAGCACAATTTGCGTGCGCTGCATTCGTTTTCTATAAATAGCTTTCAATGCTTATAGCGTACGTGTGATTTTGTGCAGTCGGCCGCGGCAGAGGTCCTATGCACATGCTGCCTCGTGTGCATTGGAACGTCGCGACGCGCCCATCTCTGCACTAGACCTATGTTCTACGTTGACGCCACATATGAAGAAGTAAACTAAGTTAGTTCCGTTGCGGGCTTAAATTACTTTTGAGAAATGGCTCCAAAGCACTTCTAAGTCGGATCCATCAAAGAATGGAAGACTCCAGCCACCAGTAAAGAATCTAACAGCATATTACCAATCTAAACACTAAATTTCCAGTGTATTGCCCATGTAAATAAATGACAGGGATGGCAGGATCGCCATATAAATAGATGATTGTCAAGTCGCTATGTAATATTATGATCTTCGCTTTGGAATGTTTAGTTTAAAGAAAATATAATCCGTCACAGAGGGGTCTCCGCCAAATTACAGCACACACCAACTTTGCTTTAATTATGTTTATTGATGTTATTAATATGTGTTAAGTTGCAGAGCCACTGGCGGACCCTGCTACAAGAATGTTTCGAACTCTGATCCACAGCTGTTCAACTACGACTGCTGGCTGGTCCTTTACGACTGACTTATGTATTTAGAAAATGTGTTGGCCAAGGGCCTTATCTGAAGCGAAGGCATATATATATGGGCATTTCCACAGAAAGGTCAACCAAAAACCGAAAACATCTATTCATCTAAATGAAGCTAACTTATCCTATGTATATCAATATAAGTTCCTGAATCAACATTTGTATGTTATTTATGATTACGCAAAAGGATACATACATAAATTTATGAAAAGCATCAGAAGTGCGGCGTAAGAGAAGGCTTGTCACGTAACGTATGTCACGTTGCGTATCATAATGAGTCAAATATGAAATATGAAGTTATAAATATATAGCTACATTATTGCAGATCATATTAAAGTTAGTTGCATTAAAAAACTCGAACGCATTCCACAGAGTTTTGCTCTTTTATGAAAGCAGACAAAACGCACTTCCGTATAATGTCACATTGCGTATGCCTATTTGTCTGCCTGTATCTTGGGACCCTACTGTCTAGAACTCTCAGCTTTTACATTAAATATAGTGCTACCAAAGTGCTATCCAAACACCAATATGCGGAAATTTATCGTACTATTTTTCTATGTTTTTCTTCATATCAATGGCTAAAGAATTCGAACGATTGTCACGTTCGTAGCTGTGGAAATGCCCATATGTGCGCTGACAAAGTCGACAAAGAGTTTGTCTACTCAGCGGTTTGACATGCGCTGTCTTATGTTATACATGAGAAACTATGTTTGGTGCGCTTGGATTAAAACGTATTTAATGTAGACACGAAGTGTTGCATACTTGTGCTTGTATATATAATGATCCAGATATGGCTCTAAGCCACATTTAAACCGGTTTAATCGGGTTTCGAACCGTTAATTCTTACCCACACACCAAATTTTAAGTACATAGCTTTTGTTGAGATCTACAAACTATTTATAATTTAATTATATTTTAAGCTTGTTCCAGTTCCATGTTTCTAATGTATCAATAATTTAGTTGAGATTAGAAAGGCTGCTGACTCTGGTCACACCATTCAGATAGCGTAAGCCGACATTTAGTTTGTTAAGCTAAGTTCACACAGGCAAAAAATTTGAAAATTTCCATAAAAATTTTGGTTAAATTCGCCAAATTGGCAAACCTTTCGGCCATATTTGATCAAATTATTAGTGAATGGAACTATTGTTTATGTTTTTAGGTCCTGCAAAATCTGTTATGGCTATTTAGCCAAATTTTCATCAACATTTCCTACAAACAGCCTAAAATATGTCTAAGATATGGCTCTGAATCATTTATTACCCGCTTTAATAAGGCTTGGAAGCGGTCTGGGACCGGGAAAATATATCCGCTTTCGAACCGGTTTACAGACTTATTTTTGTGAATTTCAAGAAGATCAGTTCAGCGGCTTGGACGTCTACAAAGAACATTCATACATACATTAGACAGTATAATAATAAAACGAGAAGGCTAAGCTAACTTTGTCCGTGCCGAAGTGTTTATACCCTAGCAAGTTCTTGTCTTCATCACGCTCCCGCTCTACTTGACGAGATGCTAGATTTTCTTCGCGAATAGCGGCCAGTCGACTAGCATTTCGCTCGTAACGGATGCGAGCTCTATCATGGGACGCCTACCGTCGTTGCTTCTGGGACATTGAATACACTCGTGGCATTTTGATTGATTTTATTGGTCACAATATTGGTTTCAACAATTTAAGCACTTAAATAAACAAACACAGAAGTTCCTTTCAGTCTCGTAGCTCAAACTCGACTGCCACATATCATACATTTATTTTACTAGAAAAGTTCCTACGCCTACTAGGTAGGAAGTTGTAAAATTGACTCTTCGACCGATAGTTCCTAAGGCAGCTACAAGAAGTAGTCATCCGATACGGGCGTGCAGTCAAACGAAGACTCATTTCAGCTTGAAAGCTACAAAACTGAGGGACTAGTTTGCGTAGAAACAGACAGACGGACGGACATGGCTATATCAACTCAGCTCGTTATGCTGATCAAGAATATATATACTTTGTGTGGTCGTAGATGCTTCCTTCTATGCGTTACAAACATCTGGACAATTTTAATATACCCTCTACAAAGGTATAAAAAACAGCTGAACAAATAAGACATGATATCATAGAACAACTTTTTTCTTGGTTATTTGCCTAAAATAAGCAAAATATGTTTGACTTTTAAGCCAAAAGGCAAACATAAAGTTAAATTTTTGGTATTATTTCATCACATGAAGTTGAGTTATTGTATAATCATAAAGTGTTTTCGTTTCTTTACTTTCAGAACAGAATCTCATAAACAGGAAACCCAGTAATCTCCTAAACTACACATTAAAACGATGTATCCCTATGTAAGTGGAATTTTTAAACTAAAATAAGTTTAATTTAAGTTATGAGAACTTGCATGTTACTCTTGTGCGGAGTATGCAAGCAAGGGAATGAAACTTATCTATAATTATTTGATAAATCGACAATAAGATCATAAATGTTTCATAATTGTTGCTCGCACTGTTCCATGTATCATTAGTGCCCCCCACACTCCAGACATTCGTTGCTAGGGAACCAAAAGTCCAAAAAGAGCTTACGTTAACAAGCAGCTTTTGTTGTTTATTTTCGGTATCACTTTACTAAATGTCAACAATTATAGAAAATTTTCAAAATTTTTGAGCCATAAAAAGCAGTAAGTTTCGCTTCCATCTTACTTACATTTACATGCTCTCTCTCTGACTGTTTTGATTCTTATAGGGTCCTGGAATGCCATCCTATCCACCCAACAATGAGCAGCCAAATGTGCCCTTTGGAGCTGGTTGGATAGCGCCGATGCAACAGCAGCAGAACGTCGCGCATTCCTCACCTTATCCACCAGCCGCATCCGCACAGCCACCCATGCAACAATATCCAGCATATCCATATCCCAGTCAGCATGGTGGTGGTGGCATGGCTCCCTATCCCTCAATGCCTGCACCATATCCCACATCTGCACCTAGTGCAATGCCTCCATTTGGGGCTGCTGCTGCTCCTTATCCTAATCAGCATCAGCATCAGCAACATCATCATCATCATACTACTAATAGCCATTTTGTTGCTCAACAATCAGCAAACAATTCCCCTTATCCCACTGACCGTGGATTCACACCAGCTACCATACACACCGGATATGAGGCTGGGAATGGGCAATGGCAGGGAATGCATGGGCATGGTCAGATGCAAACGCATCGGTCTTTCCCACCAGTTCACAAAGAGGTTTGTCATTATTCATTGCATGTGACATGCATCAACATAAAAAAATTATCAGTCAAAAAGAAGGAAAAAAACAGAACGTAATAACACAATGCTCGCTTTAAATACGTGTCACAGTAAAGTCTCTCAAAATGCCTTTTAAAGCAAAGAATTATATAATACCAGCACCGTGACTCTGTGACCAACTTAAAAAAGAATTCAGTAAACGCTAGATTTTATTGCCCAACGCTCTTCTAATACTTGGTCTAATAGAGGTCCACTTTATTGGTTTTATTCAACTAGATGGTGTACAAGAGCTATATGATCCCATCTTCATTCCATTTAAGTATACAGGTCTGTTCCCGTATTCGATTTTGATCAGATTTGGTAGCTGTTGTTCCTGTTTTCGAAAAATGTTCAAATTTGAACATGATATGAACATGACACATGTAGCATTAAATATCATATTTAGATAAGACATCCTAGACCATAAACATGTCACTCTTTGTAACATTAGTAATGTCAAGTGCATGCAGACTCTTTATCATGTTACATTACATTTAGTTAGGGTTGCTGATAAAGGGTCTGCCTGCACTTGACAACACCCTTGAAGCCACTTGAAATGCGTGGTGTGTGGACCAACGCAGATCATGTGACTTACACACACATTGTTAGTTAAGATTCGAGTTAGGGGCTGAAATACTTAGAATAAAAGCAACATCGCTCGCAAGAGTGATTCAGTACAAATATAAACTTACAACCGTGCTAATTGAAGGTGTATAATTCTATATAAAACGAGAAGGCCAAGCTAACTTCGTCTAACTTTTTATACACTTGCAAATGCTGTTTTTGAAATGTCAGAGTTTAAGAACGCTTACATAAAAGTCTAAAAATTTTTTAACCTAAACCCATTTTCCGACAGATAAACATCTGATTTCGACCCAATTTCGCGAATCTATTTGAAAACATATCAAATTAACAATCGATGAGTTTAAGAAAGATAAAATTTAAAACAGAAAAGTTTTTTCTCACTAAGACTCATTTTCCGACCGATCGGTCCTATGGCAACCATAAGATATAGTCACCCGATGTAGATCAACTTTTTCAAATTAGTTTGAAAGTGTTTAATATTAAGAATCGCCGACTTTAAGAACGATTTACTTGAAAACAAAAAAGTTTTTTTCACTAAGACCCATTTTCCGACTGATCGGTCCTATGGCAGCTATAAGATATAGTCATCCGATTTTGACCAAAATTTGCAAATCTGTTTGAAAGCATATAATATTAATTATGGACGAGTTTTAAGACGCTAGCTTTGAAAACAAAAAAGTTTTTCTTACTAAGACCCATTTTCCGACCGATGGTTCCTATGGCAGCTATAAGATATAGTCATCCGATCAGGTCGGTTCCGATATATTAGCAGCGTGCAGTAAAAAGAAGACTGCACGCAAAATTTCAGCACGATAGCTTCAAAACTGAGAGACTAGTTTGCCTAGAAACAGACGGACAGACAGACGGACGGACAAAGCTCAATCGACTCAGCTCAGCGCCCTGATCAAGAATATATATAGTTTATGGGGTCGGAAATGAATATTTCCATGCGTTGCAAACTTCTGGGCAACATTATAATACCCTTTGCAAGGGTATAAAAACGATCAAAAGTTTTGCCTTTGAGAGTCAGTGGAATGAAAACTAATTGACAATTTTCATGACAACGGTGGTTATACTTTTCATCTATAAAATATTTTTATTTTTCTAAGTCAAATATGGTGAAGATTTTGAAGTATTCGTAGATATATTGAGCATACAATTTGATTTTAAATTAATTTTTTTAAAGTTGTACCTCAGAAATTGAAATAAAACCAAGCTATTTGCAATTCCGCATGAGCAGTGTTGTTCGACCTTGTTAAGGTTACCTTTCAGCTGAATTATGATACGAAAACGATTCGAACATTCACTCGAAAACGGGGAACATCATAATGAAAACAATTCGGAATTACAATCGTTTTACTTTTTAAATCGACTCGAAACTGATAACCTGGCATGAGGTAGCGCCTGCAAACTCATCGAAGTTGGGCAAAAGATCGCTGATGATCAAACTGTGGTAGTTTGTGAAATAGCTATACGATCAACCAGCCTCCTTTGTGGTGTTGTGCGTGTCTTGTTTTTGAAAATGTTATGATGAAAATCATAACTAATAGACCTAGAGCCCGCTAAAAAGTTCTATGATTGATATCTTAAGGTCGCTAAAACAGTCACATTCTTATATAAATCATTAACACTATTTTAAAGGGAATGAAAAGTACTTACATAAGTCTTTTACCTCCAAACTTTATGGTTTTGTGGGTCTCTTGAAATAGAATTGTACAAATTTACCTTACATGAAATCATCGTATAGTACTGTTGCGAACTTGTGTCCACTTGGGAGGTCGCCTTGTGATTGTTAGCCGAGCGGTATTGCTAATTTTTGTTAGGTGATGGGGGCCAAATCTCCCGCTGGTTGGCCAGCGAACGCAGCGCGGAGGAGAGATAAAAGCAGAAGGTACGCAAGCTTATCCCAAGGAAGAAAGTCCGAAAATCAATTCTGTTATCTTTGCAAGATGAAAAATTAGAGAGAGTGGTGATAGATATATCGTCATCGGGCTGAATTCGGCGCGTCGCTATCTACTGTGCTTACAAAAGTGCTCAGCGGCTGCGTCGTTTTCACACGAACAGTATAAGCTCGTCGCTGCGCTGCTTTGCTAACAATGCCGCCGAGCAAAAAGAACTCTGTGTCACATACGCAATGCCAAAATGTGAATGAGTTTTTTTTGCCCATCCTTGGACTGGACTAATGAACTCAATGATGGTAAAATGACTTTTCCGATATATCGACTATCGATTATTAACTATGGTTGTAAATATCATAACTATATATCGATGTTTTTTAGACTATAAGCGGTATTCTGATATGATATTTCTTGAGGTAATTTATTCGATATAACAGAAAAGAAATTTGATCAAGGCTTCTATATTCTTGACCGGTTGGGTTGATTTGTATCGCCTTACTTGATAAAGCCTAGTACTGAGGGCGTTCGAATTTTCCTTTCGTCACAGTATTTCACATAAATAGAAACACTTCCTAAAAACACATGAGCATCAAAGCAATGCAAAGGTGTTTATAACTATATGAAATACTGTGACGAAAGGAAAATTCGAGCGCCCTCCGTACTAGGCTTAAACTTTGAAGCAGTCTAAGGGCCGATTTCACATCTTCTACTTAGAGCTATGTGTCAAATAAACTAACAAATAACAGAGTAAATTGTAAGATTATCGGGAGTAACAGAAATCGGCACTAAGGGGGGGTTATGTCTCTTTTTATCGAATTGGATTATATATTATTATATTTCTTACTCATTTAAGGTCGCGCTCACACATGCGGCTGAATGAACTGAAGGAAAACAAACTTGCTTGATTGATTTCGCAAAGCTGAGTTTACAAATGAACTTTGAAGATCAAAACACTGCTTGTTGTGCACAGTTGCATGCACAGAACTTGCTTATTTGTCAAGATCAGCCTTAAGTTTATGTGTGCGCGGGACCTCTAAACGTGGTGCCAGGAGTTTGTGTTGCTTTCTTAGTCCTATATTGTTTAAGTACTTCGTGTTTACTATTTGTAAACAGATTAAGTTCTACCTAATATATCAAATATTTTCATTAGTTTGTTTTTGATTTCAAAAATAGCTATACTGTCTGTATTTGTTATCTATTTAAAACTTTAAGGTTCACCAAGTTGTAAAGCATTGACATTTATTTTACCATTTCACTTGAACAATTCTTTCCTTTTATAACCATTTTCAAACGTTGTTTCAACTACTTTTCCAGGGAACCCCCACTCTATTCGCTGCTCAAAGCTTTGATCCCGTTAAAGATGCCCACGATTTGCGCAAAGCCATGAAGGGCTTTGGCACGGATGAGAATGCTCTGATCAATATCATTTGTCGTCGCAGCAATGAACAGCGTCAGGAAATTCAACGTCAATACAAGACACACTTTGGCAAAGATCTGATCGAAGACATCAAATCGGAGACAAGTGGTAATTTTGAGAAACTATTGGTGGGTCTACTGAGACCCATTGTGGACTTTTACTGTGCCGAATTGAATGATGCGATGGCCGGCCTGGGCACCGATTCGGAGGTGCTCATTGAAATACTTTGCACGCTATCCAATATGGAGATACATACCATAAAGAATCAGTACTTACGCTGTAAGTGAATCATTTTGGGTTATACGTTCGTTTGCTAACCTCTCTTTTTTTCTTTAAGTGTACGGCGCACATTTGGAGTCGGAGCTCAAGTCCGAGACATCGGGCAATTTCAAGCGTCTGCTGACTTCACTGTGCACTGCTGCAAGAGATGAAAGCGGACGTGCGGATCCCAATGCGGCCAAAAATGATGCCCGAGAGCTTTTGAAAGCAGGCGAATTGCGGGTGGGCACAGATGAGAGCATGTTTAATATGATACTGTGCCAACGCAACTATCAGCAACTGAAGCTGGTATGTTTTGACTAGATGAAAACGAAATTTGAGAGCGTACAATTATATATAAACATTTTCACAGATATTCCAAGAATATGAAGGCATGACGGGTCACTCGCTGGAGAAGGCCATTAAAAATGAGTTCTCGGGCGATATTATGGAAGGCCTGATTGCCATTTATAAGTGTGTGACAAATAAAGCCGATTATTTTGCTTCACGCTTGCATAAATCGATGGCTGGCATCGGCACCAATGACACCCAACTGATACGTGTAATCATTACGCGTTGCGAGGTGGGTACAGTATTTAAAAAAACAAAATTCTGTCAAGTTTAGTATGAACAACTGGAGCCAGCTCGCATGAAACAGAAAAAACTGGCGGGTTAAAGAAAAAGAAGAGAGGAAAACCACCGATTATATTATAATATACCCAGCCAGTATTTTATGAAATTTCTAAACTCATTGGAGTCTTTTTCGAGTCCTCACTCTGATTAAAAAGAGTCAAGTAATAAATGATACTTTTGTCGGTAGAAAATGGCACCCTAGCCTTAACTCTTCATGATGAGTCGTTCTGATCAGTTTCGACTCATTTGCGGGTCATTTTCGAGTCATCCTTAAATCGTACATCAAACTAATCTCACTTTAATCCAGAGTTCCGCAGCGATAGCCTCTGGGGCACGAACATACTCGCCAATTCACACCGAATGCTTGCCAAAGTCATGCATTACTGTGTGTTAGAGAGAGAGGCAGTCACATTTTCGCGCTCTCTGCTTGGGGAACCCTGCTTTAATCATCAAAAGGGGTCGAAAAAGACTCACCAAGTTGATTCTTGTTAAAATGATCTTCCAAATACTATATAGGTGTGTATGGGGCACACAGATACACAAAGCTTCTGTCAACTTTTTGGTCCCCAGCAAGCATTTTTGATCGCAGAATATATGAATGCGATTCTTCGAATAGGTATCGCTTTACTTTAGCGATATCGCATAGCAATCGCATTGTCATATTCCTTCGGGAAAAAGAAGAAAAGAAAGCGTTTCTTCTGGGAGATAGGACAAAGTCTCTTCTCAGGAATAAGAAAGCATTTCATCCTGACGATAAGAAAAAGTCCCTTCGAAGCGATAAGAAAAGGTGCCTTCTTCTTCCTGAAGATAGGAAAACGATACTCCCTAGAGTTAAGAAAGCCTTTCTTTCTGGAGATAAGATAAAGTCTCTGTTGCAGTAAACGAAAAAGTCTCCTACGTGGAATAAGAATGCTTTTCTTCAAGTGTACGTTTCTTCTTGGAGTTAACAAAGCGTTTTTAATTAGGTAAATATTGCCAATATGGGAAAAAGTTTGCCCAATAGCAATTACTGTGGACTTTGCAGGTGCTTTATTGTGGGGTCATCTTAAAATATAATCTCGAAGAATATCTCAATTGGATAACTAAATCAATAACTTTTGATAAACGTGGGGCAGTACAAACTCGATTACAAACTGCATTTCTGTGGTTTTGTGTCAATTGCTGGGTCGGAACTTAGGTTGAATATACCTATATGTGCATCGCCGACATACGATACTTATGTTGTGCTGGTTTATTCTTCTTCCGCTGCTTGTTATGGTAGCTCGAACTGCTTTGTATATTAACACAAATTCACGTTTTTATTTTTATAATTTTTTATACGCATATCATGCATTTTTATAGCCAAATTTTTAAAACAAAGTATTTTGGTTTTGTCAATTTTGTCAATTGGTAAAATAGGTTCCAGCTCACTCGTTGAAGAATCGCATTTAAGTCTTGTTTAGCGATAAATCGCCAATTCACAGTTTGGATAATGTAAATGGTAGATCCCTCTAAAAACAATCGCAGTCATGACTTCAAGGCGAGGTATATTCCGGCAATTTACCGATTAGACGAAAAAAAGCGATACCACATATCGCTAATTTATCCCTTGTATGTTAAAAATGCGATACCTAAGGCTGATGTCAGAGTGCGCGCGATAAGCGATGCTAAGCGAGAAGCGATCATATTTCTTGCTATGAGCAATGCGAGAAGATGGCGTAGTGAAAGCTTTGAGCGAAGCGAGTGGCATTGATCAACTTTAATTTGCTGTCAGAATTTACCATGATTTAATAATACAAAATTAGGCCAGTAGTGACAGCATTCAACTCAGAGAGCGCGAGCTTTATTTTCTGTTATTATTGTGAGCGCAATTCCTTGAGAGCAGTAAGTTGCATTACTCTATTTTAGTTATTAGTGTGAGCGTGTTGGATTCAGACAAAGAATATTACGATGAATTTTGTTAACAAAAATAAAGTGTCCACCCACTCAACCGAAATCGAAATGAAAAAGGAGAGAAATATATTTCAATTATATGGGTAATTTTTTTTGAAACCGAACGGTTTTAAAATTCACCATTTTTGATTTAAATAAAAAAAAATCCGAAATTAGATATCGATACTTCTACCAAAACGTGATTTTCGGTTTTACAAAATACATTTTTGTTAATTTTTTAAACAATTTCAAAAATCGTCAAAAACGAAAAAATTTAAAAAAGGGTTTTTTAAAAATTTGATTTCTCAGGTTTGGTTTATCGGACAGGTCTCGTGTTGATATTGCTGAATAGTATGTAACTGAAATTTCTAATCACATTCGAGTCTTTTTCGAGCCCTCCGTCTGATTAAAATAGTCATAAATGCGCTCATTTTTGCTTTTGTCGGGAGAAAATGGTACCCTAGCCGCGACTCTTCATGAAGCGTCGTTTTAAACCCGTTTTTCGGATCAGTTTCGAATAGTTTTCGAGTCATTTGCAAGTCTTTTTCGAGTCGTTTTTGAATGAATCACATTTTGAACAAATGCATGAGTCATTTTCGAGTCTTCCTTAAATCTCACATGAAACTAATCTCTTTTTAATCATCAAATGGGGTCGAAAAAGACTCGGTAAGGTGAGGAATCACCTAATCACCTAATGATCTTCCAAATGCTAGATGGGTTTTATAGTTTAAAAGATATTAATTTTTGAAGTTATACACAAATAATAATACACCTTTTTGCCACGAAGTAAGTTTTAAAGCTATGTGATTGAAACTTGTCAAGTTTGCTTTATATTTAGCTTTTCAAAAATGTTCACTTCTCGCAGATCGGACGTCTATATCATATTTCGGTTTTTTGCAAGAGCGAAAAATCACGTTTTTGTGGGAGAGTTAAGATCTAATTTCGGATATTTTTTTTATTTAAATCCAAAATTATGAATTTTAAAACCGTTCGGTTGCAAAAAGAATGACCCATATTGATGATTTACAATAAGAAGAAGCTAAGAATGCAACAAAAAATACGTGCGATCTGAGCGAGCTCAAGCAAACTGCTTTCTCGCATCGCTGTCGCTTTATCGCATGAACTCGCATATCGCTCCGCCCTCACTCTGACACCTTTTGATCGATTGCATTAAAGAAAGGTTGCAGTGGTTTATCGCGCGTTCTCGCCCAATACTATCGCATCGCTTCTCGCGCGCACTCTGACATCAGCCTTAAGTATTTTGTTTGTGTAAATCGCCAAACTCTCCCCTTAAACTATCGCTCAACTCCCTTTTTGACGAAAGATATGGGAAACCCGACAAAATGTTTGCAGGATTGTCTGTTAGTATCAAGTTTTGCTGTAAAGCTACATTTGGATTTCTCAAGCGGTTATAGCAATGCTGGCATGAGATGGCCTCAGCCGACTTACACAAGATAGGCAAAAACTGCTGATGATAGAACCGGAAGCTTTTTGAAACAGCTTTACAGTTGAGCAGCCTCCTTTATGGTGTGTGTGTGTGTCTTGTTTTCAAAAGTTAGCACCAAACATTACTTATAGTTCTATGATTGATTTTCAAAGAGCTCACTAAAACAGTCACATAATGTTTATTTTTCATTTTTCAGATCGACTTGGCAGATATTAAGGTGGCATTTGAACGTCTGTATGGCAAATCTCTCAAGAGTTGGATAAAGGTAATTAAACGAAATTCTCACACAGTTTGCCCCCAACTAATACGAATATTAATCCTTTTGCAGGGCGATACTTCCGGTCATTATAAACATGCTCTATACGCTCTAGTGGGAGAACAACGCTCATCTTAAGATCACTTTTTAAATTATATGAACAGAAAATCAAACAAACTATAATTATTCGAACATACAAATATTTTATTTCCTTTGTATTTTATCACTTTACATATATAATACAAAAAAAAACATGCAAACATATACATACTTCATACCCAGGGAGCGCTAAAAATAATGACACACACAAACACAAAACACACACCAAACAATTCCTGTTGTCAAATGAACTTTGCTACATACATTTTGTTGTAATTCCGTATTTGTTAATTTATAATTTGTATTTTATTATTATTTCCCTTTTGTTTCCACCCAAAAATAAAAACTAAGCTCATAATTCTTAGTGGTGAGAGAACATCACACTGGCAAATGAATTTGTCTATTACTCGTACAATGAAATGTGCCTCAATGTTACACTTAAAGCCTATGCCAAAACGCATTTAAACAGGTAAAACATACACCGATAACTATACCTAAGTAAGCATGTTTTTTTTAAGAAAAAAAAACTTACAATTTACATATTTAATATAAAATGCTTTGAATCAACGAGGTCGTTCCCAACTGCTGTTTTTCCATCAGGCAATGCCTGATTCTTTTATGCTGTTATCAAAATTATAAATTAAAGTTGACAAAATACCAGCGAGTGGTTTTAATTTTACTGTTTTTCTGTTTCAGCAACATGGGAAATACCCAAGTAGACAATCAGTTGGTAGAGAATACTGGAAATTGGGGATGCTTTGAAAGTGGGAAGTAGAAATCAGAGAAGGAAAACATTAAGAGTAAATAGAAGAACCGCCATTATGACAATATTAATATTAAGTATATTTACGCAAAGTTAACAGCTGGCTGGCTCAAGGTCTATGGTTGAGTATAATTCTATATAAACAACACAAATCAACAGATATTAATTACATTTGGAATAGCAATTGGGTATGTCCGTACAACGATCGCTGTTTCGAGAATAACCAAATTCTCTCATCAGCGGACTTGTTTTGCTGTTCACAATATGCAACATTTGGTCAAAATCGGATGCCTATATCTTATGGCTTCCATAAACCCGATCGGTTGGAAAATGGTTCTTAATGAGAAAAACTTTTTTGCTTGTATTTTGCTGTTATAGAAACCGTCGCACTATGGTCCCAAATCCCAAATAGCTGTCCAAAAGTTGTACAAAAATATGGTTTTTAGGGACTTTTAATGGTTTGAATAGTTGTAGTGGTACATCTAGTTTGTATTGTGACCGTTAATAGGGAGAAAGTGTCCCTACCGGGCTCAGGTATGAACTCTGTTCGTGAACGATGAGCGTGCCTCATTGTTTATAGGCTTATCACACTGAGCACATCTCAGCGGAACGCATGGAATTTTTTGAAGATGTGAAATTGCCATTCACACTGACAACATCTGATATCTAACATCTAACATCTAAGAAAAATTCATAAACTGAATTTTGAAGAACAATTGGTGGTTGTTGTACCTGTTGTTACAAAACAGCAGCTTTTAATTCGGCAACTTATAGCAGATTAGTCAATAAGTCAATAATGCGATTGTTGCTGAGATTGAAGATGAAGGTGAGCTGCTGCCCATGAGAGGCATGAATCTGCACATACCAAGAAGCACTTGGATGTTTGTTAGTGGTAGTAAAATGTGACTTTTATACGTGCATTTCGCTTACAAGAAGCCAAACCAATCTAATACTTCTGCTGACTACTCTTCTGGTGCTGAAGAAATAAGATCTGCTATGTTGAGATTTATTATTTCGAATGAAGATTAAATGCGTATTGCAAGGCACAAATGGTTCGGACTGAAGGTAGCATATTACGAAAATCCCTTTGATGCTTCCGCTTGGTGGTCAGAAATTCCAGAAATGGTCACACAATCCGACACCTCTGGGACGAACTCTATAATATCATCCGATACGAAATCCTCAACATATGCAATAAGGTCAAAACATGTACATCATTAAATGTCTGTTCATAATAATCCCACGTCTGTTTCTCGTAATTGTTGGTTCGCAATTTTTGACATTTTTGATTTAATTATGCATATTTTGCCATTCCCGTTCGTTAACATTGTTCATGTTTCGCAGTGAATGACAAATTTTTAGTGGTGGACAAAAACTATTGTGAAAATACTGATTGGAACGAAGTAAAATAGGAACATCCCCAGAATAAGATGTTGGAATGATGATACAATTTTGGCACGGCAATTGCTTATGGAACATCTTTGATAATGATGATGTTGTAAATAGCCTATTACTCGTCACGCATCGAAAATAACAACGTTCAGAAGCGTATAGAATCGAGAAAAGTTATGGAAATGGATTCTATTCCAGAGTGTAAATACAATTTATATGTATTGCTCGAAATTATTATTAACAATGCATGAAATAGTGAGTCATTCACAAAAGTAGACGCTTTTTCTCTGAAAAGTAGTGTTAGAATTCTGATTTAGATCCTGCTCTCAAACATAATAGAAATTGTTGTGTAGACACTTCTTCTAAACATATCCAAAAATTAGCTGCGGATATCTACAGTTTCAGTCTCGGTGATGATTTTTGTGCGGTAATGCGTGAATTTTCTGCAGTTTTTTGTAATTGTTACGACATAATATATGTACACTGCTCGACAGCACTCTCCCTCCATTCACCAAACCAAATATTTCTAAAGTATTTGTCAAATAGTTATCGAGATATGATCGATAAACGGGTTTTTCGATGTTTTCCGCAGCTGCCGCCACTTAAACTAGCATAACTTTTTTGTTTTTGGAAAGTTTTGAAGTTGGAAAGAAAGTTAAAAAGAAAAAACCTGGCCAAAAGTTTCGTTTTCAGACAAAAATGTGATAAGGTGAGTGCTTTTAATGCTATGGGCACAAATGTAGAGAAAAAACTTTATATTTTGCAAAATTTTGAAAATTTATCAAAATTAAAGTGCTTGTAAATGCAAATGAGTAAACCAAATTAATGTTTTTTTAAAATTTCGAATTTCAAGTATTTAACACAAAAATCGGAAATTGAAATGTCAATTGTTAATACATTTTCCATTCAATTTATTCACAAGCATAATTTCACAACATATTCACAATCGATTTTGAAGAAATTGTCCGCCATATTAGATCCGCCATTTTGTTTTTCTGAATTTCCACTTCGAATTCGTAATCAGCGACCCCGAAAACCCCCGAGTACAGACTTTCAGCCAAATCAAATACGTTTCTGAAGAAATCGTCCGCCATATTGTATCCGCCATTTTGTTTTTCTGAATTTGGACTTCGAAATCGTAATCAGCGACCCCGAAAACACCCAAATACAGACCTTTCAGCCAAATCAAATACGTTTCTGAAGAAATCGTCCGCCATATTGTATCCGCCATTTTGTTTTTCTGAATTTGGACTTCGAAATCGTAATCAGCGACCCCGAAAACTTCCGAGTACAGACTTTCAGCCAAATCAAATACGTTTTTGATGAAATTATCCGCCATATTGGATCCGTCATTTTGTTTTTCTGAATTTGGACTTCGAATTCGTAATCAGCAACCCCGAAAACCCCAGAGTTGAGACTTTCAGCCAAATCAAATACGTTTTACGACTTTTGGCCAGCTTTTTGGGATTTGGGACCACTGTGCGTCGGTCGAAAAATGGGTTTAAGTGAGAAAAACTATTTGGTTTTTAGTGTTAGCGTTCTTAAAATCGGCCATTTTAAATATTTTATGCTTTTCAACAGATTTTCACAATTTGATCGAAATCGGAAAGCTATATCTTATGGCTGTCATGGGAACGCTCGGTCGGAAAATGGGTGTAAGTCAGTAAAACTTTTCTGATTTCATAATAACACTAAAGGCAGCATCTTGGCGCACACGACTATCGAGTAAACGAGTGAGAGTGCGACAAATCACAGTAAAGAATGCAGCCAAAGGCTGAGCACTAAGCAGGCAAGAAGATGGCAAGACCGTTGCCTTAGGACGGTGAGGTTAGGCGTTCGAGCAAAGATTTTAGAACTCAGAAAGATGAGCAATGGGTCATAAATCTAAATGTCAGGGAAATGGAAGGGGATGGACCTACTTTTTTTTACATAAGTGTGCTGTGTGTGTGCAAACTTTGTTACTTTGTAATGTAAAATCGTGGGTAGAGAATGCCAGGTGTCTTCCGGAACAAATAATAGAATGAAGAATCACAATTTCTACTTAAATTAAAAAAAGAATGTATAGAAATAGATTTAGTTGTTTTTCTACTTTCCTTTACGGGCTCATTTCAACGTTTCGGTTAGCAAAAAATAAGAGTGAAGGAAATGAGTTTGGTTTAAACTGGTAATATTCTCACATTTAATAAAACATTTCACTTAGATTAAAAAAGCATTTCGCCTACAAGTAGGCTTTCTTTTAAATAATTTACCACTATTGTGTATAGGCATATTAACAGCTACATTGACTACGCTGAATCATTTCAACACTCGCACCTCTATGAATAGTGAATCATTGCGCAAATAATTTCGACTCGTAATGACTTTATGCGGTATATGAAAATACTGATTGCTTTGTATGAAATCATCGCTCTTTTTGCGCACAAAAATGGTCTTCACATAATCCTGAGCGTCCATTAAAATAGTGCTTTGATCGCGTATAATGACCTCCGCTTGCAGGCGACAGGGCCAGGCCAATAGAGGATCATATTCGCCGGATAAAACATTCAAACAGGCAATCATATTGCGTCCCTTCCAAGTGCCCTTGCCATTCAAATAGATGTCCAGCTGGAAGAGTAAACAAGCTTAGAGTACGTTCAAATGGCACTCGCCTACTACAACTTACGCGTAATGCATAGCCGAAAGCCTTATTGGAGAACATGGCACTATGTAAAATTGTGTCATATTGCTTGGCCTCGTCCAATTTTTTGGAGTAGTCCTTAATGCGCCAGATCAAATGACCTTTAGAGTTGGATATTACATATTTTATATACATTAATAATGGAATTATTTCTTACGCTCACCTCTCACATTCTGTACGCTATTTATGCGCTGTTGCATGGCCAGTTGATTCTCTATATCCGCTAGATTTTGCATCGTCTGATGCAAGCCCGTATCCAAATCTTGTACCACCGTTTCCAGCTTATCGCAACGTTCCTCAGTTTCGCACACAATATTCTTGACATTTTTAACTTCATAATCCAAGGTGGCTTGCTTCGAGGTGGCATATTCACTGCCATTACCAACCAGTTTGGTTTTGATATCCTCATTGATTTGCTGCAGAAATTCCTCGATTTGGAAAAATTTGTCTCTAACAAGGAAAGCCCAAGAGTTTTATGTTTTCTTCAATAGGGCAACACAAACTTACCTATTGAGTCTTTCATTTTCAAAAATAAGTTCCTCCAGCTTTAGTAAATTGTCATTTAATTGGTTCTGATGAAAGTTAACGTCCACAGAGAGTTGATTTATATTTTTTTGCATCTCATCCAGTTTAAGCTCCACTTGATCCTTGAGTGACTGAAGAAATAATAAAACAAAATTGTTTGTGTACTACGCATTGTGAATAGGGTTTGTCTTTATACCCTTGTAGAGGGCATGTTAAAATCGTCCAGATGTTTGTAACGCATTGAAGGAAGCATCTCCCACCACATTAAGTATATATATTCTTGATCAGCATGACGAGCTGAGTTGATATAGCCATGTCCATCTGTCCGTCTGTTTCTATGCGATCTCCTCCGTCAGTTTAAAAGCTATCTTAACCAAACTTTGCACGAAGTCTTTTGGTACAAAGACCGCTGCACATTTATCGGAACCGGCCGGATCGGATGACTATAGCATATAGCTGCCATGGGAACTATCGGTCGAAAAAGTAGCTTTATTGAGAAAAACTTTTTGTCTTCAACGCGAACGTCCCCAAACTTCGTATTTATTAATTTTCTAAGCTTTCACACAATTCCACCAAGTTTTATTAAAATCGGACAACTATATAGTATAGCTGTCATACAAAACATAGTTCTGAAAAAAGTCTTAGTAGGAAAAACTTTTTTGTTTTCAAAGCTATCGCTCCCAAATTTTTGTATGCTACCACACAATTCTGCTAAGTTTGATCCAAATCGGATGACTATAGCATATAGCTGCCATAGGAACGATCGGTCGAAAAAGTAGTTCTAGTGAGAAAAACTTTTTTTGTTTGCAATGTTATCGTCCCCAAACTGGATTATTTTTATTATTATTTGTTTTCAAACAGATTTGTAAGATATGGTCAAAATTGGATGACTATATCTTATGGCTGTCATAGGAACCATCGGTCGGAAAATGGGTCTTAGTGAGAAAAACTTTTTTGTTTCTAATGTAAGCGTCACCAAATTCGGCCAATACTAATATAATACGCTTGTTAACAGATTTGCAAAACTTTGTCGGAATCAGATGACTATATCTTATGGCTGCCATAGGACCGATCTCTCGGAAAATGGGTCTTAGAGATTTTTTTTGATTTATACTTGTTCTTAAACTCGCTGATTGAGAATTAAATATGCTCTCAAACACATTCGCAAAATTTGGTTGAGTTTGGATGACAAAAGGTCGGAAGTAAACAAAAATTGGTTGATTTTAATGCTCTTAAACTCTCACACAGGGGTGTCCAAGCTCATTCCGCAAGCCGCGCATGCGTTGTTGTTTTACGCAAATGAATAGCTGACTACATAGACCAACAACAAATTTATTTGAGCTCTCTCCTCTTTCTTTCCAAGCGTCGGCCCAGTCACGCAAAGTATCTGGAGCAACAACAACTTTAAATGTGTTCTCTCTTCTCGTTCTCTCAGAGCGAAGGCTTTGTTGTTCGTCACGTGCACATCGGACAGCAGTAGCACATAAACACACACACACACACAAAACAAAAACCGGGTTTCTCTTTCTATTTCTTGTGGTTGTTTTTGCTTGAGATATATTTTCTTCGATTGTATTGGTGGTCCACGCGGCCAAAACCAGCTCTTGCAATGGTTTCATAACTTCGGCACAGACGAAGTTAGCTTAGCCTTATCATTTAGAAACTGCATTTGTAATGTTATTTGGCATTTTCCCCTAACTATCCAGCCCAAAAGTGTGCAATTTTGTTTAAATATTTTCCACATTTCAAGGAAAAAACTTGGTAAAATCTGGTTTTAAACAGAAGAATACATATATTATTCTCTTATATGTACATATTGGCCGTTTAAGGCGTCTCGAGGTCATTTTATGTTGCCATAAAGGAGGCTTGTCGACTATACAGCTGCTAGCATGCTTGTTTCCTCCTTACCAACGGCATGCATATCGCTTTTTGGATGCTTTTAAATAATGAATTAAAATGACTTAAGTAGTATGATCAATTGCAACATTTTACTTTGATATCGCTGAGTGTTAGGGGATCATACTGATTCGTCTCTCGGTTCCGTTGCTGGTACGTGCCGAAAGTATTCTCTTTGGTAAGAGGTTTCCAGTTTATTTCGTTAAAATAAAAGTTTAGAATCCTTTATGCACGTTTGTATTCTAATTCTGTTCAAACATGAACATGAAACTCAGATTCGATCCACATATAGCGTTAAATATCAGATTCACAAAAAGACAACCTAACCCATAAACATGTCTCTTTTTGGTTATACCATTAAATGTAATTAGCGTTGCTGACTAGGATCAGGATGCAAGTTACACCACACGTGAAGAGGCCCATCCGGTGGGATCTACTTGAGATGCATTGTGTTGGACACTATGTATCCCTGCCACTAGACTAACGCACATTGTGGATTAGATTTAAAGGATGAAATATTCTAAATAAAAGCAAGATCGCTCGCACGAGTGTTTTAGTACATGTTCAAAAAAACTACCATGCTCGTTTAAAGGTGACTCAAAAAATTTCAAAATATCGGTTGCGTTTGTGGGTCCTTTCAGTTACAGTTCCGGTTCCGGTTAAGCTTTGATTCCATGTAAATATTCTTCTAATTCTAACTCTGTTACACAAAGCATTTTTGGGCCGAATGCTTTTACAATTAGAGATACTTCGGTTCCGGTTCCCGTTTTGATCAAACTCTTATGCCCATCCATAAAATTTGAATATGTATATTTATTTGACTCACCTGTGTGATATTGCAGCAATATTGAAAATCAATTTGGTTCTGTTCCGCCGTATACATACGCTGTGCCCCCTCCTCCTCCAATTGTCGACGTATACCGCCCAGACTTTCATCTGTGCCTCGTGTCCAGTCCTCAACCACTTGATTCTGTTTACGTATGTTGCCCACATCGGTGATCAGATGCAATCGCTGGCGTATCTCCTCATTCAAAACAGAACGTATGGTGGATATATCTTGCTCTAGAACCTGCAAGCGATGATCGGCATGCTGATCGACACGATCCATGCTAACGCTCATTCTTTGCTGCTGCTGCTGCTGCTGCTTGTTGCGCGGACACTCCTTCAAATGAGAGCGCATACGTATGCGCGGTATGAAGGCCTGACAACTATTTGGACACTCCTCCAGTACCTGGCCGCAGTGTATTAAATGTTCCTGTAAGGGAATTCGATTATTTCAGCTGCAGCTGAGTGTTGTGGGTCGGGAATCTTACGGTGAAGGTCTGCGCATCGAACCATTCATTGCAAAACAGACAGGAGGATTTCTCATATTTAACAATGGTTGTTGACTTGGGCTGATTCGGTTGGTTATCTGTTAAGGCTTCCCTCGACTCGGCCTTGTGGAGTGACATCATAGAAAGGGGGGATGAAAATTATTATGAAAATTTGTATGATAGCTCGCACTCGTTACGTGTGCCCGCCGCCTCTAAACATACTAAAATGTATTTGGCCAAAAAACAAAAAAACATGATTAAGAATTTCCTTTGGTCATACACAAAGTTCTAGATATAACTTGGCACTTGTGTGTGCTTTAGGGCGTTTACACTCACACACACACACACACTGCCATAGAAAACCTTTAAATAATTTACAATGACCGCTACTAACCCAAAGTGCTTTTCGACTTCTTCGCTCCATATAAGCGTTACACACAAAGTTCCACGGAATTGAGGTTTTTAACGGCGTTCTAGATCAGCCAACATATTGTTGCAAATGAACGAGGCTACAATGTTTGTATAATTGTGTGTACAACTGCTCACTGCTGAGATATCATTATCAATGAAAATAGCAGCTCCACAATCAAAAGTTTTCGTTTTGAGCACGATACGCTACCACCAGAAAGATAACAATGTTTAGGTCGTTACGAATCTGAAATGCTCTACGCAAAAGTCTAGTCAAGAGCGAGAAATCGATTTGAACATAGAAAGCTGCACTTAAGAGACACCTTAGCCATGGTATATGACCGAACTTGATATCAATATTTTGATTGATAGAAAAATCAAGAAATTTCCTACAGAAATCAAGAATTTTTAGTTTCAAAGGAAATTCTTGATTCAAGAGTGTTTTTCAAAATACCTTAATTCTTGATAACAGAAACGTTATGGATATGATAAGTACGATTCGGAATTTGCATAAGAACTTTAAGAGCTCTACTTAATTAAGTACTATCCTTAGTTTTCGAATAAATAATGCTTGAATGAAGAACTTTGATACGAAAATAAAACCAAAAAATAAACTTAAAATTCTTAAGTAAATCCTCTTTGATCTGAAACTAATACCGATATGTTCCTCAACCAATCCCTATTTGCACTTAATTCCATTCTGTTGCACTCTCTTTTTTTTTGTTATTTGCAGTTTGGCCAGTATTTGATGGATGACACATCATCATGGGAAAGCTATTATCAAAAATTTTCGGAAACAAGGAAATGCGAATTCCTATGCTATGTCTGGACGCGGCTGGCAAGACAAGTAAGTAGTGTCTTATACTTAAACTGTGATCAATTAACCATTTCTATATCGATTTTTAAGTGATTCTCTATAAACTGAAACTGGGCCAATCAGTGGCAACGATTCGCACGGTGGGCTTCAATGTGGAAACTGTCACCTATAAGAATGTAAAATTCAATGTCTGGAATGTTGGCGGACAGGATAAGATACGACCGCTCTGGCGGCACTACTACACAGGTAAAAAATCTTAGTGGAATCGCAGATATCCTACTCTTCGCTGGCCAAGCCCTATTTTTCCATTCTTTTATGCAAATTATAATAATACTTGAAGGTCCAATACCTATATTGAATTGGCCTGAATCCCATTCAGAATCTCTGGGGGATCCTATCAGCTAAAGTTTTTGAGAATGGGAGACAGTTAATGGCTTAATATCTACTTTGCCAACACTGTCACTGACATCTGTGCAAAATTACACATCAAAATGCTCATTAGTAGTTAAGAAAAGTGTCCCTTTTTTAACAGCTTAAAGTGAATTTTAAGTTTTTCACGAATTTCCATTAAATTTTGTGTTCTATGATTTAATCAATCCCGATTTTGTCTCATATATATCTCGAGTTGTTCTTGTATCAAGAATTTCGTACTTAAATGAAATTTTTTTTTGTATTATTGACATTTTGAAATGAAAAATGATTGATGCAATCCCAATAAAAACAGCTCAGTTTGATGTCTTTTTATACCCTTGTAGAGGGTATATTAAAATTGTCCAGATGTTTGTAACGCACAGAAGGAAGCATCTCCGACCACACAAAGTATATATATATTCTTGATCAGCATGACAAGCTGAGTTGATATAGCCATGCCCGTCTGTCCCTCCGTCTGTTTCTATGCTATCCCCTCCGACAGTTTTAAAGCTATCTTAACCAAACTTTGCACGAAGCCTTTTGGTACAAATACGCTGCACATTAATCGGAATCGGCCGGATCGGATGACTATAGCATATAGCTGCCATAGGAACCATCGGTCGAAAAAGTAGTTTTAGTGAGAAAAACTTTTTTGTCTTCAACGCAAACGTCCCTAATCCTTGTATTTCTAAGTTTTCTATGCTTTTACATAATTCCACCAAGTTTTATGAAAATCGGACAACTATATAGTATAGCTGCCATACAAAAGATATGTCTGAGAAAAAGTCTAAGTAGGAGAAACTTTTTTGTTTTCAATGCTATCACTGCCAAATGTTTTCTCTCTTTGGCGCAAAAGGCTATTGGTTCGTTTCAGCTTGAACGAGGGCCACATGTCCCTATCTACAGCGCAAACCGGAAGATTATGCCATTGTTCCGTAGCCAGGCGCCAGGTGTCATTGCTTGTGTTTAGCTTGTATGATTCGAAGGGCTTCCCTTACAAGCTCTTCTCCTGGAGAAGCTTAATGGTAGTACCATACCTTGCAAGTTTGTCTGCTGACTCGTTACCCTCAATGTTACGGTGTCCAGGTACCCAGATGAGGTGGATACGAAGATAGTGAGCGATCGCATTTAAGGATCTATGGCATTCCGTGAGCGTCTTGGCGTTATTGGTGTAAGAGTCAAGAGCCCTTAGAGATGCTTGACTATCTGAGTAAATGTATATGTACCCTCTTCGATCATGAGTGTGTCTGAATGGCCACCAACTCTGCTGGGTACACACTGCAATGAGATTTCCATATTTAGGTTGGTGGAGAAAACTCCCCCTCCTACTTTGTCATCGAGCTTAGATCCATCTGTGTAAATATTATATAAATGGCAATTGCTTTACGGTGGGGCAAGTTATCCCAGTCGCGTCTACTAGGGATATTGACGATATTGATTTGCGGCTTATGTCGTTAAGACTTTTTCAAGTATTTCCCGCCCGACCGTTTTATGAAGCTTGAAATCTGAAATAAGTTGATTTTTTTGAGGTGTTTGAGGGGTTTACGATTGTAAAGCACTTAGTTTACAAATATATTTACAAAACACTGCAATCGGCACTAACTAATGCGAAATATACGAACAATTTCGTCCGTTAAATTTCTACTACTTATTCAAAGGAGCAAAGCAACTTCAGTTTCGAATGATTTGTTGGTAGACATGGGCTGAAGTCGTAGTTTCAACTCCCTCGTGGTATAGTAAAGGCATTAGCGACCACTAAGTTTCTGGTTGCAAGTTCCATTTAGAACAAGGATTGTCACGCCTGACCCTGCCAAGAGCGCAAACAGCTTTTCAGGTGAACTAAGTCAGAGTTCCCCAGCCATAGCCCCTGGGGGACGAACGCATATGGTAATTTACATGCACAAGAGTTGAATGCTTGCCGAAGTCATTCCGCACTGAATGTCTGAAAGACAGTCCGCATTACGAGACATTCCCTTTCGTCTCAGTAACACTTCTAAAAAGCATTTACACATTTTGTGTCCTCTCTTCTTGGGGCACCCTGGACTAAGTAGGTCAGATACGTCTTCACTCACTTCTTCGACCTCACTCTTTTAGAATGCCATTCTCCTCCTTAATTTACAAATGCCTTCCAAATTGTAGGGCAACTCGCTAGCATTCGCTTTCAACAAAACTAATTTCCAGTACGCCCCTCAAAACATGCACAATTATTGTATTTTGTGTGCCAGTTACACGAGACCCATCATCTCTCGCCTTATCTTTCACACCGAAATACCAGAACCAAAACTTCACTTTAGCATTTTTCTTCGGTTTTTTTTTTCTTTCAACAAACAAAAGTTTTCTTTTTTTTTCCAAAAAAAAAAAATATATGTACATATAAGACAAAATAAATAAATAAGCAGTACAAAAATAATTATAAACTAAGATTTGTGTGTGTTTGGTTTTTCCCCTTGGCTATTTTACAAATGGGTGGAATCGAACTTCTTGCGGAATTGATACTTTCGCTGTTTGCCGGGAAAAATGCTGAAAGTCTTGATTTTCAGGGCTCGCTTCAGCATGCGTATGGTGAAGTCAGGCACCAGACAGGCCACCGTGGTCATTAGTACCCACAGCCAGACGGGTAGGGAGGAGAGCAAATTGTTGTAGGCCCAATAGATGTCCGTGTCGTAGTCCCTGTGGTAATTGTGAGTCAAATCAATAGGCCATAAACAAAGTTGGAATGCTTACAAATTGATGACATTGTAGATAACCGTGGTGACCATGAAGGCTAGAATGGAGGCTACCAGTGTGAAAATGTACCAATAGGACAGGTACATGGACTCCACCCACAACTTGAGGTTGGCCACAATCACCACCGTCCAGATGAGCAGGGTGCCGAAACAGGAGAAGGCCACCGTTTGGCCCGCCGACAGGAAGACATTGTTGTAGTTGAACACACAGTAGGCAAAGTAGAAAATGATCACCGAGTGGTAAATGGCAAACAGGGTCCACATGAGGAAATAGGGCCAGTGCAGCTGCTTGTTGTCTGTATTCTTCTTATACAGCTCGGGCGTGCTGTGGGTGAGATTATGTAGTTTGCCATCATCATCTCATCAAGAGTGTGAACCCACTCACCTCATTAGTACCTCCTCCGTGTATGGCTTCTCGGTGAGCGATATAAACAGTATGGGTAACGATGTGTACACCACATTGTACAGTGTCAGGAACAGCGAATCGTACACCGACGAGGATGAGAAGAGCGTATGGAATTGAAACAGAAACATGATGCCCATGAACAGTATGTTCTTGTAGAAGAAATAGAGCACCAGGAAGCACAGACGCACACTATGATAGTGTCCGTGAACCAGGAGCAAGCGCTTTAGCATGCAGAACTTTGCAAAAGCAAAATCCGCACAACGTGCCGCCTGCCTACCCTCACGTCCCATAATACCAATGCCCACATGCGCTTCCTGGATCATTGAGACATCATTTGCACCATCCCCAATGGAGGCGGTATTATAGTTCTCATTGGAGGACTTAATTAAAGCCACCACCTCGCTCTTTTGCAAAGGACTCAGGCGGCAACATAGCACGGCCGTGCATTTGACGGCCACATCCCGAAACTCATTGGATGCATCGGCCAAGGCAACACCCAGACTCTTGCCATCTATGAGCAAAGCACATTCGGTGCCCATGCCAAAGATAATCTCACGATCCAAGGCATTCAAATGCACCAACATATCGTCACGATTCTTGCACTCAATTATGAAATACTTTTTGGCATCGGGCGGTATGTGGCCACAGGCGAGGGCTATGTTAAGGGCCGTTTCCACTTTGTCACCGGTAAGAACCCAAATTTTAATGCCTGCCGCTTGCAATGAGACCAAAGTATCGGCTACATCATCCTGTAGAGCATCCTCCACAGCTGTGGCGCCCAATAGATCAAGATCTGGTGGAAGGGAAATAAATAAAATGTGGATTAGAAAGAGAGAGAGATAATGAAGGTAGCGCAAAGCGTTTAAAGCAGAAAAGTCAAAAGAGCAAAGCTTCTATTCTTTGCTTATAACGTTTGCACGTTTAGGGTGAAAGTAAGTGAGATGCAAGAAGCCTTCCTCCTTTTGCTGCTGCATTTGTGTCTGTCTCGCTCTGTCACAACAAAAATTGTAAAAGTTTTCTCCTCTCACTCGCACATTATAAGTTGTCGCTCATGTGAAAAGCCACCCCCATAGCCCAAGCATTGCAACGATTAATGGTTGAAAGTCAAAAGACTGCTGATGATAGAACTGGCAGGTTCTTGAAACAGCTGTACAGTCGACTAGCCTCCTTTGTGGTGTGTGTGTGTGTGTGTCTTGCAAAAAAATCCAAAAATGTAAATTACTTTTACAGATTTTTCTAATATTCTACATCTTAACTTCTGTCCTCTTAATTCATTTCAAATTTTTCTACTGTTCTTAAGCACTTTTTTTATATTTCCTTCTTCCTTACTGGCTAATTACTTTCCACTTTACTTTTACATTTCCTCTTCCTCAGTGATATTTCATTTGCGCTTATTACTCGTTCTTTCGTCCATCGTCTTTCCTTTTTCCTTCCTTACCTTCTTACTTCCATCTTTTTTCTTTCTTCCTGCTTCTTTCTTCTTATTTCTTCTTACTTCCATCCTTTCTTCTACCTCCCTTTTCCTTCATTCGTCTTTCCCTCTTCTTAGTTTTTTTTTCTGCCTTCCTTCCTTCCTTCCTCTTCCTTCCATCTTGCTTCCTTCCTTTCTTTTTCCTTCCTTCTTCTTTCCTTCCTTCCTTCTTCCTTTTTCCCTCCTTCCTTCCTTCTTAATTCTTACTCTTACTTCTTCCTTCATACATCATACTTCATACTTCATACATCATACTTCATACTTCATACTTCATACTTCATACTTCATACTTCATACTTCATACTTCATACTTCATACTTCATACTTCATACTTCATACTTCATACTTCATACTTCATACTTCATACTTCATACTTCATACTTCATACTTCATACTTCATACTTCATACTTCATACTTCATACTTCATACTTCATACTTCATACTTCATACTTCATACTTCATACTTCATACTTCATACTTCATACTTCATACTTCATACTTCATACTTCATACTTCATACTTCATACTTCATACTTCATACTTCATACTTCATACTTCATACTTCATACTTCATACTTCATACTTCATACTTCATACTTCATACTTCATACTTCATACTTCATACTTCATACTTCATACTTCATACTTCATACTTCATACTTCATACTTCATACTTCATACTTCATACTTCATACTTCATACTTCATACTTCATACTTCATACTTCATACTTCATACTTCATACTTCATGCTTCATACTTCATACTTCATACTTCTTACTTCCTTCCTCCCCCTTCCTTTTTCCTTCTTCCTTCCTTCCCTCTTCCTTCTTCCTCTTCCTTTTTCCTTCCTTCTTCCTACCTTCTTCCTTCCTTCTTTCTTAGTTCCTTCTCTCCTTCCATTTTTCTTTTTTATATATATATATTCCTTACATCTTTCTTCCTTCCTTCCCTTTTTCTTCCCTTCAATCTTCTTTCATCTTTCCTTCCTTCAATCTATCTTCTTCCTTCCTTCCTTCTGTTTTCCTTCCTTCTCTCTTCTTCCCCATCCTTCCTTCTTCTTTCCTTCCTTTAATCTTCCTTCCTTCTGCCTTCCTTATTCCTTCCTTCTTCTTTTCTTCTTCCTTCCTTCTTCCTTTTTTCTTTCTCCCTACCTTCTTTATCTCCTTCCATCTTCCTTTCTTCCTCCTTTCTTTCTATTTTCTTAGTTTCCTCTTCATTTCCCCTTCCATTCCTCCTTCATTTCTTTCATTTTAACTTTCCTCAGACTTTTCTTCTCTCTTCCCTTCATCCCCTTTCGCTTCTTCTTATTTTCTTGCTGGTTTATTCTCCTCCTTTCTCCTCCTCCTTTCTTTTCTTCTACTTACTGCTCTCAATCTTCGAGTAACATTCCTCGCTCAGCTGTTTTCGATTCTCCAGCGAGCTATTCGCCTGGGCCAGTTCACTCAAAAAACCCTGATACTCTGAGTCGGAGATCAGTCGTCTGGCTATGGCCAGTGTGCGCAGACCCAGGCGTGCAAAGTCACTGATGTGATTATCTGTCTTGGCCACCATGGTTTCCGAGCTATTCGCGCACAGTGGAAAGACATAGCTCTCTGCTCCCTTGGTGTAGATCCATTTTCTGCCCTCCTCATCGCGTACTATCACACTCATACGCTTGCGATCAGAGGTAAACTCCAACACATGCAGCCGATGGTACTGCTCCTCTTTGGGCTTGCCCAAGGAGAATGGACGCTTGTAGTCCAAATGTGGTGGTACAATGCGTACGCGCAGGATTTCATCATCATCGCCGGTATACACCAGACCCAAATTGGCACATGCCTCCACCAGAGCCTTCTCATCCGGACTCGAGGCCTGATAGTCCAGAGAGCTGGGAAATAGAGCCAGTTAGAAATTGGGGCAATTGAAACAGGGCTTAGCTTACAATATAACCTCCCGGATTTCGTTTTTCCTGCGTTGCGACTCGGCCCGTATCAAAATCGTGGGCTGTCGCGTGAATGTGGGCGCCGCATAGGACTCTCGCGAGATGGTGCTGGCGCTGCGGAAAAGGCTGCCGGTGATGGGGGGGCTCGTTGGGGAAATGGGCTGTGTGAGATATGCATTGGGTGCGCCGTACGAGTGGGCGCGTCGATGGCCCAGGGCCACACCATTGTGGGCCTCTCCATACTGGGGCAGATCTCGTTCTGAGGTAGAGCGTGAAAATTGCAGGGAAATGGGACGTATTACCGGTGAGGGCTGTGCGGTATTGGGTACACCATTTGTGTTGGATTCCAGCTGATTGATTTGGTTATCACTTGCAGGAGCAATTTGCACCCGATTTGCGGCACGTGCGAAATTGGGGCTGCGCTTGACCACCTGCGGACGCTTACGCCTCTCCACCTTGTAGCCCTCATCGGACACCAGCAAAGGATTAACATCGGATGAGGTAGTCGTGGCATGGGCTCCATTCGGATGCGATGACAACGATGATTCAATGGCATGACTCACATTGAGTTCGCTTTGCTGACTAGAACTGTGGGACTCCTCGGTGATGTCCGAAATGGAGTACATTTCAGGTGGTCCGGATTTAACGGCCACCGTTTCCTTTTGGTTGCCATTGTTGCTACTTAGATCGGCCGCTTCGAGAGAACCAGTGGCCACTTGGACGGTGTGGCAAATGGCTAAGGCCTGGAAGAAGACGCGTTGATCCAGCTGAAAGGAATTCTTCAATTAATAATGGTTGATTTTGGTATCCATTTGATCTTAGATTTTCATCCAATTGATCTGAAAACCATCCAAAGGATATGTTAAGCTTGAACACTTACACCAAACTTATTAATATCCACCAGAGCCTTGGTCTCCGCATCCTCCAGCCGTGTCTTCTTGTACGTATACTTATGTCCAGCTATGGAACACTGCTGGAAGTTCATCTCGTTCTTGGTCAGGGTGCCCGTCTTGTCGGAGAACAGTATATTGATCTGCCCCAATTCCTCGTTCAAATTGGACGTATTCACAACACACGGCTGATCCGTTTCCTTCTCATACAGCTCCGCATCCCACTCCATGAAGAAGCCACCAATCACACGCTGCAGCTCAATGGTCACGTATAGCGAAATTGGTATCAGATAATTAAACAAGATCAGGAAGGACAAATAGTCTTGCAGGAACTGTTTGACACTGTAGCTATCGGTGGCATCGCCCAAATAGCTAAGCTTGGGTATCACAAAAAGCTCATCGTAGCTGCAAACTGAATATGTCAAAAAAAACCGAGGCAATCGCTTGGAGAACACACACACTTACCGCTTCAGGAAGTACAGCAAGGTGACAATGACTATCAAAGCAACCAGTATGAAAATCAGGAATCTATTGATGTACGTCTCACTGGAGGCCGTCTTGTTGCGTGTGAGTCGACTGTTTAGCTGCAATTTGGTGGTCATGCCCGTGTAAACGGCACAACCGATCACACATTCCGTATTCTTGACACGCGAACCGCGCAGCAACACATTCTCAGCGGATAGCGGCAGGACACGCCCCTCCCCACCTTCCAGTTCGATTTTTCCATTGAAACTGTACAGATCCGTGCAAGGACTCTCGCACTCAATCACACCCAACTTATTCATATCCTTCAGTTCCACTGTGGGCAGCTCTCGGGGCACTAACAGTGTCTTCAAATTGGATTCACCATCCAAATTGGCTGTGGTTATAAAGCATTTGCCGTGCGGATCGGTGGAACGTAATAATACCAAGTCGCAGGGTACATCACAGTCACGCTCCACCACAACCAAATCACCGGGTGCCACATTCTGTGACTTGATGATGGCCTCTTTACCGTCCTTTATAATGGTTACTGCAGGGGACAATTGGGGGCAATTGTTTTTATTGAAAGTTGAGAAATTTAGGATTAGAGAGTGTACCTACCGGGTGAGGCGTTGACCACATTGTCAGTTCTATAGCGAAGAATGTCTTCATAGCCCTGTTTGGCCGCTGTCACAGCTATCACAAATACCAAAGGCAACAATGAGGTCATTGGCGACACGGGACTGTCTATTGAATGGAAATGAAATTTATTTTAAAAATCTTCAAAAAACTAGTCTCCATTTCTCTTAGCAGGTTTAAGGATCAATATAAAAGCAGGGCCGACGAAAGACTTTAACCGATTTACCTGTTTTCTGTACTCACGAGTGTCTTCGGCCACCGTTGGCTATGTTTATAAAGTTTTAAAATTAAGTACAGAAACCAAATCTAAGCCCAAATACTAGGCTACATACCGGAAAGCTGACGGGAGATGAGAATAGTTTTTAGTTTTATTTCCAAGGCTGGGAGGTGAAACCGCAGACCCTTCAGTCTCTCAACGTTTTCACTTAGAATGAGAATGGAGCAACTTTTCGATCTTCTTTTGAAAAACAAGCTCACCCCAACTGGACTGCATCAAAGGTCTGGAAGAGATATCCAGTAAGCATTGAACAATGACAGTATAACTCGGAACTCTTTGCAAGTGAAAGAGGAAGGAGAGACAACCACCACCGGGTAGTCATAACCTTACTTCTGTTTAACCTGTTTCTCAATGAACTTCTTCTGACTTTGATTATGCTGACTTTTATAGTCTGCCCATCGGTGGGCACAACAGCATTGGGGTTAACCCAAAGGCTATGAAACTCCCAAAGCTGAGTAAGAGTCATGGCAAGGGAAAGTTTCTTCGCTTTTTTGCATGTGTGTGCAAAGTCTAAAAGTCAAAGTATAATCGTAGGTCCACATCTCAAATTTCCCCTAAAATTTTCCTGACATTTATTTGTATGGCTGTAAGTCATATTTGTGAGTTTTCTAGTCTTTGGGTTAACCCACAGAAGACCCATCTGAAAAAAGATTTCGGTATTGCCAATCCTACACTCCACAGTGGTCAGAAACTAGCCGTTTTTTGCTCATAACTTGAGTATCATTCATCCGATCTTTATCATTTCTTTGGCAACTCTACAAATAATATTAATTACGAACTATATCTAGAAGGTACAATCCATCTATCATCAAAACTGTGGGAGATATGACGTTTTTTCAAAATTGCGGGGGCGGGAGGGGGCGTGACAAAAATTGAAAATAAACTTTATTTGCCTGCAAGCTTAAGAAATATATGTTCCATACATGTCGAACCTCTATCTCTTACCATCTCTGAGATCTGTGCGTTCATACAGACTTCCTTTGGTACAGAGTATACAAATCAGAGATATCCGCGCTACAATCAATCCCAAACGATATCAGAAGTTGGTCAAGCCCGGATTTTCGCAAACCAAGTACGAGAAGAATTAATTCTTGTCTTAATCTCGACTTTAGCTCGAGAGAGCTGGACTTTAGCTCGATATTTGTACTTGATTTGATCTCGAAGTCGGCTTGTTGCTAGAATACCCGAGATTAAGTTGAGCTCCATAATCGAACAACATTCAATCCGAAAAAGGATTGCATCAAAAATGACTGAGATTGACTCTAGCTCGATGTTTGTAAAAAAATCTTCTAACAAGAACTCCATGATACTTCTTTAACGAACTTTTTCATTACCCAACCAGCCCAGTTCTAGCCAGCTCGAGGTCATTAGTTTGCATACAACTGTGAAAACAGGATGCAAACAACATTACAATGGAGGCTGGTCGCTATTGAAGTCTCTTCAATAGACTTCAATTCAGCAGCAACCTTCTTATGCAGGTTGGGAATTCCAAGGCAACGGTTAGTGCAAAAAAAAAAACCCACAGCACTAATAGCTCCTGCCGAAAGTATGCATTACGCCTGACGAAAAAGTAATGCAATACAACCGCTGCTTTTCGTTAGAGAGATAGTAATCGGAAACAAACTGAAACAACTAATCGTGCCACACACGATCCGATGTCTATTTCGTTCGCTGATGTGCTTTCCCCCCCCCCCCCCCCCCATCCATAAGAGTTTTTTGACATTTCTTCTATTTTCTTCATTTGTATTTGTATGCAGCACAAATGTGTAGGTGTAAGTGTAGCAGTGACTTGACACATAATTGGCGAGGAGTTACTTGAATTTGGCTTAATTGTTAGTTAATTTTAGTGAGCATACTTGTAATTGTCGGCAAACCAAACTTGTGAAGTTGAGAACTCAATTGGCAAAAGTGATGGAGGCCAACCAAAAATTGAAAAAAGGCCAAATGGAAATATTGGCCATCCTTAAAAAGCTGACGAAAGAGTACATGCCCCCCGATGACGACGTATTTCCCATTTGTAGTCTGGACAATTTAACAAATAAAATCATTTAAAATAAACCAAAATAAAAACCACTACATTACTACCTTATTACCCACTCATATAGGCTGTAATTCACGTGCATTACTAACCCATATACTTCTCTATCAATAGTACATTGCATCGTAAAACAAGTACTTTACCCACCCGTATACTTTTCCATCTTTAGTAAATTGTGTGTTGAATTGTAAACCGTCTGCATTGCAAATTAAAAAAAATATACGCATTCGTAATGGGAGTCCGATGGCAGTTCGGCTCTGGCATACTTGTTTTATTACTAGTAATGCAGGCTGTGCGCACCCCGTTTACAAAGCGGCCATGCATACGGCAGAGTAATGCAGATTGTATGCGATTATTTCCATCATACTGAAGGCAAAGTAATATAGGAGTAATCGATTTTGTAATGGCAATTTGCGCCGCTGGAAAATTTGTGTATTTGTGTACCCACCCTGCAGGGAAAGTGTCTAGTTTACAACCAAAAATATACCTATCTATAAAAACTTGCAACTGGTCGAACTTCCTATTCAAATCTATGCATTGAAGTCGTCCATTTTACACAGACATGTCATGTGACAATTGTCCCCGGCAGCAGCCATTTGCAACCAGTTTAATGCCAGATGGCATAGGCGGGAGAGAATTGTCCCCTGCAGCAACAATTTTGAACCAATTAAATACCTGTTCAAATTTGAATGTTCCTTATCTGTCCTTATCTGTCAGTCTGTTTATGTCGCTGCATAGTATAACAGTACATCGAAATCTGTCGGTCAACTCACTCATCACCATTTGCCACTTAGCTTGCAACCAGTTAAAGTTCAATTGGATTACAACTAGCTCAAATTAGTATTTCAAACGAACATTTCTTCGAAAGCTAATATTTGTTGTTGCCCAACTTACCCGAATCTAGCCATTTTGCTACCAGTTATATTCTACTAACATTCCAACTAGGTGTAGGACAGTTATGTTTTGTTACTAGTCGACAATTTCTCTGCAGGGCATTTAGCCTGAGAGAGCATTTCTCTCTCGGTTTCTTTTCGCTTTGACAGTGGAATTCCGTACTTACTTCAATCTTGAGTCTAGATCATTTGATTTCCAAGTAGGATCCGTACTTGAAATGAGCGTTTTCGGATTGATACAAGCTTTGTGGGCTGATCTAATCCTCGCACTAGAAATTTCAATCCGAAGGTCGAGATCAAACGAATTTTGTTGAGCTTGATTATAGCTCGCCTTTTTTTTTTCTGTGTACCTCTCTAACTAGCCCATTTTTATTACTTATACACAGAAAAAAAAACGGCAGGATATTTTCAATCTTTTTAATCTTGGAGTAAGCCCTGCATGAGCTTGAAAATTCAATCTCGATTTACAGGATATTCGACACAATTCAAGCTTCCAGAGAATGGCCCAAGCCTTTCGAACTTGTATCATTCCAAATGTGCTTACTTCAATCCCCCTTGAGATCACATGTTCGTAATTAAGAGAGAGAGAGAGCGACAAAATTTAAGTAGTATTTTTGACATGCGGCAACAAACGATGGCGATGGTCGTGAGCGATGAGATGCCATTCCATTCGTGTTCAGAGTGCGTATGGTCGTGGGTTCGAATCCTAGTTGAGCCCAATACATTTTTATATATCTTTGTTTTTCAAAAGTTTTAAAAAAACCAAAACTGGTGTGGGTCTTTAAGTGTATAAGGGGATGTCCTATGGAATATGGCGGAGGAAAGGAACAAGAGAGGTATCTTTTTATTAAGATTAAATTGTTCTCGAATTTTTTGCTTAATTCCAACTTTTTTAAGATTACCCCGGTATATATGTAATCTTTTTCAGGATTAAAAATTCAGATCAACTCAATCTTTTTCCGGATCGGATCCGATACCGATTGGGAATGATTTGATCCCGTATGGTTTGATTTTTTTTTTGAGTGTACTGTTTAAAGCTAACACTAAGAAAAAAGTAGAACGAATAATTTGAGTACGAACGCTATTGAAAAAAAATCTATTCCTTCTTGAGTTTTCGAGAATTTCGCTCTTGAAATCAAGCTAAATTAGATCCCAATTTGGTTTTTATAGGCAAGGGAAGTTAAGGAGAAGTAATGGATCGGAGAGGGCAAGCAAACTTTGAGAGAATAGCGTTGAACACGCTCTCACAGTTTTGTTTTTAATGGGAAACTACTGAGAAGAGAGCGCAATCGGTTATTGAGAGCAGAACTACAGAGCAGGATCAACACCACGTTGGTCGGTCGTGTCTCTTAATGAAATTTTCACAGGAAAGCAGAAGCAACATTTTTGTGGAGATTTTCACTTTACTTCTAGTTACTCACAACTGCGTAGAGGGCTTAAAGATAGTTTCTTTAAGCCGTTAAAAAATTGCGAAAATATTTTCAATTGTAAACGAGGGTTTTTCGGATTTTGCGGTTTTCATTTACACACGATTTACTATTTTCAATATCTAAGTAATTTATTCAGCGACCTTTCTAATGTTTAATTAGTGTGTTTAGCTGGCTCTAGGTCCGAAAAAGTTGCGTTTGTTCACAACTGTATACGGGTTCCAATATCTCTATACGGGTTTGTCGCTTCAAAATTGTCCATACTGGGTTTTCTTTTGTGTCTCTCTGTCTGTCTACTATTTACAGCGTCTGTCTTCATCAGGCTTCTACAATCTACTCTCGATCTCTTCATTCTAAACAGATTTCTTAACACTAAAATATCAATCTATTTACATCTTGGCGGTCATTTTTATATAATGCCCAAGACTACACAATATTTTTTGTTAAAGAAGTTAAAAGAATCAAGCGACGACGCATATTCCAGGTACTGGCTCAAGTCGCTTTATTTCAAAGTCAGGTTTCCCTTTTGTCATATATGGATGTATGTATATGCCGAGCCAGCTGCTTAACATTATGTGACCCTCTGCTCGGTTATTTGATCTGTGTTTTTTTTTTTTGTACATATTTGCATATAATTACCAATAAGTAGAGATATAATTGTCATCACCAGAAAATAGAAATTTGCTATGCGACGGAATTGCTCCAATAGATTCTGCGGCAGGAATGTGAGTAAAGTGTATTTAGTTGATTTGATGCGATTTTGATTTGTGGGCGGCTTTTGCTTTTTAACCAATTCGGGGCCACCAATTGGTATCTGGAGCCAATCATTGGCGGTACTAACTCGGGAGCCCTAAAAAAAACAAGAAGAGAGAGAACAGAAAAAGAGAATTAATACAGAAGGAATGAGGAACTCTATTGATCAAGGTCAACCCCTCTACACACGTACAGCGCATAAAGCACTGCCCCACAATCTTGGGCAAACATCAATGTGTTTGGGTAAAGGTTAATGGGGTTAATAAATATAGATACGCATAGTGCATGGTCTACGTATTCGTACACTATTTGAAATACACACACTCTCGCACACACACTCTCTCTCACACACGCACACACCTGGCGCCGGTTCCACTGGAGTGCGTCCTTTAAATGAAACTGCGTCCGTTCCTGCTCAGCCCAAATTGATGTAGGATATGCGCGAAACTCATCGATGCGCCGAAAACCGCTTAGATTGTCATGACCAAAGATATTCATGGTCTTCCTTCCTTGAAGAGCATCCACTATCAGATCTTTGCATCTTCCTCATGGATGGGGGGGATTTGTTGGTTGTATGTTTTTTTTTTTGATTTGTTGTCGACTATTGTCGACTTTTTCTCAGCACTTTAAAGTGTATAACCTTAAAACGATGTTAAGTGGGTAATTTTAACACTTCAATTGAAAAGTTCTATGATGCACAAATATCCATTTACATGCAAACTCTCAGCTGTGTATGACGGAGTGTGTTATGGTATCGATCAGTGCGTGGAATTTATTTGTTTTTCCTATTAGCTAATTGTACTACAATTCACATAAGTACACACAGCATCTCCCGATACGTATTACTACTTCTCACACAACGGGCAAATTCGAGTAACCAAAATATTGTACATTTATCACACCCGCGACGAGAGATGACAACAAACTGCGGCAACTGCTGCTTGTTCCGCGTGATGTGCGCCACTTAAGCGCTGTTCTCGAACTGAGAATTAGATCTGCATTCACACACAGTGGGCCCAAGCAGCTTCAGCTGGAACAGCTTGCGGAACCAATAAAAGCTCGAAAACTTAAGCGAGATTGTGGCGCCAATTCAACGGTTTCGCACACAACTCTCGATCGAGTTAGTTGTGTCGGTTCAAAGTGCATAGTTAATTTGCCATTGAATTCAAATTAATGTGAATGGCAAGATCTCCAGATTTACTTTTGGGGGCAGAATATTTTCTTTATACTATAAGGTGTTTCCCCAATTTGATTGTTGCTTAAAGCAACAAATGGGAAATTCTGTTTGAAGGAAACACATAATGAGAATTTAAGGCACGTGTTGACATTTAAGGTCAGTCGAATGCACCGACACCAAAATACTCTGTAACCTTGTGGCATTTGCTAGCCGAATGTATACATGCACCCTTACATCACCCAAGCAAAAAATTGTTTCCTGCATAGCGTCGGTGTTTTTGTTCGAATCTTATAGTGCTTTTCAGGCTATTAGTTAATATAGATTAAGTTACGGGATTCTAAGGCTGCGATTACACTGATACATGATACATGATAATCTAGTTGGCCTGCTGATTATTATACTCTGTACTAAAGATTCACAGAGTATATCACGATTGTGCAAAGGTATGAAGGAATCACTTCCGACCCTATAAAGTATATATATTCTTGATGTCCGTCTGTCCGTATGATCAAACAGATCTCAGAGATTTGAAAAAAAGAGTTGTTAAAGTTAAGTTACTGTTAAGTCACTGTTATGTCACTGTTAAGTCACTGCCAAGTCACTGTTAAGTCATTGTTAAGTGACTGTCAAGTTACTGCCAAGTTACTGTTAAATCACTGTTAAGTCACTGTCAAGTCACTGCCAAGAGATTCCCAAGTCATTGGTAAGTCACTGTTATTTCACAGATAAGTGACTGTCGAGTCACTATTGAGTCACTGTTAAGTCACTGTCAAGTCACTGTCAAGTCACTGTCAAGTCACTGTCAAGTCACTGTCAAGTCACTGTCAAGCCACTGTCAAGTGACTGTCAAGTGACTGTCAAGTCACTGTCAAATCACTGTCAAGTCATTGTCAAGTCACTGTCAAGTCACTGTCAAGTCACTGTCAAGTCACTGTCAAGTCACTGTCAAGTCACTGTCAAGTCACTGTCAAATCACTGTCAAGTCACTGTTAAGTCAAAGTCAACTCACTGCCAAATCACTGTTAAGTCACTGTTATGTCACTGTTTGTCCAGCCAGCATTTTATGAAATATGTCACTACATTTGAATCTTGTTCGTGTCCTCAGTCTGATTAAAATAGTCATAAGTGCGCTTGTCTTCCGATCATAAATGATACTTTTGTCGGGAGAAAATGGCCGTGACCAGCAGAACAACTTGCTCTCTGATCAAGTATAATTTTGAAATAATCTTCGTACTGAAAACGGTGTAGCAGGTAACAAAGATATAGTATGCTACTTTAACGTGATACTGCTCCCTCCAACAGCATAGACTAATTCGATGCATTATTGTTTTCTGATACTTGCTGTGGGATCAATTATTCTGCTAAATACACGCATAATGTATCCCTAGTCGCTTCTCTTCGTGACGAGTCGTTTATACCCCGTTTATCTGATCAGTTTCGACTAATTTTCGAGTAATTTTGCGAGTCTTTTTCGAGTCGATATTTAAAGAATCTCATTTTGAGCAAAGGCATGAGTCATTTTCGAGTCTTCCTGAAATCGCAGATTAATATATGTACTCTCTTTTTAATCATCAAAGGGACTCGAAAAAGACATCAAGGTGATTCTTGTTAAAATGATCTTGCTTGTGCTTTGGGGTATGTGTAAGTGTGAGTGCATTTGTGCGCGGCTAAGAGCCTATACGCGCGACTATCACTATTCGCAAAACAACCACCCGTGGGCACCCCTGATAATACAAAACATATATTTTCGGAAATATTTCCTTCTGCCTGTTATATAAATTGGCTCTAACTTAGTATACCCCTTTTACTCCACGAGTAAAGGGTATAAAAAGCAAGCGAAGCTGGTCTTCTGGTGTTACTTTTTTTGTTGCTGATAGCGAGTGAACGCACCGTCGAAAATTCTTTCTTAAGTCAACGATTTTGGGTAAGAAATTTTGGTTGACGGTAAAGAATTAAAATCATGGAGTGGTCAATTGAATTCGTTAATAACGAGCGCCGAACCAAGGGTACCAAGGGAACCACAAATAACTGATAACCGAGTTATCAACTCTCCACAGCTGACAAAGCAGACGCTGTGCTTTTTCCATTAAGATGAATCCCAAAGGAGTTTGAAATATATTGGATAATCAAAAACTCGTGTTTGCATTGACCTCGAGCCGGCTAAAAATCCAATCAAAAATTTAATTAATTTATCGTAAACACTTAGCAAGGCATTGGGAGAGTCTATATCAATTCATCTTCCTAATCTCCATCCATAAAAGCAGCGTTTTCTTTTGGTTGGATTGAAACACGCAACCGGCATAGGTTCTGTTTGAATAAGTTTGCTTTAGCTCTTGTAAACTTGAAAATTTTGAAGTTCAAACAGTCAGAAAGACGAACGGACATGGGTAGACCAATTTCTTTTGTCATCCTGTTATTAGGGGGGGGTCTCCAACGCTTTCTACTTTTGTGCTACATTTTCGGAAATTCTGCTTGCCAAACGCATTGTTATCGCCATTCACCAACCCTGATTCATCAATAAAAACAACATTTTTTTGAATTATTTATATTTGAATCAAAATTGCGCCAACTTTTTAAATTCAAATCACCAGAATTTTTCCCTCGGGAATCATCAAATGATTTCATTTCTTAAATATTAAGAACAAACAATAAATAATGCTTCATTTCATGGGTGGAAATTTCCTAAAAGAATGCGAACAGTAAAAACAAAATGTTGTTTTTTAAAGAATAGTAATTTTCAGATCGATCATTCCTATGACAGCTAATATAGGTAGATATTGGCTACCAAGTCTAGTCTAATCTGTACCAAAAGTACACAAAGTATATTAAGTTTGTGCAAAAGTAGGTAACAAGGAGAAGGAATCATTTTCGACCCTATAAAGTTTATATATTATTGATTAGAATCAACTGCCGAGTCGATAAAGCGAAATCGCCTGTCCGCCCGTCTGTCTGTCCGTATGAACTAAGAGATCTCAAAGATGATAAGAGATAAAGGTTTGACATGTATGGGACATAAGCTTCTTATACTTGCAGGCAGATCAAGTTTATTTTCTATTTTTGCCACGCTCCCGCAATTTGGAAACAATGTCATATCTCCCACAGTTTTCTAGATAGATAGTTCGTACCTGCTAGAGATATTTAGTAGTCAAAATAATTTATCGGTTTGCCATAGAAATGATAAAGATCGGATGAACTATACTTAAGTTATGACCAAAAAAAAGTTTGCAGCCTCAGCTGCCTCTTAACTTTAATAATGTGATATAAATTGTTCTGTGTCTGTCATTCTAATGCCTTTCGAGATGATAGTTCTTCAACTTCCATAGTTATCGATAGATGGTTGTCAGGTTGCCACAGCTACCCCCTCCCATTGACCGACTTGGGAACGGAACTTCTTGACCCGCTCATGTGTTTGAAGGGGCTTGATGAGGCCAACTAGAGTCGACAGAAAGTCCTCAACTGGAGGCACCTTAAAGTCCTCAACTGGAGGCACCTCAACTAAAGGCACAGGAACTAGAAAGTCCTCAACTAGAGGCAAAACAACCACCTCGACGAGAGGCAACCTCAGCCTGATACGGCGAGCTTGCTTATCGATCCTTCAACTACAACTCACACAGCTCATCAGAGCAAGCCACAGATGTTTTGCTTCCAATATCTACAAATTGCAGTTCCTGTCAAGAAACCGTCGGAGCAACAATACACAGGCCCCCATAGAATTTTCACCACTTAAACTACTAAAGGTACACAGTATATTACAGTCGGACTTGACCGACTTTTTTACTTGCTTTTTAATCATGAGCGGAATTCCAACTTGAGAACTACAAGTGGTCTTAGGTTTTTTGGCAAAGGAAGGAGTGGGTCAGCCTAAGAGACTCTGAGAAGCTGGAGAAGGAAATACCCGTTAATCCTTCAACACAGAGACGAATTGGTGGCGTAAAACCACTTTGACAGGAATTTCACTGAATTGTATTCAGTATTTAGGTAATAAGAGAAAGTGGATCTCACTAAAAGAAACGGGACCTTGACTTGGGGTAGATGGACCGACAACAAAAAGGGGTGAGGCAATGGGAGAATTAACAAACATATTTCAAGCCGAAGTATGTGCCATCACCCGTTGTGCAGACTTTAATATGGGAAAAAGCTACCATAATAGAGAAATAGCTATTTGGCAGCAGATAGACAAGCAGCGCTCAACGCGCTTGGCAGCAATAAGTTCACCTCTAAACTAGTCTTAGAGACAAAAAACAAACTAGACTAACTAGGCAGCTGGAACAATCTGTCCCTACGCTGGATACCGGAACACATCAACATCCTCAGAAATGAAATGGCCGACGAACTGGCACGTAAGGGTGCAGCCAACGCAATGGTAGGCCCAAAACCCTACTATAAAAGGACTCCTTTGAAAGGAAGAGAATACGCTTAGTACAACACCAAGGGGATGAGAAAAGCAAAAGCATTATAAGTGAACCGCAATCTCAAAAGTTAGTCCAACAAGGAAAGAATAATTTAAATGTGTTTCAGGCATTCTTTAAGTGAACTAAGGATTTATAATTACCCTAAACTAATTGCTATTTAAGGAAAATACCTGTAAATAGAGGCTGGTCACACTTGATCGTGGTGGATAATAAAATTAAAACGCAATTTTAAGACAGAACTTGATTCATAGATTCTTAGCTGCAGAAGCTAAAGTTTTAGTGATATTTTTCCAATTTCCTGTCAAATTTTAAATTCTCAATAAAAAGTTCCCCCCCCCCGATTGACTTTGCACTTGTTTCAAGCATAAAATGTTGTGCGAACAAGATAAAGATCATGACGTATTTCAGTATTATCAATAGCTATCTCACTTAGCCACACAATTAGTTAAAGAGATTCGATCACCATATTACTTTCTGACTCACCCTTTTTCCCAGCATTTTTTCAAATATTTTAACCATACTTGATATTTGAAATTGTGATTTTCCTGTTGATTGATTTATCTCCCGCTCCAGTAATCCGGTATTTGTCCGATAGTTTTACTTTAAGTACAATTGCGCCAATGCGTCGAAACAATAGCATAACTGCTACTGACCAAATTCCGTGTATCTCCGCAAAGCTTCGTTTACCTCGTCGAATTGGTCGAAGTGCTTATCGAAAATAATTTTTACTTTTTGTTAGAAACCAATTGGGCCCGGTCAAAGAGAACCAGATTAGAACAGAGAAGAGAACCGCCGTGCAACGCGTTGGGAGTGAAAGGCAGACGGAGTCGATTTCATTTCAATCATTTTGTCATGAAAAGCGCCCAGTTATATCTTTATAGGTTACAACATGCTTATCTAAGGTGTTTGGCTTAACTGACTCTATTTCACTATCAGCAACAAAAACAGAAACAAAAACACAAAAAAAAAAGAAACACAAACACCGAGGCACAGCGAGGAACCTTCAAAATAGAATATTGAACCGAAAAACCGTTTTTGACACTCAAAGCTCGATATCTGTACTAACATCCCGTCCATAATCTGACATCGCACACACTCTAAGTGTACGGCTACGAAATCAGCATTTTCTCTTTGTTTTTTTTCATACTTCTCTTTTTGCGGCGCAACCTGTGCCATATCACCAGGGGCGGATCTAGGATTGAACTTTGGGGGGTTCTAAAGAAAATTATCTTAGAATGAAAAATTTTAAATGTTATGAGATCATTGAAAGACAATTCATTCTGGTAACGATGAATCCTCGACTGATCAGTCCAATGTGACAAGACGTCGAGGCTTAGCGTAAACATATCTACTATTTCGTTAGTTGAAACTATGATAATTCTGTCTGTGATCAGACATATTGACTCGAAGGTAGCTTTTTAATTATTTCAGTCCAATCTGGGCTTTTTTTTAAACTCTGAGTTCTTGCAATTCTTGTTACAGCTCGGTTTCATAATAATTTTCACAATTTTGTCAACTGTTTGCTTGCTTTCTTAAATCAAACCCCTGTAAACCACCAATTCTTTGGGGTTTATCGGTCTTTATTTACACAATTACTTTTTACTTTGTCAATATGGTCTCTGTCCATTTATATACACACGTCCGTGTCGGTCAGCGTCCATCTTCTACTACTCTACAATCCTCTAACGCCTCCCTTCTATGCTCGCATCTTCCATCCAGTGTGAGCATCTTCTTAACCATTAGCACTAGTCTGGTATTGTTATTAGAGTGCTTTAGACTAGTTCATCCAGAGACCCAAAGCCAGTCCATTACATTAATATGTTTACACCAACTAGAGGCAGAATGTCAAGAATATGTCATTTGAATCTCAAATCCAAAAAAGAAATCATGAAAACCAAAAATGAATAGTAAATGGTGACAATGTAAACAAATTCAATATGTCATTAAGAGCCGGTATTTTGCAACGTATATCGAAAGTGTACAATAAGGGATGAATTACCGAAAGTATCTTGTGCAAAAACCAAAAGATCTGAGAGAGGGTAAGAGTTAGAGGTTTGACATGTATGGGACATAAGCCTCTTATACTTGCAGGCAGATCAAGTTTATTTTGGCCCCCGCAACTGTTTATCTCCCACAGATTTGTAGATAGATGGTTTCTACCTTCTACGCATATTTAGTAATCAAAACTATTTATCGATTTGCCGAAGGATTAAACGATACTCAAGTTATGACCAAAAGAAAGTTCACTGCCGCAGAGCTTTCTTTGCTGGGTTTGCCAAATTGTTGTGATGATTTAAGCCACTTTATTTATTTAATGTAAAACACTAATTAGGTTTTGTTTTGGTTTATTGCAGTTGGAGTCTTGCCGAGTCAAAAGAGTTAAGAGATTAGTATCACAGAATGGCAAAAAGTTAAGTGAGTGTGCGTGAGTTAGAGATGTAAGTACAAAAGAGCGCGTTACCTATCGAGTATCGTTAGTTGTTAGTTGGATGAACTGGATCTATGATTCCAGCTGAATGAACTGGAACAGCCACAGCTACTTCACCCCTTAAATTATGCGTTGAGTCGACTGGCTTATCAGCGAAGTTGACGCTGAATGCAGGCTTGAATCTCTAGGATTTGCTGTGTGTGGTTCCAGTGTACGGAGGCTTAAGAGGTTCCTTGACTGGTTGTAGCGCAGGAACATGGGATCCATATTTTGTAAGTTTTTGGTAAGCTCGAACATCCAATGGATGTATTAACATGAAGACTGTAGCTGAACAAGTGTGCTGTGCGTCTGAAGCTGATGTCGTTGATGCAGCGGCTGGGACATGTGTGCTGTATGCCTGTAGCTGAAGTCGTCGATAAAGTGGATCGGACATGTGTGCTGTCAGAGTGTTACCCCGCCAACCAACAGTCTCTATTTGACTAGGTGAATGGGACTGGACCAACAGTTCTTGTGTGGCTATTCATGCCAGGTTAAAGAAGCTCCTTGAACTATGAAATGACGTTGATTTGATTGATTTTGTTCACTGCAAATAGGTTAAGGCCATCTGCTGTGGAGCTCCGACTATGAGTTGCGAAGCATTTTGTAGGACCGACAGGATGTAGCTTAAGTTAATTGAAAAATTTTGATTTTATGGGTCGTTGCTCTTTTGTTGTTTTATTTGTTGCTGTTTCTGTTCTATTTGTGTGATATGCGGCGTATCCATTTTATGTATGTTGTTGGCACTTTATTTATGTAAATTTGTTTAATGTTTTTTGTTGTTGTTATGTTGGGAGGTTTGCATGTGTTTCTGGATCTCTGATGGAGTAAAATACAACAATTTGTATCTTATGTTCAAAATAAAAACTTCAAGTTGCGGTTTTCTGTAATTTTATTCAATGAAGCTTTAAAACGAATTTCGTTGGAAAAGTTGGTTTCTTAATATGGCCACAGGACCCACAAATGTAAACAAACCTCGCTCAACACAAGAATATCTTCGCGGCGGCTAGTCAGAATTAATTTGAACCAATTGCTATTCCAAAAAATGTTGTAATTAATATCTGTTGATTTGTGTTGGTTAGAAAGATTTATAATCAACCAAAGACCATGAGCTAGCCAGTTGTAACATGGGTTTTAATACATATTTGTCATCCTTTTGTGAAATCCTGAATTAAGATATTTGCGCTCCCCTTGGATCCGCCACTGCATATCACCGTATAGTGTACATATATTCACTGCCAAAAAAAAAAAAAAAAAAAACACCCACTGATAAGATTATGAACAATATCTAAGTCTCTGAGCACCTCAGCTGACTAACAGACGGCTGAGCGACATTTTCTCCACTTCCCCCAAAGAGACCGAATCTACTGATTTCAGAAAATGATAAAAAATTCCAGATGAGATGAGTGTGTGTGTGTGCTTTCATCACTAGAAAAGAAATATCATAGTCATTGTCATAAAGTGGGGCTAGCGTTAGATAGCATTTTTAAAGAGTGCGCTGGCACCCTCCACTCTGGTGCACATGAACGTTTACGTTTTATGGATCGACCCCGTCTATTAATATAACTCGATCAAATATCATAAATTGAATTTCACAATTATAATGCCATGTGGAGCTATCAGCTAGCATTGTTGGTACAGCAAATATCAAAGTGGGTCTGGTTAAGGTAAAAGGAACTTGATTGCGTTAGATGGAAAGTAACTAAGAAATTAACTGTCAGCCATGCTCCCGTTTTCGCTTTAAAATCGCTAAAGTTTTGCGAAAGTGAAAATGGGAGCATGGCTGTATATATCCGAAATAAATTTACAAATAAAACTTTTCTAATATTTAAACTTGGAAACGACTGTTTTCGGGTTTCCATTTACATACGTTTCAACATTTACATTGTCAATACGTATTTGTTCTGTCTCGATCATTCTATATACAGCTATATTAGGTGTCCATTCTATATACAGTATGACCATCGTCTCTGTCTTGAAAATACCTTAACGTTAAAACATCGATATACTCACATCATGGTGGTAATTTTCAAATAATTTCAAGGTCTACAAACTTATGGTTTTAAGATGGGACAACATTCATTGTTTTTTTTTGCACTGTACCTCAATGTATTGGACGTCGACGTGCTTGCCTGGACTCGCGAAATACGACAGCGTAAGGGCGTAGCCGGGGGCCCTTGATCATAGGTTTTTTTCCGACATTATTTTAAAGATTGTTTCTCATTTCATATCGAATGTTTAAGAAACTTTTTTTTGGAAAGCTTCTGATTGGTCAACAATTTTCGACAATCATACAACAAATGCATTGCTTAGTTCACCAGCATTTATGTTCACAACAGCATTCCTTGCGTTATCGCAGGAAATAAACATGGAGAATTCTTAAGATATCATTAGATCAATTGATAATAACAAAAGCTATATAAAGTTAGAATTCGGATCAAGCAGTACTCGGGACTGGAATCAAAGGGGCCTTTCCTAAATTCAAATTCTAGGTGAAACCTCTTCCAATCAAATCTCCCGTGTTTTGTAGGAGATTTAGTAAAATTCACCACCCAAACAATTTTGACAAGCGAAATCACATCCACTAAGGCGATATGCTATCCGTGAGAAGTACTACCCATAAATGCTGTGGCTCCATATAAATTTTGTAAAATACCATCCATCGACGTTGTGGCGCCAGACGAACAGTATGAAGTACTACCAAACGACACTTGGGCGCCAAACGAACTGTGTGAAGCACTAAACATATCCACTAAAGCGTTAGGCTATCTGTGTGAAAATTCTTTTCAAACAGTTTATGAGATATGGATTTGCAAATCCCAATCAGAAGCTGAAAACATCCAAATGCATTAAAAAGAAAACGGCTGCTAACCAGGCCAAACCCAGCGAAGGTTTTTGTACTACCATCATACACTTTCAGAATTTTTTGGGTCCCGACTCTATCAACTTTTTAGTGTTGCACAGTGTTATTTGCCTGTGGGACCTAAGCTTAAGTTGTAGAAAAATATTTTCTAAAAAATTTATTTTAGGGTAACTTTACTAAGTATCAGGAACAAATTTCTTAAATTCAAATTGCTAAATTTTAGGGAGATTTCAATTCTAGATCGATTTTCTTAAATATAGAAAAAGAGTTTTCTGATCGATATTCTTCAGATTTCCATATCGTTATAAACACCCTGAGAGTTGTAGAAGAAAAGTCAAAGAAATGTATAGAGACTTTTTACACCAAAGCAAAAGAGTCAAAGCCCTTTTCTAATATATGCTCTCTTCTACTTATTCTTTCCTTAAACCTTATGAAAAAGTTTACAGCTGAGCAAGTTTGAACTCAATTGTCATTCTTTCACATTAAATTCGCCTCTGTTGCTTATTCTCATGCCCACGGAATGTTATAGAAACAGGGAATATAGTAACAGGGAACAGATATGAATTCTACTTAATAACCGAAAGAATAAAACATCATAAAGGAACATTTTGTAGATTTTTAGAGAAGTTTTAACTTGACATTCAGAAAACTATTTTTCTATATTAAAGAGAATCGCCATAAAATATGAAAAAAACCAATTTTTATTAAAGAAATTTGTTTCTGAAATTTAAAAATAAATTTTTTTTAAATTTTCCAAAATTTAGAATGGATTTCTAATTCTCAGTGCAAATTTGAGACTTTTTAATGTGAGTACTTACTATAAAAATAAAATGCTTTTTGAACAAATTTCGTTAAATTTAAGTTATTTTATGGTTTGAACTTAAAAATGTATTATTTATGAGTTTAGCAGTGCGAAAAACTCGATATGTAAACATACCATTATAATTTTGGTTTCTTTCGAAACTGTTGTAACTTGGCATACACCACTCGCCTCTAACCCCACAGTCACTGTGCTTCTCACTCCGTGTGAGCACCCAATATCCTTTTTTTCGTTTTTAAGGCAAGAAAATAACAAAAAAAAACAAACAAAATCAAATATATATACAAATTATATATATAATAGACATGTAATTCACTTGCAAAACTATATAACAAAATGGGAAAGAGAAGCCTTCCACGCGCAAACTGATCTATCGGCAAACTGTCGAAGAATTGTTGATAGCAAAAAATACCTCACAATGTTAAACCATATAAATGTGGGTAAGTACGTGTGTGAGTGACCAGTAATGTGAATATCTATATATTTCTATATATATATATATAATTATATATCCATATCTATAAACATTATTATAAAGTGCGTGCAAATAGTTATGTACATACACAAGTTGCATTAAACTGTGTAATGCCCATCTAAATTTAAGAGAGTTTGGTCTACGGTCTTTTATTTTGTTATTTTGTTTGACTCTCTTAACTTAGCGACAAACTTGGCACGATTTGCTGTTATTAGCCAAAGAGATAAAGTCGATAACAATATCTTATCTTTAGCAGCATTGAATCATACCTAAACGCACATACATACATATAACGAAAGGTACGAACAAACGAGCTTACTCCATTTGATGTATGCTTGACTCACTCCTGATTAGGCCAGACCAACCGATGGTTGCATACAAAATTCTTTCTTTGAAAGTGGCGCAAGAAAAATACCTATAAAATCAAACCAAACCCATTATTATCTATCCAGCGGAACTCCAACACATGTAGACCATATATAGTATTTTGTAGTAACAAATGACAAGGTGTATTTCCAGCTAAAGGCAAATCAACAATAAGTTAAGGGACACAAATATAGAGACAAATAGATTTGAGCTGGGAAATGGTTTTGTCAGCAAAAGATAGTTACATTTCATTGCACGCGCCGAGCATTTGGGATTTGTTTGTTTTAACTGATATATCAGTTAGAGCATCCAAATTTGGATTTGTATTTAAAATGACGCTACTACAGCAATAAATTAAAAAGTAATGTAAGCTTTACATTGTTTCAACAAACGAGAGCGTATGACAAAGTTCGCCCTGCTCAACTTCATGTTAATGTTACCCGCGTCTTCGCCAGGGGTGGTCCATCCGTAAGCTCTAATTTTGGCATACTTTTTCCAGCATTTTGGTCGATCTCTAAAGAAACTTTCTGATGATAGTCTAATAGCAAATCAAATATCTCTTAATATTTTGAAAATTTAGCCTTCTTTGATGAAATAGGACAAGTTCTAGTTGATAAAAGTTTCTCTTTAGGGAATTTTGACAACCGACTATTTAGGGATATATGACATGTGTGTGGCATGTCTTCCAGGGCTTTAATTGTGGCTGGCTTGTTCCTGTACACGAGAGACTTTAGCCTAGTGGGGTCAAATCACATAATCTTGGCGGCCAATGCACTGGTCCAAGACGTGAGATTAATTGCTCACCAAACTCATCTCTCAATTGGTCCAAGGTTTTGCGTGCTGTGTGGCATGTGGCGCCATCTTGTTGAAACCACAAGTCAAACAAGTTCAATTCTTCTCTTTGCAAGCGCTATTCATGGTAAAATGGTAAACCTTACTAAGCATTTTTGGCGTTGTCACAAGTTAAGAATTAAGCGTAAAGTGTCAAAAAACGTACATACTAACAAAAAATTACCCTTTAAATGACAATTTATTATCCAATCTTTGGTGAATTTTGGACAGATTTTAGATATTTGATAAATGTGAGTTTTAAAATCAACTTTCGTAAAATTGTAGAAGCTATTCAACATTTTTATTATACAACTTTACCAAACTTGTTCGAATAATTTTAAACTGTGAACCGAACCACCTGTTAAAAACCAAATTATTCAACCAAAATTATACACATTTAGTAACATTTTGTTAGCTGGACAGTGGAACGAAACGTATTTGTGAGCAAGGCTGCAAACGTGTAAAATTCTGCTGAAGGTTCGGTAATGCAGTTTGAACCTCTTGTAAATTCTTAGGTTCGCTAAGCGGACCGGTTCTTGTACTTATCGAACCTAAGGTTTTGGTGATTGTTCATAGATTCTTGTATAGTTGACAGATATTTGACTATATTTTCGGTTTTTGTTTAGAAAGAGACATTTTGCTTATCAAGCTCTGTAGCACATCAATCTGTAGTCGAATGGACCACATGCGTTTAAAATTGGAAGGTAGCCTGACCTACGATGTTTGTTTTGTCGTTTTTATAGCCTTGCAGAGGGTATATTAAAATTGTCGAGATGTTTGTAACGAGTGTTAGGAAGTACCTAGGTATGTTTACCTAGGTACATACCTAGATACGTATTCTGCGTACCTTTTACCTTACCTCGGTACTTTTAGATTCCAGTACCTTTTACCTTACCTAGGTCCAAATTTTCATTCACCTTGTCAAAAAGTAAGATATAAGCTCCTTTAATTTGAATGAGAATTTAATTTCAAATGATTGCCTGCCTGGGTGGGAAACTAATTTAATTTCATCATTCTTCCAAAATTCAAAAATACATAGCTTTGAGCTAAAAACTGTGTTGATCCGCTTTCAGTCAAGAAAATACAGAATACTGTCATTGAAATAAGGTACATAAACTCTGTTTTGAATGGTTTCAAAATTCGATTTCTATTCAGAATTGTTTATAAATGATCTAGGCGACGACTATTTGTTTATAATATTTCAAGAAAATACTGTAGTTGTTTAAATATGCAGAAAGTTTCTAACTTTACCTAGATATAGGCGTTTGTGAAGTTGACGCGAACGTGGAACTTAATAATTCTTAATATTTTAATATGAATTTCTTATCTTAGGTCGAAAATTCGAATAATGGGAATTCTAGCCTAATTATCCTGAAAGATAACAATAAACAAATATATTATAAAAAACATAAAATATATTACATATGTAATTAATATCTGTTGATTTGTGTTGTTTATAAAGAATTATACTCAACCATAGACCTTGAGCTAGCCAGATGTAACTTTGACTATATTTCTGACTTTAAACTAAAAAAAGTGAATGTCCCTGTAGAATTTTTGGGAAACTCGGAATACAGAATTGTTCTACGGATTTCCGAGAATCTTTAGTTCTCTTTCAGTACACCTTTGTTGAAATTTCGAGGAAGCCTTAAAGTTTCGGTGGGATAGTTCAAGTCCTAAACATTTTCGGGTAAGTGGTGTTGTATAAACCATGATTTAAAAGACTTATTAAAAAGTACCTTTTTTGTACCTTTACTTTTACCTAGGTACTGGAAATTCCGGATACCTTTTACCTTACCTAGGTATATTTTTTGACATTTAACTTGTACCTTACCTAGGTAAGAAAAATAAGTATCTTTCCAATCACTGTTTGTAACGCATTGAAGGAAGCATCTCCGACCACATAAAGTATATATATTCTTGATCAGCATGACGAGCTGAGTTGTTATAGCCATGTCCGTCTGCCAGTCTGTCCGTCAGTTTGTTTCTATGCTATTTCCTCCGTCAGTTTGCAAGCCATCTTAACAAAACTTTGCACGAAGGCTTTTGGTATAAATGCGTTGCACATTTGCCGGAACCGGCCGGTTTGGATGACTATAGCATATAGCTGCCATAGGAATGATCGGTCGAAAAAGTAGTTTTATTGAGAAAATCTATTTTGTCTTCAACGCGAACGTCCCTAAACCTCGTATTTATAAGTTTTCTATGCTTTCACATAATTCCACCAGCTTTTATGAAAATCGGAAAACTTTATAGTATAGCTGCCATACAAAAATTTAGGTCAGAAAAAAATTCTTAGTAGGAAAAACTTTTTTGTTTTCAATGCTATTGCTCCCACACTAGTTACTGATCAGTACAATATGCTACCACATAATTCTGCCAAGTTTGATCATAATCGGATGACTATAGCATATAGCTGCCATAGGAACGATCGGTCTAAAAAGTAGTTCTAGTGAGAAAAACTTTTTTGTTTTCAATGGAAGTGTCTTAATACTTTTTAGTTATGAACATTATTAGTTTCCACACAATTTTGGTGAGTTTGGTCAAAATCGGATGAATAAATCGTTTAGCTGCCATATAACAAACTGGCAGGCAAATGGTCAAAGTAATGGCGCCATCTATTGCTGAGTTTGGGAAATAGCTCAGCTAGGAAAGTTTGACGAAAATAATTTAAAATCTTAATTTATATAAATTATACAAGCTGCAAGGGTATATAAACATCGGTCGAGCGGAAGTTTGCTTTTCTCTATTTTTCAACTTGACATGATTTATTTCCTTCACGAAATCGCAACCAACAATGCTCCCATTTTCAATTTCGCAAACATTTTTGATATTTGGGAACAAATCTGTTCAAAAACCTGGTTTTAGGTAGCAAAATATATGTTGATTTTGGATTTGATTTCTAGGACGCATCTTAAACTTTATTCCCCGATATAATTTTGAGCAAGTTTAATGAATCGACATCATAAATCGAACCTCTTTTCATATAAAGGAAGTCCCGTTTGGGAAAGTTACAAACTTAGAAGGTTTGGGTCATGGTCCGGTTTAAAGGACCCAAAGAAACCCAGACCAAACCGGTTCTACGGGGTACGGTTTAGGACCGCCTTGCAGCCTTGTTTTGATTGTGAACACAAGGACTGGTATTTTAGAGGGCTTAATATGCAAGCTTAGTTTGCTCAATTTTAGCAGAATTTATTAAATCAAGGTTCTAGGAATGTCAATAACTCCCCCCAGCCACTCTCCCATAATATAATTTATTTTTTTCTTTTCTTTTCCATATTAAAAAATGTAATTGTTTCATCTTAAAGTAAAGTATAAACGATCCTAATCCAAGGCTGTTGGATTAAGATTTAGATTAAGAATGAAATCTTGGGTTAAGATTATCACGTCTCTGTTTAATTCTGACAGAGTTTCTACTGGTTTCGGGACTATAGTCTTTATTTTAGACAGATTTTTTTCTCAGTGTACACTTTCGCAGGATAAGTTAACTAAGCCTTGCAGCTTAACAGAAAAGCCTTCTAATTCTTATTATGTGTTTATTATTTTGTAGGCATATTTTACTTACTTAGTTGCTCCCTTGAATATGAGTGAAGAGAAATAATAAATTATTGAATTTTTGAAAGTAAATTTTCACTTGTTTAGTCAACTAGAAATTTGATAATTTCGTGTGAGTCATTGTCACAATTTGGTGACCATAATTTGAGGAGATTTTATTTAATCTGAGCACTGACTGCACTTGTTGTTTTAGTAAAGGAGGAATATATACACAGCACTTGGCATTAATCAATGCGAAATACATAAACAACTTTTCGTCTTATTGCTTCTAATTTGTTTGTAGACAATATTTATTTAACTATTTTATGTAAATCTCGAATATAAATGAAAGTTTTGCAGGTTTCAGCAAGCCACTCCACATTTGTTTGAAACTATAACTGAAGTCATATTATATAGTCATATTATTCTGAAAGTGCAGCATCAGCATCATTTACATTTTACTATATATTTTTTTCACAAACATTTTTATTACGTTGCTAATAAGCTTTAATTTATAAGACGCTTCAATGTACCTCGGAGAGGGCCCAAAGAGACTTTAAATTGTCCTGCTGTAATTTTAAAGATGCGTTAACTTTATTGGCGCCACCATATGAAAAGGTAAGTTTAGACTGAACTGGGAAGTTGCATTGCTGAAACGAAAATAATTTTGGAATTCTTACCATTTTCACCTGCTTTCTTTCCTTCATTCTTTTAGCCCGCTGAGAAACTGAAGAAGTGGTTGAGAAAATTCAAGGTTAACATGGACTCCAGCCCTGGCATTTCCACACTGGGTTTCGTCTATCAAGGCGGCATTATATTGGGTGCCAATTCGTGCCGCAGTTTCGACGAACTCATCTGTGACCAGGATAGGGAGAAAGTGGTTAAGATTAGCACCAAAGCTGGTGTGTGGGCCGATTGTATGTACTGGGATGGGTCATTAACTCGCGAGTGTCGCGAACAGGAGTTGCGCTATCACCGTCTACTCGTAGACCTCCTCATTTGTCATATGCGGCTTGCGAATAGTGTCCAGTTGTTTCTCTTGGGATCTGGACTCCTCAATATAAAGCAAGTGGAATATGGCGTTCTTTTTTCGCTTACGGCAGTAATTCAATTGAACTACTGATGCCCACCGAAAACAGATCGCCATAATTCCGCACGCCATCCGAGTCAACATACGACAGTACTGGAGAGTCTTGATGCCATGCCAATATCAAGGCAACTTCCTTTATAATGGAGAGACTAGATCCCAACCAGAAACTACTGGACACTATCTTTAAGCCGGAAATGACCGATAAAAAGGCCTATGAGTTGGCGTAATGTGCCATTTACCAAGCGGCTTTCAATGACTGCCACCAAAGAGGGCTGGAAAACTGTCTGAAATAGCATGTCCATCCATTAAATTTTTCGATTAACAAAAAAAAGCCGAAAATTAAAGATTACATTTCTCAGTTTATCGTGGAATTAAATTGGGCAGTTATAATCAAATTTTAGCATAGAATAAAGAAGAAGATTTGTATTCTCCATTTAGTTTTTGTATTAGTAAGACTTACAAATCGAAACACTATATACAATATTATAAATATTAGTGTCATTATTTTCAATAAACCGACATTCAAGGGCCTTTCATAACCTTTGTAACACTCTTGAGCTCTTTGTTTTGTGTCAAGATAACTTGATTTCTATTTTGGTTTGTTTCATTTGATTTCATTTATAAGATTAATTCATAGCTAATCTAAGAATTTGACAAACAAAAGACAGAACTTAAAGCTGTTTAAATTTAAAAAGAAAAAACGAGAAGGCTAACTTCGTCTCTGTCGAAGTTTCTATACCCTTGCAAAATTCTTATTCGAAATGGCCGCCTTGTGCCTTCCAGCAACGCCGAAGTCTCTGTGGTTTCTCATCGATCGCAGTGCGCACCTTATGCATTGAGAAAATGTCCACTGCTCGGACAAGGGCGCGCTTCAAAGACTCAGTATTTGGATGTCGAGTAGAGCAAGCCCAAGCCTTCAGAACGGACCACAGTTTGTAGTCAAATGGATTCAGGTCGGGGCTACCAGCAGGCCAATCATCTGTAGAAATGAAGTTCGGTACATGGTTTTTTTTAGCCATGTTTGAGTCGTTTTTGCCTTGTGAGCTGGATTGGAGTCTTGTTGAAAGTTCCATGGGTTGTTTGCAAATAATGTCGTATTGAGAGGCTTCACAACCTTTCCCAAGTTTTGACTCCTTTTTCACAAAAATGGAGCTTGGTGACTCCCCCCCAAACGATCACATATGCCGGATGGTAACCTCTCTGAACTCTCGGAATGAGTTCGGACGCTTGTTTTGATGACACAGCATACACTCTCTCTATTGTTCTGTTTGTTGAAAGATTGCTCTATAGTAAAAACTGAATTCGTCTGTGGGCATTGTTCGCGCACTGGCGACGCAATGCTTTCGATTTTCTTATGTTTTTGTTTCAATGCTGTATTGAGCAAGTGGCCGGGTGTGTCTCTTGTATGTACTGAGTCCCAAGTCACGTTTTATGATGCGCGACATGCTTTTCTGCTTGCTTAGTGGATTTCGACGAATTCGATCTTTCACGGCGCTTTGATGGCTTGTGGCGTTCGCATAGTGCGAGGACGGACGAATTTCGCGCGTTCTTTTATTCCATCAGTATTCTCAAATAACTTCACGGTACAATACACAATGTTTCGGGTGATTTTCAGTGGGCGAAAGATTTCACCTATTATGCAGGCCAAGTACGACAACAAGAATTTCGACCGAGCCCCATTCCATGATTGCAAACAACTGACGCCAAAAACTTTTGATGCAGTAATATAGCATAAATGTCACTTGTCAAATAGCCGTCAAGTTGAAGTTTATGCGTTTAATGGTACTCGAGAACGAGTGTGTTCAATACGTGTACCTAAACAATTGCAAGATAATTGATATAATTTATCTCCGAAGGTAAGCTTTTTCAGCTTAAAACACAAATGCCGACTGATATTGGGAATTGGAGAGCTCGACGTAGACATCACGACATTAACAATATTTCTCATCAATTAGAAAATGCTTTCAAGTGTGCATTGACTATAGTTTCTCATAATTTTGCAATAATAATTGCAACATAAGTCATTTTAAATCGAAAATAACTTCCAAAAGATAGAAATTAATGTTCGCTACGTTGTAAGTGGTTTACCACCGCATAAACTATCTTTAAAAGTCAACTGCATAGTTTTACTCATACGAAAACTCAGTACAAAGGATGCGTTAGTTAATGAAACGAGAATGTAAGTAAAATGTCTTTATATCAACTCTATTGACTGTGACGGAGTTTCATTTGGTAAACGCATTCTAATATCACGCTTCAATTTAACCTATTCAGTGACTATCTTACCATTTGATGTTCAAATTCCCAAATCCCCAATAATACCAGCATTTGCAATGACTATTAATAAGTTCCAGGGACAAACTTTTGAAAATATTGCAATTTTGTTAAGGCCTGTCTTTACTCATGGGCATTTTTGCTTAAAAACATAGCTCGCAAGTAACTGTTGACACTTTTTCGTTGTCTGCAAATAAGTGTCTTTCACTCACACAATAAAAAAGACTCAGACAGAAACTGATTTTGTCGCGTCTGACTTAGCTCGCTCGCGCTCTGAGTAAGACAGTTATTTCTGTTTTCTTTTCGCTCAAGACAAACACTGATCGTTTGCTTGAGTTAAATGAAGCAAATTGTCTTTTGAGTATGTATTGGTAAACACGCGATTGTTGCGTTCTTTTTGTTTGCATTAAATAAAATATATATATTAATGAAAACAAAATAAAAATAAACATTGTTCCTTAAAAAACAAAATATTTTTTTTTACATTTTTTTTTAACAGCCGATTGCATTGTCTTTTTTATTATTTTCATGCTCATGTACATTTATATGTATGTATTTACATGCACACGAAGGCAAAGATCATTTCTGTTGAGTTTTTTAGTCAAACTGTCTTTTGGTGAGAGTCTTTGTGTGAGCGAAAATCGTATTACTCTTCACGCGCCACTCATTTGAGAGCGTCACACGAATTAGTCAATGCGCTTGAGCGCTTGAGCGAAAACCGCTTCGAAACAAAAAAAAGAGAGCCGCTCAGAGAGAGATCGTGTCTGCACAATCTTTTCGGTTATGTTACGAAGCAGAGCATATTAGAAAAAACGATAAACTGTCATTTGCGAGCTATGCTTAAAAATCATGCATATGCTATTCAAATTTGGTTCTTTGGTTCTTATAATGTATTTATTTATGAACAAAATGTATTTCTTAGTTCAGTGCTGGCAACTTCACTTGACCCGCTTCTTCTTCAAAGTCCTTGACAACGTAAGAGGGATACTGAGGACGTGTACCCACATAGGTTATATAGCCCCACCAGACAGGTCACGGCTATAATGGCAATTGGCGAGCCAGCCCACTCAGCACTGTTAAAGGATTTACGGCTTATTAAGAAACAATTGGACGCGTATAATTTCCAGAATGCAAGATTCTAGAAATTATAGGCGTCCAATTGTTAATTGTTCAGCCGCAAATCCTTAAACGGTGTTGAGAGGGCTAGCTCGCTAATTGCCATTACAGCCGTGACATGTCTGAATGCGAGATCCGCAAATCCCGTTCCTTTATAGTCCTTGTCGTCGTACGAGAGATTATATAGCCCTCCACACAGGATACGGCTATAATGGCAGTTGGCAAACGCTTTACCAGTGCTGGCAACTTCACCAGAATCGCCTGAAGACCACATTTGACGACTGGAGCGTAGGATTTCGGCATCATCATACATAATGCCTGGCAAGGCCACAGGATATGTCCCACTCGCATACTGGATTGCTTCTTGATCAGCCGCAAATGCCTTAACGGAGCTGGCAACTTCAACTGAACCACCTGAAGACCACATCTGGTGACTGAAGCTGAGGATTTCGGCCCTGCCGGAAAAATTCGAGGAAAATGAAGACTGTCCCATCTGACGATGAAAACAGTGAGGAGGGAGAAGAGATTGTACAGGGCGATGGAACTTACATTTATGTTTTGCGCTTGAAAGTGCCGATTGAATTTAGATTATTTGTCGCTTTTTTTTTCCCAAAAGATTATTTGTATTTTTTTAGTGTTTGTTCTCGGACTGTATGTTCTCGACTGATTTTACACATAGTTGGTTGGCAGTCATGACCGAACGCCTCGTCAAAAAGCCTACTTAGATTAAGCTCCGTTTGTTATACCTTTACTAGCTGACCCGGCAAACGTTGTTCTGTCATATAAATTGTTTCTAGTAAATGAATGAATTACCTGTGGCGGGATCACGTTGTCCTTTCCACAAAATTAGCGGATATTGAAGAGCGTCTTATGAACAGATAATTGTTTCATCTTCGAATCACAATTTCTCTCGTCGCTGTGCGGTCGCCAACCATTAGCCCAGCAACGTCGTCAACAGCAGGCGCATGAATTCTACGCACGTGCTTTCCAGCTGGTGTTTTGTTAGGATTGAAAACAATAGCGTGTTTGTCACTTTGCAATTTAAAGAATTTGGGATTTAAAGAATTTCAATAGTTCATTGTGCTCATTCAAAAAGGGAGTCCACCTCGCCGACGATGCGCTTGGCGTTGGGCGAATTAAGGTTACGATTGTAAAAATTTATGTGGTTCAGCAATGAGCCTACTTTATGGTACACTTAGCCTTTGATTTTAAAGGTTGAATTAAATTGCTGACCATTGACCGCTGTATTGTGCATTATTTCTGTTGCTCCGAACGGATTCATTTGAAAGCATAAAATAAATCCACGAATGGACTTCAGAAACATGTTTGAATCTGAATCCGTACCGATGAGCAAGCCATTCAATGGTTCTGGTGGCGTTCTTGATGCGCCACACATCCCGGCGGACTCAATTTTTGAATTTAAGCGCATGACAATTGGGACATTCTTTGTCCATAGCACCAATCAGGACTTTTGTATGAGCGGAATTTTTGATATCTGGCTCATACTCGAATGCAAGACGAAGGAACAAAGCAGATGTAAATGCTCGATGTACTTGTTGGCGTTGTCGGTCAATTGATCTGCGTGTGTTAACATCTGAATACTCGATATCTGGCTCATACTCGAATGCAAGACGAAGGAACAAAGCAGATGTAAATGCTCGATGTACTTGTTGGCGTTATGTGGCATCACCAAGTCAGTCCGTAAGGCGATAGTTGCAGCCACTTATCGATAGCAGTGGCAAGCTATCGATACAACGCGATTTCGATGCCTGGTGAAATTTCATTGGAAAAAATGTCAGACGAACAGCAAGACGACAATGACCTGGATCAACTCCAACTCGGAAGTACCTCTCACGACTCAACGTATACAGTTTGATGGAAATGTAACGGTATACTGCGACATCTCCACTGGATCAAACAGACCATATATTCCTCAATCCATGAGGTATGATGTTTTCGCTTCCGTACATGGCCTTTCACATCCGAGTGGCAGATCCACAGTGCGACAAATACGACGAAAGTATGTATGGCCGTCGATGAGGAAAGACGTACCCTCATGGGCAAGAAACAAAATGATTCCCGAGAAGATTGACATGACCGATAAGCGTTTCGAACACGTACATTTGGATATCGTAATCATGCCTCAAGTAAGTGGATACCGCTATTGCCTCAGTCATATTTGAATCCCAAATGAATTTTTCGATGATTTGACTAAACCATTGAACCCAAAAATATTTATCGAAAAATTTCGAGAGCATATGCGTCTTGTTCGACCGGCGCCTGCAGCCCATCATATTGGATCGAACCGAAGCATGTTCGTGCTAAAACACATGAATGACTGTTCTCATGTCATGCTTAGGACAGACAGCGTTCGACAACCATTAGAACCTCCATATTCTGGGCCCTACGAAGTGGTAAAACGATCTACTGATCGCGTGTTTGTCATCAAAATCGATGGCAAAGAAGTAGCTGTTTCAACGGAGCGCCTTAAGCCGGCGTTCGTGGCGAGGGAACGATTCACAGCCACCAAAGACGCTGCGCACATACGAACGACCTCGTAAGGTTACATTCGCTCCCGACCTGGTCACTGGGGAGGGAGTAGCTGTGGCATCACCAAGTCAGTCCGTGAGGCGATAACTAAAGACACACAATAGTGGCGCCATCTATTGGTGATTTTGAGAAATAAGTTTTCTAGTCTGACAACATAAATAGAGAACCTTGCATATACAATAGGTATAAGTAAGTTACCCACACAATTTATAAGCTAGCTAATCTATGCGACCGATTAGACTAATCAGTTTTTAATCACAATAAAGATAATTATTTGGTTTTTTCTTTCAATAAAGAACCCCCATGTGAAGTTTGGTAAACTCGCTTTACCTATGTATAATTTTAGCTAAAACCAAAGTAAATCTTTTATCAGACAACCCGAAGTAAGTGGGTAGACGCCAATTAACAACATATTTTACTTATGATTTCTAATTTGAAATACTTACCTTGACATATCTAACCCCCATTTACTATAATGCATAAGTATGCAGGGCGAATACTTATCACAGCGAATAGCCAGCGATTGCCATAAATGTGTCGTTGGCGAATAACAAATGTCAGTTAAATGTTTAGTCTGACTTCGGCGCGCACACCAGAGTTTCTGTGTTTCTGTGTTCTCAAATGTGAAAAATGCGTACCACCAAGAGCAAACCTAATGATGCCTTGCATATACCACTTGGGAATAGCGGCAGACAGAAGAGATCACATCTGAATCGGGTTAAGACCACCAAATACACCTGGTGGAATTTTATACCGCTGAACTTTTACGAACAGTTCAGACGCGCCGTTTACTTTTACTTTTTGCTCATAACAATTGTGTCGTTTTTCGTTAGTAAGTTTGTGGTTTTTTGATAGTCGTTTTTGGAATTTCGTGTAAAGTAATTATTCGCTATGCGCAGATGATACAATGTCGCCGTTAGTCTCGGTGGTGCCGTTGCTCTTTGTAATGATTGTAACGGCATTGAAGGAGGGTCTGGAGGATTACTCAAGATCGAAGAGTGACAAAATTGTGAACTCATCGAAAGGTAGGAGATATGCTTAGATGCTGGTAAATTTTAAACATTTTCCGTTCTTAATATCCAGCTACCGTCATACGCAATGGCCGAGAGCAATGCATCAATTCGGAATTTATTGTACCCGGCGATTTGGTTGTCATTTCCGCTGATGATGATGTGCCCTGCGATTTGGTTCTACTCGAAACATCCGGATCGGGTGAAAATAAATGTTTCATCACCACCGCCAATTTGGATGGTGAGACAAATCTGAAGACCATCTTTGGACCACCAAACTTTACACTTGGTGAAGCCTCGGAGAAAGACTGCTTTGTTTGCGAAGCACCCACACCGGATCTCTACAACTTTAATGGACGACTTGAGCTTTCCAGTAATGTTACCCTACCGCTGACCATTGAGAATCTCCTGTTGCGCGGTGTACGCATTAAGGGCAATGATAGAGTCGTGGGTTGTGCCATTTATACGGGCATGTCAACCAAATTACAGCTAAATAGCCGCTATACGGGAAACAAATCAGCCTCCAGTGAAAAGTATATCAATAAATTCATTATTGCTCTCATACTGGGCATGGTGGTGGTTGTGGTGATACTCTATCTAATCGAAAGGTAAGTGCATTAAATATAGTAAAGCAACTCCAAACTATTTTAATGAGAATGGGAATATATACATATGTTTAGATCATTTGAAAACCAATGTGTAAGAATTGGGAGGATCTTGAAACAGCTGTACAGTCGACCATCCTCCTTTGTGGTGTGTGTGTGTGTATGTCATGTTTTAAAAGTTATAAACAAACATAAAAAAGTATATACATATATAGTCAGCAGTTCGCTCTCACTTACGCTCTCTGGGTGCATTTGGGAATATGCCCGTCTCGCTCTCACCACTATGATTTCCTGTGCGGACAATAAGAACGTCGATCGCTTAACACCACTCAAAATTGAGAGGCAGTGCATATTTTATCTTTGAGGCTGCCTTCACACTGTTTGATTTTAATGTGAATTATCTGCTTAGCTGTAAGATAAATGGTTCAGCTAGGGACCCCAACAAAACCCGAGCTAAGCCGATTCTATGGGTTGTGCTTAGAAAAATTCAACGAAATTTAAATCCGATAGCGTAACCTAAACATAAAGATTTCGAGATTACGTGAAACTTTTAAAGCGCCTAGCGATCAGTCAGTTGGACTTAACTTTTATCTTTTTTTTCCCCTTTTTTTCCCCAGGCAAAGGGACGCCCATGTAATTCCCACCATACCCTTTTTGGGTCCACCCACCGACTACAATTCGGTGATGCAAATTTTCGAGGATTTCCTATCGCTTCTCATATTGTTCAACTATATGATACCCATTTCGATGTACATGAACATTGAGCTCTATCGTGTTATTGGTGCCTACTTCATGCACTCGGATCTCTGTCTGTACGATGAGGAGACAGATCAACCGTGTGTGGTAAATGCCTCGAATCTGAATGAGGACTTGGGACAGATTAATATACTATTTTCGGATAAAACGGGAACCTTGACCAAAAATCAAATGAACTTTGTAAAGTGTTTTGTGGGTGGCAGGAATTATGATTTGCAGAAAACGCAACTGTACTGTCCGCTGACAAAGGAGAGCCATGAACTGGGCCAGCTGAAGGTGAGTAGAATGGATATTTTTTTAAAGGAATTTACTTTTGAATTTTGGGTACATCAGGAAGAAGATTTCAACTTCTTTGAGGCCTTGGCCATCTGCCACACGGTGGAAGTTTTGGAAAGTCAGGCGGAATCTTCATCGGAAACGGCCAGTCTCTTGGCCCAGGATATTGTTAGCCGTTATCAGGCATCGAGTCCCGATGAAAAGGCCATACTAGAGGGTTGTGCCAATTTGGGTTTGGTATTCGATGGCGGCAATAGCAAGACCATACAGCTAAGACGCCTAACGGATAATGAGGGTCAGGTGGAGTTGGTGCCTTACGAACGATTGCATGTCCTGGAGTTTAGCTCGGAAAGGAAACGCATGAGTGTAATAGTGCGTGATCCAACAGGCACCATTTGGTTATACAGCAAAGGTGCGGAGAGCGTCATATTTCCCAGATGCCTGGAGGATTCGCTTATGGCACAAACCGATGAGCAGATAACCGAATATGCCAAGCAGGGATTACGTACGCTGGCCTTGGGTAGACGTAGTCTAAGCGAGCATGAGTTGGCCACATTTATGCAAGAATACAGGGAGGCCAATTTGCAGCTAACGAATCGAAAGGAACTGATTGCCAAGTGCTATGACACACTGGAAATGGGTAAGAGCTTGAGAGAGAGATGACATAATGAGGTAAACAAATTGTGTCTTCCTACCTAGGTCTCCAACTGCTGGGCGCCACCGCCTTGGAGGATGCCTTGCAGGACAATGTGGCTGACACTTTGGTCTCATTGCAGGCAGCTGGCCTAAAAATTTGGGTACTCACCGGTGATAAGGTGGAGACGGCCTTTAACATAGGTCTCGCCTGCAGGCATATACCTCCCGATGCCCAAATACATTTCATAGTCAATATCATCGAACCGCAGGAGCTACACGAACGTTTGCAGCAGATTGAAATGACCTTCGAAATGGAGAGTTCAACCAAACCCACCGCTTTGGTTATTGATGGCGCCACCGTGGCCGCTCTGCTTAACCACATGCCCAGCGAATTCTCTCAGCTGGCACTCAAATGTCGGGCCGTACTCTGCTGCCGCCTCAGTCCGTTGCAAAAGAGCGAAATTGTCACATTAATCAAACGCACCAAGAAACTAATCACTGCGGCCATAGGCGATGGGGCCAATGATGTGTCCATGATTCAGGAGGCTCACATTGGCATTGGCATTGTGGGACGGGAGGGTAGGCAGGCGGCGCGTTGTGCGGATTATGCCATAGCCAGATTTGAAATGCTGCAGCGCCTGCTGCTCGTCCATGGCCATTACAATTCAGAGCGTTTGGCCTTTCTGGTGTTGTTCTATTGCTACAAGAATATCATCATTACCGGATGCATGGCTCTGTATCAAGTTTATGACCTATACTCGGCCACATCGGTGTACAATGAGCTATATCTGTGGCTATTCGATGTTGTATATATATCGTTCAGTTTCACTTATTTGGCCATATCCGATAAGCCTTATAGCGAAAGGACTTTACTGAGGTGAGTGTACAAAAAAAATTGGATTAGAAATTTTGAGCACAATACAACTCAGCTCAATCACCACACAAAAAAGTTTGAAACAGATAAAATCAATTGCCATCCAAATGGTATAAATCTTTGTTGTTGATTGACCTTGAGCCGACTAAACAAACACCTTTAGACTCGAAGCTACAAAAGTACGCTACGGCGCAATGCTCTAACTCGCCATTCCATACGTTGTTCGTTGAGTACAGAAGTTACTGGGTTCGATTCCCAGACAAGTCCAACAAAAATGGTTCTTTGTTCTACTGCTACAAGAGATATGTGAGAATCCACTTAAAGCCTGATCCACAATCATTAAACATTTTTTTCCAGTTGAAAGAATATCAACTTCATATTCAAAAAATTATGCAAAGTGAGACCATTGTACTACAAATGAGAAAACCCGTTGTGAGACTATTTCTGATAACTTTGTGCTCATCATGAGTCTAATGTCCTCGGTGTTTTCCTTCTGTGTAGCCGGGGGTTTCCCCAAATGTTATTCTATTTGTCTAAAATTTTACCCAGAAGCTTGGAACGCATTGAAATATTAATTTCCGACGCCATACACTATATATATTCTTGATCAGAGCAACGAGCTGAGTCGATTTAGCTTTGTCCGTCCGTCTGTCTGTTTCTACGTAAACTAGTCTCTCAGTTTTAAAGCTATCATGTTGTAGCTTAGCACATAGTGTTCTTTTTACTGCACGCTGCTTATATGTTGAAACCTACCGGATCGTATGACTATATCCTATGGCTGCCATACGACCGATCGGTCGGAAAATGGGTCTCAGTGAGAAAAATTTCCTTGTTTTCAATGTTAACGTCCCCAAACTCGGCAAATATTAATAAAACATGCCTTCAAACAGATAAGCAAAATTTGGTCAAAATCGGAAGACTATATCTTATAGCTGCCATAGAACCGATAGGGCGGGAAAAGGGGTCTTAGTGAGAAAAACTTTTTTGTTTTCAATGTTAGCTTCCCCAACCTCTGCCTGTCTTATTATTATATGCTTTCAAACAGATATGAAAATTTTGGTCAAAATCGGATGACTATATCCTATGGCTGCCATACTACCGATCGGTCGGAAAATGGGTCTCAGTGAGAAAAATTTTCTTGTTTTCAATGTTAGCGTCCCCAAACTCGGCAAGTATTAATACAACATGCCTTCAAACAGATTAGCAAATTTTGGTCAAAATCGGATAACTATATCTTATGGCTGCCATACGACCGATCGGTCGGAAAATGAGTCTTAGTTAGAAAAACTTTTTTGTTTTCAATGTTAGCTTCCCCATACTCTGCATTTGTTATTACTATATGCTTTCAAACTGATTAGCAAATTTTGGTCAAAATCGGATGACTATATCTTATGGCTGCCATAGGAACCATCGGTCGGATAATGGGTCTCAGTTAGAAAAACTTTTTGTTTTCAATGTTAGCTTCCCCAAACTCTGCCCTTATTATTATTATATGCTTTCAAAAAGATATGCAAATTTTGGTCAATATCGGATGACTATATCTTATAGCTGCCATAGAACCGATAGGTCGGAAAATGGGTCTAAGTCTAAGAAAACCTTTTTAAATTGTTTTTAATTTTGTCGTTCTTAAGCTCGGTAATAGTTAATTTGAAAGGCTTGTGCATATTCGCGCAATTTGGTCGAAATCGGATGAAATGGATTTTAGAAGGAACATTTTTTTGATTTAGATTATAAATACTTCGGCACTGACGAAGTTTGCTTGGCCTTAGTTCCCGTTGACATTATGCTATTAAGCCGGTTCTTTAACGGGCGGTTTTTCAACTCCATATTGTAGCGGACACCGGCAAGCTTTGGCGTCAACCCTTACCGCGCAGTGTGCACAATCACTACAAATACAAAATTCATCACTAGAGAAAACGGCTAAAACGACTAAATTGAAACAACAAACTTCCCTAACGAACAAAACACCGCCATCTGATGGCAAGCGGAGTGACCCGGTTTAGGTGTTCTTACCGGCAACGCTCCCACCCCTCCATGCAGCGATTTGGCTTCATCAGCTGCTTTAATATAGGAGCCTTGAAGGTCGGCTCACTCCATGCTGTGGCAAATTACCCTTCTCTCCCCCTCTAAAAGCACTTATTCCAACATTATTTAGAACGTTACAGCCATTTTAATAGTACATACTTTAAGCTCACATAAGTAATTTCCTAATTTAATTTCTAAATTTTAAATGACTTACACGGTACCTTCTTTTCCACCCACAAAAAAAAAGCAACTCTCTCAAATTTCATGCATTTGTGCATTCTTCAGCCGGGGGTCGTCAGCGGGGGTCATTTTGTCGTTTCATAATAAACTTTAATCATTCATTCTTAAATTTATATTGCTTTAGTCATGTTTTACTAACTCTCTCTCTCTCTCGCTCTTTCCCTTTTCAGTTATCCCGTTTTATATCAGCGCTTGGCCCATAACAAGCAAACCTCCGGTTGGGTATTTACTACCTGGATTCTAAATGGAGCTGCCCACATGCTCATCATATTCTACTTTGCCTATGCGGTGCTTAATGACAATAATGTGGTCTATGAAATGGGACAAACGGCTGGATTCCAAACATTTGGCACTATGCTCATCACCATTATTGTAATGGTGGGCAATCTGAAGCTTCTGCTTGTGGCCCACTACATGAGCTATGTGAATTTTGCCATCATTTTGGCCTCCATAGCGGCCTTTATGCTTAGCACTTATCTGTACAATTTGGACACGAGCAACAGTCTATATAATGTGTACAATATGTTTCTGAACTCGCTGCCCATGTGGCTATACACGATATTGTGTACTGTGGCCTGTCTTCTACCTGATTTTGTGTTGAAAATTGTGAATGATATGTTCCGAGAACGGCCACCAGAAGAGAAAAAAAGGGAATCTGCGAAGACTATGGGTATATGAATTTCATGGGTATAAAGAACTAAGTTAACATTGACATTATATTTGCTAAGAAAAGGGAAGAAGGAATGTTATAATAAAACAAAATGATTACAGTTGAAAAATTCTTAGTGTATTTATATTTAGCGAGTGGTTATCAAAATGATTAAATTGTTGAAAGCTTTTAAAGCTTCTTTGAGCTTTTCTGAATGAGTTACACTGAATCGGAGAACCTTTGTGAAGCGCTTGCTCTTGTAAGAATGTGTCAAAGCTATTTTTTGGTCATCGAATTTGGTCAGAATGAATCGGAAAACCTATATTCAGAATATGTCAAAGCTCATTTAACACTGAATCAAAAAGCATCTTTGTGCTTTAGTTCGAATTTGGTCACACTGAGTCGGAAAACTGTTGCTAAGCTTTTCCTATATTAAGAATACGTCGAAGCTCCATTGAGCTTTGGAGAAAGCATCACTCTGAATCGATGAAACGTTGCGAAGTTTTTAAAATTTCAACAATATGTCGAAGGTCCTTTAAGCGTTGGTTGAATGCCTCACTACTGATCGGATTTGTTCACCTTGGATCGAAGAACCATTGCTAAGCTTTGAATGTAATTGTATCACATTGCATCAGGAGAACCGTTGCTAAGCTTTTACTATTATAATAATATGTCAAAGCTTCTCTGAGCTTCGGAGAAAGCGTCATACTGCATATGCTTATTTAAGCTTTGGAGACTGCATCACTCTGGATCGGATTTGCTATTGCTAAGCTTTTACTACAAAGCTACTTTAAGCTTTGGAGATCAAAGAACCGTTACTTTGAGCTTTGGATCGAAGTTGGTCACACTGAATTGAAGAACCGCTCTTTTAAGAATGTGTCTAAGCTTCATTGAGCTTTGGAGATTGCTTCGTATTGGCTCAAATTTGGTTTTGGTTATTTGAAGTTGAAGAAGTTAATTGGTTACCTTTGTGTCGTCGTTTTTATGCGTCTCAACTTGGGTTGTAAAAGGCTTTCTTGTGTGAGATGCGGCTTCTATTTCATTTTATGCTCTCATTGCTCATGTCATTCTTCAGTTTAGATCAGTGCAGCCCAACACTTTCGTTTATTCTTTGACCTCTGATGTTGCTGGACTTTCCATACCTTTTACTTAAGTGCGAGCTCATACATTCAAATTTGTACTATCAAAAGTGTTTATGAGTCTCGAATCTGGGATTTTCATTACAAAATATTCGATAATAGACCAACTGGCTCTGTTTTATATAAAAAAGCAACTGCATATAATTTTAAATTCAAAATTTTTTAGCATAATTAACATTATAGTTCCGGATGTAACATTGATACATCAGACTCAACTCTATTCATGCTTTAACAAGATTTCTATGTTATTTAAATACTTAGCAAACAAAGTACCAAAACAATAATTTCATCCACTTCCACTTGTGTAAAGTGGAATCTGCTTTAAAGAACCACATTTCAATTAGGTTACCAATTGGGGTCTCAAATCTTGCCACTTATTCAGATCCAGTTGTGGTATATCATTGCAGCTAAGCAGCACATTGCTAGAAAGGAAACGAGAGTTCATTAATGTCCAGATTAATGATTCTGTGCTCTTACCGTGAATTCGGAAACACAAACACATTGGACTGAATGTAATGCAGATAATGCGCATTGTTGCAAAACAGACTCGCCACACTTGCCTTACGAATCTCCGCCAGTTGGGCTGCAATGGGGGAGAATGGAGCAATTAGATAATCGAATGGAACTAGCGGGTCTATGTGCTCTACTCACGGCGTGAAAATCCACTCAGTTGATTAGCGCGTTCGAAAAAGAAACGATCCCCGCGTCTAGTGTTAGCAAACTGTTTGCCCACCACGCACAAAAATGTGGGACCAAAAAGCGCTTCCGGTGCATGGAATTCCAATGAACCGGCCACCGTCAGTTCCACATCATCGGGAGTGGCATAAAGTTTGCGCAGTAGAGCGATTTTCTGCAAAATGAAGGAGTTGGCAATGAATCAATATTAAGAAACAAAGTGTATACTTTTTGAGTCAGGGATGCCCAAAACGTTTTCCATTCTCAAATTTGGGCCATTAGCGTATGGAATATTTTTTGTCAGAGCATCTTACGATATAAGTTCAGTGGGTTCACTGAGAGTTGGAACCCGGTAACCTTCTGCACTTAACGAACAACGTATGAAATGGCGCGCTAGCACATTGAGCTATTGCACACTTTATTAGCTACACAGGGCTACGTACAATTTTCTAAGTGCTGGTTGAGCTGACAAAAAGTTGAGTTGAAAAAAAACAGATCAACAGATCAAAAAAAGAGAGCCAACTCTCTCTCTCTGTCTCTGCCGAAAACTCGTTTTTGGTGTTGGCATAAAGCAGGGGTGCACACACAGGGGTCACAATACAAATGAAGAGGAAAATATATCTTAAGCAACAACAGCCATCAGAAATAGAAAGAGAAACCCAATTTTTGATTGTGTGTTTGCGAGCATTTGGCTCGTGTCTGCGTGAATAGCGAAATGCGTTCAGACATACGAGGCGTGCCAATCACTAACCTATGCTGATGACGCGTATACATCATTGTTGTTGCATTCGAATTTGCAAGAGATATAGGAGAGCAAGAAAGAGAGAAGAGAACGCATATGAATTATTGTTGATCTACGTAGCCGTAGGCATGAGTGAAGGCCATACGCGCCACCCTTGCTTGAAACAAAAAAAGGTGTGAGTGTCGTTAACACTCACGACGCTTTGATGTGAAACATGATGCTAAATTTAAGGGCTTAATTTCAAAATCACAATCTTTCAAAAGCAGAATACTTACAGGGAGTAGAAATACCAACTACAAGATCACTTGCAGCTGTATCCTTTCTTGCTTTCTGTAACCCTTATTTATTGTGCTGCTCCAAAGAAAAATGAAAACAACAACATACAGTGGCATTGGAATAACAGTAAGAAATAATAATCTCCATCATCCAACTCCCACACTCTTCCTACACTGCTCCCACACTGTTCTCACACTGTTCCCATACTCTTTCCACATTCTTCCCATACTATTCCCACACTGTTCCCACACTTTTTCCACACTCTTCCCACACTGTCCTCACAATCTTCCCACACCGTTCCCACACTGTTCCCAAACTTTCACCACACTCTTCCCACACTCTTCCCACATTCTTCCCACACTGTTCAGACACTCTTATCACACTCTTATTACACTCTTCCCACACTCTTCCCACACTGTCCTCACACTCTTCCCACACCGTTCCCACACTATTCCCAAACTTTCCCCACACTCTTCCCACACTCTTCCCACAATCTTCCCACACTCTTCCCACACTGTTCCCACATTGTTCCCACACTCTTCCCGCACTCTTCCCACACACTTCCCACACTCTTCCCACACACTTCCCACACACTTCCCTCACTCTTCCGTCACTCTTCCCTCACTCTTCCCACACACTTCCCACCTTGTTCCCACACTCTTCCCACACTCTTCCCACACACTTCCCTCACTCTTCCGTCACTCTTCCCTCACTCTTCCCACTCTCTTCCCACACTGTTCCCATACACTCCCCAACCGCAGCTCGCACCACCTCAAAGCTTAGACTTAAAGCTTACTTTAAGCAATTAATAGTTAACTGTTTCGGACTCGACGCGCAAGGGTAAGAGGGGTACATAAAGTTGTATGACTTCTCTTAAGCTCTCAAATGACGGGCTCTGCCGGCTTCTCGACTAATCCGTATGAATCCGCTTTAACGACTCAACCCAAAAAGCGCAACTAATTGCTTACCGTGACTGAAGAATCATCAATGTGCTGCACAAGCTTACATTTTTTTAAGTCTTTCAACATACCTCGCCAGCTATTTCGGGTGCAAAATCTGTCCAGTGTACGGCACGTCTTAGGCCACAATATTCGCGCACATCGTTGTACGAGCCCAAGCCGAAATCGCGTGCCCGCTGTATGTCCAATGACTTGAGATCGGAACCATACTCCTCCAACTCCTTGCGATTGAAATAGTGTTTGATCTCTCTATCCACATTCGCATCCGAACGCTTCTGCAATTGTGTGGCCAATCCACGCAGCAGAGCATCAAAATTATCGCTGGCAGCCAACAGGCGTATGGTATCCTGATGATCGAAATAATCACTGAGACGTAAGGTTTGATTCGAGTTGCGATGGGGCGATACCAGTCTGTAAAATGGGAACTCTGTGTGTAAAATGGAACATCTCAATTTTCTAAGGGTGCAAAACTTACGAAAACCAACCCGGAATCTGGGTATGCGCATAACGAAAAGCAGCAGCTGAAAATTCCGCATAAGCTCCCGGGTTGACGCTCTCATCGTAATCGTTGACATATTCTGTGGGCTCCTCGGGATAGATGAGACCATTGAGATGGGCATAATCGCGTCCCACGAGCAATGGCAGCCAATCGTAGTAGGTGATTTTCTGGTATTGAGCTATATTGATCTTACGCGCTTCCTGGTACAGGCGCTCGTCACTGTAGTCCGGATTGAGCAGGGCCAATTGCTCGGCCAGGCGATTGTGCTCGCGCACGAATAGCGTTTGCAGCAGGGTGATGGTGGGCGTGAAGCGGTTGCGTCTATCGGGCACCGCGTAGCACTCACTCTTGCTGCCGCAGTCACCCTCCAGGTTCTGACTCAGCGGCAGCCAGTGCTGACCATTGGTGTAGCTGGTGCGCAGTAGACCCGCCTTGAAGAGACGCACTTGACGATTTTGTTCCACAGAATTGCCATATACCGAGGACAGATCCAAATGGGCGGTGGCCACCGTTAGTTTCTCAGGATGAGGCACACCGCTGCGGGGACAAATGGCATCCGCATCCGAAACGGCGCGTGCAAAATGCAAACAAGTTTTTCCCGTATTATAGGCAATGGGTCCATCGCGTGGCAAGTCAATGGGCAAACAGCGTGGATGCTGGGGCTGGGCACAACAATCCTTGGGCGCACCCTGTGTGGTCTGTTGGCTGATATCATGGCCCACATACTGACCCCACTGCATAGCCGCCACAGTGCGATAAGGATCGGTGTTGGTCTTCTCTCCGTACATCGATAGCGAAATCAAACGTGGACTGGGCAACTCCCGCTGTAGCTCATAACGTGGTGGATGCACCAAACGTCTGTAGCGTGACACAGCAATGCCATAGTCCGGATACAGCAAATTGTTGCACGCACCATCCTGGCTACGATAGTGCAAATTTTGCGTATTATTTAGACAATTCACGGGCGGAACTCCACATTTCAGCGCCTGTGCGGTGCGTTTTACGTCCACCCAGCTGCTTGAGAAATCCTTCAGCAACGCATCCAAATTATGCTCAGACACTGCAGCACCGGGACGCACTTGGTACGGTAACGTTTTCACTATCCTTTCAGATGGCTGCATGTACTGGCCACCATACGGACACTGACTGCCACTGACCAGCTGCACGGTAAGCGATACGCAGCAAAACACCAGCAATTTGGTGCCAATCATCATGAAGTCCAAGAAAGTAACCGACTTTGACTACTGTCCGCTTACGCTGGTTACTTCAATTTATAAGACCTTCCGTATCAGAAGCTTTCTGTTTTCATTTCCCGCACGATCGTCAATTCTGCTGCGTGTGTACTGAAATTCTTGGTAAGATGTGCAAGATAATAGAACGTGGCCAGTGGGCGATATGCAGCAAACATAATTTCCACATTTCCCATAGCTTTCTGGGTTGGCGCTTGATTTGTGCTGAAACAGCAGAGCTTCAACGTGAAACGTGTGGAATGCTTGACTAGAAGGTAAGGTTGATGCAATAATTATTGTTGGAAAGAGAGCGTTGTCTTATTTTTCTTTTCATGTATGACAAATAATTAAAAGTTTATTCTTGATGTTATGTTAAGCCACACCAAAACAAAGACAGAATTATGGTTTACTATATTGTGGCCTTACAGCTGATACTGACATTGGCAAGAGAACTCACAGAAAACATCTCCATCTCGTGTCGCAGTTTGAATGTAATAATTAAGTGTTAACAAGAATGCTGCGTTTCAGTTGGTTCAGTATTGAATCAAAGCTGCATCAGAACTGAATTGACTTAATACTGGAATTTTGGCTACCTTTAAATGATTTTCAGTCATAAATTGAACACAGGCAAGTTAGAGTTTCATGGCAAGTCTCGAAAACGATACTGAATTCAGTCATTAATTGAAGTAACTTCTAAGGCTCGTTTCTGATTTCAGGAGAACTAAAGAGAATAACAGAATATTTTGGAAAAATTTTCAATTTACAAGTACAACAAGTATCTTATCGCATACCTTGCTTACTTCTAGCTATGCTCTTGCTAGCTCGCTGACTTTTGTCGAGGGCTCTTTCTACTTTCTCTAATAACATACTCTAACGCACATCAGCATAATGTTTAAGTGCACATTTGGGGATTAAATAATATCAGTAACTATTATCACACAGAGAAAAATAAAATCAAATTCATGTTGATATTTACCTGATTAAAAAGAAACTTTTCAAAAATATCAAGTTTTTAATTTCATTTGGCAAGAAAATAATATCTTTCTGATTCTGATTAAATAGTTTCAGAATAAAACTAAAAATGTAATTATAATGTTAATAAATATCGGATTTGAAATCAATTTATCAATTTTATATAAAATCATATCGGAGTCAAATTAATATGAAAAATATCATTTCAAAAATGAAAGGAAAAAAAAAGAAATGATATTCTTGACGAAGTAAAGGGTATCTCAACTAAGCATGATTGAATTTCGGAAACTTTTGTTGTATTAAGCCCCCTATGTCATTACCCACCCTTAATACTTCTCCCCCTTTTTGCGCCCTTAAAAAATCGTTACCAGACTTTCATGCTGTCACCACACCTTCCATACTTTAAGCCTTGTACTCAGAATGACACAAAGTATTTCTTATAATTCGAAACACCTTGGTTTTACTTTGATGCTCATCTGCTGTTAGAAAGTGTTTCTATTTTTATACCCTTGCAAAGGGTATTATAATTTTGAACAGAAGTTTGCAACGCATACAAATATTCATTTCCGACCCCATAAACTATATATATTCTTGATCAGGGCAACGAGCTGAGTCGATTGAGCTTTGTTCGTCCATCTGTCTGTTTCTACGCAAACTAGTCTCTCAGTTTTAAAGCTATCGAGCTGAAATTTGGCACAGAGTCTTCTTTTTACTGCACGCTGCTAATATGTTGGAACCGACTGGATTGGATGACTATATCTTATAGCTGTCATAGGAACCATCGGTCGGAAAATGGGTATTAGTGAGAAAAACTTTTTTGTTTTCAATGTTAGCGTCCTCAGGCTCGGCTATTATTAATATTATATGCTTTCAAACAGATTTGCAAATTTTGGTCAAAATCGGATGACTATAACATATAGCTGCCGTAGGACCGATAGGTCTTAGCGGTAAACGAGGACAAGACCAAGTACCTAATATCCACAGACAAGAAGTCTACGCGTGTTGGACAATTTGTTACTTTGGGGGAGTACAACTTTGAGGTTGTAGAGGATTTTGTCTACCTCGGGACGATGATTACCGGCGACAACAACATCAGCCTGGAGATTCGAAGAAGAATTACTCTTGTAAACCGATGCTACTACGGGCTCAGTAGGGAGTTCAAGAGCAGAGCCTTTTCTCGAAGAACAAAAATAGCGCTATACAAGTCGCTCATTATCCCAGTCCTGCAATACGGCGCAGAAGCATGGACAATGACAGCAGCGGATGAGGCGGCGATTGGCGTGTGGACCTTTAAAAGTTGGCGATGGATACCGCATTCGAATGAATCACGAACTGTATGAGCTCTATAAAGACATCAGTCTAGTCAAGAGAATAAAGCAACAGCGGCCGCTCTGGTTAGGACATGTAGCCCGGATGGATGAAGAAGCTCCAGTAAAAAAGACGTACAAAGTACAACTAAGATGGGATGATCAAGTGCGAAAAGACATTTCCAACCTTGGTGTGAACAACTGGTGCCAGCTCGCACAATGCAGAAGCGAGTGGAGGGCATTCAAAGCAGAGGCTGAGACCGTCAAGCGGTTGTGATGTTGTGTGTGTGCAAAAAGCAAAAACAATGCTCATTGCAACGTTTCGAAGTTGGCGTCGGGTCTGCAGCGACCTTCTAGCTTCTTCTTGAGAATTTCGTCATTCGATCTGTGCTGGCGCGTGTGAGAGGTAATAAAAAAAATGTAAACGGTAAAAGTGAACAAAATGTGATTTGCATGTGTGTGTTTTGTTGTACTGTTGTTGTACTTGCAAATTAATAAATCTTAAAAAGGCTATTGCCTTTATTCAGTCGCTAATAGTATGTACGATTATAATACACACACTCATACATACATATTGTGCGTGTTATTTCACTTTGAGCTCTCTAGGCAGTAGAAGTGCGTGTTTAAATATGTACATATATATGTATACATATTTTGTGTCCGCGATGCGTGATTTTTGTTCTGCCTTTGAACGTCAAACAGCAAAGAAGCACACATACATGCATATGCAAACATGCGTACATACAAATGTACCTGCAAAATATGCATGTATGTATGTATATGTGTGCTGTTTGACGTTCAAGGGCAGAACAAAAAAGCGCATGCTCAGCCTTTACTTTCAAACAAAAAAACTTATCCGAGTTCAAATACATTAATTTTGTATAATTTTCAGATTAAAATGGAAGACATCCAACTCTATGAGCTGATACAAAATCTAAACATTGGAAAATTGGTGTACGAAAAGTTAATTGGTAAGTTTTGATTTGAAATAATTATTCTTCTCAATATATTAATTTTACAATTTTTCTAGAGTGTGGATTTAACTTCGACCGCCTTAATTACATTTCTTCCAGCGACAAAGAGCAGATTTTTCCAGAAAGATAATTGTCAGAATAATTGTAATATGTATTATAAAAATATAGCTTTGATATTATAAAAATAAAGCATTGGTACTACAATAATACCGTTTTGATATTTCTTTGATACTAAAACTATGTCCTACAGGTATTTTTAAAATATTGCTTTGATACTATAATAATATATCATTGATATTAACCAATATCAAATTGTTGATCTGAAAAAATATCACTTTGATGTGTTCGAAATGTCAAAGTGATATATTCGAACATATCATCTGGGTATTTTTCAGATAAAGGCCGATTTGATACTATAAAATACCAGATTGATACTAAATATCGTGATCTTTTTTTTCTGTGTCCTTATTCCTGATCAGTTTGCAAGGATACAATATTGTCAAAGAGACTGATCTCGCGTTTTTCTCTTTTATAATACAAAAGTTTTTGGGACTGTAAAGCCAAGTAATTTATTTATAATACAAACATTTTGCTAAGGCACATTCTTTTTTCAAAGTTTAATAATAATATAACCAAATAATTTTAATTTAATTTTAATTAATTAATAATTTAACCAAATATGCAAACTATGTGCCTGCATTACAGTCTAGTTGTTGCACTCATAACCGAAACTGAACCGGTGCAATGCTTAGGTTCTTTTCGGTTCCGAAAATATCGGTACTCAGATTCAGGTACACAAAAAATTTTACATATTGGTTCCGGTTCTGGTTTCCAGTTAAATAATCTTTACTTGGAAATAGACCCCTCTGCACCACTGCACTTTTTTGTATATTCTAAGTGCCTGGCATATGGCTCCTTGTCTAAAGAATGTTCGCCTCATTAACAACTAGCCAGTTATCCAGTTGAACGTAATCTGTTTCATCGTCTGGATCGCCCTTCACTCATCACTCACTTCGTCTATATGTACACAAATGTCATTATTTTGCACAATGTGGCGCCTTGATTTAGTGGATTTCCGTTGAAGTTGAATTTGAGTCTCATGTATTTTTATTTCTTGTCACAATTTGAATGATGGATTTGTGTTCCATATAGCTTACAATGGAGCAATTGTATTAAAATTTGACGTCAATAAATGCTTGAATAGGCATCATTGATGGCAAACTCCGGGCACCGCCTCCTCCTGCGCCTTTTGCGCCTCCTTGAGCACTCACTGCGGGCGGTAATAAACAGGCCACAAAGTGAACTGGCCCCTGCCTGCTCCGCCTCCAACTGAGTCTCTGGGCGTGTCATTGAGAGCGGTGCGTGGAGACTGGCATGTTGTGGCTTGTTGTGGGCGAATACTGTAAATTAACTTGCGCGAAAGTTGGAAAGCCTTTTAAAACCGCACTTGGCGTTGACAATTTCCTCATCCTCAATCAAAAATCAAAACAAAGTGTCGCCAAAGTTCGCCAAGGAGTAGGACGGAAAAGAACGCACCCTCCCCACATGCATGCACAGAAATGTCAGCGAACGTATAAAAATCAATTAACGAAATGCCAGACGCAGTTGGCCTGCGGAAGAGTATTTCACTCTTAACGCTTAAATATGCCATTTTTTTTTTTGTGTTGTTGTACGAGTATTTTCTGCGCAGCTTTTTGTTGGTTTTTTTTTTTTTTATTATTTTGTATGCCGGCTCGCGCGTTTTGTTTGTGCCTTTGTTAAATACCAGCCTCTCGGCTTGTGGATCATTTAAAACTTTTACGTTTTTTTTTTTGTTTGCCCCTCCATACACACTCGTAAATTAGCGACTCAAAAACATTGGCTCGGGGGCTAAAAAACTCATAATAATGTAGCTAATAAATTACGAGCATTTTCCCTCTTATCTGTAATGGGGTGTAATAACTTTAACATGCCGGTTGTTGTTTTGTTGAGCCACCCAAACTGGTGGCGCACTCATAGTTACCCCCCCCACCTCCCCTACCAAAAAGTAGTTACAAAAGTCCACAAATGGCTAAACTTATCAAACGGGAAATGACAGATTTTAGACGGATTAAAGTTGTTTTCTCTCTTTGGCAAGGTAGGACCAAAAAAAAATGTTGTCACGGTCGCCACGACTACAAAAGCCCTTAAAGCAGTTACCAAAGCATTCACTGTGAATGGAAAAGGTTTAGAAAATTTCAAAAATTTCAAAAATAGGAAATGATAAACCTTAACGAAAAATCGCAATAGAAATCAACGTCGTTTAAATACGGAAATATTGCATTCGGCATATTAGAATCAGGTAAAGGGGTCATTCTTTTATAAACCGAACAGTTAAAAAACTCACCATTTTTGATTTCAATAAAAAAAAAATCCGAAATTAGATCTCGACATGCCCACCAAAACGTAATTTGCGGTTTTACAAAAATATTTTTTGTTAATTTAATAAACAATTTCAAAAATCGTCAAAAATCGTCAAAAACGGAAAAAAAAGAAAAAAAAGGGTTTTTTAAAAACTGGATTTCTTAGGTTTGGTTTATGGGACAGGTCTGGTGTTAATATTGTTGAATAGTATTTTGATGTATCTACTAAAATAATAATTTAATAACCCCATTTTTTGTATGAAACTATTTCTGAAGTTTAACAATTTAAAAACTGTTTAATGGACAATAAAATACAGGCTGTGGCAGTTAGCCGTTAGCCTAGCAAATGTGACTCGATGCTTTCCTGGTTTCCAGATCACATATCACCGTAGTCCATAAGGAAGCCTCTGCGATATTGCAGGCTCTTCCGCAAGTAGGAAGTAAGGGAGCGCCAATTTCTTCAGCGACAGGAATGATTTTCCAAAGTGCAGAATCCTCAGTTCGTTCAGTATGGGGCGCCGGGCAAGAAAGTGTTCAGTGTCCTCCCTCTCTTTAGTATTGCAGAGTGTGCATGGGCTGGGCGTGGTACTGTACGGGGTCGAGTTTAAGCCAGGGTTCCCCAAGCAGAGAGCGCGAAAATGTGACTTGTGTCTCTCTCTAACACACAGTGATGCATGTCTTCGGCAAGCATTCGGTGTGAATTGGCGAGTATGTTCGTGCTCCAGGGGCTATCGCTGGGGAACTCTGTTTTAAACTCATCAGTTTGGTTCTTGGTCTTGGTCGTTTCGAGGTCATCTTGAAAGTAATTCCTAGTCGAAAGGTTGTATTGCAGTTGACTGTAGCTAATGCGGGACTGACTAGCTCGAGCTTCTGCTTCGAAACTGGCACTTTCTATGGTATCAATACTTCTTAGAAGTTGGCCTTGCCAAACGATCCATGTGTTGTAATCGTTCAGATTGCAATTGATGTTGTGTTCCAGTGCCATGGATTCCCAAGTGCAGAAAAACAGCGTTTTGGTCTCAAGCAGATACGTTGTAACAACTCTTGGGAGACGAGTGGATGTCATTCGCATGGTCCTTGCAATGTATTTGCTTGGTATATTGTAACATGGTGGGAAGTCCTGTTTCTAAATGTATCGCATAGTTGGGGTAGTACTGGGGTAGGTGGAACACACGTTTGACAAAAAAAAAACTAAGGAGCTTTTCTACGTCTTCAAATTGATCAACGCCCCCACACTTGAGCAGAATAGCACATAATTCCTCAAGAAATAGGGCGTATTTGGTGCTGTGGATTACGTTCCTTTTTCTAAGCAGCTTTTTCCATGTCGAATTTATGGCAATTTTAGAGTCTCTGAGTTTTTCTTTAAGGTGCTTATGAAACGTCATGCGTGGGGTTAAAGTCACTCCCAGGTATCGATATTCGTTGACCACTTCAAGATTCGTTCCGTTTATTTTCCTTGCAACTGCTATAGCTCTGCGTCATAGTATAGGCAAGATAATATCTAAAAAAGAGATGGCCAAGCTTACTTTAATTGTGCCTAAGTTTTGTAGCCTTTGTTGGTCCTTTACGGATGGTATATTGAGTTCCTTCTGGATGTTTTCGTTAGGTGCGTCGGTTATTGTTCTTAAGATTAGGTTTTGCACTCTTTGGATAATTTCGATGCTGGTTGAACATGCGTTTCCCCATAGTTCCACGCCACATAGCCAGGCTGGTTTTATGGTAGTGTTTTATAACAAATCCTTTAGTTCTAAGCTGAGTGGAGAGCGGAAATTCATTAGTGTAAATGACTAGCTTCAAGTTTCGTGTGATCCTCCTCCAAGTTAGCCTGCTGTCTAAATGCTTTTCAAGGTATGTAACATTTTTGTCATGCGGAATTGGATTCTTCAATCCTTAGTATTTAGGGTGAAGGTAATGAAGGTAATTCATTTCTTTTCGTCAGCCAGACTTTTACTTGTTCAAGATGATTTTGAGCCAAGGTAGAGGTGTCTACGAAATTACTTGTGGGAAAATCGGCCATATATAGAACATAAAGGGTGGGGGCAAGTACGCTTCCATGAGGTACTCCTGATTTCAAACTCTTCTGAGCTAAAATAGTTAGATCGTACAGTAAACATTTGATTTGTTAGATAAGACCCAAGCAACGCGTGTGTGTTTTGGGGTAGCCAAACTCTGTCGAATGCTTGGGCAACATCAAGGAATACTGCACTACAGTACTATTGGCATTCAAAGGCGGATCGAATTTCTGTTTTGATTCGCTGCACTTTCTCTAAAACCAAATTGATGGGATGGTATTAAGTTGCAAATTTTCCAGAAATGTGGTATGGTCTATAAGACGTTGCCAGGGTATTGTCTTTTCCAGGTTTTGGAATCATTATGATGACAGACTTCTTCCATTTTTGGGGAAAGTGGCCGCATATCTCGTTAAGAGTTTTGCAAATGAAATGTAATGCACAATGTGGAAGTTTAATGATCACTTTTGGTGTGATTAGGTCGTGACCCGCAGATTTCCTAGGATTCAGTTATTCCTTTAGGATCTTGCATATATCTCGCACTCGAAACGTTAGCGGATTTTGCGAAGTTGCCTTTGAAAGCGGTGGAAGAGTGATCTAATTTGTTGCTGGATTTGCCCTTTCTTCATCGCTGCGAGCCTATGAGCCAGTATAATCTCTGAAATCCAAACTCGGAACCAATACCGATTGTATCAGAGTTTCCAAATGGAAATTATTACTTGCGGTGTGCCGTTCCACTAAATCCTATGCACCACAAATATGGGGATCAAATCATTTTGAAGACGTGAACAAACTTCAACGATACTTTGTTAAAAGGATTCTAAGACTACTGAACAATACTGCTAATTACGCATTGGCGATTGAACTTGGTATGAAAGACAACCACTTCTTTACACTCATGACCTACTTAAACTTGATTCCAAGAGCATAGATTACCTCGAAAGCTTTCCACATACATCATCCAAAAGAACGTTTTCTGGGCAAAGTGGTTAAAATTCCTGAAAGAAGGCCACGATTTTGAAATGCAATGGGAAAACGGAACTAAAGAGTCATGGAACTTCGGGTGTAACGAACTGGTAAACCGATTAAAAGCTATGGCAATCCGAGAGTATCACTAGCAGGCATCATCAAGTAAGCGTCGCATCTATAAATTTCTGAATTAAAATAATGGAATCACTTATATCACAGACGACATTAAGTAAGTATTTTTATACACCCAATCAAACTGTAATTTTTTTTCGAAACAATCTAAATAAAGAACAAATACACACACACATAGACTCTCACTTGTTGGCCTCGCTCTTCTTGACCAACCCGGATTTAGAGTGTGAACTACACTCAGAACCACATTTCGGAGCAGACTTTTTACTTCTATTTCCAACTAAATGTGGTTTTCTAAAGATCGGGAAGTACTTTTGGACAAAGAGCTGATAAATGGATCGAATGAATATAAAACGTGAAGGCCAAGCTAGCTTCGTCTGTGCCGAAGTCTTTATACTCTTGCAAATGCTGTTTTTGAAATGTCAGAGTTTAAGAAAGCTTACATAAAAATTACAAAATTTTGTAACTAAAGCCCAATTTCCGACAAATAAACATCTGATTTCGAACAAATTTCGCGAATCTTTTTGAAAACATATCAAATTAACAATCGCCGAGTTTAACAAAGATACAATTTAAAACAAAAAAGTTTTTCTTACTAAGACTTATTTTCCGACCGATCGGTCCTATGGCAGCCTTAAGATATAGGCATCCGATTTCGACCAATTTTTAAGAACATATTTGAAAGCATATAGAATTAGTAAACAGTGAGTTTCACGCTAACATTTAAAACAAAAAAATTTCTTACTAAGAACCATTTTCGACTGATCGGTCCTTTGGTAACCATAAGATATAGTCACCGTATGTCGATCAACTATTTCAAAATAGTTTGAAAGCGTTTAATATTAAGAATCACCGACATTAAGAACGATTTACTTGAAAACAAAAAAAATTTTCTCACTAAGACCCATTTTCCGACCGATCGGTCCCATGGCAGCTATAAGATATAGTAATCCGACTTTGGCCAAATTTAACAAATCTGTTTAAAAGCATTTAAAATTAATAATGACCGAGTTTGGGAACGCTAACATTGAAAACAAAAAAGTTTTTCTCACTAAGACCCATTTTCCGACCGATGATTCCTATGACAGCTATAAGATATAGTCATCCGATCTTGATCAAAATTTGCAAATCTGTTTAAGAGCATTTAATATTAATAATAGAGAAGTTTGGCGACGCTAACATTGAAAACAAAAAAATTTTTCTTACTTAAACCCATTTCCGATCGATGATTCCTATGGCAGCTATAAGATATAGTAATTCGACTTTGACCAAATTTAACAAATCTGTTTAAAAGCATTTAAAATTAATATTGACCGAGTTTGGGAACGCTAACATTGAAAACAAAAAAGTTTCTCTAACTAAGATCCATTTTCCGACCGATGATTCCTATGACAGCTATAAGATATAGTCATCTGATCTTGATCAAAATTTTCAAATCTGTCTTAGAGCATTTAATATTAATAATGGCCGAGTTTAAGAAGGCTAACATTGAAAACAAAAAAGTTTTTCTCACTAAGACCTATTTTTTGACCGATGGTTCCTATTGCAGAAGGACGGACAAAGCTCAATTGACTCAGCTCGTCGCCCTGATCAAGAATAAATATATATATTTTATGGGGTCGGAAATGAATATTTCTAAGCCTTGCACACTTCTTGGCAAAATTATAATACCCTTTGCAAGGGTATAATAAGATTAATCAAAACCCATGCATGGTGGGTGGGGCCTTGGGCGGGTTTTTCCAAACTCAAGGAGTATTTGTCTATTTTTGCTGTTTCATAGAGCTTAGAAGTCTAAATTTATGCAGATTGCAAAACTTTGAAATTTTGGAGAAGGATCGAACCGGTTTCTTTACTTATCGAACCTAAGCTTCTTAGACAGTTCAGACGTTTTTTGTAATAAATGAAATGGAAAGCTAACCTTAGCTTCTATGTACATAATTAAACTTAATTGTTTTATCGTTTTTATACCCTTGCAAAGGGTATTATAATTTTGCCCAGAAGTTTGCAACGCATAGAAATATTCATTTCCGACCCCATAAACTATATATATTCTTGATCAGGGCGATGAGCTGAGTCGATTGCGCTTTGTCCGTCCGTCTGTCTGTCTGTCCGTCTGTCTGTCCGTCTGTCTGTCCGTCTGTCTGTCCGTCTGTTTCTACGCAAACTAGTCTCTCAGTTTTAAAGCTATCGAGCTGAAATTTTGCACAGAGTCTTCTTTTTACTGCACGCTGCTAATATGTCGGAACCAACCGGATCGGATGACTATATCTTATAGCTGCCCATAGGAACCATCGGTCAAAAAACGGGTCTTACTGAGAAAAACTTTTTTGTTTTCAATGCTAGCGTCATAAAACTCGGCCATAATTAATATTATATGCTTTCAAACAGATTTGCAAATTTTGGTCAAAGTCGGATGACTATAACATATAGCTGCCATAGGACCGATCGGTCGGAAAATGAGTCTTAGTGAAAAAAACTTTTTTGTTTTCAATGCTAGCGTCATAAAACTCGGCTATTGTTAATATTATATGCTTTCAAACAGATTTGCAAATTTTGGTCAAGATCGGATGACTATAACATATAGCTGCCATAGGAACCATCGGTCAAAAAACGGGTCTTAGTGAAAAAAACTTTTTTGTTTTCAAGTAAATCGTTCTTTAAGTCGGTGATTCTAAATATTAAAAGCTTTCAAACTAATTTAAAAAAGTTGATCGACATCGGGTGACTATATCTTATGGTTGCCATAGGACCGATCGGTCGAGAATAGTTCTTAGTAAGAAATTTTTTTTGTTTTGAATGTTAGCGTCTTTAAACTCACTGATTACTAATTCTGTATGCTTTCAAATATATTCGCAAAATTTGGTCGAAATCGGATGACTATATCTTAAGGCTGCCATAGGACCGATTGGTCGGAAAATGAGTCTTAGTGAGATTAACTTTTTTGTTTTAAATTTTATCGTTCTTAAACTCGGCGATTTTTATATTTTGATATGTTTCCAAAAAGATTCGCGAAATTTGGTCGAAATCAGATGATTATCTGTCGGAAAATGGGTTTTAGTTAAAAATTTTTTAGATTTTTATGTTAGCGTTCTTAAACTCTGACATTTCAAAAACAGCATTTGCAAGGGTATAAAAACTTCGGCACAGACGAAGTTAGCTTGGCCTTCTCGTTTTTTTATCTGTTCAATATGTTTCGATAGTGGCATAAGTTTTGAATAAACTGACTTAAGTTATTCTTTGAACCGAACCTTTTTCTAAGCTGAGGGGTCCGGTTTGGGTCCAGATTCGGGAGGTTATCGGTTCATTTCGAACTGGTTTTCCGGGGCTCGGTTCAGAAGCAGCTTGCAGCTTTGAATGCTTTTCTCTTGTCTTAATATTTTGCATACAATGCTTACAAACTTAGTTTCAAGTGAATGTTTTTGAGTATTTTCCAAAATCGGGAATAGAAGATCGGCTGAAAAAATCTGTTAAATTTTCCCCATACAAGCTTTTTCGGACATTTTCCCATTTTCCCGGACATCAACCAAGGGTCGAACCAACTTGTAGAAAGCTAACCGGGAATCCAGAGGTTTGCAACCTGATCTACCATTCAATTATGCTTTTTTACTTACCAGTAATAAATTATAGTAGCAAAAAAGACAAAGAAAAACGAAACAGACGAAATTGTTTGTGTATTTCGCATTGGATAATGTCAAATGTTGTGTGTATTAAGTAAAGATCTATAAAGCGATTTCCCTTGTTTGTAAACATGGCGTCTTCAAAATAGTCACAGTGTGGCGTTTGTTCTTGACTTTCTTACAACGTTTCATCCATCAGCCGATCCACATATGACTCCTGCTTAAACTGATTCCATTTCACTAAAAAGTTCAACAAAAAAACTCACACTAGTTGCTGACTTTAACTTTAATCACTTATTAGGCGATTCAAGAAATATGGTAGGGGATACCCACTTGCCTTGCCAATAACAACGAAAAACCATTTATAGAAACATAACTCATGGACAAACCCTTGTTCGGTTGCTCGGTCCCCTCAGGGGGGGATGGATGGGCCAAGTCCACACATCAATTGGGATTTGAGTCTTTTAAATTGACATTTAAACGCTTTAATGCTTGTCTAATCTGCTGTCCAGATGTCCAAGTCTGATTTAGGCGACACACGCACACTCACACACACACACACACACACGTACATTTGTATGTACGCCTGACTTCCTGTAGCTGCATTCTTTGTTTTTGGTTGCCCCCACCAAAAACCAATGGCTAAGAGAAAATATTGCCTTTGGGTCGTCGGCTGGGCGGTGGCGCCGCCTCAATAGAACAACGTGCAAAACCGCTGGCCATTTTGTCCACGGTAATGTCTTTTGGCCTAAAGTGGAAAATAACAACACAGTCAGTGTCGGTGCTGCCCCGCATACCCCCTTTTGGACACAATGTTTATGTACAGATAACCGCATGCATCAATATGCGCACATGTACAAACGCTTACAATGCGAGGGTGGGTTAAGAAAGTGTCAAATCACTTGAGGCTATTGACAATGTTTTTGTATTCTATTAGTGTGTTATGTAAAATCCATTTGGAGCGACATCACTCCCATCTAAGACGTTCCCGTTGTCTTTTACAATTAAAAAATGCAGATTCGAAGACTTCCACGGAAAGTCCTGCAACGCAAAACACAATGGGACGCCCATGCACAAGCTGGGAAGATTTGAGTGATCGGCGGAAAAGATTCGAAAAGAACATACCGTCGAGGAATTGGCCTTCTTTACACAAATGAGTCTCCGTGCCGATGTCACAGAAGGCAGCCCATCGAAAGCATTCCAGTACCGGAAAAACTATAGAATGTGTTACAGAAAAAGTGCTGTCTGGCAACGAAGCATTCTGTCTTCTACTTGTAGTAGAAGGTAAAATGAGCAAAAGTCAAAAACTGTAATGTAACATATTGGATCGGCAATTTTGTTTTTCTGAATTTTGACTTCAAATTCGTAATCAGCGACCCCGAAAACCCCCGAATACAGACCTTTCAGCCAAATCAAATACGTTTCTGAAGAAATTGTCCGCCATATTGGATCCGCCATTTTGGTTTTTCTAAATTTTGACTTTGAATTCGTAATCAGTGACCCCGAAAACCCCTGAATACAGACCTTTCAGCCAAATCAAATACGTTTTTGAAGAAATTGTCCGCCATATTGGATCGGCCATTTTGGATTTTCTAAATTTTGACTTTGAATTCGTAATTAGCGACCCCGAAAACCCCCGAGTACAAACTTTCAGCCAAATCAAATACGTTTTTGTACAAATTGTCCGCCATATTGAATCGGCCATTTTGTTTTTCTGAATTTTGACCTCGAATTCGTAGTCAGCGACCCCGAAAACTCCTGAATACAAACTTTCAGCCAAGTCAAATACGTTTCTCGACTTTTGGCCAGCTTTTTGGGATTTGGGACCACTGTCACTGGCGGCCTGACCTGGTACAGAGTATGTTATAGTCGGTCTTGAACAACTTTCTTATCTGTTTTTTTTTTTAATAAATTTCGTGCGTTTTCGAGCAAAAAATTTAATTTTTTCGATCGCAAACTATTCTATGGTTAAAATGGCAAGCAATAAATAGTAACACCAAATAAATGCGAAGAATTTTATGAATTTGGGGACTTAGGTAGGAAAAGAGTGCAGTTGGCCATGCATTTTTTTTACCTCAAATATAGATTTGAATTTTTGTTATTAGCAAAGTAGGCGTGATTTTAACCTTTCAAAATACATTAGGAATTTTTGCTGTCTGGTTTTTAGTAGACAGTCAGAGGTCGACTGAACAGGTCAACATTTTTCTTAATTTGATATTATTTTCAAATTGACACACGACTTCTTGCGTTTTTAATTTTCTAATTATTTATTTTGCTGGACTCATTTTCCATTGCAAGTCTTTCGGCGCTTATGGGCGAATGCTTTGGCGATCTTTCGTTTTCTTCTTTAAAGTATCAAACTATTAATTTACTAGTGATGCAACCGATTGGAGCTGGGTCTACTTGCGTTTGCCGCAGCTGGATGGTTTAATTTGTTTTCAGAGATTAAAACTGAAACTGAACTAAACGCTAAAAACACTTACCGAAAAAATTTGTTTCTTATACCCGTGTAACCCTATATACTTTATAAACCGGATTACACAGTGTGCACCACAAACAACGAGACCAACAAAATTTGAAACGTGCTTAAGGTAGTTAAAAACGAGAAAGCCAAGCTAACTTCGTCTGTGCCGAAAACTTTATACCCTAGCAAATGCTGTTTTTGAAATGCCCAAATTTAAGAACGGTTACATAAAAATCAAAAATTTTTGTAACTAAAACCTATTTTGAGACAGATAAACATCTAATTTTGAACAAATTTCGCGAATCTTTTAGAAAACATATCAAATTAACAATCGCCGAGTTTAAGAAAGAAAAAATTTAAAACAAAAAAGTTTACTCACTAAGACTCATTTTCCGACCGATCGGTCCTATGGCAGCCTTAAGATATAGTCATCCGATTTCGACCAAATTTTGCGAATATATTTGAAAGCATATAGAATTATTAATCAGTGAGTTTAAGGACGCTAACATTGAAAACAAAAAAATTTCTTACTAAGAACCTTTTTTGATTGATCGGTCCTATGGCAACCATAAGATATAGTCACCCGATATCGATCAACTTTTCCAAAATAGTTTGAAAGCGTTTAATATTAAGCATCACCGACGTTAACAACGATTTACTTGAAAACAAAAAAGTTCTTTTCACTAAGACCCATTTTCCGACCTATCGGTTCTATGGCAGCTTTAAGATATAGTCATCCGATTTTGACCAAAGTTTGCAAATCTGTTTGCAAGCATATAATATTAATAATGGACGAGTTTGAGAACGCTAACATCTAAATCAAAAAAAGGTTTTTCTCATTAAGACCCATTTTCCGTTCGATGGTTCCTATGACAGCTATCAGATATAGTCCTCCGATCCGGTCGGTTCCGACACATTAGCAGCGTGCAGTAAAACGAAGACTCTGTGCAAAATTTTTTCGATAGCTTTAAAACTGAGAGACTAGTTTGCGTAGAAACAGACAGACGGACGGACAAAGCTCAATCGACTCAGCTCGTTGCCCTGATCAAGAATATATTCAATTTATGGGGTCGTAAATGAATATTTCTATGCGTTGCAAACTTCTGGGCAAAATTATAATAGCCTTTGCTAGGGTATAAAAACCCCGGCTGAGTTTGGTCTGATTGGCTAAGGTTTTCTTGTAAGGCTGATGTCAGAGTGCGCGCGAGAAGCGATGCTACGCGAGAAGCGATAATATTTCTTGCTATGTGCAATGCGAGAAGATGACATAGTGAAAGCTTTGAGCGAAGCGAGTTGCATTGATCAATTTTAATTTGCTGTCAGAGTTTACCATGATTTAATAAAACAGATCGAACGTCTATATCATATAGCTTTGCAAACTAAACTACATATATATCACATCCAAACTCAGCATTTCTACGGCAGCTATATGATATAGACTTCCGATCTGCGTGATGTTGACATTTTTGAAAAGCTTGATAAACATAAAGCACACTTGCCAAGATTCAGTCATACATTCAGTGAAATGTTCAGTGAAACATTTTTTTATTTATGTCATGTAATGTAATTAATATCTTTAAAACTATAAAAGTCTCCATCTTTTTGAAAGCGCCTTAATTTAAATTATGTTTAGGGCAATAAAATGTAAATGTCTTAGAACCTATATCATGGTGGTTAAAACTGAGTAAAAATAATATATAATATTTAGCAACTATTACTTAATATAATTAAACAATTTAAAAATTTGGATTTTAATAGATATAGTAAAATACTATTCAGCAATATCAACACGAAACCTGTCCGATAAACCAAACCTGAGCCTTTTGTCCATATTTTCGTTTTCGACGATTTTTGAAATTGTTTATAAAATTAAAAAAAAAAAAATTTTGCAAAACCGCAAATAACGTATTGAAATCAAAAATGGTGAGTTTTAAAACCGTTCGGTTTCAAAAAGAATGACCCATATTGATGATTTACAATAAGAAGAAGCTAAGAATGCAACCAAAAATACGTGCGATCTGAGCGAGTTCAAGCGAGAAAGCAGGTTGCAAACTGCTTTATCGCATGCACTCGCATATCGCTCCGCCCTTACTCTGACAATTTTTGAGCGATTGAATTAAAAAAAGGTTGCAGTGGTTTATCGCGCGTTCTCGCCCAATATTATCGCATCGCTTCTCGCGCGCTCTCTGACATCAGCCTAATGGAATCCTATATTTTTCAGATTTATTTGAAAAAATGTTTTCTTTTTGATGTGTATATCTTATAAACTATTAAAATTTTACTTAACTGTCTTCAGTAATTTTGTAGCTCTTATCTTTTACGCCTACCAAACACTTCTTGGGGTCAGCTTTAAAAGAGAACGTCTTCATGCTCAAAATCACGAAAATGTAACAATATCAACCAAACCCTTGTAGAGGGAATATTAAAATTGTCCAGATGTTTGTAACGCATAGAAGGAAGCATCTCCGACCTCATAAAGTATATATGTTCTTGATCAGCATGACGAGCTGAGTTGTTATAGCCATGTCCGTCAGTCCGTACGTATGTTTCTTTGCTATCTCCTCCGTCAGTTTTAAAGCTATCTTATATATGGACGTTGACGTACAATGCGCAGTACGTTCAAGTGGCCCATGCGACACCAAGCCTAAGCTTGTACCGCGCGAACCCCAAGCAAGATCTTAACCAAACTTTGCACGAAGTCTTTTGGTACAAAGACCGCTGCACATTTATCGGAACCGACCGGATGCGATGACTATAGCATATAGCTGCCATAGGAACCATCGGTCGAAAAGGTAGTTTTAGTGAGAGAAACTTTTTTGTCTTCAAAGCAAACGTGCCCAAACCACGTACTTATAAGTTTTCTATGCTTTTACATAATTCCACCAAGTTTGATGAAAATCGGTCAACTATATAGTATAGCTGCCATACAAATATTAGTTCTGAAAAAAAGACTTAGTACGAAAAACTTTTTTGTTTTCAATGCTATCGCTCCCAAACATGTTACTGCTCAATATTATATGCTACCACACAATTCTGCCAAATTTGATCCAAATTAGATGACTATAACATATAGCTGTCTTCTAGTGAGAAAAACTTTTTTTGATTTCAATGATAGCGTCTTTAAGCCTTCCAGTTATAAATATTATCGGTTTCCACACAATTTCGACGAGTTTGGTCAAAATCAGATAAATATATCGTATATCTGGCATATAACAAACCGGCAAGCAAATGTTCAAACTGATGGCGCCATCTATTGCTGAATTTCGCGAAATAACTCAGTTAAGAATGTTCGACGAAAATCATTTAAAACCTTCATTTAGTAGGGTATATAAACCTCGGTCGAGCCGAAGTTAGTTTTCCTCAAATATTTCCAATTAAAAATTTAACTTTGACTTTAGTCTAAATGCCAGATTCAAAAGGAACACCAATTTTGCATCAATGTGAATTGCAGCGCACTCGGAAGGCCATACCGGAAGTTGACTAACATTCGTTAATATTAATTCCGGTTCCGGCACGTGATTGGAAACGGTTCCGGTATTATTCCGCCAGCAGCCAGTCACAAGTCCAAAATCGACCCTCTCCAGTCATACATAAAATGGAGCACTGCATCCTCTTCGGTATGTACAAAAATGAATATGAGTACACAGAGCACACGCACACACACAACAAACTCACAGACTCATATCCAATAGATACACATCCACATCCATACACAAGTGGGAGATGCTTCGTGAAATAAAAAAAGAAAAAAAAAAAACGAGGCTACCGCCCACGTACTTTACTGTTGACCTTACCAACACGCAGCGCATAAATTGTGGCCACGAAATAAAAACGAAAATGAAACAGCAAAAAAAAGAAAGAAGCTAAAAATGGAACCGAATGTACTACATAAATACACACCACACACTACACACAGCACACAGCGGAGCAGGAGCAGGAGCACAGCACTGCGAAATCCTTGCCATAGGAAAAGGAAAACAAAGTTGGCACTTTTGGCACTTTTTGGCCTGGACCACTGCCAATTATATCACTCAGCCCCGCCATTTGAAGCACTATTGTCGTCGTCGCCGATCCGTGCGCATCCATAAATCTTTGGCTCCTCATCGAGTTGTCTTAATCCCGGCCACTACTAGACTAGGACGGGCAGCTCAACAGTTATGCCCCAGCGGCACGTGCAACGCAAGGCGTATATCTCGCTGAGCTTTTTGTTTTCAGCTGCTGAATTAATTTTATATCCTCCGGATAGGATTTTATTTGTTTACTATTCATTCGCTCGCTTTCATTCAGACATTTAAGCCGGACCCGGGGGCCACACACACACACACACACAAGTTCAGTGTCCGCTGCGTTGCGCTGGCAACCCAATTGCCCATTTTATATATCAACTACTATCTGCAGTTATGATGGGGATACACTTGACGTGGTTGGCTTTGTGTGTTGATTTAAGGCCGCTTTCTTTTTCCATCCCCCAAAGTTTAAAGCCAACCAAAATGTGTATTCAAACGTCGTCTAAACGACTGATTTCCATTTTTCCCCCGAAATGCGATACGATTTTCCTAGAGGGGGCAATTCAGCGCACCAGAGGAGCCTCCCATAAATCAGTATCGTCGCCCGTAAGTAACCAGAAATTTATTGTCTTAAAGACCTTTAAAATACGCCAACCCCAACCCCACAAACATAATTCCCTTTTATCCAACCGAAAAACACAGAGAGAACGATGGCAGGAACCACATTTTCCTCAGGATGGTGCTTTGTGGTAATCAGGTATGGAGTGGGTGGAGAATGTGGAGTGGGTAATGCTTTATACATTTACAATTAAACAGAATTGGATAAAACAATGGACACAGTGGCAGCACTCAAAGACGAAAGACGGTTCATCAGATCAGATAAAAGTAAACTAAATTCAATTTCAAGGTATGCACTCACTTGGGTTACCCACAAAAGGCTTCCACACACACACACACACACACACATCCAAAGCAAATAAAGCAAGTGCCAAAATAACAGATTTACCACTGCTGATACGAATGTCCCCACTTTGACGGCTTATGGTGGTCATATTTACTTGTCAACATTAGACATAAGCTGTCAATTTATGTACATGTGGGTTTCGCCTTCTTCACTATTGACTCTTTTACGTTGAGGGAAAAGAGTTGGAGGAGGGGCGGCGGGGGGAGGGGGTCATATCTGAGAGATCTTGCAGGAAATGACAACTCTAGGTTAGACAACTCAGATTAGAATTGCAGCTCCTGCAGTTGGCTTGTTGCCTGCTGCGCCGAGAGCTATATTCCTTAAGGGCGCGCGCACACATGCGACTGAAAGATGAACTGACAGGAAAACTTAATGCTGTTCTTGACAAATAACCCAGCTCCCTGCTTGCAAGTGTGCACAACAAGCACTGGTTTGATCTCCAGAACTCAGTTAAAAGCTCAGCTTTGCGGAATCAATCAAGCATGATTGTTTATTTCGGCTTGCTGACGTACTAAAATATCATGGTCAGCCTTCATTTCATCTTTCAGCCGCATGTAAGTCGTCAGTCGGAGAATTCGTTTCAATTGATTCGTTGATTTTTATACCCTGTACCCAATAAAAATCGGTAAAAGGGGATCATGAGGTTGTGCAAATCTATGTAACAGCCAGAAGGCAGCATCTCCAACTCCATAAAGTATATACATATATTCTTGATCAGCTTTAACAGCCGAGTCGTCTGTATAAACTGTTTGAGATATATGGGACATATACTTTTTATACTTTCAGGTAGATCAAAAACGACCGGCAGAGTTCTAGATCGATCGGGATAGAATTTAAAACGTTTTGTACTTAAAATTTTAAGTTTGTTTTGTTCTTGGACGTACTGAAAGTAAGTACGAAACATTCTAGAATAGAAAAACGACTCTTAATATTATTAAGATGAGATCAAACGTTCTTGAATCAAGAACATTTCGTACTTACAATTAGCTAAAAAATTTTAAGAAAGAATCTTTCTTAGTTCCATTACAAACTTTCTTGGACTGAGGACAAAATGAACTTACAATGCAAGCTCCAAAAACTTTGCTTCGGAAAATGCGAATTATTTTAAGTCGAATTTGTTCTAACACTAACCCAAGTGGAGTGAGGGTAGATTTCTGACCTACAGTATAAACATCTTGGTGTTGTGTTTGGTTAATTCATTTCCTTTGAATTTTGATATAAAACAGAGATTTAGTTTCAAAAACAAATTGGAAATAGCCTAGAATTTTGAAGCATTATTTTGTTTCAAGAATGTTTTGTGGTTGACTTTAGAATTTATAATACTTTGATGAAGTACACTTTTCACTTATTTCGAGAGCAAATCGGGTGGTACTCAAGACCATAACAAACTAATAGTTGGAACCAAAAAGATTTTATAATAGTTTTATAATAGTATAATAGTTCGAAACGTACTTAAAATATGCCAAAACAGTCTTAAAACAAGTAGTTCCGGATTGAAAAAATGGAAAAGATTTTATAATAGTTCGAAAAGTACTTAAAATATCCCAAAACAGTCTTAAAACAAGTAGTTCGGGACTGAAAAAATCCTATAAAAATCCTTTATAATAGTTCGAAACGTACTTAAAATATGCCGAAACAGTTTTAAAACAAGTAGTTCGGGATTGAAAAATCGAAAAGATTTTATAATAGTTCGAAAAGTACTTAAAATATCCCAAAACAGTTATAAAACAAGTCTTTCGGGACTGAAAAAATCGTACTTGAAATAAGACTTTTGTACTTGAATCAAGTATTTTCGTAATTACCGTACTATTGACACCGTTTGCACTTGATTCAAGTACAAAGTTCTTGGTTTTTGCAATTCTTGGTGTAAAAAATATTGCACAATAGCGGTTAGCAAATGCGAGCAGCGGCCTGAACTGTTACACAGTATATTATAGTCGTGCTTGACCGACTTTCTCACTGGTTTTCTCTTGGGTTGTGTGACAAAAATTGTTGTACCAGTACTGAATTCGATGAACTAGCTCTGAACATCTAGTTCAAAATTCTCTGACCCAAAAGCTGCAGCACAAAAGCACACCAGATGAGGCATAAAGGTGGCATGAGCAAAAAAACACCAAACACATAATACAAATTTTATTGTTAAATTTTTTATTTTCGGTGTATTGAAGCTACCTACTACTCGCAATTGTTTTGGTACACGGTTTTTTGGTTTCCTCAATGCAATCTGCACCTCGTTTATTTCGTTCTTGTTCTTCGGGTTGGTTTGAATACACATCTGTGGGCGATTCACTGACACAACATCAATATATTGAATGTGATTCCTGGAATGGAAGTGCTGACCATTTATTTTGTCCATATTTAAATAGTCCACAAACATAACAATAATAGTTAATGTTTGGACAATGGTCCGCGGTCCTCTCAATATTTCATCGCAAAATATATTAATTTTTTGGAAACCAAGTTTAAAATTGTGAGACAGCCAACTCTGTTTGCCATAAAACGAAATGTTATTGAGTTAAAAATGTTAAGAAACGAAAAATGTCTTCCAGCAATCATGGCATTTACTCATCTCCATTCGATTAATTCAAACTGAGTAGGTTCTTATTACCGAAATCAGAGATCTATTTGAGGGAAATAGTCTTTGAATGCTTCAGATCAAGGAAAATTAGCATAACACTGTTAGAATTATTGGAGGTCCACTAAAGACATTTTTAAATGATATGATCTGTTTTCCTGCTGGTGATGAAGTACTTAACTCATAAAATTTATTACATAATTTTGGTGAAGCTGGTTTCAACCTAAATGGTTAATGTTGTTCTAAGGCAATTGCTGATACAAAATTGCCTATAGACCGCGAACCAAAGCTTCCTTTGTGAATCTGAAAACAGAGTTCGGTCTATTTTTACGTCTAGCTCATAGTCCATATGGAGTGGTTCGTGGGTGAATATAAAATTGGTAAAACTAAGTTAAAATTGTACATAACTACCCATAAAACGCGAACCGAGGCTTTATTTAAAAAAAATGGGTATGAGGTGATGCTTACAGAAGTCCCTTTTATCATAATTTAACGGTCTCATGCCGGGGTTTTTAAAAAGGTTTGATTTTGTCGAACTGTGTTATTAGAAAGTCGAATTGAACAAAAGTGTGTGTTTATAACTAAAAGGACCATTTGGGATTTTTACATCCCTACTTAAAACACTACTGTTCGTACAAACCCTGCTATTCGTGCAATGTTCTTTGTTCTTTTTTTTACTTCAGCTACACATTTTACGGTCCGGGGAACCCCCATTTGTAACTTCCATTCCGAGATCAAAATGAATTTCTTATCTCTGCTCGAAATTTGCTTAGAGTTAAAGACTTTTTCTTCGGTGATTTATGTAGAACATAGAACGTAGGTACTTGTGTCGCTGCCGATTGCAAAACAGTGCCGCGGCATCAATATGCAATCAGTGTCAGTGGCATATCAAAGAGCAATTCGCTGCATTCGCTCAAGTGGCCAGTCCAAGTACCGAAGAACCACTACCAGAACCAGTGACCCTCATCTATTTAGCATTTGAGTTGGAAACTGCTTTAAGTAATTTAGTTTTTTTTGGGGCAGGGGAGGAAGGGCAATTTGAGCAAGTGTCTGGCCGAGTGCTAACCCAGAAAGGTGGCACAAATGGGACGGGTGGATGGACAGCAGGACTAACGAAACGAAAAATGCAAAATTATGCATACATTTTGTACGAAAATGTTTTCGAAAATACGTTCATAAAATTTTACGCATACATAATCAATAAGGCTGTGTGTGTGTGTGTGGCCCACATACAGGCAAAGGTTGGCAAGTGGCCGGACCGGAGTGGCAGTAGTAGTTGCTGTTGTTGTCTGTGTTATCCAGTTGGAGTCAGTCGCTCCCTGCCTGGCTGAGTGTGTGTGTGTGCGAAAACCCTTTCGTTTAATGATAAATACAGAGGCAAAAGTTTTTCAGCCTCAGAAATTGAAAAGGGATTTTTCAAGCTTCTATGTCTAAGTCCGTGTCCCATGTCCGTGTCCGTGTCCGTGTCCATGTCCGTGTCCGTGTCCGTGTCCATGTTCGTGTTCATGTTCGTTGTCTGTGCGTAGCGGCGAATGTAGGTGACAGCAGCAGGAAGGGGGCTGGTCGGGTCAGCTCAACGCCCTCTGTGCTGACGTGGGAAAAGGACGGACGGAGACGACTACGACGAAGACCAAGACAAGGCAACGATAAGCAGTAAGTGTCATAAATGGTCCATGTCCTCGGAGATTACATTTTATGGCAAAGGCGGATAAATATTTTGCCAAGAGCATGTGTTAAGGCGTTTTAAATGATTTGCGGTCAATTTAAAAATTTATGAATTTCCCCAAAAAAACTTGTCGACCCTCCCCCCTAAGAAGCTGCTGTCCCGCACCCCATCCCCCTCCAACTTGCAATTAATATAATTTTCAACAAATACTTACAAATATTTCCATTTACGCTCTCACATAAATCACAAATACATAAATACCCGGCCTCACACATCACCCGCCTCTTTGCCTCACAACAAATGCATCCATCTTGGCCTATTTATCCACCCACCCTTCACCCTCACACCCCTCCAATAATTTGTTTTGTACGCTAAGCGGCTTAGCTATTTTGTTAATTTATTTTTGAATTTAAGCTTTGGCGCTTTGCGCTTTTAAAGGTTCAGACAAATGAAATGCAAATTGATGCAAAATGCGTGAGATATGCCAAAAAGTTGCGATTAGATAAAAGTCTTTGATATTTGCGGGCAATCAACTTAAACTCGGCAAGCAAAATTCAATTAATTTATGTCATAATTAATTGGGAAAAAGAAAAAAAAACACACACAAATGTGCCTCCAACACTTTTCCACTTGTTTCGGCCTCAGTAGCGGCAGTTTCCTGCCGAGTGGCTCTTAGGGTTCGTGGCTTTTTGACATAAGCCTTGGAATTACCATTTTTCAAAAGTTGGCGACCGTGCTAGGAGCATAATAAAAAGGCGACGGCAGCCAGGCCAGGTCCGTGTGGAGAAAATTATTTAATTTTCTTCTTTTTTTTTTTTAAGAAAGTGCTTGAAAAGTCTTAGTATGGGAAAGTATGTGAAGTGGAAGGGTATTTAAAGTTGGCTTTGCTCTAGTTTGTTATTTTGAGTTTAAACAGTTTTGTCAAAATTATGATACAAAACAGATTTGTAGAATTCATTTACAATCAATCTTCACTATCCACCAAGTCACACTTTCATCGCTAAAGAAAGTGTCCATCAGAGAGATCCTAGTTTGAAAATGGCGCTGGCAACGCATTCACACACACACAGACAGCATCTACCAAATCTAGCAAATTACACGACTGTCGCCATTTACACGTTCAGCTGTCCACATCCTGCTGCAGCCAATGCATTCCACGTCAGGCTGCCCACGAAAACGTTCATCGCCCAGCCTGCCCTACACCCGCTGCGCCCGGCCGGCTGGGCGCACCTACATGTCCACAATCGCAACATTGGTAAATCATTCACCAATCCTGCCGATTCACTTTGCACTCAGCCAAATCTACATGTAACCGATCCCACCAATTTTTCAGATCTTACATTGTACGCAGCCTGCCAGACGATCGATCATACTTATGGAAGTACGTCGCGCAGCTGAATTCGGATCTTCATCGCATCTTTCATCATTACCGATGTTTATGCACAGCGATCCGCATACCTAATCGACCAAAAGCCAACTGCTTCAACTCGAGACGCTCTTTGTTTGGCAATTGATGCCAGCCTGAGTCTACCTACAAGTACTCGATCTCAAACGAAAGTCCTTAACGAGGGGCACCAAGTAAGTCCTTAACGAGAGGCAAGCGAAAATCCACAACGCGTGGCAAACGAAAGTCCACAACGCGTGGCAATCGAAAGTCTCTACTTGGGGTACAATACACAGCACTTTTGACTCTGCAACCTCAACCCTGCTTGGGCGAACTTGCTTATCGACCCCCACTCGAAGCAATGGCCTCAACTCGAGGTTACCATGGACGCAACTTTTCCAATCTGTACTCGCTGCACATGCTCAGTACTACAGATTCACCAGTTTCTGTACTCAGCAGAGGCGGTTCGTCGACTCAACTACGACACAATCATCACAGTGAGAAGTATACGCAGGCATTCCTCTTGCACAATCCTGTAGATGCTCACCCTGGATATACATTCATTCCAGTTTTACTTAGATTTTGAGGATCATTCGTTCCCATATGGTCTCAGGAGGGGGAGTACTGTGGCAGCCCTGGCCACATCTGGTCACTCTATTCAACGTGCACCATCCCTGACGCGCAGTTTCTGGCTTGATTTCGATTCGCGCGGGTGGCGCCCGCTTCACTCCGTTCAAGTATACGATAGTTGTTAGCTTAAGTTATATTGAATAAAGTTAGTTACATATAAAACTTCGTCACCAAAACCATTTGCTTGCAGTTTTGTTATATGCCAGATATATGATATATTCATCAGATTTTGACCAAACTCCCTAAAATTGTGTGGATACTGATAATATTTATAACTGGATAGCTTAAAGACGCTACCATTGATAACAAAATAGAACAACTTTCCCGACCGATCGTTCCTATGGCAGCTATGTGTTATAGTCATCAGATTTGGATCAAAATTGGCAGAATTGTGTGGTAGCATATAATCATCATAATATTGATCAGTAATACGTTTAAGAGCGATAGCATTGAAAACAAAAAAGTTTTTCCTGCTGGGACTTTTTTTCAAAACTATATTTTGTATGGCAGCTATACTATATAGTTGACCGATGTTTATCAAACTTTGTGGAATTATGTAAAAGCATAGAAAACTTATAAGTACGAGGTTTGAGCACGTTTGCTTTGAAGACAAAAAAGTTTTTCTTACTAAAACTACCTTTACGGCCGATAGTTCGTATGGCAGTTATATGCTATAGTCATCGCATCCGGCCGGTTCCGAAAAATGTGCAGCGGTCTTTGTACCAAAAGCCTTCGTGCAAAGTTTGGTTAAGATAGCATAGAAACAGATAGTCGGACAGACGGTCATGGCTATATCAACTCAGCTCGTCATGCTGATCAAGAATATACATATAAACTTTATGTGGTCGGAGATGCTTCCTTCTATGCGTTACAAACATCTGTTGCTTCGTTGGAAATTCTCAATTCAATTTTTTTTTCACACAGCATTTATCTATTCACCGCGGATCTGCCGTATTCAGTCGCTCACCGCACGAATGCTGACAATATTGCTATTGATGCTTCCAGCATCTGTTAAGGTCCAGCAGTTCCAGGATGGCTTTGGTCTATGGGGGAATCGGTGATACATAGGCGTTAATCGTTCAAAAATTACTTTTTGAATTTCGCTTTGAGACCCGGTTAAGACTTCAAGGATCAAGAGTCCCATACGGATACTGCAGTCAAAATACCTTGGTGAGGCTCTCAATAGCCGCTTGACCTGGGCAGCAGCTATGATTTATAGATATTATAGATGACGCATTTGAAAGAAAAAACGATTTTTCTTGGGAGCTGACATTGGATCTCAAAAAAAATAAATAAAAAAAGTTTGTATGAGATGCGGTCTCTATATATGTAGTGTCTTTGGCAGCAGCTAAAAACATCTAAGACGTAGGAGCTCGATTGGCTCCTCAAGCCTTGTAGCGGTCTTTCGTTACGATCCCAAATCCTTGATCATCATGCCTTCCTGGACCTGAGGGAGCCCGCTACGGGGTTCGGCATACTCCACTACCCTCAAGACATTTTGACAATATGCGCCCATATCAATATGCAGACCAGCAGGTATCATGACCGACTGGTGGACCACTCCAATAGACTTGCTTCTGATCTGGCGACATATAGGCTCAGAAGACGTCTTAACCGACAACATCACACCGACCTTTGTGTCCATGGAAGACGTTCCTCTGGCCGCCTCATCAATTTGGCAACACGCCTACCAATCTTTGCAAGCTGCTGGTTCCCCAGCAAGCATTCCCCCCAAATTTTCGCCCATCACATCCAAAATAATTGTTAGCAATATATTCCTGAGCTGTGTATCAGCTGTTCTCTCAATCCATACACGATAAGAATATGAGGATTTCGTACATGTTGCTGGATACGGGCTGGGTTACATTGCGTCAAAAAGAAATTTGATTTAAGTAGTTTTGTCATACCGACGGTTTTCGAGAAAAGTGCAAAAGTATGTAACAAACCGATATATTCAACTGTTCAACTCCTTCCCAAGAGCGCCTTGAGCCACCACTCAAAACTGTCATCATAGTGCTCTTTCTCTCTCACTTTCTGTCTTTGTCATTTAACAAAAGAACACACACAAATAAATTCAACAAATTTACTTATACAACTCTCGTATAAATTTTATGAAATTAATTGTGTTTTTATCTCCCTTTTTTGATCGTCATGGACTTGAAAGACATTAAGAACTACAAAATTGTGCGCATTGCGCAAGAGATTTATAACAATAGGTTCTACTGGAAGCTCTGCAAGAGCTTTGCCTTCCTCTTCTTTGGACTCCGTTTGCTAAACGAATTCGAGGGCTACAATATCAATCCCATCATGCCCTATTAGATGCCCAATTGGATGTTGGATGGTGAACAGCAGGCGGGCGGCCAAAGGCAAACAAACCAACAAACGCAAACAAATAATTCCCAACGGCCATCAAATGAACCGTTCCCAAACCGAAGAGAAAAAGCAAACAAATAAACGAAAACCCCCCCCCAAAAAAAAAAACTGACCACAATGGCTGGGACACACTCGGAGAACCTGGACGTTAAATACAACAATCTTGGCATATCCTGGCTTTTGCTGTTATTTGATGAATTCGCATACGTTTGGGCTGCAACCTGGCCGGAGGGGGGGGCCAACGGCTATAATTTCAATCTCTGCATCAGATTAAAATAAATGTGTTATTTTTAAGCCCCGACTATTGTGCTGTAAGAGTGCACAAGGACAAAAGCGAAAAGTGCACGAAATCGAAGGTTCAAAATGGTATCAAGTAAAACGACGAGACAATGCTCTACCAGCGAAGCAGAAATAAAATGTGTAAGGTGTTGCACAATGAAAATATTTTGGAAATGTTTTTGTGAAATTTATATATTAACACGGCAAAAAAGAGGTGTCCACTAAGGGCCGATTTCGACATAGAGATATATAGAGATACATAGCTATTTAGAAGATGAGAAATCGGCCCTAAATCACACACTTTTTTTTAACTTTAGCTTGTTTCTGTATTACTGCAGAAACTATTTGTTCCATTGGGGAAGATTTTGAGTTTCAAAGTGTTGTCCTAACAAGACAGCACAGAAGCAGGAAGAATGTATAACACTGCTTTTTCATATCTATGAGCTATGTAGTTGAGGTATCAGATAACAAGTTTCAACTAGCACACAGATTTCTGCTTGATTTACAGACTAATTCGACATTAAGATATCTACTCAGACTGCCATTAGGATTTACATAAAGAAATCTTATACATTGATACATAAAAATCTCTACGACTGACTGATTACACGGTGTGACAGTCAAAAAACTTCTGGGATGCGACATAGTGTAGGTTGTAGATATAGTTAAATGTAACATTGTGGCATACCACAAATTTTTCGTGCACGTCAAAATTTGGAATAACGGTTAAAAACCCGTATTTGCGAGGTTGATGGAGTTAAAAAATCATATGTCTTAAACTATGCATCGTACAAAAGCATGTAATACATCGTTGGAAGGAAAAAAGTAGCACCTTTAAAACGGTGTACTACATTGCAATCTCAGATAAAAATTAAGGAGGCTACATGTAAAAATATAATGATTTTTTTAGTTTTTTGCGACTTCGCCTTACTTTGAACGAAAATTAATAAGTCAAACTTGTATAAAACTGTTTACTTTTGGTGTGCAGTTTCAAAAAACATTTAATTTCGCGCATTTTGCAATTTAGTTTATTAAAATATACAAGTTTTTGATCGAGTTATTCATTTTTTTAATAAAAAAGCCATTTGCCGATATTTTAGATTCATGATGTGTATTAACCTCCGCGTAAGTTCAATTTGGCCGAACACGAGTGGAATGAGAGAATTGAGCTTTTCGTATGATACAGTTATTGAATTGAGCTTCTTGTATGATACCGTAACGGTAACGGTTTCGGTGTTTTTATCGGACCTCAGATTCGAAAGCTAATGAAAAGTGACGATTTCAAGACCAAATTAGACCCTGTTGAGAAACGTGCTTGGGAAAGTTATATTGCGCTCTGTGATAATTTTCTTGGCAATAACAGGAGCGCCGACTATGTTACATTTGTATACAATGGCCGTGTTCAGCAGAACAACTTGCTCCCTGATCAAGTATAAATTTGTAATTATCTTAATACTGAACTCTAGAGATGCGGCATCATAATTGCCAATTTGAAGTATCATGATACAGGAGCATGTATCAAAGAAATAGTACGCTACTTTAAAGTGTTACTGCTCCCTCCAACAGCAGAAACTATTCGATACAACATTTTTTTCTGATACCTGCTCAGGGATCAATTATTCTGCTGAACACGCCCAATTTTTTATGTGCGTACAATGAAATGGGCTGCAACATGTCCATAAAAATCCATTTTTTGGATTCCCACTTGGATTTCTTCCCAGATAATCTGGGCCAGTTCAGCGACGAACAAGGTGAAAGGTTTCACCAAGAAATCGCTACTATCGAAAAGCGCTTTGATGGCACAGATAAAATCAACATGATGACGAATTACTGCTGGTCACTTAAACGAGAAACCGATTACGATCAGTTCAAAAGGAAAAGATCGAGTAAACATTTTTAAGTCGCATTTCCAAAAACGGTGTAATATAAGTTCAACAAATGTCTTTAAACTGTCACAAAACATGATTAAAAAAATTCAAATTAACTAAAGTAGCTTGAAATGTTTTATTTAAATTTACAGTACCTACTTAGAGACAATCTCATTCTAAAATAAAAATTCTGTAAGAATTTTCTATAAAGTGGTCAACAATTATGGTCTAATAGACTCACGTTTTACTCGTGAAAATGTATTCTTTTTAAATAATAAAACAAGTATAAGGGGTTTCTACCAAAATACTGTTCAAAAACCTCACCAAAGTCAAAAAAATTGTAAAAAAAAAAACAAAAAAAATTGGTTTACCTAGCAAATACTCCAATAAAGAAAATTAAACGTCATGTATGGCACGTTTAAAGACCTAAGTTTCTTCTTTTCAAAACTGGTAAAAAAATGAAAATCTGTGGATATTTGCCGAAGCTATGGGCGTAAAAGTGACCGTATGTGCAAAAAAAGTTTTTTTTTACCGTTATTCCAAATTTCGATGTGATCCAAAAAATTCTAGTATGCCACAAAATTCTATTTAACTGTACCTAAAAAATACGCTATGTCCCGTTCCAGAAGTTTTGTTTTGATTTTTTTTTGTCACAGTGTGTTATCAACCCACAGCCAAGACCTAGAGAGGCATAGACCTTCGTTTAGTTATGTAAGCGCGCACTATAAAAGAAAATTTGAAAAATTTGACCGCCAAGTGGGTGAAAATTCCAAAAAAGCTTTTATGAGGGAACCTTTTGAAGAGTTTAAGCTGTGAGCGTAGTCCAGACTTGAAACCAGAGGTCGTAAGAATCGGTCTCCCGCTTGCCTTTGTCAGAAAACGACAGCTTTCGTGCGACCACATTGAAGAGAGGTATCGAAACAACCTTTCACTACGCTCTCTGCTTCTATTTGGTTGTGAGAGGAGAGAACACACATTTTTTTTTATTTTTTTCCTCTTAGGTCTTTTTGGGACCGTTTGGTCTAATTCCCGAATTCAAAAGGTCTTCTTCGTATGTATGCCTCGGTGTGTAAGGCTCGGCTAACGATATGAATGTATGCGTTGAACTATTCGCGCTCTCTCGTTCTCTCTCGCATTGACTCTCTTTCTCTTGACTCTGCAACATTTTGAGAGTTTAGTCTTCAGGAAGCACGCAATTGAAGACCAATTGACTGAGTTGGGCCTGTTATTCGGTTGCTGTCAGACCGATCAGTGCTGTGTGGTCAACCACAGCAACTTAACAGTGAGCGCGATAACAGAACACATTCGGTTGCGGAAAGCCCGGGCCCCTTATATATTTGGTTTTTCGGTCAGTGACGTGAGCAGAGCGAACTGAAAAATAGGTTGAGAGTTCTTTACGAGCTATGCTTGAAACTTATGGCACATGCTATACACAAAGAGAGCTTTAACATGGTGTTCAACGATTTTCAAAATAAAAACTCCATAACATTTCGGTTCTTCATCTTCTACTTGTTTTCACATTGCTCACATGCTCATTTCTATGCGTGCGTGTCTGAGTGTTTGTGTTTTTTGTTATAAGTGTAAATCAGTGGTGTCCAAACTCACTCAAGCAAGCATTGCGCATGTGTGCGTAGCAGCAAAACATGAAGTAAGCATGTTGACATTTCCACATGAGCAACAAACAAACATACAAATGTCTCGTGAGAGAACACAAAGCCGAACAAGCGCATCGTAAGCAGTGCCGGCCAAATGGAGAGGACAAAAAAGTGTGTTTGTGTTGATGTGCAAGAGAGCTCTCTCCAGACTACAGCCGTTTTAATTGCAATTCAATGTCCACCGATACACACAATCATGAGTTCGGCTCGCGTTTGCGTAACAGCACGACTAACTTCGGTTCGTGGTAGCTATGGCTGGCCAGGTCTGATCGTAAGAGAGCAAGCCGCCGAGCGAACGTATTCTCTCTCTCTATGTGTGTGTCGGCTGCGACGCCATCAGAATTATGACTTAGTATCCCATGGGATAGGATTTTGGCAATTTGGACACCACTGGTGTAAATGCCTCATATTATTTATATACATCTTCTTCGTTTTGATTCAAAGTAAGCCAAATTACTATTTTTTAATTTCGTTTTGATCAATTTTCACTATGTGTCTTTGTGCCTCTTTCTTATCCCTCAATTACCACAACGACACCCTTATGGCAGGTACTAAACACAACCAGGCCATGTTTGGCCATGTTTTAAACATGGCGTTTGTCAATTTTCAAAGAAAAGAAGATGGAATTTTATAAATCTACAAGCCAAACAATTTATTAAGCAAGTTTCTCATATCTCTCTTCATTTACATGATACAATAACTCCAAGGTAGCGCAACCAGAAGTGACTTTTTTCAGGCGCAAGAATTTATCGAGCCAGAGTCTGTACATGGAAAATCAGACTGCAGTGTGGAATGGAAAAGGGATGGAAATAACTTTTGTTCTTGTCTGACATAAGCAAAATCGTAGCTAAAACTAACTTTTCTAGCAGAGGCAGTATGACGTCCCCATTCTTTCAATTTTGTAACACTGCCCATGATACAATAATTTCAAGGTAGCGCGAGAATTTATCGAGCCACAAGACTAAAACACACACAAAAGCCCGGGGACACTCTCAGTCGTTACCCTCTAGTACGGCCGACCCACGCTGTATCAACGTTCCGTCGACGATTTTGTGACTGTCGTTGACGCTCGACTGACGTATTTTTCAAGGCGATGTCCGCTCAATACGTTAACGGCTCTCCAGGCACGCTAGGTCGACGCAATGCCATGCAGAGAAGCGACATAAGCGACGCTCGGTCGACCCAATGATATGCATGGGGCGACTTAAGCGACGCTCGTTCGACCCAATGCCATGTATGGGCCGACCTTCTCTCTCTCTCTGTTTAGCATTCGGCCCATGTTACAATTTGACAGGCGGCACGACGCATCACCGTACAAAGAGCAACGCTGGGTTGACGAAAATAGAGTGACTGACCCCAGCCGTACTAGAGGGTAGTTACAAGTTTCAGCAGCTTTCGATAGAAGTTTTGCAGTACATTAGGAAATCAAAGGCGACCATGTCGTTTCGATACAGCAGACTACAACTTTGAGTCACCGAGGCCGACTGAGAATATCGAAGCTGCGAAGTGCGCTACCTTGTAGTTATTGTATCATGCTTCATCCTTCATTAAGTTAGAGATGGACACGTCATATCAAACCAAAATTCGTAATAGTGTTGGCCAAAGACCGTGACAGGCCCACAAAAAATTAGCCCTTTCCCTACCTCGATTTTATTTGTGATATTTCTTGGTTAGTTCAAGTTTTAAACGCAAGCTGGTCCAAGCTCGGAGCCTTGAGTTACTTCTCCACAGGGTAAGGGCAACGACGCTTCAAAATGGGTTACAACAACAAAATCCATGCGTTACGGCGAGCGGAGCCGCAACAAGTGCAGTGTGTACGACAGAAACTCACTAGGAGCACAGGCAGACTGCAGCAAAAACAAAATATATGCACGCAAAGAGAAAAAACTGAGATCATTGTACTCAAGATGAGCATAAACGTTACCAAAAACAGTCAAGAACAAATTTTTTTGCGAACACAAAAACTCAAATCGAGTTGTTATTGTTCCGCTTTTAAGAACTTGATTTGAGTTGATACTGTTCCGTTTTGAACAATATGGGAAAAAAACTTGATTGATTTTGGATAAGGTTATAAGCGGTTGCCTTATATTTTGGGACTTCGGACGAATAGGCAACGGGACATTACTAAATGGATTGGAAAGGAAGGAAGAGAGGCGGCAACTATTATTTTAAAAGCGCTGCTGCTTCTCCGCCCATATTCCATAGTATCAAAGACATCGCTGTACAACAACTTCAACGTCCCACTTCCAACCGCCTTGTTTCATTTAAGTCTTTCAGTACAATACCGGAAAATTACAATAGGCTTGTCTGGGAATTGAACCCGGTACCCTTCTGCACTTAACGAACAACGTATGAAATGGCGCGCTAGCACATTGAGCTATTGTACACTTTTCTGTGTGGTGTTTGAGCTGACAAAAAACCAGAGAGAGATCAAAAGACCTGTTTTGATGTTGGTATAAAGCAAATTTTATCCAATTGAGTATAACTTTACACATTTGAAGAACTTTCGGAACATTTGTTGTCAACATTTTTGACAACATATTGTTCATATTTTGAAGGCAACTTATTTTCTAAGCAGGCGTTTTCCCTCTGTGCAGTTTGTGGATCGCTGCTCGACTAGAACCTCGTTTATAAGAGTTGATTTTACTGTTGTTGTTGTTGGGCTGCTTCCTTCAAAACATTGCGAGTAATTGCGACCACCACACAAATTGTTGTGCAAAACGCTAATGTGTGTTAGTGAAATAGGTACACGCATTGCGTTCGTGTGACGCATACACCCATATTTCACTAACATACATTAGCGTTTTGCGCAAAAATTTGTGTGGTGTATGGGGCGCTTAACGCATCCATTGTTGACTTTGCCTGCTTGAAACCGAACTGATTGACCTTAGCGAGTCTCTGACTCGTCAGCTTCTCTAAGTCTTTAACGACCGTATCCAGAGCAAGGAATACAAGAAGTGACCTTCTCGACAAACTATGTGGGTTTGGTACACCATCTGGGGCCAGGTGCTTGATTATTTCACAGTTCTGTCGAGCCTTACAATTTCGTGATTGCTCGTGAGTACCCTAATACAAAAAAAACACGACCATTCGCCAACAATAAAGCTGCAGAATGCCATAAATCCCAAAAAGCTGCTAAATATTAAATCGATTTGCTGTCTAAAAATGCATATCGAATCGAACACCAAAAACACTTAAAGGCTTCTTCCCCAAATATGCTTGGATTTTGGGGGCTTGCATTCTCATTGCCAAAGTAAGTTTGGCCACAGAAACTGCTGACACAGTTCGGGTTGATCCTTTACTTTTTGTTTGGGTAGAGCATAAAATACTCGAATAAAAGCAGCAAATGTAATTTTTCAATTTTACTTTTCCACTTGAATTTGCAGGAAAATGCGAGTAGAACCGCATAAATTCAGAAAAATATCCCTTGGGTATAAGTAATTCCATGTGTGTGCGTGTGTTTGTGTGTGTTTGTTTCCAGGGGGCGTCCAGCCTTTGGCAGATGCTGATAGGGCCACCTTCCTGCACACATTGAAAACCGAATGAAAATTCAAAGATTCCCCGCCATGTGTGTGTGTGTGTGTGTGGCAGAGAGAGAATTGAATTTGAAGCTCCATTTTTGTTATTTTTACAGAAAATTTACACCTTCTTTGAACACTTTGGCGCACGCCCGCGGCCAAGCTGAGGCCTCACCAAAATTTGTGGAATGGGGGGGAAAACTCAATCCCCCACGGCCACAACAAAGGCCTGGTGGGCCGTCCACTTGGCAAAAGTTGAACGTGTCCTGACTGGGCGAAATGGCCAAAATCACTTCACGTTTCCTGTGCCACAATTACGGGCAAACATTAAAAATTTTGGCCAAGTACATTTTTACTTATGGTAATCGATATTCAATCTAATCAAATGAAATCACCCACAAGTAGTTTAAGCAACTTCAAAGCTTACTAAAAGATCTGGAAAAACGGCAAAATTTCAGGCCATTAACCGATTTGGCCATAAAGCTTTCTTTTTCGATTACAGCGTAATTTTAATAAAGATCCAGCGTTTCTACGCCTTAACATTTATCTCTGTATCGTGAACATGAAAATGCCTGAAAATATTGCAAATCTGTTAGACAAATATTTTCAATCAACTTACTTGTCATCCGATGGCTATGTATACATCAAAAAACAAAAACAAAAAGAACAAAAAATTACCCAAATTCACCCTGAAAATTAGAAATTCGACTAGTAGTGCACATACAGTCTTCATTCTGATGATGCGGTTTGTAGTTGAGGCTCAGCATTTCGACTCGGGACTTGCAAAATATGCGATATCATCACTGACCGAAATCTATCTTGGAAGTAATTGTTGTTTCTAAACTACAAAGTTTAGTGTCGAGTAGGAGTAAGTACCTCCAAGCGCTCTGTCTGAATTCATTCTCCCACCTGTTCCTTATTTTGAATTCTAAACTTCTAAGAATGACATCAGCATGCGGGAGAGCCCATATTGGTGGAACCGCTGTCGCTTTTTGCTCTCTTCTTCGCTCTATTAAGTCTCGAGCATCGAAGTCTACCTATTCAGTATGTTGTACAGCCGTGTATTTGCAATCTGAAGTTAATTGACTTTATTGCAGGAGGCCAAAAGTGACAGGGAGTCGTTTTCAGAGGATTCATTTTTGGAGCAGCCGGATCCAAAACGGGCCAACAATGAGGAGAATATCGCAAGCGACAAACGGACCGAGGTGTTGGAGAAGGCTATATTGGCTTTAAATACTCCTGTCAACCAGTATTCACAAAGCGTCAACACTTTTGGCGAATTTATTAAGTCGCAAGCTGCCACGGTCCCAGAGGAGCACCAGGAAGACTTCTATTGTGTACATGTATACTATTGAAACTAATTACACATGTTAGTATAAGCTAAAGATATTAATTAAAAATTAAACTTCTTTATCGCCTCCTGTATCCGGATCCTCGTATTGCAGTTCACACAACACAAGCTGGGCCACATCTCGGCCTTCTACACGGAGTCGAAGCCAGACACGGCTCCACATTGCTCGCTTTGTATACTTTCTTTTGGTTATTTGTACATTCTTTTTCCATTGTTTTTTCGTGCTGCATTTCACTTGCTAGGACAGCAACTTTAATTTTCAATGCTTCTTTACTCATTTCGCTTTTTATTCTTCTTGTCTTCTTTTATGTAAACAAAGCAACGTTACAATGTTTATATGATCCAGATGATTCCGAAGAACCAATGGTTCTGTAACTGACTCATACTAACTCATCCGAGCTCATCAGGCATGTGTAAAAGCGAAACTGAGTTGCTCAGATGAGTTTTGGTCTGACGAAAACTCAGCTGAGTGATCAGGTCGTGTAAGTGAGGCTTTACAAAAAAAACCAAAAATGTTTCTAACTAAAATCAATTTTCCGACAGAAAAACATATGATATCAAACATATCAAATTAACAATCGCCAAGCTTTAGAACGATAAAATTGAAAACAAAAAAGTTTTTCTCACTAAGACTGATTTTCCGACCGATCGGTTCTATGGCAACCTTAAGATATAGTCATACGATTTCGACCAAATTTTGCGAAACTATTTGAAAACATATAAAAAAAGTAATCAGCGAGTTTAAGGACACTAACATTAAAACAAAACAAAAATTTTCTTACTAAGACCCATTTTCGACCGATCAGTCCTATGGCAAGCATAAGATATAGTCACCCGATGTTGATCAAATTTTTCAAATTAGTTTGAAAGCGTTTAATATTAATAATCACCGACCTTAAGAACGATTTCTTTAAAAACAAAAAGTTTTTGTTTTCACTAAGACCCATTTTCCGAACGATCGGTCCTATGGCAGCTATATGATATAGTCATCCGATCTAGACCAAAACTTCCAAATCTGTTTGAAAGCATATAATATTAATAATGGCCGAATTTAAGGACGATAACATTGAAAACAAAAAAGCTTTTCTCACTAAGACCCATTTTTCGACCGATAGTTCCTATGGCAGCTATAAGATATAGTCATATGATCCGGTCGGTTCCGACATATTATCAGCGTGCAGTAAAAAGAAGACTCTGTGCAAAATTTCAGCTCGATAGCTTGAAAACTGAGAAACTAGTTTGCGTAGAAACTGACAGACAGACGGACGGATAAAGCTCAGTCGTCTCAACTTGTCGCCCTGATCAAGAATATATATAGTTTATGGGGTCGGAAATGAATATTTCTATGCGTTGCAAACTTCTGGGCAAAATTTTAATAACCTTTGCAAGGGTATAAAAATGAAAAGAAACTGACATCAGTATGCGCATCCACTATAGCAGCGATAGGAAATGCATAGCCCATGAAGAGCATTCATTAAAATTATGTATATAGTGTATATATTTTGAATTGTTGACAGAATGTATGTTAGATGGGATTTGCACCATCAGTTTAGTAATAAAGAAAAACCATTTCATCATCATTGGCCATCCATGGTATTTTATCGCAGTACAGTATTATTACAATCATGGTTATGCAGTCATCATTGGGTCTTATTTGTGGACTTGAAAAGCAATTTCGTGTCAGTGGCTAAACGCACATACGCATCGCCAAAATGAGCTGACCTGAGAAGAGCCGAACGCTTGCGTCAAGAGAGCAATCAGTTTTTCACAAGCCTTAACCGTGCCTGCCTGAGTACGGTTCTTGTTTTGCACGGCTCTTTTGTTTTATATAGTGGCTAGTGTGAATTGGATATTAGACGATTGGATTTTGAGACAGTTTTGGTTGAAAAGCATGCAAATGCTATTAACATTGATTTTATACATAATTCTTTGGTTCTTACAATGAATTTATTTATAAACAAAATGTCTTTAACGGTGCTGGAAACTTCACATCGTCACCCGTCTCTTCTTCATAGTCCTTGTCATCGTACGAAGTGTATCCACATAGGCCATTTAGTCCACCAGACAGGTCACTGCTCTAATGGCGATTGACGAGCCAGACCACTCAGAAACGTTTAAGGAATTGCGGCTTATCAAGAAGCAATTGGACGCGTATAATTTCCAGAATGCAAGATTCTAGAAATTAGAGGCGTCCAATTGCTAATTGGTCAGCCGCAATTCCTTAAACGTTACTGAAGTAGCTGGCTAGGCAATCCCATGTCTGAATGCGAGATTCTGGAAATTATAGGCGTCCAATTGCTTCTTGGTCAACCGCAAATCCAGTCTTGTCATCGTACGAGGGATTTCGATGACGTGTACGCACATAGGGCATAAAGCCCTCCAGACAGGTCACGGCTATAATGGCAGTTGGCAAACGCTTCACAAAAACCGCCTGAAGACCACATCTGACAACTGGAGCGGAGGACTTCGGTATCATCAAACACAATGCAGGCCACCGAATACGTCCCACTCGCATGCAGGAAATTATACGCTTCCAATTGCTTCTGCATCAGCCGCAAATGCTTTAACGGAGCTATCAACTTCACATGAACCGCCTGAAGACCACTTCTGTTGACTGGAGCAGAGGATTTCGGAACTGCCGGAAAACTTGAGATAGATGAAGAATGCCACATCTGAAGATAAAGACGTTGAGAAGGGAGAATATAGATTGAACAGGGCCGATGGAACTTACTTATATGTTTCCGCTTGAAAGTGCTGATTGAACTAAGAATTTTGGTAGATTTTTTTCCCAAAAGAATATTTTTTATTTATTAAATTTAGTGTTTGCTCTCCGACTGTATGTTGTCGACTGAATTTACACAAAGTTGGTTGGCAGTCATGACCAAATGAGCTTCGACAAAGCCTACTTAGATTAAGCTTCATTTTTAATACTTTTGCCCAGAAGTTTGCAACGCATAGAAATATTCATTTCCGACCCCATAAACTATCTATGTAAATCTCTTTTTCTCTCTCTGTCTTTAGCTGAATCTGGCCCAAAAATCTGCCGTCTAGGTGCAACACTTACTTACTTACGCTTACCTAGCCCTAGTTAAGAATATACCACGCATTAAAGCCAAATTTCTTTCCTGATTATATACTGCCATATATCATGGATTTGGCAAGTGAACTGAAGTGCGGTCATTGTGCGTGTGGCCATTGCCCGGAATATTGCCGCTTTGGCGAAGACCCAGATTTGGGAAACAAAATGGAAAGGAAACAAAACATTCTTATCAATTATCGCGAAAGTAAACGTTTACAACACGTTTTCGAATCCGTTCTCGACACTTTCTCGATAGCGAAAACGTATTGGAATCGATTCAGTTTTCAGGATTCGAAAACGTGTATCGAGAACTTACGTTTTGCTGCCACAAACTGAGCGACAGGTAATACTTTTTCGGACCGAAGTTTTGTTGGAGAAAACTTCGAGAAAACACCGACCACGGATCCGTTCACGCTAACGATTGTCGGGTGTCTTTACACACACATCGTCAGTTTAGAGTAGAGTTAAGCAAGAAATTTAGAAATAAAAGCAAGATCGCTCGCCAGAGTGAGTCAGTACAATTTCAAACATTGTTAATTGTGTAATGCCGAGTGAACCATAGAGAAGAGTGAAAAGAAGTAGGAGACGTTAAAAATGCCTAAATGTCTAAATGATCAAGGAATGACCAGTCATACTGAGAGAATGAGAGGCTAAGAGCAGAGAAGTCGGCTTTTTAAAAAGCAGAAAGCGAGCTGAGGTGAAGACGTGGCGGTCTTAGGCACTTCCATATCAATTAGAAGAGTAGAATGATGTGAGTCTTCAGGAACAGTTGTAAATTTCAACAAAGAATATTAATTTGTTTCAGAGTTTGTGATATTTTAGTTTATAAATTTGTATTCCCAACTCAACACATCACTTGATCTTTCTGTCAAGCTAGCCCAGAGTCTAAAGCATTATATTTACTAACTATAGTCTATAGTCATTCTACCAAGTATCACTCTTCAACATGGCTACTCTATCGCCCATGTTCGCAAATCAATTCATTATATCCCGCGAAAGGCGTCGTTTTGGACGCCAATGCACATTCTCGGACCACAATGAGCTGGTCCTTAGCGTTCATCCCAGTGGACGTCTGCGTCTCAAGTACATGCTGGCCAATCCCGTTAGCAAGGTGACTCAACTGAGCGAACAAATGGCCATGAGCGTCATGGAGACGGAGAATGTGTCATTCGAAGAGCATGGCATGTGCCACTACGAAGGCGGTTGGAATGCCAAGGAGGTGAACATGCACGACGAGGAGGCCACCCAAAGGTATCGCAAGAAGGCCGAGCGTGAGGATAACTGGGGCTCTGAGGTGGGGTATCTGTTGCGTGAGGTCATGTCCATTGCGCAGCAGAACAATGCCTTGAACATCTATCACAATTTCTTTGAGGACTTGCCCGAAGAACTGGGACATGGCATTAAAATGAGTTTGGCTGCTCGCTCCATAAATATTTTTCATGATCTGTGGCTACCGACGCGCTATACGCCCTGGTGCGAATGGATGCCCTCTAATCCCAAACAGTTTCTGGTTAGCTTCTCCAAGCCGACTAGCCCCGCCAGGCGAATGGTATGCCAAGTGCCCGATTTTGGCAACAGCAACTGCCTGTACCTGTGGGATATACGCAATCCCTTGAAGCCGTTGGCCTATTTCGATAACGAGGAGGTGATTTCGCTGGCCAAACCCTGTCCCAAGGATGAGAACTATATGGTGGGCGGTTTGTTTACGGGCAAGGTGTGCCTGTGGAATCTAAATGATATGGGTCCACCCCTGCGTATGTGTCCTCTGGAGTCGGCCCATCGAGAAGTGACTTCGGCCGTTTGCTGGGTGCATTCCAAGTCCAATACCGAGTTCTATACCGGTTCGCTGGATGGCTCCATTAAGTACTGGGATACGCGCGATCTGAAGATGTGGACGCAAGAGCTACTGCTGCAACCGGACACCCGTGAGCTGCAGCAGCAGCAGCGTCAGAATTCACACGGTGTCACCGTGATGGAGTTTGAGTACACCATACCGGTGCGCTACATCGTGGGCAGCGACATGGGCTACGTGTTTGTGGGCAATCGCAAGGGCGCCACTCCGGCCGAGACCATCGTCAGTTGTTTTCAACTCTTTGCCGGACCCATACGCAGCATCATGCGGAATCCGACGTTTGTTAAGAACTTTCTCATTGTGGGCGATTGGCGGGTGCGTATTTGGTCCGAGGAGTCCAAGAATTATCCCAGCACCATGTATATCAAGAAACGTCACCAGCTGATCTGTGGCGTCTGGAGCACGGCACGCTGTTCGCTATTTGTCACCGCCGACAGTCAGGGCACTTTGGACTTTTGGGATCTACTGATGAGCCATCGTCGACCCATCATGAGCGTTTCATTCAAGCACCTCATTACCCATGTGGTATTCCGACACGATGGACAATTGCTGGCCGTAAGCTTGGCCAACGGCGATACGGTTATACTTATGGTAGAGGAGGGCATGCGCATGGCCACGGCCAAAGAGAAGGCTTTGATGTCGTCGGTAAGTGAGGGGTGAATGAAATCTTTAGGCTAGTTTATGAAAAACAGTTATGGGGTTTTCAGCTCTTCGAGCGTGAAATCTTACGCAGCAAGTTGCTGGATGCACGCGAAGAGGAGATCAAAATGAAGCGACGCACCACCCAAATGTTACAGGAGCAAGCCGATCGCGAGGCCAAAGAGAAGGCAATGGAACCATTCCCCCAGTTGGACTTGGATCCCGAAAATCCTGATGATTTTCTTAAAATAATTGAAATCGATCACGAATTTCGCCGGGTTTTGACCGATTTTTATGAGGCCTTGGAGGGGGTAGCTACAAAACGGGGCAGACGTTATTTTATAATGGAGCACACCATATTTGAAACGGATCCGGAGTATACCGGAATGCTGCCTTAATGTGTTTTATTTCAAATTATTATTCAGTTGAGTTATTTTTATTATAGAGGAAATTGAAAATGTTAAGAGCAAAATGGAAGAGGTAGTTTTTATTAGTTTCGATGACCAGCTAAGTCCCTGCTCGCACCGCTAAATAGAAAGCGAATGAAACGATCAATGAAGGAGCAACGGTAAGTCTCAAGGGAATAAAGATCCGTTTGACATTAAACTTGGTCCTTTACGTCAATATCTAAGCAAATTCCACACAAATTATTGTACATTTTAAGCATAATTAAACAAATTCGATTAAAAAAATAGAGGTAAGCTAACTACGGCTCAAGCAACGTTTAAATACCCTTGCAGTTGGTATAATTAAGTTCCAGTTCATGCAGCTTCAATCACGGTTCCAGTTCATCCAACTCCAATCACAGATTCCGTTCATCCAACTAGTTTGCACATCAGTAACAACTATCGATACTCAATAAATACGCGCCATTTTGTACTTACATCTCCAACTAACACACACTCACTTAACTCTTTGCTATACTGTGATACTAATCCTTATACGCAGACCAGACACACTCGACAAGACGCCAGCAGCAATAAACCGAAACAAACCTTATCTGTGTTAAACATTAAATAGTAAAGGTGGCTTAAATCACCACAAAAGGTGACACATTCTGAAAGAACAATTGACAATTAATCATTAAAATGATTTCAACTCGCAACGGAAGACTGTAGCTCTCGATACTTAAATGACAAGACGGCGGTGCCCTTATGCAAGTCCAATGCGGCATCCAAAAACACAACAACAACAGTGAAATGTGCCAAAAAACATTAAACAAATTTACATAAATAAAGTGCCAACAATTCAGTGGTAAAAAACATCAAGCAGTGCATACAAAAACTCAAAATGCATACGTAACGCACCCACAAGCCCTACAAATACATACATACGAGTATAGGACAGCAAACAGACAGCCGACCAAGCACGACGCACACGAGCACGCTCAGAAACAAATACCAAATGCTTCGCAACTCATAGTCGTAGCTCAACAGCAGACGTCCTTAACCTGTTCGCAGCGAACAAGAACAATCATCCATACATGAAGTCGCCATATCAGAGTTCAAGGAGCTTCTTCAGCCTGGCATAAATAGCCACTCAAGAACCGTTGGTTCAGTCAAAAAAAGGCAGGATTACACTCATACAGCACACATTTTCAATCCACTGCCTAAACGACATCAGCTACAGACTGCAGACATGTCCAGTCAACCCGACGACATTCAGCTACAGTCTACACGTCAATACATCCATTGGATGTTCGATGATACAAAAACAAAAACGTCTCTCAAACATCCACATTCAACAACATATGGATCCCGTGTTACTGCGCCTTAAGCAAGCACGTCTAACAACCTCACACACAACATATTGCTCACTTGCTTCAAGACGAAAATAACTCAAAATAATCGATTTTGAGAAAAAATCCGTGTAAAGTACTCAATGGATTTAACCCAGCGAAAATAGTTCTTTCAGTTGCGAGTTAATCTAGTAAAATAATAAAATGTTAAACTCCACGTCAAGCGGTACAGACGTGTTAAATATTTGTCCCTGAAGACGGATGCCGATGTGCATCCGAAATATATTGGAAACAAATCAACAAATGAGTTTTCTTCTTGACCTCGAGCCCGCAAGCAGCACTCGTAAAATAATATAAATATAGAACCTAGAATATAAATAATAGAACCTGTAAAATGAAATAGCGACTTCTCATCTCACATGAATTGAGTTCATTTTCGCTTTCGAAAAAATTTTACGATTTGGTCGCTAAATCGCAAAAGTAGTTGCTTCGAAATTCGCAAATCGCAAAATTTCGCCGATTTAAAACCGGCGACGTATGAGTACGTGAAATAAAAAGTTAATGGGGAAATGTCGCTAGAGATAAGAGCTACCTGCCTATGAATCAATTTTCTTAATATTCTTTGACTATTTTAGATTGTTTTTGTGGATTCTCTTATACCAGTGCCGGCTAAATGCAGAGGACAAAAAAAGTGTGCATGTGTTGGTGAGCAAGAGAGTTCTCTCCAGACTACAGCCGCTTTACTTACAATTCAATGTTCATCGATTCACACAATCATGAGTTCGGCTCGCGTTTGCCTAAAAACACGACTGACTTCGGCTCGTGGTAGCTATGGCTGGCCGGGTCTGTCTTATACCATTTGCATTGAACTCTTCTCTAAAACAATTTTTTCCTAACCCAAAATGCCTTTTGACAACAACAATTTGCGATTTGGCTGAGGCGACAACTGATAAGTTTGCGAAGTGTTACAGAACGGATTGTGAATGAAACAGAATCGATAACAAAAAGTTGAGAATTTTGGAGCACTTAACTTTGATTTCGTTCGAATTTATTGAAATCGCAATAGTAAGTGAAAGCCGGAGCACAGCTGAAAGAACACGAAACAGCTAATATTTATGCATCGTTAAGTCAAAAATTGTATTTTTGAGTAATGCCAGTCTTGAAGTAAGTGAACGATATCATAGAGATTGAAGCAGGCATACCCAAAAGCAGCATGCGTCAGAGCACTCACCAATACTGACAAAGAAAAGCACCAATACTAATAAGTGTATTGTTGTTGGTCAGTTTACTTGCGCGCGCAAACACCAATCAAAGAAGAGAACAAAACCGGTTTGTTGTTCTACGCGACACACACACACGAAATCGTTTGCATGTGTGTCGTTTTGTATACCTCGTGCCCTGCATGAATACGATCATTGATTTCCTATCTGCGGTGCAATTACAAATACAAAACGTGCTCAAAGAGCATACGGCTGAGCATGGCTGGATCAAAGCCTGCATTCAGTGTCAACTTCCCAGATAAGCCTGTCGACTCCACGCATTATTTAGGGGAATGTATCTTTGGCGGCTCCAGCTCATCCAGCTGTAATCATTCAACTAGTTCGCACATCACTAACAACAATCGATACTCTATAAGAAACGCGCCTTTTTGCTTGCAAGTTTGTTATATGGCAGCCGTACGACATATTCCTCTCACTTAGATCAAACTCACCCAAATTGTGTGGAAACCCATAATATTCGTAACTGAAGTGTATAAAAACGCTACCATTGAAAACAAAAAAAGGTTTTCTCACTAAAACTACTTTTTCGTATGATCGTTCCTATGGCAGCTATATGCTATAGTCATCCGATTTGGATTTAACTTGGCAGAATTGTGTAAAAGCATTTAATATTGATCAGTAACAAGTTTGAGAGCGATAGCATTGAAAAGCAAACAAGTTTTTCTTACTAAGACTTTTTTCCAGACATATCTTTTGTATGGCAGCTATACTATATAGTTGTCCGATTTTCACCAAACTTGGTAGACTTATGTAAAAGCATAGAAAACTCAAAAATACGAGGTTTGGGGACGTTAGCGTTGAACACAAAAAAGTTTTTCCTACTAAAACAAGTTTTTCGACCGATAGTTCCTATGGCAGCTATATGCTATAGTCATACGATCCGGCCGGTTCCGACAAATGTTCAGCGTATTTATAGTAAAAGACTTCGTGCAAAGTTTGTTCATGATAGCTTTAAAACTGACGGAGGAGATAGCATAGAAACAGACGGACAGTAAGAGGGATATGGCTATATCAACTCAGCGCGTCTTGCTGATCAAGAATATATATACTTTATGTGGTCGGAGATGCCGGACAATTTTAATATACCCTCTGTAAGCGTATAAAAACTAAAACACTAGCCAGCGCGCTTTGTGTAATAAAGAATTTGCGGTAAGCATGCAAAAATATGTCTCGCTTCGCCTGTGTAATAATTAAGTATGTTCCTTTTGTACATAGGCATTGTGAAAGCCAGTGTAGATGGGGGCTTCTAGCAATCAGTCCTCTATTTACGGGAATAAGATTTGAAAATTTTCCTTCCATTTCTGAGCTAATATACAGTAGTCACTCACGATACAACAACTAGCGCAAGGTATCGCAACCGATATTATGTTTTCAAATGATCCCAGAGCTGAATACACACAAGAACCAGAGCATCATAGTCATTGTTAAGATTTTTAACAACGAACCAAGGCCGACTATGAACATCGAAGTTGCTCAATCAAGGCCCTCACTTCTCTTTATCTTAGCGTTTATTTTAACTACCAGTCGAATGTTGTTCTGATTTGAAGATGCTGATAATAAGTTTTAGTTCCCATAATCTTACTAAGCTTCTCGTTGCTGCTTACTTCTGGAAAAAATCTACTGGTTTCTGGTTATAACCCCATCGTTTGAGCTGAACTTGTTAAATCCATGTTCATTTTATTGCAAAACAAAGTGAAGGAGTATGCCCAAATATTCAATTGCTTTCCTTTTGCTTTATCTTTGGGCAAATATGAACCCCGATTTGATCAACGAAGACGACTTGATGGAAAGATTCATTGGAATTAAGCTGAAACAGGTACAGCTACTATTTCGAGAGTGTTTATCGTAAGCAATTAAGGCACCCATCACGCCAGTAGCGCTTTTGCCGATCACCAAGTAAGATATCATGGACTTAAACCACATATTTTGGGTGCCTTGGTTTTACCTTGGATTACGTTTGATCTCGTAATCATAGAAGGAAAAAGGCTTTTATTTAGTTTGTTATAAAAGTTGGTTTCTATGATGCTCAAGTTGATTGTTAAACCTTCTTCAAAGATAACGTTTCCCATATGTTTCGTTTTAATAACAACCAGTAAAAGAGTCGTTAACAACAGTTCTTGAAAGGTATCCGAAGGCGGTAATTGATTGACCCAAAACACATCCCATTCTGGTACATTCTCTTTTGTCCCTTTAAAGTTTCGCTTTAAAGTGTGTTTTGTGTGTGCGCCCCCCGAAATCTTTTATTGAAGCTCGTTAGTTCTGGCGAATGTTTGCCCCACTTTTACTTTGACTTTGAAAAGAAAATGAAATCTTAACAAACCTTTACACAGCTAACGCCTGTTTGTCTGCCTCATTCAATGCCTTAAGAGCTTAAAAAGAAAGAAAAAAAATAACGGATTGGAATTCGCATGGATTTTGGCCATCCGTTTTCTAATGTAGCACGGCGTGTTCACATGCTGTAAGACCAGCCCGGCAGACAAAGCAGCTTATTCCGTATAATTTCACACCGTTGTCAAGTGTGAAATTTGCCGCGATGCGCATCGCAATTTCGCGTAGTCACCGACCGTTATAGCCAGGTGTAACGGTAATGTCGCATAAATTTCACCAGCAGCAGCCCAAAAACCGAAAACAGGATGCGTTTACTTCAGCGTGTGTCTGTCTGTGACTGTATGTGTCTGCGTGTGTGAAGGTACATGTATTATGTTTACTTTCGAAAATGTGGAAATATGTGTATTAATAACGATTATGTTTGATACCCGCTGGAAGCAGTTTTGTTTACCATAATACACTGCAGCCAGCCCTTAAAGCCGGGTCTCAGCATTAACTCTAAGCCCCTGTCGCAGTCAGCGACAAGCGGTTGACATGACATGGGAATCAACTAACCCCACCAGTTGCAGGGTATAAGTACACAAGCTGGGGAGATAAGCAAATAACCAAGGGCTTTAAATACGTTGCAAAATATTTATGCAAAATCCACGCGGACCGTTGGATTTGCATACACACACACACACACACACATTGATGTTTGGATGCTGTTGCTTTCTTTACACTTCCGCCCAACAAAGGGGTATATCCGATACGATGCAATTGCGAAAAGCGAAAGCTACCTGAGATTCTTGTACCTTGTGTGAGAATTTACTAGATTAGCATGAGGTTATCGCTACATTAAAACTGTAACAAGATTCGAATGAAACTACATGATGTACAATTTTGAAATTATTTGAAAATTACCGCCTTGATGTAAATATGTACAAATATATTGAGATTTTAGTGTATTTTTAAGACATGGAATGATGGTCACACCTCAAACACGACAGACAGAAACCGTTTTCACAAACCGTGTAGAGACAAACCGTAGTGTAAATAGAAAACCGTGTATATAGTGCAGAGTACGGCACGTCCCAGTCTTAAGTGTATACAACAGCTCTCTTCGGCAGCGACGTCGACACACCGACAGTATACGAACTTATACGGCTCTCTTTTGCAATAACAAAGAAGTGCTAAATGAGCGCGCTCTCGTATGGCTAAACACACACAAGCAAAGCCAAAATGAGCATGTGTGTTTTGCCGGCCCCTGAAATAGTGTGTAAATAAAAGACCGAAAACCGAACAAAAAACTCGTTCGTTTCGTTCTTCCCATCAACGAGATCCCAGTTACAAAACCAGGAAGTCAAACCTTAAACTGTTACAGACTATCCGTGATGATCTACAAATCTTAGCGGCTCTTATTATCCCATATATCGCCAGCCGTGACAAACTGTTCCTCTTCGACCCCGACACTTGTGTGGGCTATGTGGAGGCGATTGGAGTCAATTCCGAATTTTGTTTTTATTTACGGATAGAAAAGCTTAGCTTGGACTTGAAACTCGCACTTAGGACTTAGGGGATGTTGACAAAGTAGTCCTTGCTTGAATCCGTTTTGCACTCAAAACCCTAATTGAAATGATAAAGATCGGATGAACAAAGAAAGTTACTGCAGAAAATCCAACTCCAAGGTAGGAAAATAACACGTTGTTAGCTCTTTGGGTAAAATTGAAAGATAATAAGAGGGCCTGTTCCCATTTTCGATTTCGATCAAATAATGTAAAATCGAAATTGGAAGCCGATTGCATGATTCGGTTTTTGTCTTCTAATTTCCATTTATTTTGAATCAACGGTCTGAAAGGCTAAATGTTTCAACCGGATTCTCAAATCCTTTCTTGAATATCAGATCTCTTATCGATTCCGATCGATCGAATTGGCAGACGAGAACAGGCCTGAAAACTATGGTTGCAAAATGGGGCGCAATGATGGGATTCAGGCATATGGAAATCTAATATTCAACTTTGGCAAAATTCATGCTCAAGTTCGAAAATCCATATCCAAGTTCAGGTGGAAAGTGAGGATCATGGAAAATCCTTATTTTAAACTTTTAAACCAGTTGTAGCCAGGGCTGCAAACCGATTAGGAGTCGGAGACTCCGGGATTTTTGGGAAGTCCACACCGAATACGAACCGGAGCAGCAAAATGTTTAAGAATATATTCAGTACATTTCAAACTGTTCTATAATCTTTTTGAACATGCTTTCAGTCTTAAGTAACTCTAATGACTAACTCTTAAGATAAGAACCTATTGTAGAATTTCGAATTATTTGAACATGACTCGCCAAGACCGCAGTATGTCGCACCCCTTGATAACTAACTAATCTCTTCCATCGCATACTGAGCAGTTCCGACTCCGCTCTTCATAATATATTAAAAAATTACAAACCTCCCAAACCAGGAAAGAAAACATACTGTCCTAGATAATGTTCTTACATTGAATAAATCAATCGACATTGTTATAGTACCTCCAAAAAAAATGAAACACAAAGACCCACCCTGGGCCCTCAACGCAAATGCCACAAACACTACATTTAGTAAATTCAATAAGGGCACAACGCCTCCAGAAGTCTATCGAAAACAATTTCTTCAGTTTAAATCAGAGCATAATAACAAAACAGTGTTCATATAATATATACAGATGGTTCTCATATCAACGAATGCACTGGTTATGCGATAACCACAGATACTGACGTTTTAAAAATGGGACTTCTTCCCACGTACTCAACGGTGTTTTCTTCAGAATTAATAGCCTTTACACGAAGCAGTTTTCCTCTTAAAATCAGGACGAGGAAAATATATAAGTTGTTCGGACTCCCTCTCATCCCTTAATGCAGTAAAAAACGTTAGCAACCACTCTTATTATGTAGTCGAAATAAGAAACATATTATATTAATAAGACTATATCCAAAATGTACCCTTCTGTGGATCCCCAGCCACATTAATAGGGATAACAGGGAATGAGCTCGCTGATTAAACAGCAAAGGACTCTAGACACTTTCCACTAGCATATACCCCAAACAACAACAATGCAGACATAACAAATTTAATAAAAAAAATGCTATTATGAATACCAACTAAATAAGTTCGCAGATACATCCAACTGGTATCAATCAATCAATTTAGATAAAATTAATATAAAAAACTATCTCAACCACAAGAATAAATTAATGATCTCTCGATCTCTCTGTCGTCTGGGACATACGAACTTAACACATGCACACTATATGGATAAGAATACTTCTGCCCTATGTTCTTTCTGTAACACAAACAATATTATTACTCTCGATCATCTGCTCACTTTTTGTCCAACTTTCAGCCAAAACAGATTACAATATCTTTCCCAATCTTCAGCAATACCACTTATAACCAACCCAACCTCAGAGAACATAAAAGCAATTATAAAATATCCCAAAGAATGTAACATTTTTCATAGGTTATAAAATAAGTAAAGAATTACAATATTAAGCAGAATAATATAATTAATTATAGATAACAATTCATCATGTAAACCTTAATTGGTATCATTAGCACATAGATAACTAAGAATGTAAACTATTAGAATAACTTGGAAAAAAATGATCTAATTACTTTAAAAATACAAAAACGAAAAGCTTTAAATGTTGGCTTAGACTTTGTAAGCGTACGTCAACTCTTCAAATAATAATAATAATAAGACCGCAGTAGATCCCGAGTAGACATTGTATGGAGACAAACCGTATAGTAGACATAGACAAACCATACAGACATTGTAAATATGGATGCTGAAGTGATTACGCAGTAAACTAATAAATAAAAACAAGAAAGAAAGTCGGTCAAGCCCGACTATAACATACTCTGTACCCTTAACGTCTCAGCTCGCATTTGCTCACGAGTTATACGCGCTCATCTCTAAGTTTCACTCTCTCTCTCTCTCTCACTAAGATTGACGTTCAATAAAATGCTGCGGAGGTGGGTGGGGTGGTGCTGGGTGTTTACTGGCCGTTTTTTGCTCATAACTTGAGTATCGTTCATCCGATCTTTATCATTCCTTCAGCAAATCGATAAATAATTTTATTTACAAGGTATCTTTAGAAAATACGAACGATCTATCTTCAAAACTGTAGGAGATATGACGTTTTTTCCAAATTGCGGGGGCGGGAGGGGGCGTGGCAAAAATTGAAAATAAACTTGATCTGCCTGCAAGTATAAGAAATATATGCCCCATACATGTCAAACCTCTATCTCTTACCATCTCTGAGATCTCTTCGTTCATACGGACGGACGGACGGACGGACGGACGGACATGGCTATATCGACTCGGCTGTTGATGCTGATCAAGAATATATAAACTTTATAAGGTCGGAAATGATTCCTTCTCCCTGTTACATACTTTTGCACAAACTTAATATACTCTATGTACCTTCGGTACAGAGGTTAAAAATAGAGGAAAGCAAACTTCGGCTCGACCGAAGTTTATAAACCCTTGTAGCTTCTTTAATTTATATAAATTAAGGTTTTAAATGTTTTTCGTCGAACATTCTTAGCTGAGTTATTTTCCAAACTCAGCAATAGATGCCGCCAGTACTTTGACCATTTGCTTGCCAGTTTTTATATGGCAGCTATACGATATAGTCATCAGATTTGGATCAAACTTGTCAAAATTGTGTGTAATCCGATAATATTCATAACTGGAAAGCTTAAAGACGCTACCATGGAAAACAAAAAAGTTTTTCTCACTAGAACTACTTTTTAAACCGATCGTTCCTATGGCAGCTATATGCTATAGTCATCCGATTTGAATCAAACTTGGCAGAATTGTGTGGTAGCATATAGTTTTAATCAGTAACAAGTTTGAGAGCGATAGCATTGAAAACAAAAAAGTTTTTCCTACTTAGACTATTTCCAGACATATCTTTTGTATGGCAGCTATACCATATAGTTGGCCGATTTTCATAAAACTTGGTGGAATTATGTAAAACCATTGAAAACTTAGAATTACGAGGATTGGGGACATTTGCGTTGAAGACAAAAAAGTTTTTTTCACTAAATCAACTTTTCGACCGATGGTTCCTATGGCAGCTATGTGCTATAGTCATACGATCCGGACGATTCCGACAAATGTGCAGCGTATTAGTACCAAAAGGCTTCGTGCAAAGTTTGGTTAAGATAGCTTTAAAATTGACGGAGGAGATAGCATAGAAACAGACGGACAGACGGACGGACAGATGGACATGGCTATATCAACTCAGCTCGTCATGCTGATCTAGAATATATATACTTTGTGTGGTCGGAGATGCTTCCTTCTATGCGTTACAAACATCTGGACAATTTTAATATACCCTCTACAAAGGTATAAAAAGTTTTTCATACAAAGACTTTTTTCAAAACCTAACTTTTGTATGGCAGCTAACTATATAGTTCTCCGATTTTCATCAAACTTGGTGGAATCATGTGACAGCAAAGAAAACTGATAAGTACGACGGTTGGGGGAGTTTGCATGGAAAACAAAAAAGTTTTTCCTACTGAGACTTTTTTTCAGACATATCTTTTGTATGGCAGCTACTATATAGCAGTCCGATTTTTATACAACTTGATGGAATTATGTGAACGCATAGAAAACTTATGAATATGAGGTTTGGGCACGTTTGCTTTGAAGACAAAAAAGTTTTTCTCACTAAAACTACTTTTTCGACCGATGGTTCCTATGTCAGCTATATGCTATAGCCATCCGATCCGGCCGGTTCCGACAAATGTGCAGCGTATTTGTAACAAAAAGCTTCGCGCAAAGTTTGGTTAAGATAATTTTAAAACTAACGGAGGAGATAGCATAGAAACAGACGGACATGGCTATATCAACTCAGCTCGTCATGCTGATCAAGAATATATATACTTCATGTGGACGGAGATGCTTCCTTCTATGCGTTACAAACATCTGGACAATTTTCATATACCCTTTACAAGGGTATGAAAATATTCAAGTGTGCCACAGTTTTTCACTAGCGATTTGGCTTCTAGCGATTTGTCAAATCGCGCGAAAATGTTCGCCATGCCACAGAACTTTGAGTAATTTCATCCTTTCGAACTTGACTGCGTAGGGTAGACAGCCCGCAAGGGCAAATTAGAGTAAGACTTTTCATGCGATTTTATGAATTTTTTAAAATTTTGCTGGCCGCCAAATTAAAAATGAAACCTTGCAACTCTGGCTGCTGTATGGTAACACGAGTACGGCAAACAAAAAGGTAAACAAAACGATATACTTGGGCAAAATTCTGTGGATAAAGTAGCTTGGGCCCAGCTTTATTTAATTAAATCAATCGGAGGAAAGGTTGGCCAAATTCATGGTCAGTTTGTTCCAGGCTGCAGCCAGCTGACGCCCTTTGTAAAATTGCGGGCTAAGTCCTTATGATCCTTCTAGATCCGACTAAAAGTGGCGACCGTGACGTTAAATTTTATACAATTTTATATGGATTCTTTTCGATTTGGTTTCCAGTACTTAATAAAATACTGAATTTATAGTTTAGCTCCCTTTCATTCAAAGAGTATCAAATCGTCACTTTGTGTCATTAAAAATGTAACTTGTTCCCATTTAATAACCAAATATGCAGCTTTTTGCAATGGAATGGAGAAACAGGCTCACAAAAAAAAACAATAATTACTGAACGAACAAAAAAAATATAGCGTGAATAGCAGCAAGGCAAGCCGTCGCTGTCGTTAAAAACATTACAAAATCGAATATTCCGAAAGGAGATAAAATCAGAAGATAACATCTGTTCGCTCATGTGAATCCACGTTTTCAGATTCGCTCTCGGATAAGTAATCATAACGAATTATTGGGACAAATAAAAAACAAACAAACAAGCAAAAAAAAAAAAAAAAAACCCGCATTCCCAGTCCCATTCCCCTTCCGGCTTCAACTCTCTGAGCGTCTGGCGTCGACAGCAGATTAAAAGGTGAAATATGGATGACAAAATACGAGTATTTACTCAAAAATAAGAGCCAGCAAGTGCAAAAAGACAGGCCATGAATTACAAACGCCGACAGGACTCGACTTTGCATATGAAATTGAAAAGCCTATCGCACGGGCTGGCGATAAGTGAAGGATAATTTTTGCAGGAGCAGGTGTTGTGCTCATTTAAGTGTGCTGATTGCTTTAAGAAGAAGACAACTTGCACACACACAAGTCGAAATAATCAAAGTAAAAGTAATTTGAAACTTTAATCAGACGAGATGATGCATAATTTGTTGATATGAGAGAGCCAAGAGCCAAACAGCCAGGCGAATTGCTGTCTACAAATCTACAAAAGATAAATGGGCACTCAGTTATGTGTAAACGAAGCAGATGGGTGGATGTATGTGTGCAGAGGAGTTATATTTTATTGTAAATACTTTTTACATATGTACATTTGTAAGTGAATTGCTTTCTGCACGCACAATGGACGTGTAGAGTCCAAACAATAAGAGAATTTTTCAAATTAATTTTATTTTATGCTGAAAGTTAGTAAATACTAAGATCAGATTTTGGGAAATGTTGAGGAATTTGATAAATTCTCATACAAATGTAGTATGAAACTGTTTTGTTTATTATCCGATCAGGTTCAGTCTCATTTTGAAAGTTAAATAAAGAAAAATTCAACAATTACTGCATACTATGTTGCCAGAAAATTCACCCCCTAGTACAGTGTGTCGCTTAGAACGCAATCTAGAGAATGAAAACTTTTTTATTAACTTTTTGTATGGGTCGACAGCAATGCCTGATCGCGTTTGAAGTGTCAGTCCAAGTAGATTTTTACCATGGCCCAGTACACGCCAATTGTCCGTCGAAAGCGTATGGTGCACTACTGGTTCCAACAAGATGGCGCTCCACCACACCAGATATGACGCCTTCAGACTTTTTTTTCTTATGGGGCTCTTTGAAATCGAAGACTGACATCAACAAGCCAAGGACCCTGGAAGACTTGAAAAACAATATCCGCCAAGAAATTACCACCATTCCGGCCGAAATGTTGGTCAAAACCATGAAAAATGCTGCAAAACGTGCTCAATACGCCGTAGCCGCTCTAGGCGACCATTTACAAGATATCATATTCAAAAAGTGATGTAAAACGAGAAGACTAAACTAACTTCATCTGTGCCGAATGATGATTTTGAAGTATCAGATTTAAAATCAACATTTTTTCTAACTAAAATCCATTTTAATACAAAGAGTCTTCTGATTTCGACCAAATTCTTCTGATCAAAAAAATTGGATAAATTTTGATAGATGCAAAAATTGGTCAACTGTGTAACAATCTATGAACCCAAACTCGAACCAAAACCTAAGGTTCAATAAGTACAGAAACCAGTCCGCGAACCGAACCTTAAACTTTACAATGGGTTCGCATCCCTGGACCGAACATTGATCTACATTTTACAGGTTTGCAGCCTTGGGAGAAACAGGACATGAGGCAAATGGTAAGTTCAAAAACCTATCCAGAAATTGACGGTTTGATTTCATTCATTATACTCGAAATATAAACTTGAACATGAGATTCGACCACGATCCTAATGTTGCGTTACATATCATAAACCTATCATTCTTTGTTACATTAAATCGTTAGCCTTTGTCGCCTATGTCATAAACATGTCACCTGTTGTAATAGCATTAAATATTATTAGTCGCAGTGACGAGGATCAGCCCAGCCCAGCAGACACACCACTTGAAAAGGATCAACCATGGGAACCACTTGAAAAGGTCATCCGGCCCACCACCACTTAATATGCATCGTGTGAGGCAATGTGTATTCTTCACACGAATGCATTTTAATATGCCTTAGTTAAGTTAAAAGATAAGGGATGATAAATTCTTAATAAAAGTTAGCTCGCTCACACTGAGCGGGTCAGTACAAATGAAATCTTACAACCGTGCTCAACTAAAAGTGTATAAGTCTATACATAAAAAATGAACTGGGATTTCATTTGAGGCTAGAGGGCGCTGTGAGTGACATTTAAAGATACGGTCCGTCACCTCTAAGTCGCACAACCTATACCTACCTCTATTTCGAGTCTAACTTTTTGAACTTACCATTTGCCTGATTTCTCCTACTATTTCTCCTACTACTATCGCCGTCCGAATTTGTTTTCATATGAAATGCCCAATTTTTGAATTCCTTAAAAATAGCATTCAAATAGCTTAAATTTCTTTAAAATTCTGTCAAAACATTTTAACAAGTTATTAAATACCTTGACCCATTTTGCCATATTTTTTGCTAATTGAAACTAAAAACTATCGGATTTGTATAAAAATATTTCATTCCATTTGCAGCGTGCCAAAAATTGTAAATGCTTTTACCATTTCCTGTTGCGTTTAATACCTTAAACATTTTATTGAAGTTTTTACAGTCCCATGCTCCATTACACAGTCCCCTGCCTCATTGCCCATTCTTGGGCATTCCACATCCTCCTGCACTCAGTTTTTAACTCGACTCGAAGAGAGAGATAGAGAGAGAGTGCTCTCTGTGCAATGCTAAAATGTAGTTGAGACATTGGGACAGACCAAAACTGGAAATCAAGCCAAGTGACCATTGATGATGATTTTGTGGATATGGAAAAATGGCAAACTGGAAATAACTTTTAATTAAAATACTCGGACGCATTTGCTGGGGCAGGAGTGGTGGTGGTGGTGGAGGTGGTGATGGTGGTGGCCATGGATGATTGGCAGAGGGCATTTTAGCAAATTAATTCTGGGGAATTCATTTGAAAATATTGTCAGGCGCCTTTGAAGAAGCTCGCGCTATCTATCTGTCTCTCTCTCCGTCTCTCTCTCTCTCTCTCTGTCGTGCAATCACAGGATTTTTGTCAGCTTAGTCAGCAGTTGGCATTGCTGCCATATTATTGCCCACACCTACATATACCGACAGAGATGTACAGCCATGGGCAAACAAATAGAAATGGGAATACATATAATCCACAAAATGATTTCCGTTTTGGTTGACATAGCAAAAGTAATAACAAATTCGCTTTATTAACTCAAATTCCAAATATGTGAATTATTATAGAGGATTTCAAGTGGAGTGAAAGCGCTGTTAGGGTCCTCTTGCACTTATATAAGGAAAACAGGCATAGCCCTTGACCAAATGGAAGAAACTAAGGTGAATGGCTTCAACGTGGATAAGATTGAGCGAAAGGAAAGCCTTAAAAATAGAATCACCAGTCAAGGTACCACCAACTTGGCATTATTCGAATAACGAATCATCTAGATAATTATTTAAAATAAATTGTTATTGATAATGTTACATTATAACATTATTGTAAATAATTTTATATAAACAACGATCATTCTCTCTATTCTCTATTCTACTCTTCGAATAAACTATTTGTCTACAAAATAACAAATTTTTTCGAATAAAAAATTATTTTGCATTTGAACCATATTCTCAAAGGAAAATGGATGCACGACTAACTATTTTAAATGGAACATTTTTCAAGCTTTTGAGCATGGAGAAAACATTGCCTCCGCAATCTGTATGAAGTGCCTGCCCAGCAACGTGCAAATCAAAGGAAGCTTGAGCTTCAGCTCTAATTTTTGAAGCCACCTAAAACGCAAGCATGGCGCTAAAGCTTTGAATAGCCAAAACGACTAAGATAGAAGCTACGGTGCAGGGTATTAGCCAAACCGAATTTGAAGCCAATATTGCGAAATTCTTTGTAAATGCAATGATTCCGATGAGAGCCATAGAAGACCAATTCTTCCTTAAAATCTGTAAGTCTCTGAATATTGAAAAGTACGGAGTAAAACTATTGAACCGCCGAGCACTAAAGAAGAATATAGAGGTGATGTATGTTGAAGCAAAGGGATGGCGTTAAAGAAAAAACGAGAAGGCCAAGCTAGCTTCGTCTGCGCCGAAGTTTTTATACCCTTGCAAATCAAAAAATTAAAAATTTTTGTAACTAAAACCAATTTTCCGACAGATGAACAACTGATTTCCATCAAATTTCGCGAATCTTTTTGAAAACATATCAAATTAACAAACGCCGAGTTTAAGAACGATAAAATTGAAAACAAAAAAGTTTTTCTCACTAAGACTCATTTTCTGACCGATGGTTCCTATGACAGCTATAAGATATAGTCATCCGATCTTGATCAAAATTTGCAAATCTGTTTGAAAGCATATTATATTAATAATGAACGAATTTAGGGACGCTAACATTGAAAACAAAAAAGTTTTTCTTACTAAGACCCATTTTTCGACCGATGGTTCCTATGGCAGCTATAAGATATAGTCATCTGATCCAGTCGGTTCCAACATATTAGCAGCGTGCAGTAAATAGAAGACTCTGTGGCTTTAAAACTTGATAGCTTTAAAACTGAGAGACTAGTTTGCGTAGAAACAGACGGACAGACAGACAGACGGACAGGAAGGCAGACAGACAGACAGACGGAATGACAGACGGAGGGACAAAGCTCAATCGACTCAGCTCGTCGCCCTGATCAAGAATATATATAGTTTATGGGGTCGGAAATGAATATTTCTATGCGTTGCAAACTTCTGGGCAAAATTATAATACCCTTTGCAAGGGTATAACTAGTTGTAAGCAATTGAAATCGAGCACAGCGTCTCGTCGAATTGGCAATTAAAACTATTAGATAATTCAAACGCATCTCAAAGTTTTCGTGGCGCCCGTGCAAAAGGGACAAGTTTAAATTAATTTAATAATTAAACAAACAGAATTGAACAGTGGAGTTTGAGACCACAACCGATAACGAAACCGATCGTTTGGGTTTTAATCCCTGTTTAAGAATGAAATTTGTTTGTCCGCTAATGAGAGAATTTGGTTATTCTCGAAACAGCGATCGACCAATTGCTATTCCAAAATGTTGTAATTAATATCTGTTGATTTGTGTTGGTTATAAAGATTTTTAATCAACCAAAGACCTTGAGCTAGCCAGTTGTAACATTGACTAAAATCAAATTTTAAGTATTTATATATCTTAAATTAGTTTTCGATCCATTCCTGTGAGCTCTCAAAAGGGCAAATGGAAAGTGTAGCATATACTATTTCTACACACCTGATCATATTAATAGGTACACACATCAACTCTGACTTTAAGGTAACAGAAAACAGTTTTATTCATTGTTTCAAACTTAAAATTTGTTCTCATTGGTTCTTAAACTATTTGTTTTTAATAAAATAAACTTAATTGTAACATATAATAATAATATAACATAAAAGAGATCATTTTGTGTGTTCAGATACGTTTTCAGTGTGATCATAATAATAGGTACACTTCATGTGTTGGTAAGAAAAAAAATTGTAATTTCCATTTTGTGTTCTTTTTTTAGGTAAATTAGTATTCCCTAACTTAGTATCCAGTGTAGCCACCTCTATTTTTGGCCAGAATAGCAGTTCTTTTTGGCATACTTTTAATAAGAGGTCAGGCAGGTCTCTACTGGTGTCTCATACCACAGTTTTTGGACACCTTTCCATAATTTTTGTTTATTTGAAAATGAATGCTTTGCCAATTTCTTTTTTAAGTCTCCCCACAAGTTTTCAATGGGGTTAAGGTCGGGGGACTGTCTTAGTCACTTCAGAACGTCAACTTTTTGGTCCTCGAAAAATTTAGATAACAGCCTTGATGTGTGTGTCTAGGATCATTATCTTGCTGAAATACCCAACGTAATGGCATATTTTCCTCAGCATACGGTACCATAACTGTTTCCAATATGGATTTGTACTCTTCAGCATTCATTTTGTTCGTAGTCTGATAAATTGGACCTACCGCCGTACCAGGAGAAGCAACCCCATACCATTATATTGCCACCTCCATGTTTGACTGTTTTTTTTTTGGAAACCGTGGATGGAATTCCTTTCCATTAGGGCGTCGAACATTCCTTTCACAGTCATTCCCAAACAAATTAATCTTGGTTTCATCGCTCCATAATATGTTTCTCCCATTTTTCTCCCCGGTGCATCCTACCCAGTCTTTGTGGTCCCTTGCAAAAGTTCCTGGTAGGTTGGCATCTTGTAGTCGTCTTCGGATAGTTGGAGCACTAACTGAATTCCCAATTTCGGCTGCAATAGCCTTCGATGACTTAAATGGGTCCTTTTTGCTCAAAGTTACTATGTAGTGGTCAAGGGTTTCTGTTGTTTTTTGTGGCCTTCCACGGGTTTCCTGTCTTGGGTTTCTTTCTAATGCATTTTTAACAAAATTATGAGACCTGTTCATTAATTTGGCGATGGCTCGTAAAGATTTGCCTTCTTTTCTCAGACTAAGAACCAATCGAGCTGCTTCTTTAGGACCCATTTTTTCTAAAAAAAATAATTATTTAATTCTCTGTATTGACAGGAGCTATACTTAATTTACCTTTAGTTACCAAAAGATCACTGATTACAAAATTATTCACTTGATACTTGTGAGAAACGGAGACTGTACCTATTATTATGATCAGGCGAAATGTGTGATGGACTCGCAATTTATAGAAAAGCTTTGATATACGGGGCAGCCCCTCTTTCAACTCTTTGTCACAGTGTGGCCAGACATTGACAACAACAAAAAAACAAAAATTAAAAAGTTGTCAACACTAAAAGTACGAAAAAAAACATCTATAATTAAAAAATTCCGGTGTGTACCTATTAATATGATCAGGTGTGTATGTCCCTGGCTGTTTTTGTGTGTGTTTGTGTTCGAACGAGGGATGATGAAAAAGTCGTGGAATGTCAAACATTGGCTGCACAGTTGGCATGTCTTTTAAATCAACCCACTTTTCCATTCATTCATTGAGCCATTTAAAGTGATGCGGTAATCTAAGAACGTCGATGCTTGGCCATTTTCCTTTTCTTCATTTCTTTTCAGCTTGTCATTTGTCCGCCCGGCCGCCCTGTGTGTGTGTGTGTGTGTGTGTGTGTTTGGTGTGGTGTGTCAATCAAATACAGGAATAGGACACAAGTCAAGTCCAAAGTCAGAGGCAAATTGTGTGGCCGGCCAGCCACCCCCCACCGACTCAATCGTTTCCATTTTGTGTGTGTGCTTGCAACTGTCACCTGCTCATCCAGAGTCATTTATTATTTTCGAAAAGCTTCACACATTAGCATTGGGTAAGCTCGATTCGATATTACAAAATGTATTCCGTTGGTATACCGTAACAGTATTCCGAGTATACGCCGAGTGTAACGTGAACAATTGAACCGGGCGCAGCTCTCGTCAAGTTGAGTTAACATAACATTGACCTTTCAATGAATGGCGGACGGCGAACGGCGGACGGTTGGTTGGCTAACATGGCTTTCAGTTTCGTTATTTGGGTTATTTGGGGTTTTTTGGTATTCGCCTCGTTGTCATGCGACATTTGTCAAACTGACTAATGACTTATTCGCTTCGAAATAAGCAGCTTTCCACCCACCCACCTCCTCCTAAACGAGCTAAAAGCATATTTTGGGTGGGGGAGGGGGAAGGGGGGGTGGCTGCTGAAACTGACACACCCCCAAATATTGGTAAATTGTGATTAATATTTTGTAATTTTCCTATATGAGAGATCAGCTTAGGGGACTAAACAAAACACACAAATTAAACAAGGTAAAATGTAAAACAAGACAAAGACACATTACTTGATGCTTGTAAAGATTATCTCCAAATAATTATTCCCATAGATGACCGTTTCATCAGATTCGGCACATTCATTATGCAGGGGTAAAATCTCACGATAGGGATTCTCGGTGATATCGGGATATGCACGACGTATGCTTACATTATACTCCAAGGCCAACATACGTATGGCCGCATAATCAGATCTGGCATGCATCTGGCTGATTGAGGTATAACAAATGGGCACATTATAGATGAACAGCAATTCCCTTAAACTCTCCTCCCAATCGTCTTCGTTGTCCTGTACAGCAAAGGGATATAAATGCTGTACAAGCTTTTCGCTAAATCCATCCGTGTCAGCAAAATCTGGCTGATAGAGCATGATTAACACCGGATCCACTTGATGATGGGACTGCACAAATTGCTTAAAGTTGTGGCTAAAGTAGCGTTTGATCACCTGGCGCTGGCTGGACTGCAGTAGTAATAGAAACAAAAATTAGCATTCAATCTCAGAGCTGTTGTTCCCCAACTCACACTTACCTGAAACTCAAAGCTTAAAGTCTTTGGGGCGTACGCCTGTTTCAGCTGCTGGCCTATGAAATACAAATGCAAGTTGAACACTTGTGGATATTGTAGAAAAAAGTAATGCAAATGTATCTCCTGAAAGTAGCGTGTATGCTGCTCATCCGTGGCTCCCACTATATACACGGAGCACACCTGGCGTGTCTCTATCACAAACGAAATGTGCTCCAGGGCCAAACAAAGGCTGGCCATGCCACTAAAAGTGGAACAATTGGCAAAACGCTGATAATCCTGCCTTGAACGCCACACACGATCATCCACTGGCACACTGGTGGCACGTTGAAAACTCTCTATGAGATGACTCTCTGCCAAGGGTGTGCTCTCTTGAAGTTCTTTAATAAACCCCGCATCCACCTCCAAATTTCTATAAGGACTGTAGATTAGAGCCAAGGTGTGACACACTGCGAGCGTATGCTTGCCTCTATCCATTAAACGATGTCCCTCCGAACAGTAGGCCACTGCCTCACATCCCCCGCAGGCTTTTAGTGAGTCCAGGGCATAGCACACCACACAGTAGGCGGGATAGCCGAGCAGCTCCTGTTCCTGCGGTTGGGGATTACGACGTAATATGACACGCACGGCCAACTTTAGTTGGGCTATGATCTGCTGCAGGCGGGTATGTGGACCTATTTCCTGACCTTGTAGCTGCAAGGGATGTGCCAGCTTCTGTTCCTGCTGCAGTTTCCTTAAGGCAACACAAAAATCTCTATGTCTGTCCCCATCTTCGTTTAGATGTTTAAGGCTGCAATAGCGTTGCATTTTACAGTCGCCACAAACAATCTCCGGCAGTTGCACCAGAAACTGTTGTTCTGCTCTAACGGTACTTGGCCACTGCTGATCAGCTGTTGGCGCCAGAAGTGATTGTGCTTGCTGGTGCAGACAAATGCAACATTGTAGCGAAGATGCAATTAGTTTTCCCATATTTGTTGTGCTTTTTAAATTTATAGATGACAAAATAAACAAAACGCTGACTGTCAGCGTTGCCAGATCGCTTCAAGTGCATTTCAGTGTTGGTCAACGTGCAAAATGAAACAGTTTAAAGTTGCTGCTTATGTTGTGTTTACACTACAGACCAAAATAAAAACACTTTTTTACATTGCCAACATCTACCTTCAAGCATCAGTGTCTAATTCTTGCCAAATATTACAGCAAAAGTCCGCTACAAAATCGAGATTGCAACTAATTAAAATAGGGGCCGAATGTCTGCATAATTGTAATCCGGAAATCTATAATTGGAATCCGGAACCGAATTGTTCGCTGCCAGCTTCAATTAGCAACTTACTAAACCAGCGGCTGCCCAAAATGTAATCGGAAAGAAGGTAAATAGATAAGCGAGAGAATGCAAGCCGTTAGATCGCGAAACAGTGTTGCCAAATCAGCTTTTTTTCCCGCCATTTCTAGTTTATTTTTTAAACCGTATAACGGGAAAAAGATTTTAGATTTTTTATACGTAATATAGTATTTTTTTTAGCTTTATTTTTATTTTAAAGTCATATGCAAAATTTATAAGCAAATCGTCACCTTTGTCAGTCATTTATAGACTTTAATTGTCACCTCTAACGTTCAGGAAACTGTCATCTCTAAGTGCTAGACAAGTTTACAGATCGTTTAACAAAAATGACAATGTCGTGAAGTCCCGTAAAGGAGCCGTTCCGACAAATGTGCTGCGTATTTGTACCAAAAGACTTCGTGCAAAGTTGGGTTAAGATAGGTTTAATGCTGACGGAGGAGATAGCATAGAAACAAACGGATAGACGGACGGACGGACGGACATGGCTATATCAACTCAGCTCGTTTTGCTGATCAAGAATATATATACTTTATAAGATCGGAGATGCTTTCTTCCATGCGTTTTTAATATACCCTCTACAAGGGAATAAAAAGAAAAGTAAGACCGATCGGTCCTATGGCAGAATTAAGATACAGTCATCCGATTTCGACCCAATTTTGCGAATCTATTTGAAAGCATATAAAATTAGTCATCAACGAGTTTAAGGACGGTAACATTAAAAACAAAAAACAATTTCTTACTAAGACCCATTTTTTGACCGATGGTTCCTATGGCAACCATAAGATATAGTCACCCGATATCGATCAACTTTTTCAAATTAGTTTGAAAGCGTTTAATATTAATAATCACCTACCCTAAGAACGATTTACTTGAAAACAAAAAAATTTATTTCACTAAGACCCATTTTCCGACCGATAGTTCCTATGGCAGCTATATGCTATAGTCATCCGATTTGGATCAGACTTGGCAGAATTGTCTATTAGCATATAATATTAATCAGTAACAAGATTGGGAGCGATAGCATTGAAAACAAAAAAGTTTTTGCTACTAAGTTTCTTTTTTTAGAACTATCTTTTGTATGGCTGCTATACTATATAGTTGTCCGATTTTAATAAAACTTGGTGGAATTATGTGAAAGCTTAGAAAACTTAAAAATATGAGGTTTGGGGACGTTTGCGTTGAAGACAAAAAAGTTTTTCTCACTAAAACAACTTTTTCGACCGATAGTTCCTATGGCAGCTATATGCTATAGTCAAAGTTTGGTTAAGATAGCTTTTAAACTGACATAGGAGATTGCATAGAGCCAGCCGGACAGACGGACATGGCTTTATCAACTTAGCTCGTCTTGCTGATCAAGAATATACGTATAAACTTTATGTGGTCGGAGATGCTTCCTTCTATGCGTTACAAATATCTGAACAATTTTAATATTATATATAATATAATATATATATAAAAAAAATTCTGTTTCACAAATGGCCGCGTCCCAGCAAGCCAAGTTCGGAGCGTTTCAAATAATGTGTCTGAAAAGAGCCGAGCTTAAGAGCGTTATTAGAGCAAACACGTAAATTTGAGTGTTTTTGGAGCGCATTCAGTGCTCTCTAAGCACGTTCACATAAAAAGCACTTATGTCTGAGCATTTTCGGAGTTGCACTCCAATATGCGTCTAAAAAGAGCCTTTCTTTATGTGTTATTTATGAGATTTTTATATGCATCATCATGTCAGACACACCACTTGAACAGGTCATCCGTTACACCGCCACTTAATATGGATCGTGTGAGGCATTTGTTTACACACACACATCCTCTTAAGATAAGTTAGAAGTTAAGGGATGAGAATTCTTAATAAAAGGAAGATCGCTCACCAGAGCGAGTCAGTACAAATTAATTATGTATAAATGAAACTCTGTGGAACGTATTGTGGCATATTGTTGCTGTGGTTTTTATTGCTATATGTCGTTAAGTCTTTGTGGAACATATGTAGCTAGATTTTTTGAGAACAGTGGAACCTGTTTGGAGCATAAACAACATAATTTGAAGATTTGCGATGAAAATGTTAATTATAATCTGTACCCAGAGTGTATTAAGTTTGTGCAAAAGTATGTAACAACAGGGAGAAGGAATCATTTTCCGACCCTATAAAGAATAAGAACGCGTAGATCTCAGAGATGGTAAGAGATAGAGGTTTGACATGAGTTTTATGTGTCTTTTATGAGGTTTTTTGTATGCTTCATTGGGAGGGTGAAAGCACTTATATCTGTGTCAGAAAAAGAGTCAGATTGGACTCAGAAAACCTTCCACATTAAGTGCGACCGTACTCTTTTTTGTGCACATTATGACGGTGAATGCATATAAAAAAGTGCACATATTGCTTGCTGGAAAGCAGTGATGTCCAAGCTCACACAATTAAGCTTTAAGCTTGTGTGCGTAGCAGCGAAACACGAAGTAAACATGTGGACTTTTCAGCATGAGTAACAAGTAAACTAACATAGACTCGTGAGAGAACAAATAGACGAACACGCGCATCGTAAGAGAACACACATATTCTCTCTCTCTCTCTCTATACGTGTGTCGGCTGCAATGCCGGCAGAATTATGAGCTCCTATCCCATGTGATAGGCTTTTGGCATTTTGGACACCACTGGTCTAAAGTACCAAGAAATGACTACCTTAGGCCGGAGCTTCATTTTACCAGTCAAAATAAGATGAAAGTGTTTGTTTTTGTTTAGTCTGTCTCTTCAATCGCTCAAGTAACACATAATAAATAAAAAAAAGTTACCAGGCACCAGAAACATATATACTTTGCAGGGGTTAATTGGCTGCAGTTTAAGCCACTTAATGCACCTGGATTACAATCTTTATTTTCGGATTTTCTGCCGGTTAGTTTTTCATTCCGTCCCAGTGTGTAATTTTGTCAGCCAGCTATTGCTGACCCGAAATATATGACAAAACTTGTGTTTTTTTTAAGGAAAATCCGAAAAGTAAGCTACTTTTTTGTATAACTTCACCAATATTATCCGCGAAAAGTTGCTGCTTCAGAGGCTGGGCCCGAAGTAAAAGCTGCTGTAGAGGTCGAGCCCTAAGTAGAAGCTGCTGTAGAGACTGAAAGCTGCTCAAGAGGCTGAGCCCAAAGAAGAGGCTGAGCGCTTTCGAATCGGTACTTCATAAGAATTGGCCATAGAGAAAGTGAAGACTCAACCCAAAATCACCGTGGGCGAATATAATAAAAAAAAATAAAATATCCAAGTAAAAAATTAGAAAAATAAAGACCGAACCGCACAGTCAGGCGGCTCGATGTGAAATGAATTGGAAATGGAAAAGCTTTGGGGTTCAGCCTTTTGTATGAAAAGCATCGCCTGCTTGGTGCTGCAACTACAAACTATTGACAATTGAAACCATTTCAATTTTGTAGGCCTTGGCCAGTAATGAAATTCTATGCAAGGTAATCGAAGAGCCAAGAAGTAAGAAAAATATGAGAATTTACACTATGAAACAAAATTTATGAAGTCTGATAGAGCTCATCCGAAAATTTAGTATACACAAATCCATGATGACCCAACTAAATGCCACAATTGGTTGCAGTTGCATTTCTAGTCTCTGAATTTGATGCTTTCATATGGTCAAGCCCCGATCTTATCTGGCGAAGTTTGAAATGTGGTGCCAGACAAACTGGTTAAAGTGTTTCCAATCGCAGCTGTGGCGCCACATTAACTGTCTAAAATCCTACACTCAAAAAAAAAATCAATCCATATCGGTAATGAATACAACGTAATCCCGATCCAAAAAAGGATTGAGTTGATCCGACTTTTTTTATCCTAAAAAGGATTACATTTATCCCGGAGTAACCTCAAAAAATAGATTGAACTAGGCAAAAATTTCGAGAACAATTTAATCCCAATACAGGATCATTTTAAGCTTGTTCGAGATTGTTTTTGAGCTCGATATGTAATATTGATTTGGTCCCAGGAAAGATACCTCTCTTCTTTCTTTCCTCCGCCATATTCCATAAGACATTCTTATTCACTTCAAGACCCACACCAGTTTTGGTTTAATTAAAATTTCTGAAAAACAAAGAAATATAAAAATTGTTTGGGCTCAACTGGGATTCGAACCTAAGAGCATGCGCACTGAACACGAATGGAAACCATCGCAATGGTTTGTTATCGCATATCAAAAATGCTACTTAAATATTGTCACTCTCGCTCTCCTATTTATGTACATGTAATCTCGAAGGGGATTGCAGTAAGCACATTTGGAATGATACAAGTTCGAAAGGCTTAGGCCAATCCCTCAAAGCTTGAATTGTGTAGAATATCCTGTAAGTCGAGATTGAATTTTCTATTTTGTTTGAGCAGCGTGGCCGCAAAATGGATTTAGTTTACGAGAATAGATTTGTTCTGCTGGATTTCGAAAAAATTCAAAACTGTTGTTGCTTTCAACACAGCAATAACTGTTTAAAATTAAGGATTCGACCCAAAATAGTTCGCGGTTTGTTTGCTACATTAACCCGTAATCCAAAAATTCTGAAAAAATATATATAATATGTATGCATCTCCTGCTCCCAATATTTTATTTGTAACAAATCGAAACCATTTGTTTTGCATCCAAAAGCTATCGTTTTTGACAATGCAATTTTATGTGGGACTTAGAGACGATAGGTTTCGTCGAAGTTGCAGCAATATTTTTTTATCCATTTGTCTGGCTTCACTAAGATCCTTCTCGATATATATTCTGGAACCTGCTAATTTCTTAACATTTTTAAATAATTTAGCTACCACCTCTTCAGATTCAAGGGTAGCTATAACCATTTCTTTTTCTAATGATCCTTGCATCCTTTATCTCAACATTTTCTAATTGCAGTTTTTCCTCGAAAAGTTTTTTCACCTCAGTTTTGGGGGATCCTTGCGTAGTTAGACCATTTATAATGACGTTTTTATACCCTTGCAAAGGGTATTATAATTTTGCCCAGAAGTTTGCAACGCATAGAAATATTCATTTCCGACCCCATAAACTATATATATTCTTGATCAGGGCGACGAGCTGAGTCGATTGAGCTTTGTCCGTCCGTCTGTCTGTCCGTCTGTCCGTCTGTTTCTACGCAAACTAGTCTCTCAGTTTTAAAGCTATCGAGGTGAAATTTTGCACAGAGTCTTTTTTTTACTGCACGCTGCTAATATGTCGGAACCGACCGGATCGGATGACTATATCTTATAGCTGCCATAGGAACCATCGGTCAAAAAATGGGTCTTAGTGAGAAAAACTTTTTTGTTTTCAATGTTAGCGGCCTTAAACTCGGCCATTATTGATATTATATGCTATCAAATAGATTTGCAAATTTTGGTTAAAATCGGATGACTATATCTTATAGCTGCCATAGGAACCATCGGTCAAAAAATGGGTCTTAGTGAGAAAAACTTTTTTGTTTTCAATGCTAGCGTCATAAAACTCGGCCATAATTAATATTATATGTTTTCAAACAGATTTGCAAATTTTTGTTAAAATCGGATGACTATAACATATAGCTGCCATAGGACCGATCGGTCGGAAAATGGGTCTTAGTGAAAAAAACTTTTTTGTTTTCAAGTAAATCGTTCTTAAAGTCGGTGATTCCTAATATTAAACGCTTTCAAACTAATTTGAAAAAGTTGATCGACATCGGGTGACTGTATCTTATGGTTGCCATAGGACCGATCGGTCGGAAAATGGGTCTTAGTAAGAATAATCTTTTCTGTTTTAAATTTTATCTTTCTTAAACTCCGTGATTGTTAATTTGATATGTTTTCAAAAAGATTCGCGAAATTTGGTCGAAATCAGATGTTTATCTGTCGGAAAATGGGTTTTAGTTAACATTTTTTTAGATTTTTATGTAAGCGTTCTTAAACTCTGACATTTCAAAAACAGCATTTGCAAGGGTATAAAAACTTCGGCACAGACGAAGTTAGCTTGGCCTTCTCGTTTTTTATCCATTTGTCTGGCTTCACTTAGATCCTTCTCGATATATATTCTGGAACCTGCTAATTTCTTAACATTCAACATTCTTAACATTCTCTGACTGCAATTTTGCCAACTGGTTTTAGCATTGTATTTTCGACCTTAAGTTCTTCTATCTGCGATGTAAAGTGTGTGCTCATATAATACATTGAAGGTCAGTTTTGGTAGCCATATTTTCTACCAGGTATTTAAAGTTTTGCTCGGCTTCTGCTTTGGTTGCATTAATGGCTTTAAATAAGTCTCCCATCGTAGGCTCCATCGCTTGTTCGCCAGACTTATGTTGCTTTGGTGATGGCTGGTAGGAGTGTTCGGGCGGGCTTCGTGCTAGCTTATACATTTTAAGATTAAGGTAGTTAAATAAAATTTGAATTCATTTATTATATAAACTGTCATGTCTATGTGCTAGACAAGTTTACAGATCGTTTAACAAAAATGACAAAAGTTGTCAAACAAAAATGTCGTGAAGTACCGTAAAGGACCCGGGCTGCAGTTATTGAAAATGCACAATACGACAATAAAAACTTCTTATTTTTGGTTTTATTTTTAAACCGTTTCCATTGAAAATGCCACAAATTAACAAGATCATCCGATCCGGTAGGTTTCGATATATTAGCAGCGTGCAGTAAAAAGAAGTCTCTGTGCTAAATTTCAGCTCGAAATTTGCTAGATTTTATAATGAATTTAGATTATCATGAGGTAGGGAAAATATTCAGTAGATCGAACGGTCCAAAAAATCTCGAAATTTGCAAAAATTTTAGAAGTTTAGATTTTTGGTGAAGATTTAATAGGGTATAGGAAGTTTGCTAAATTTTATAATGAGTTTAGATCAGTGGTGTCAAAAGTGCTAAAAGCCTATCCCATGGGATGTGAACTCATAATTCTGCCGCCTTCGCAGCCGACACACGTATAGAGAGAGAGAGAATACGTGTGTTTTATAATAGCACGCTCGTCAGCTTGCTCTCTTACGATGCGCGCGTTCCGCTTTTTGTTCTCTCACAAGGCAGTTATTCGTGGCACTTATTTGTTGCGACGTTTACTTCGTGATTCGCTGCTTGTGTGAATTTGGACACCACTGGTTTAGATTATCATGAGGTAGGAAAAAATATTCAGATAAATAGGTGTAGATCGAAGGGTCCAAAATATTTCGAAATTTGCAAAATTCATATATGAGCTGTAGATTGTCATAAAGATGGTTAAATAGATGGGTGAATAGGAGAAACGATCACATCGATAGACTACATAGTCGTTAGATACTGAAGAATTAAGCTTGCCTAAAAGGCGAAAGTCAGTTTTTTGATAGTTAGGAGGCAGAAGTGCGGATCGTACTGGTATTGGTGTTCGACTTACCAATGTACTCGCTTACAATTGTATGCGCGGGCCAAAGAGAAGGCTCAAACAGTCTGGGGAACAAGGATACTGAATTTTCAGCCTTCGCTTCTTGAAGATGAACTTAATGACTTTATTCGGTGACAGAAGTATTCAGTCTGTGGCCTAAGTGAATGCGTTTGGATTTGAACGGAAGACAAATATGGCTTTTAAGGGAGCAACGTCGGATATTGGCTATGATCTTCTTGGGCCTACCCTCGATGTTAAGGTTAAGCCACTGTTGGATTGAGGGACTTGGTCAATCGGCTTCAGAGATATTAACAGGAGTAGAAGGAGCAGTTTGGAGTTGGTCAATAGTCGGTAGCTACAGATGAGCCTGCAATGGCATTAGCAATAGAGGCAGGAGTAGAAGGAACGGCTTGTTCCAGTTCCAACTGTTCTGAACTTTGATTCGCCTCATTAACAAAAGCGCTTCAATCGCTTAAATATGCACAAAAAAGGAAAACAATGCAAAATTTTAAATGGCATTTTTAATTGAGTTTTGAATTCTCGATTCGGTTTAACTGAGATGGCAAATTCGCAGATAATATTGAACTAATTGAATTTTATTTTGCAGAAAGCAGAGCCATATCCATCCACATCCACTCACTTTTCTGTCTCTGTCTCTCTATGCTTCTTACATATTTGCCTACTTGCCACATTGCGTTCCACTGCCACTGATTCGGACTCTGATTGTGTTTCTGTTTCGGTTTCGGTTTCTGCTTTTGCTACTGTTGCTGCTGCTGCGAAAACATTGCACGCCCATTTGGTTGTCGGTTTTGCGTTAGAATTTGAATTTGTATTTCAATTTTCAGTTTCAGTTCAGTTTTGCTCGACAGCCATTGACTTTTAATGAAACTGAAACCGGAATGTTTACTTGCAATTCCAAGCAGCAGCCAACCAGCCAAGCCAGCACGTCAGAACCTTTTGCCAGGACGGGAGTATCACATTTTCATTTATTTAGTGCTGCGTTTGTGATCCATTGGGAAATTAAATACACCAAAAGTGCTTGGGTTAGACGCAACGACGACGACGACGACGATGACGATGACGACGACAACTTGCACCTTCAGAAGCAAGAGGAATTGGGGCGAGTGTGAAGTACACTTAACCCTTGTCAGGTCATGCTGGTGTCAGGCCAATGTCGTCGGGCCAGTGTAATTGTACAAGCAAATGCTCATACGCCGCATTGACCACACACAGCTCCGGCTCTTTGGTGTGGTAGCCAACAAGCCAAAAAGACAAACAAGGACACAAATTTTGAGACACGATTTGAATTTTTGAGAAATTTTGTCAGCATATTTATGCATTTGCAGTGGCAAAACACTTTCTACTTTCGAGACTAGTTCGAAGCAGCTTTCAGACAACCAGAAATGGTTCAAATGGTTTCGATTGGCAGATTGGCAGTTATTTCCAACGGTCACACTGTTTTGTTTGCTGCAGGCAGAAAGCAAAAGTCACATTGTTTTCGCACACTAATACACACTCTCACCTTTTGACCTTGCTCTTCTTGAGCAACCCTGCTTCACTAGGCAACAAGGTCCACTACATTGAAGTGTTGGTGGTTTTCTGGAATCTGTTTACGGAAATGTTCCCTCGCGGCTAACATCACTTGAAATGTAAGAGATTAAAGGATCTCGATTTCAAAACAAAAAGATTTGTGGCAGAATTGAAGAGTTGGTTATAATTCTAGATGATTTTTGTGTTTTTGGAAACGATTCATCCCGACTAGATTTTTGGTATTTTAAGCTTAAATTTGCTTAGAATGCCAATATTGAACATTTGAAGGGTCCTTTTGTGAAGGACCTATACTATTTGAAGGACCTATCGTAGTGTACTATTTGTTAGCTATAAAATGAATTGTCCCAAACAATTTTACGTTTTTCTTAAGCGAAGATATACCATTTTGAATGCATGTGCTAGATGTGACATTATTTTGTACTGCCCATAAGTATGCAATTGAAATTACTAGCCTGTTGTACTGTTTTTGTAAAGCATAGCTTTGGGCAGTAGACAATTTTGTTAAATTGTTAGATCAGTTAAGAGAGGAAGTCTCTCTCTTATAGGGTAATGAAATCGAGTAAAGAACCTGCTAGATGAAAAACTAAAACTTAAGAACATTAAAATCAGTGGAGTTCGAAAAATTAGACACAAGAAGCCGCAAAACAAGTGTTCAAAAACGCCTCAGAACTGCGCGGTATTCGTTTTAATAGCGAAAAAGACACGACTGTTGTTCAAACTTGAACATGTTATTCGACTCGGCGCACATGTAGCATTATATATCATTTTCACAACTCAGCATGATAAACCTATCATTCTTTGTAATAGCAATTAATGGGCGTGTTCACCAGAAATATTGATCGATTATACATCGAAAAGGATCTGCTGAACGTAGTGCTACATTTTCCCCCAAACTCGCTCAAAACAAGAAAAATCCGCCCGCCGCACGCCTTAAGCGTTAGCACTTTTTCAGAATCGTTAGAAGGCGTTTTTTGCAGTAGCGCTTGCCCTTTCTGGGCTGATTTCCGTGACCCAAAGAAAAAGAAAAAGTCCAAGTCGGATGCAAATCGTGGCCAATATGGAAGACTTCGGTGTTTTTGGGCAAACTCCTGACAAACTTGACCGGAATTTTCAAAGCTTGAAGCACCAAGTGGGAGTTTTTCGACGAAATGGAATCCATTCTAGGTAATGACCTGGAAGTAGTAGGTGAGGAGGAGAATATTGAGCAGCTATTGTTATGGGAAGACTTTGGGCTTGCTCCTACCTTAAATGACGGGCGTAACAGCAGCTCGATGGTAGAAGATGACGCTGTCCCATCCGTAATAAACGGAAACGAAAGGGTGCTATAGAAAATGAACATTACTATGCCAACAATAAGGCAATTGAAGTGAAGGAGTCCCGTACTGAAGAGCTAAGCAAGCTACGAGAGGTTCTGCAGGAGTCCAACAAGTTGCAAGCTGAGCGCAACTAGATTCTAAAGGAGTATCTTTCCAAAACACACCCCAATTAGACTTATAATAGTTATATTTAAGTTAGTCTATAATGAGAACTGAATCTCTTAAAATGTTTCTTCACCAAATGTGCCGCTAAATAATAAAAATACATAAAAATATAAGTGACTAATTCGCTGAATTGATACATATGTATAGAATTAGGTGCGTCAATCCAACGCTTTTCGCTATCCCTCTAGTGAGGCTGTCTGTTGAGGCTCATCATCATCTTGGCGCGATGCTTCTGGTTCAGTACTTGTTACTTCATTTCCTCGCCATCCCATTCCTCAAATTCACCGTTGATTAAAATAAAATTATGAAGCATGCAACTGGCCAAACGATATAATATCAAGATATTTAAGTGTTCAAAATTTTCCTTTTAATAATCCAAATGCGCGCTCAATAACTGATCTTATGGAAGAAAATCTGATATTATAATTAATTTGTGCTTCATTGAGATACACTAAGCGGATAAGCTGAATCACTTATCAAATGCATGTTGGAGGATACGAGCGGATGATTATATATCGTTATATGTTAAAGAAATCGTGTGCATTTCCCACTGGCTGCTTTATTGTGATATGGCAGCCGTCGATAGCACCTATTACACTTGGAATGCCTCGAGATTTCTCCCTAAATATGCCAGCAGTAGTTGCTTGTTGGGCACAACCGGGCCATTTAATATACACACCTGATCATATTAATAGGTACACACATCAACACTGACTTTAAGGTAACAGAAAACAGTTTTCTTCATTGTTTCAAACTTAAAATTTGTTCTTATTGGTTCTTAAACTATTTGTTTTTAATAAAATAAACTTAATTGTAATATAGAATAATAATATAACATAAAAGAGATCATTTTGTCTGTTCAGATACGTTTTCAGTGTGATCATAATAATAGGTACAGGTTTCATCGCTCCATAATATGTTTCTCCATTTTTTCTCCCCGGTGCATCCTACCCAGTGTTTGTGGTCCCTTGCAAAAGTTTGCCTCATGGCAATTCTTCCTGGTAGGTTGGCATCTGGTAGTCGTCTTCGGATAGTTGGAGCATTAACTGAATTCCCAATTTCGGCTGCAATAGCCTTCCATGACTTAAATGGGTCCTTTTTGCTCAAAGTTACTATGTAGTGGTCAAGGGTTTCTGTTGTTTTTTGTGACCTTCCACGGGTTTCCTGTCTTGGTTTTCTTTCTAATGCATTTTTAACAAAATTATGAGACCTGTTCATTAATTTGGCGATGGCTCGTAAAGATTTGCCTTCTTTTCTCAAACTAAGAACCAATCGAGCTTCTTCTTTAGGACCAATTTTTTATAAAAAAAAATAATTATTTAATTCTCTGTATTGACAGAAGCTATACTTAATTTACCTTTAGTTACCAAAAGATCACTGATTACAAAATTATTCATTTGATATTTGTGAGAAACGGAGACTGTACCTATTATTATGATCAGGCGAAATGTGTGGTGGACTCGCAATTTATAGAAAAGCTTTGATATACGGGGCAGACCCTCTTTCAACTCGTTGTCACAGTGTGGCCAGACATTGACAACAACAAAAAACCAAAAATTAAAAAGTTGTCAACACTAAAAGTACGAAAAAACCATCTATAATTAAAAAATTCCGGTGTGTACCTATTAATATGATCAGATGTGTATGTTACATGATTAATAATTTTTGGTAAAATGAGCTTAAAGAATTTAGGATGCATATCATCCAACCCAACAGCATTCGACTTAATTCAAGAACATCACATGGGTTAATGCACATAAAACTAAAGCTACTATCACAGTTATTATTAACTACAACATTCAGGTAGGGATTACTAATAGCTTCAGGTACATTCGATTACACAAACTTCAGGTTAAGCTCATTTACATCAGCTGCGATTTTCTTTGAGGTAACTGTCTTTCCGATTCCCAATTTTTTCAGCCCCCCCCCTCCAATTTTTGATTGGTAGATATTGCACTTTGGAATTTGTAAGAGTTGTGGTTACTTTTTGCAGTATAAATCATTTGGTTTACTAGGCTTCTGAGTGTTCTAAAACGCTGATAGTGCTCAGGAGTCTTATACGTTTTCCACGTTTTATAGGCAGCGTCTCGTTCAGCAATTTTTATTGAAATATACCGCGTGAAGCAATATCCCTTCGTGTTGCCTCTCGTTGAGGGCTTTTATTTTTATCAGAGTGCCCAGAGCTGCCACAGGATTGTCTTGTAACGCCGACAGCGATTCTGTGAGGAATGACCTCGGCCAGCATTCGCCTCTAATACGTGTGAATTACCGAATGCGTTCGGCCCCCATGGGGCTATGGAAGGGGATCAGTACGTAAAATTGTTTGGTACAGTTTCGCGCTCACCACAGAAGTGACGCTCTGCAGTATTTCACCCCAGGTCTCTTTTTTTTTGCTTTATGCCGTCGGTGAAATGCCGTTGGTTCCTTAAACGACTGCGTTGGATAGTAATTTAATTTTATTATTGCCTGAATGAAGTAAACCGTGGCCAGGCCACACGTATTTTATACACTTTTTTGTTTGCTGTTTTTGCCACAGAATTATCGACTACGCCGCAAAAGGGCTTTTGCATTAAAAATGACAACAGAACAAAATAATAAAAGCACATTCGTCCGAGGAGCCCCACAAGGAGTGGCAGGGACAGCGAGGACTTTTATTTGCTGGGCAGTAATTTTAAATTTGGTTAAGCGCACAGAAAAAGGATAACATTTAGATGAAAAAATACTTGAATATCATTTTTTATTTGTATTTTTTTTATGCTGGAACAACAACAGACACATTGGCAAGTCCATGGCCCATCTGCGACTGGGACGTGGACAAATGCAGCATGCATGGATAATGGCGCTTGGTGATGATGATGCTAAGGGACGGGGGGCCTGGACTGGCCCTGGCACGTAGCAAGCGTTGTTCTTGCAGTGGTAACGTCGGCAGTGGCAGATGTGGTCCGTTTGTTTGACACGAAACCATTCCCTGCCGCACCATCAGAAGTCATGCCGTTGTCGTTGCCATTGCCGTTGCCATTGCCTGTGGCTCTGTCGCTGTCCATCTGCATTTCGATTCGATTCTATTTGGATGTTGTTTGCCTTGATTTGATTTTATCACCATTGACAAACAAATCATAGTAGCAATTGCCCCACCCGCCATCCGTTCTCCGTTCTCCGGCTAATGCATGGTGTTCGGAACTCTGGATTATGCTTTAATCGTGACTGAGCTGAGCTGATTCCTGTATCGTCCGCTCTGCGTGGATATCTATGTGTCGAGTGGAACAAATAAGAAAAGCAATTTTTTGCTTTCCTGGCTGCACTTCAGCTGACTGACTCCCTCGCCCATCGCCCATCGCCCATCGCCCTCGTCGATATGTAGCTCAGGGCTTTTCCATTTGCGTTATACACATCGGTGCATTAACGAAATTCGTTTGTCTCAAATGTTGTCAGTAAACACCAAGGAATCGCTTTTGCCACAACAACAACAACAAAGAGAAGTAAAAATCACACAAAAATTCCGGGTACTCTGCTTTTGGCCAGTCATCAAGGTCATCGTAATGGAATTTACCAAATCAAGTTTAGGTGGGCCAACTACATAGTAGCATGCCCTACATTCACAATTTGGGAATGGAAATTGTTTCACAAAAAAAAAAAAACGCATCTGTATCTGACGGATTGACAATTAACTATTGAAGAATGAGTTGGAGATTGTTTCAAAAACTTTTATTTTGTTTAAATTTAGAAAATTTGCAAAATTCTATTTTGATGTCGAAGCAAACTGTGTGGTCTTAAATGACGTTAATAGTTTTTTGTTACAGAAGTGAAGAGCTATTGTCGTTTCGGATACCCAAAGACAAGGCTTACTTCTAGTGAAAACGCTTCATTTTAAGTATTTCCAATGACAAACTGAAAATTCTTTCCATAAGAAAGAGACCAAATTGTCAGAAAGAGCTCAGAAATAGGTATTTACATTATCTTCTCACACCACTCCCCATTACACACAATACTATGAAAGTCCAACATCACCAAATCTGTCTATCTTAAAATCTTACAAATGTGTCCAAAACACAACACCCCATTCAAACCGTATAAAAAAAGTCAATCAATAAACCTAGACCTACATCAGCATACTAAAAACTCAACAATTCCATCGCTATTCCAACAAAAACATTACTTTTGTGTAGCTTTCCTGCATGCTGCATGTAGCAATGAGAAATGAAAAGCTACATGTCACTTGTTGAAATAAGAAAAGTAAACGCGGCATGTAGAAAAGCTGTGGTTTGTGCCTACCAATTTTGGCTTGCTTGTAATTCTCAAGTTGGAATTCGTTTACAAACGTGCTGAAATTTGCTCATGTTTCGTGTAGATTTTCTACATTTAGCATTCAGCATTTGTAAATCTTAACGTAAATTTAGATAACCTATATGCCACGTGTGTGAATTCAGTACTGATTTAGAGCTACAATTTACATTTAGAATTTCCACACGCGCCTGTACGATTTCAATATACAAAAGTTAATGTAGAAAACCTAAACTTTCGTGTGGTATTTAGTTTGCTGCTAATGTAAAAGTTATTTGGAAATAAGCTGATTTTCTAATGTCGTGTAGACTTTGTCTTTGCCCACACAGCATTTAACTTTTCGTTTATATTTTCCATTTCTACATGTTGCATGCAGTTTTTCTGTACGCCACGTGTAGCTTCCTGCTTTTTATACTCTGTACCGAAGGTACATAGAGTATATTAAGTTTGTGCAAAAGTATGTAACAGGGAGAAGGAATCGTTTCCGACCCTATAAAGTATATATATTCTTATATATTATATAAGAATATTATATATATATAATTATATATAATATATATATTCTATTCAGCATCAACAGCCGAGTCGATATAGCCATGTCCGTCTGTCCGTCCGTCCGTCCGTATGAACGAAGAGATCTCAGAGATGGTAAGAGATAGAGGTTTGACATGTATGGGACATATATTTCTTTTACTTGCAGGCAGATCAAGTTTATTTTCAATTTTTGCTACGCCCCCTCCCGCCCCCGCAATTTGGAAAAAACTTCATATCTCCTACAGTTTTGGAGATAGATCGTTCGTTTCTTCTAGAGATACCTTGTAAACAAAATTATTTATCGATTTGCTGAAGGAATAATACAGATCGGATGAACGATACTCAAGTTATGGTCAAAAAACGGCCACTTAACACCACCCACCGCCCCACCAATAACTACAGCAACATACCCTAACCGTTCAACACAGGCAATCTTAGTGCGAGAGAGAAAGAGAGAGAGAGAGAGAAACTTAGAGAGCGCACCGCGTTGTGCGCGGGGTGTTAACTGGCTGTTTGACTCCTGAGCAAATGCGAGTGTAAGGGTACAGAGTATGTTATAGTCGGGCTTGACCGACTTTCTTTCTTGTTACATTTAGTGTGTGCAATTTAGCAGGCCGAAATACGTTTTGTATAGGATTGAAGTTTCTACAGGTGACGTGTAGCCAACTTTGGTTATATTCTTATATAATAATAGCTATGATGATAATATATAGCTATGTCCGTCCGTCCGTCTGTTTGTCTGTACACTCAGAAAAAAATATTACCTATAACTGTTGAAAATTACCAGAAATTTAAGTCCATTTTATCTAAAATGACAGCCAAGGAATATATGGACTTAATTTCAGGCCTCTATTACCTAAAGTGTTGTAGGCAATAAATAAGCTTTTTAGGTAACATGTGACTTAAAATTTTAGGCAATGTAAGACTATAAAACGTCGTTTTTTAGGTAATAAGCACCATCCCCACAACACACACCAAAACACCACACCTCCACCACTAAATTGTTCAATTTTTTTTCATATCCATATGTCCCATCGGGCAAATTTGAAAACTTACTAAAAATATTGAAAGGATGGATATTACCAGAATTCAAACATATAAAATCGGTTGATTTCCCGCTAGTCAATATTATATATGCTCAGTGTCAAAGCTGTGTTTCATATACAATTTTTATTTCACTCTTTGCAAGTGAATTTCGCGGAAAGTTATGGTTGTCCCACCATGAAACCTTTTTTTAGAGTACTAAGAATATCCAAAGGATTACTCCTAATTTTTTTTTGGAAAATCTCAAAATACCCGCGATTTAATTTTTTTCTTAAGTTTCGGCGGTTTCTTCCTCCAGTTCAACCATCGCAAATATTTTTATAACAAAGTAAGTTCGAGAACTAACTATATACCCAATTAAAAGGACTGCCAATGGGTTCCCCAGCATCCCCGGTAATAGCAGACATTGTGATGGAAGAGCTTCTGGACCACACAATGAAGAAACTTAGGCACCCACCAAGACTGCTAACCAAATATGTTGACGATCTGTTTGCCATTATCAAGGAAACCGAGGCTCATGAGACATTAAAAGCACTAAACTCTTTCCATAGAAATTTAAAATTCACCACCGAGACAGAAATAGATGGAAAACTTCCATATTTAGATTCCACTATCAACAGACATGGAAACAAACTCAAAATTAAATGGTACAAGAAACCCACAGCATCAGGACGAATAATAAACTTCTACTCCAAACACCCAAAAAATATGATAGTAAATACAGCTGCTAGCTGTATTCAAAGGATGCTGAACATAAGCGATGAGATTTACCATAAGGACATCATTTCCGAAATTAAGCTAATACTGACGAATAATGACTTCCCCATGAAGATTATAAAATCATTAATTGGTAGAAACAAGACAATAAAACCAAAAGACGACAAACAACCAAAATCGCATAGGTGCCTCACATACGTTCCAAAACTCTCAGAGCGCTTCGCAAAATCGGAATGTTTCAACAGACGCAACATACAAATAGCCCACAAACCCACAAACACAATGAAAAATTTTTACAACAAGACGAAATCCAAAATAAAAAAAGCCGACAAAAGCAATGTTATATATAAAATACCATGCAATGGAGATTTAGAGAACAGGTGCAATAAACTTTACATTGGAACAACAAAGTCTAAACGAAAAATCAAAAAACAGCACTAGCAACCCACTGTATGGAGAGCGGACATTCACCGAATTTTGAAGGAACAACAATTTTACAACAAGAGAGCAATTACAGGAAGCGCTTTATTCTTGAAATGCTACATATAATTGACACGCCAACAGACAAGAGACTAAACTACAAAACTGACACTGAAAACTGCGCCCACATATACAGACATCTACTCAATAGGCAATAATTTAGTTCTGAACTCCACGTCAAGCGGTACAGACGTGTTATAAATTGTATGTAAAAAATGTTTTTTGAAGTAATGTGATAATTGGTAAATTGTTTTTGTAGTGTCCCTGAAGACGGATGCCGAGGCGCATTCGAAATATATCGGAAACAAACCAAAAACACTGAGTTTTTCTCCTCGACCTAGAGCCAGCTAACATCTACATTCTAATAATTAGAAAGGTCGCTAACCAACAATTATGGAAAAACAAAATATTTTTTGAAATATTCATTTTATTTTCAGACCCATGAAATATTTAGCTATATCTTTGCATCCCACAATGGGGAAATTCTGAACAAAATATTCAAAATCGTGAAAATCTGACAAAAAAAATTCAAATGTTTGGAGACTATGAAAAAAAATAGTTGCCCACTTCAGAAATAATTACCCATATATGAAATAATAATACTAAAGCTGCCTTTACATTTTTCAAATATCTCTAAATAGTAGGTTGCCAAACTTCTCTAACGAGAATCTCTTATCGAATTGAACCTATCAAATTACATCAAAAATGCCAACATTTTCCAAATATTTCGAGTTATTTGCTTTGCTATTACACTATCGTCAAAAAGTTTCTTTAGAGATGTATGACAAGAGTGTAAAGGCAGCTTAAGTTTAGGCAAATGGCATAATTTTAAGGCAAAGGATTCCTAAAAAATTTTAGTCCTAAAACAAGATTGTTTAGGTAAAATGCCCTATATTTAAAGAAATTATTGCCTGAAAATCACATTTTATGTAATAAAATCCTTTTTTCCTAAAATTTAAGGCAAATCTTTTTTCTGGGTGTATGAACGAAGAGATCGCAGAAATGGGACATATACTTCTTATACTTGCAGGCAGATCAAGTTTATTTTCAATTTTTGACACGACCCCTCCCGCCCCCGCAACCTTCTTACCTTCTATAGATATTAAGTAATCAATATAATTGATCGATTTGCTGAAATAATGGTAAAGATCGGATGAACGATACTCAGTGATTGGAAAGGTACCCAATTTTCTTACCTAGGTAAGGTACACGGTAAATGTCAAAAAATATACCTAGGTAAGGTAAAAGATATCCGGAATTTCCAGTACCTAGGTAAAGGTAAAGGTACGAAATAGGTACGATGTACCATGGTTCATTAATTTATATTAGTAATAAATATTAACTATACGGGCTTAAATCCAAATATAAGACTTAAAATTGGAACATTTTAATGTCATATAACATCATATTAGAATCATCAAAATATTGCTATAATCGGCAAGATAAGTTAAGACTTCCAATTCAATATTAGAATTTTTATAACCATTCTCAGTTTCATCCACTTCCATCCTCCATTACTGGTATCGTAAAAGTTTTCAGAATCCTTTGTATTTGAACTCTCATTGACATCAGTTTTTTAAATTTTCCGAAATTTGTTAACAAGCCAATCTTTAAAACACTTTACAATTTTGGAATGCACTTCAATTTAAAGCAAAGGTCTTAGCCTCGCTTGAAGTCAAATTTAAAAAAAAAAGAAAATCGTTTTACATTTGGAAACCTATAAGTCGGTATTTGCTATGAGCTTTAGCTAATATAGTAGCAACTATTTCATGTGTGTGAGAAAATCGCACACGCTTATATGTGAGCACGAGAGAATGACGATGTAGATTGCTGTTTATATAGTGGCCGGTAACACGAAAGTAACTTTTGTGATTGAAACACCAGATATTGGCAGTCGTATATATAAAATGTATTTTTCTATTACAGCCGTGCTCCCATTTTCACTTGTCTAAACGTTTTGCGATTTAAAGCCGTTTTTATAAGTTGTGCAAGTGTATGTAACAGCCAGAAGGAAGCATCTCCGATCCTATAAAGTATATACATATATTCTTGATCAGCATGTCCGTCTGTCTGTATGAACGCAACGATCTCAGAGACTATACAACCATAAGTTTTCGCATGTATGTAATGTACGTACCTAAATCAAGTTTGTCACACATTTGGGAAATTCTTCCTCCTCCTTCTTTCAATCGCGGAAAACTGTCAGAGCCTCAATTTTTGAGTTTGAATTCTGAAAACCACTATCAGATCCGAGCAAAAACATTACTTGGTACAGGATATTTTGCAGTCAGGGTACTCGGTTGCAGCAGTCTTACTTGTTTAGTATGCATGTTGCATGTTTCCTCTAATCTAGCATGGATCGTATAGTTTTTGAACTCGGAATGTTTACCGGACGTCCAGTTAAAGCCACATACAGGTCCCTGATACTTTTCATTTCAATATGGCAAAGCGCGGCTGCATCCGACTAAAATGTAATCGGAGTGAAAAAAAATCAAGCACGAAATGAAAATTAAGACCTAGGTAAGGTAAAAGGTACTCGACTTTGAAAATACCGAGTTAAGGTAAAAGGTACACAAAATATGTATCTAGGTATTTGTACCTAGGTACTTACAAACACTGACGATACTTAAGTTATGAGCAAAAAAAAGGCCAGTTAAGTATTTCTCTGCCTTGCACTATCCAACTTAATTTAGATTGTGTAGATATTCTCTTAACTTATCTGTTTATGTTAGTTTGATTGCAGGTGTAATGTGTCTGATTATGAGCGAGTTGTTTTGTGATGATATAAAATATGTTTGGTGTCAAGTTTATTGAATGGGAGGTAGTTGCTAAGTTAGTATATTTGTCTGTTGGGAAGTTCCCTAGGGAAATGTTTTTTGAGGCGTCATCTTACTCTACTTCCTGCTTTCTTTCGTCTGCGCAGGAGTCTTCTGGGTGACTTCTGAGTCTCTCTCCACGTAATCACCTGCCTGTTTATTGATTACGTCACCAATCTTGGGCACACTGAGGTCACTCTCATCCCATCCCACTTTCTTTACTCTGCCATATAGTGACCTTACAAACGCGTTGATATGGGTTCCGAATGTAAGGCGCTTGTCCAGATATATTCCCAAGTATTTTTGTCCTGGTAACACTCATCATGACGAAGTGTATAAGTTACACTGACACATTTAGCTAGGTTAAGCTCAATGTTCCATCGTTTCGCCCATTTGCTGAATCGATACAAATACTGTTGAACGACATCAGTGGCATCATAGATACACGAGTCTCTCGCCATAATAGCTGTATCGTCAGCAAATGTTGCAATGAGTAAGTCTTGTGGGTCTTCAATGGGTATTGTTCTTCCGGTAGGCATATCACAAGTGTAGAGAGAGAAGAGGTTTGGTCCAAGGACACTTCCTTGAGGCACACCAGCACGTATTACCCTCACGCTGGAAACAGCCCCTTCTAATACTCTCGAGAAGGTCCTGTCCGATAGAAAACTTCTCACAAGGGTGTATAGTTGAAGCGGTAAGATGTTTTTTACCTTACATAGTGGTCCAGTATGCCACACTCTATCAAAAGCCTGGATATAAGGTATTATGTCCAGGTAGACCGCAACCACGTACTCCTTAGCCTGGAATCCGTCGAGAATGAAGCTTATGACCCTATTCAGCTGCTCAGGGGTTCCGTGTGACTTTCTAAACCCGAACTGAAAAGGAGGTATTCTGCCACTCACCCCATCGATTGCCATAATTCGGACTAGAATAGACTTCTCGAAAATTTTTGTTATTGTGGATAGGAGGCTGATCGAACGGTATGAAATCAGGTTTCGTAATTTGCTTAAAAGATATTTCTCTGCCTTGATAATAGACATTAATGATACAAATTTGTGTTTTCACGCGTAGTACTAACAATTTTGTGGCGTGTACTTTCGCCACGGGCCGCAAAAGGGCACAATGACCTGTTTCCAAACAATGAACCACCCTCTATTGGTGTCTCCTGAATACCGATTTCATGTATTATAATATTATAGTCGAGAGCAAATGTGAGCGGCGGCCTGATCTGCTACAGAGTATATTAAAGTGGGGATGGTGTTTTTTTATACCTGCTTGGGGATCTATTATTCCCTTGAGCACACCCATTGTTCCTAGAACGTCAATTATCTTATTATTAGTACATGAGACGGTCGACGGCAGCGGGCCGCTCTCCGAGTGTGTCACAAACGGGGGTGGATAGGCACAAACTCTTTGTGAGAGCCATAAAAATGTGCGATCGGCGACGTTCGCAATGACCAGCTTCCAATCCATGAGCTGCCTGAAGCTGCATATATACAGATTGATGCAAAACATTCGACCTTTATTTTCGTCAGTAATGGTGTCACATGAGAGGGAATATCCCATTATATGAGGGCTATAAAAAAGTTGCGGTCCGCTGTTTTCGCAACGACCTGCTAACCATCAATGGGCTGCGATTGGAATAGGTAAGAGTTAATCCTTTTTTTTAAAATGCATTTCTTACAGGTACTTATGTGTATTTCGGGAGAAGTATTTTCCGTTGACTTTGTGTACTTTTCTGTAGCATATGCATTGGTTAGCGCTGAGCGCCGCATAATGCTCCTCCAGTTAAGCATGTCTTTGCGAAAACAGCTGATGGCGAATTTTTTATGGCCCTCCTAGATAATAGCTACCATCCTACCAGATTCAAAATATTTTTTTTTTTTTTTTTTTTTTAAATGCATTTATTATTAACATTAGTTTTTTGGTACCTTTTTCTGGCTCCTTAACCTAATTTAGCGCTTATACATTTTGGTCCTGCTTTAGTTATCTTCTATATTGATATTCGTGTTATTGTATATTACGGTTTGTGAGTTGAGCTTTCTTACAAAATATTTGTACTGTTTTGTTTTGTTAGTGAGATTCGTTGTTTTAGCTTAAGATTGCGTGTTTTTTAAATTTAAATTTCCCTTTTAGAAAGATCCTTAGGGTGGAATCTTTTCAGTCTTCTTTTCTTTTTCCGGCCTTGTTTCCTTCGTGGTCGCAGTAGTTTCCTAGCGAGGTGGTTTGGGTGAGCAGTCAGTCTTTCTGTGTAGTCTCTGGCCTGCTTGTTAATAACATCGCCCACCTTAGCGACTTTAAGGTTTTCCTCAATTATTCTCGTCCTCATGTACCATTGAGCCCCGGTTATGCGTCTTAGGATTTTGGCCTGCAGGATCCTTATGCGATCTAGGGTATTCAAAATATTCAAAAATTTTCTGGGGCACTTTTCCCAGGCTTCATCGGCTATGCCCTTTGGTGTTCTAGAGTATCCCTGCTTCGGATCGCTTTCATTGAGATTTATCATTTTTAGGGATTTCTCCTTTTTTTTTGTGTTCGTTTTTTTATTTGGTGGTAAAGTAACAAATCAATACTTGGTATAGTTTGGCACACCGAATGCTTTGAGCTAGAACTTTTGATTTCAGCAAATAGAATCAGCAGTTGCCCACAAGTGAGAGATGTGGCTGACTTGATGATGAGGATGATGATGATGGTGAAAATTCATTAAGACCCTTAAAATAGTTTTGCAATTTTAAAGGCAACTCATGTGCAATTTGGTTGATTTCAATCTTGTTTTGCCTAAGTCGACAATTCTGGATAATTCATAGTTTGGCTTTCTTTTTTTTCTTCTCTCTTTTCTCTATTTGCAGGCAGGCGAACGACACAAAACCGTAAACCATAAACCGTAAACCGTAGCCAAAAATTGAACAGCAGCAAAGTGTGAGGCGTATGATTTATTAATTTTCACACGTCAATGACTTTTCATTTCTGCCTTCGAGCCCGCGACCAAGGGAAGCTGCCAGCCACCTGGTGTGTGTGTGTGTGTGTGTGTGTGTTGCTGCTTGTCTGTTGCGTATGGATCTGGCGAACTGAAACTGACAAGTTGATTTAAGGCGGCATAAACACCCGGTAAGTCAAAAGCTATAAAAACTCCAAATGGCTTTCAGGCCAACAAAATAAAAATAAAAAAAAAAAGCAAACCAGAAAACCCTAAGAAGTTTTCATATAAATTATCAGCTTACGCGGATTATAATTGGCTAGCTTGGAACTATACAAATTATATTTCTATTAATGGATTGTGAAAAGTAAAAGTTGGAAAAACAATCTTCTTTATATATAAAAGAGTTTATATGGGAAGTTAACGAGGCCATTGGCAACTTGAAAACTAACAAAGCGCCGGGGGAAGATAGAATATCTGCTGAATGAAAACTTCATAGAACTGCTAACACAAGGCTACAATCACATGTACAATCCAGGGACCATCCCAGACTCGTTTAAGCGTAGCATTATCTTCCCAATCTTTAAAAAGAGAGACCCGTCTAACGCCAGAAACTACAGGAGAATATCTTGCCTTAATGTCATAATGATTCCCGAGTGACTGAATGGGTTAACAAGATGCATACACTAAGTGAATTTCAGAATGGATTTCGAAAGGACTATTCTATTGTCGATAGCATCTTTGTCCTAACGTCAATTGCTCAGTCCTACACTCAGAGAAAAAATAGAGAATTTCACTCTTGAATCAAGAGCATTCGTTTTCACAAGTACGGTAGGAGTGAACATTTTTGATCGAAGAGCGAAATTCTTGATCCAAGAGTGAATTTTTGATCCCGACATTCCTAAGTTTCAGCTCTTGATCCAAGTATGAATAATTATTGATTCAAGAGTTTCAGTACTTTATCCAAGTACGAATAATTCTTAAAATAAAAAACTTAAAAAGAGTATTTGGGGTGGGGGTGTGAGAGACAAGACCGACCCGACCCGACCGACGACCGAAGACGTGGTCCGTTTTTACTTACTTTTCTGGGACTTGAACTCGGTACCTCGAAAGACTGAAACACACACAGGCGGCGGGCAGCTTAGCCCACTCGGCTATCATCCATTAGGTAAACAAGACGACGAAAACACTCTTATAAGCTTTCGTGCGACTTTTGTACGTAAAGGACAACGACCAACTGCGCTCTCTCTCTCTCTGCGAGAGCGAGTCCAACGCTATTCTCTCAACGACCAACTGCGCATGCTATTCTCTCAAAGTTAAGTTGCCCTCACTCCCCTTGCCTATAAAAAACCAAATTGAGAACGTTTAGAACGAATTTATCTCGATTCCAAGAGCGAAATTCATGAGCGTTCGTACTCAAATTATTCGTTCTAGTTTTTTCTTAGTGTATCTACAGTCCAAACAAAAAGTTATATATATAATTTTTATTGACTTTGACAGTGAACAGAAGAAGTCTGTTCTACAAACTGAGAAACATCGGTGCTCTAGGCAATAGTTTAGCTGTACAACAATAACACAGCATCGCTTTGGGACGGTTCCAGACTTTTTGACTGGTTTAACACTAACTGTGGAGGCAAGCAGGGGTGCATTTTAAGTCCACTTTTATTCTCGCTATATGTCGACACCATCACACATGTCTTACCCAGCGGGGTTACCTTTGCTGGACAACTATTCAAAGTGTTGATGTATGCTGACGACATGTGTCTCTTTGCCGATTCTCCGCAAATGCTTTAGGAAATGATTAATAAGCTACACGAATATTGTAGAGCAGCATCTCTAGAAAGGCGCAAAACTATTGGATTCCCAGCCACCGGGGCATTGATGGAAACGAAATGGCTGACAGTCTAGCAAAAGCCGGAACCGCACTAAGCCAAAAAGTAACACTAAACATATCTATCTCCGTACAGATGCTATACAGCAAGATGGAGGAGATTGAAGAACACAACCGGCTGCAGAATCTCTAAAATCATGTGCAAGACAAGAGACAAAAAACTCACGCACTATATGCTACAGCTCCAAAGAAGAGACTGCAGACTACTTATAGGCATACTAACTGGTCACTGCCTAGCAGCTGCTCACGCGAAATAGGCTAGGCATCACAACAGCGGACACCTGCAGGAAATGTGAGAAACCTGGAGTCGTAGAAACTCTGGAACACCTCATCTGCAGCTGCCCAGAGATCGCTACGACAAGATTAAGACATCTGCACTCACCTCTCTTGAAGAGGCGGCCAGGAAGTATCCCAAGCAACTATTGTCATTTGCAAAAACGTCAAAGATCCTCCAGGATTTCTAATGGTACCCAAAAAACCCAACCGGACTCACTAAGGACCGTAAGGACCGTATGTGTGGCCTCTTACAAAGTGCCTGCCGGAACTACCTAACCTAACCTAACCTAATATGTGTGCCAAGCAAGTTGTGGCTCACTTTGTCAGAATCTGCCCCATCCTAAAGAAGATACGTATGTTGCACTTTTAGCGTCTATCTCTATCGGAAAACGAAGCAGCTTCATCATGCTAAGTTCAACGGACGGTTTTTAAGTGTGCAATAGATGGCCCCACTACTGTGACCATGTGGCGATATAAGACACTTTAGTAGTTGGAGATATAGGACATCGGGCAGAAGTGAAGCTCATAAAGCGATACATTGTACTCGAAATATTGGTAGTTGCGTATCTTTAAATTTCACTTTTTCTAACGTAAGGATAAATTGGGAAAATTCCCGGAAAATGTTGCACCGATTGACTTAACACTCGGTTTGTAAGCATATTAGGCGAAATAATTTGTGAAATCCGCCCACCAGGGTGGGAAAGTAGGTTTGCAATGGTGGTGGGTGTTGGACTGTGTCTATTTCAGCACCAATCTAAGAGTCTCAAAAGTGACATTTAATAAAGGAAACATCAAAATGGCAAAAAACAAAAAAAGTAAGTAGAGCAAAAGACACGAACACGCGGTAAGCCCAAACGAATTGACATGACTGATTCCTTGTTCGTGATTCCAGATGTCTCTTGGCTCAAATATTCCTTGGGTACTTCTCTCTATTAATCACTAATCAAAATTCTCCACGAAGGACACACACACAGAGAGTGGGTGCAATGGCCAACTGTAAATCGATGGCTACGCGCCAATCTGTTGTAGCTTTTGGCCAGATTTGCTTTTGATTTCGTTGAAGGTTCAAGCGAAATCATTAATGCAGAAGCTGGAGGAGTCCGACTGCTCACCAAATGCCCATTGAGCTCATAAGCTGCAACACATCCCACGAAATGACGGATTACAAGCTCCATGCTTTTGCCCTGTCCCTGGCTTATGGGGTCATCCGCCTCGCTTTGCCCCTTTACTCAGCAGCGGCAATCGAAGCAACTCTCACGTGCCAACGGCGGCGCCTGACTGTGGAAATTAATGAACGAATTTGGTTTAATCTTTCATTTAAATGAAATTAATCGCCGCAACTTTTTTGATAAATTGCGTTTTAGAAACTTGCGCGGAAATTAACTTTATTTTGATTTTTATTTATCCCGCCCCTCCTCCCCCCCCTTCAACACAGCGCACTCGACGGTGTGAACTGTCGATGAAAATGAGGCAATGACTGCAAATTAAAGCTGCTGTGGCACGCGCGAATAGTTCGAAATGCAGAACGGCGCCAACAAATAGTTTTTGGGTTTTTTCTTTTGAGTGCGTTATTTTAGTGGGATTAGGAGGCAGCCGCCGGACGCAACAGCCGCGCAATACAGTTTCCTTAAGTTATACTTGCACGCTGTGTCGTATACTTTGCACAGTGGAGCTGAAACTGTCGAAAAAAGTGAGATTTGTTTGGAATTGCAAAGAACAATAAAGGGATCAATGGGATTAGAATAACAGAAAAATTCAAAACAATAATGATAAAAGGTAAATTTCAAGCAAAAAAATTTTAATTTGTCTACAAAATGATTTATCTTCAATAAGAACAAACAAACTGACCCAGAAATTGCAACAAACAGCGATCCTCTGTATAGGGAAAATCCAGTAAAAGCGGTCGATAATTTTATTCATTTTTATACCCTTGCAAAGGGTATTATAGTTTTGCCCAGAAGTTTGCAACGCATAGAAATATTCATTTCCGACCCCATAAACTATATATATTCTTGATCAGGGCGACGAGCTGAGTCGATTGAGCTTTGTCCGTCCGTCTGTCTCTCTGTTTCTACGCAAACTAGTCTCTCAGTTTTAAAGCTATCGAGTTGAAATTTTGCACAGAGTCTTATTTTTACTGTACTCTGCTAATATATCGGAACCGACCGGATCGGATGACTATATCTTATAGCTGTCATAGGAACCATCGGTCGGAAAATGGAACTTAGTGAGAAAAACTTTTTTGTTTTCAATACTAGCGTCCTTAAACTCGTCCATTATTAATATTATATGATTTCAAACAGATTTGCAAACTTTGGTCAAAATCGGAAGACTATATCTTATAGCTGTCATAGGAACCATCGGTCGGAAAATGGAACTTGGTGAGACAAACTTTTTTGTTTTCAATATTAGCGTCTTTAAACTCGTCCATTATTAATACCATATGCTTTCGAACAGACTTGCAAATTTTGGTCAAAATCGGATGACTATATCTTGTAGCTGCCATAGGGTCAATCGGTCGGAAAATGGAACTTAGTGAGAAAAACTTTTTTGTTTTCAATATTAGCGTCCTTAAACTCGTCCATAATTAATATTATATGATTTCAAACAGATTTGCAAACTTTGGTCAAAATCGGATGACTATATCTTGTAGCTGCCATAGGATCAATCGGTCGGAAAATGGAACTTAGTGAGAAAAACTTTTTTGTTTTCAATATTAGCGTTTTTAAACTCGTCCATTATTAATACCATATGCTTTTAAACAGATTTGCAAATTTTGGTCAAAATCGGATGACTATATCTTATAGCTGTCATAGGAACCATCGGTCGGAAAATGAGTCTTAGTGAGAAAAACTTTTTTGTTTTCAATATTAGCGTCCTTAAACTCGTCCATTATTAATACCATATGCTTTCAAACAGATTTGCAAACTTTGGTCAAAATCGGATGACTATATCTTATAGCTGTCATAGGAACCATCGGTCGGAAAATGGGTCTTAGTGAGAAAAACTTTTTTGTTTTCAATATTAGCGTCCTTAAACTCGTCCATTATTAATACCATATGCTTTCAAACAGATTTGCAAATTTTGGTCAAAATCGGATGACTATATCTTGTAGCTGCCATAGGATCAATCGGTCGGAAAATGGAACTTAGTGAGAAAAACTTTTTTGTATATAATATTAGCGTCTTTAAACTCGTCCATTATTAATACCATATGCTTTCAAACAGATTTGCAAATTTTGGTCAAAATCGGATGACTATATCTTATAGCTGTCATAGGAACCATCGGTCGGAAAATGAGTCTTTGTGAGAAAAACTTTTTTGTTTTCAATATTAGCGTCTTTAAACTCGTCCATTATTAATACCATATGCTTTCAAACAGATTTGCAAATTTTGGTCAAAATCGGATGACTATATCTTGTAGCTGCCATAGGATCAATCGGTCGGAAAATGGAACTTAGTGAGAAAAACTTTTTTGTATATAATATTAGCGTCTTTAAACTCGTCCATTATTAATACCATATGCTTTCAAACAGATTTGCAAATTTTGGTCAAAATCGGATGACTATATCTTATAGCTGCCATAGGAACCATCGGTCGGAAAATGGAACTTGGTGAGAAAAACTTTTTTGTTTTCAATATTAGCGTCTTTAAACTCGTCCATTATTAATACCATATGCTTTCAAACAGATTTGCAAATTTTGGTCAAAATCGGATGACTATATCTTATAGCTGCCATAGGATCAATCGGTCGGAAAATGGGTCTTAGTGGAAAAACTTTTTTTTTTGTTAATTAAATCGTTCTTAAGGTTGGCGATTATTAATATTAAACGCTTTCAAACGAGTTTAAAAACGTTGATCGACATCGGGTGGCTATATCTTATGGTTGCCATAAGACCAATCGGTCGAAAATGGGTCTTAGTGAGAATTTTTGTTTGTTTTCAATGTTATCGTCCCTAAACTCGCTGATTACTAATTTTATATGATTTCGAATAGAGTCTCATAATTTGGTCGAAATCGGATCGGTCGAAAAATGAGTCTTAGTAAGAAAAACTTTTTTGTTTTCAATTTTATCGTTCTTACACTCGGCGATTGTTAATTTGATATGTTTTCTAAAAGATTCGCGAAATTTGTTCAAAATCAGATGTTTATTTGGTCGGAAAATGGGTTTTTTGATTTTTATCTAAGTGTTCCTAAACTCTGACATTTCAAAAACAGCATTTGCAAGGGTATAAAATTTTCGGCACAGACGAAGTTAGCTTGACAGCTTTAGACTAATTCTCGCTGACAGATGGTATATTTTGACCACCGGAATCCTGCTTGATTCTCCTGCTTCCCCTCTTGCCTCTTGTTGCAAGTGTATTCATCTGAAGTTTGCCTGTTTATAAAATGTTTGAAAATATAATTTGAATGTCTCCTTTGCCTGCCTTTTCAGCGTCACCTTAACCCAGTGTACTCAATGGGCAACTGCATGCAAATGGGAGAAAAAGTAACACAAATGTCGCCACAGCGAATCCGAATACCCAGCAGAGATTATTTCTCCATTTTTTTCTTTTGTGGAACACCCAAAACGCGTTCTCGTCCTGCCTCTAAATGTGACTGCAAAGGCAAAATGAAATGGGGGGGTCGTGGCAAGCGGAAGAGGAAGTGGGACGGTTTGGTGGTGGGGCGGCGGGAACTACTTTGGCAGCAGCGCGTCGACCTCGGCCTTTGGTTGCCAGCTGTGTTCCAGCTCCACGCTAGGGCGTGATGAGTTTTTATATGGCACAAGTGAGCTAGCTTTAAGAACCGCACGGGCAAAAAAAGCTGGCAATTGTTTGTTTGTTTTTAGCGCTCAACCAAAACGCTAACCCAACCAACACACACAGAGGGGGGTCAGAGAGGTCAAAGGAAATTTAATAAAATTTAAAACAAAATGATCGCTCTTTCGATCACTTCCAGACTCTGCTCCAGACATATTTAAACCATGAATTTCCTTACAAACGACCTTAAACGCGCTTGTGCGTCAGGGATTCGCCATTCCAATCAACAAGCCACAAGGTCAATTATTAAGCGTTGCTGGGCTTAGCCAAGAAAATCCATGCTTCTTCCCACGTACAGCTGCTGTACATGACCAGCTTAAGAGTGGGAACTCTCACAAAAAAAATTTACATTTTCCATCAACTGTCTTGACGGCATATCGAAAGATGGAAATATGGAAAGGGCATAGAGTCAACAAGGGAAAGATATTTTCGTACACTAATTTTAATACTTTTTTAAGGGGCACAGCCGAGTTTCTCTTAATCTGTAGCACAAAACAAAGAGAGCTACAATTGAACTCCCAGCCGGAAAGGCAAAGCTTGGAAACCTTTTTTTTTTTATACTTTTTTAAAGTAATCATCAAAATGACACTATTTAGTTAACAATTTGAAACTATTGAGCAGAGCCCTGCTTGAGTTGAGTCATAGTTTTGCTTTGCTTCAATTTCAGCTCATATTAATAAGGATTGCAAACAGATCAGGCTTCAAATAGAAGCAGCTACAAATAGATCAAGCTCATTTGGTTCCTTAGATCAAGACAAGTTTCGAACCTCTCGCTTTGGGCGTCATCTTGCAAAGCGCAGCAAAAGCCACAGCGGCATTGTGGCCTGGTATATGCCCTGTCTAAAGAGTTGCATTTGTTATTTACATATGTTTATTAGTCCGTGCTGGTTACTCCTTCTTGCTCGGACTCGTGCGAACGTAGAGGTCTGCCGACTAACAGATGAGCCGGCGTTAGCGCTTCGCCATCGTTGGGATCGTTGCTGAGCGCCGTTATGGGTTGAGAATTGAGTAGCTCTTCTACATATGTCCACCAGATGTGTGTTGAGGTCCTCCTGCGTAAGGTTAGCATTGCCTATGCCTCTGAGTAGCCGCTGCTTGGCGGACTTGACCGCCGCCTTCCATAATCCTCCGAAATGAGAGGCTCTCGGTGGGATGAACACCCACTCTGTTCCTTTCTCTGCGGCGTATTCCACTAGTCCTTGCTGTTGTGCTGCAAAATCTGCTTGCAGTTCCTTCAACACGTTGCTCGCTCCTGTGAAGTTCCTCGTTCGCCTCGTCTGCCGGTGAACCATTTAAAACAATTCAAGAAACAATCAGTAGACAAATTTCCGATGGGTTCAATGTGAACAGCCTTTGGAGTGAAGCACACAAAAATAGTTACGAAAGCTTTAATAGGCGGTCTGCCGCGAACTTTCGAACTGACGTAAACTGGGCCGAAAAGGTCCACTCCACACACAGAAAATGCACTTCCTGGTCGCACTAGATTCTGGTAATTCTGTTAAATTGCCCATTATTTGGCCTAACAGCTTCGGCTTATAGCAAAAGCAGTTCTTCAATTCTTTAACATGCCTCCCGAGCATCGATCAGCCAAATATCCTCGCGCAACAGAGACTTAAGAACCTTTGCACCAGCATGATGGTTCTTTAGGTGCAAGTTGCGAATAAGAAGTTGCGATAGATGTGTATTTCGAGGCAGTAGCATTGGAAACTGCCTGCCACCCACTCTCAAGATTTTTAGTTTCACATTTCCGTGTTGAAACTCGTGCAGAAATGGATTCAATCACTGCAAATTTGGGCAGAGAACTTTTGATTTTGCCAAATCGGCGATTTCAAGATGCAATTCAACGGATTGCACAGCTTCAGCTAATTTAAGAAAGGCAAGCCTTAACTCAGATGCTGAGAGTAGCTTGGAATCGTTGCTCTTTGTTCTGTAAACGAAACGATTTACATATGCCATAGTCCGTACGAGCTTCGTAAGCACCGCGAATTTGTTAATCTACTGGATTACTGGGTGTGGCTCTGGAACTGCGACTGTATCTGTCTTCCGATCCCATAAGAGTCGCTGGAACCTCAACTTTTTGACGTTAAGGCCAATCGTCTTTAGATTTCGACAAAAACTCTGGCCCATTGAACCAAAACGAGCTCACTAACTCATCTATGTCAGTGCCTCGTGAAAGACGGTCAGAAGGATTGTGCTCTGAAGGCACATGCCGCCAAGAGACATTGGTGGACAATTCCTGCACCTCTGCTACTCTGTTTGCAACGAAAACCTCTAGAGTGGATGGGTCTCGTTTCCAGTTTTCCATAGCATTTACTTTGCGCTAAAATCAAACGTCAAGCATCGCCACGGTCTCATTCGACATGCAAGAGCAAATTTCAAAGACAAAAGCGTAGCCAAATAAATCTGTCGCAAAGACAAAATTGTAAAATTTTTACGTACGTAACTTTGCTTCGCTCTAAAAATATATGAAAGCTAACTAAGTTTTGAATGATTTTCATAGAACAATTCCATTTTCGCTTTGAACAATGTTAGTTGAGTGATTTCCCAAGTTCACCAATAGATTTCGCCACTTTCGTGTGGCCAGTTCTTGAAAGGGCAAATATTTGAGATATTCAGTCATGTTTTTAATTCCACTTCCACATAAATTTTGTGATTTAAAACTGGTTTTAATACTAGATTTTGACTTTAAATCACAAAACTTTTGTGTACGTTAAATTGAGAATCCAAATTTTAACTAAATTGTCAAATTGGTATTTTGCCTCTAGTTGAGGACTTTGAGGTGCCTCTAGTTAAATACTTTGTGTTTCCTCTAGTTGAGTACTTTGATTTGCCTCGATAAGGACTTTTAATTAGAAAGTTATGTAGAGAAATTGACAATTTGGAGCTAAAACGCACTTTTACGGCGGGCGAATGTGTGTTCGCTGTCGTAGGTTCTATTCTAGTTTTACTGCGTGGGGTTGCAGTTTCACATAAGAACATGACTTTTCGAATTTTCAAACTAAAATTCGTTGACATTGAAACTTTTGCGTATCAAATTAATACCCAAAATATCAATTTGATACACTTCAGCTACAAAAGATACTAGTTTCATTTTCAATGTGAAACATCGTGTATCAAACTGATATTGTTACAACATTTGTTTGGTTGAGTTGTTGAATTTTAGCCCAATGTCAAAGTATTCACTTTGAATGTGGTTCTAGAACTTGGCTCACATCGCTGATAGTGCTGCGGTCTAGTCTAGTTCGTGTGCACACTTGGTATGTTTGTAAATTGTTCCTTCACCTGGTTTTCATGGCCTAAATCTGTTGCCGCTGTCTCGCTCACCTCAATTCGCGTCAGCTTGTCAGTCAAACGATTGTGGTTCGCTTTGGCTTTCGAGCAGCATAATAAACTCTGCACACATACATACATACATACATACATACATACATATATGCATATATGTAAATGTCGAATGCGGTGCATTATCTTCATCAGTCTTTTTGTTTCGAGGACGAGGACACGCTCCACAATCTGAAGGCAAGCGAAACACACACCAACAATTTCACTTTTGGTACATTTTCTCTTTGGCCAACGCGTCGGTTAAGCAGTGCGCAGCTGGCGCTCTCTCGCTGCTCTCTCTTTGATAAAATCAAGCGGAAAATCGTTGGGGCGTGGGGAGTCCCTTTGACTTCATCTGAACACAATCATACAAATTTGCAGCCCTTTTCATGTTGCCAACAGCATTATATCATACGCCCGCCCGGTCCCGGTCCTTTGCTCCCACTCACCGCTTGCCACTTGCTACTCCCAATTAAAGACTCGCTTTCCTTGAAATTATGCTGCGGCAAGGAGAACTTGACTTCAACACAGACATATAGCAAGTCTGCATGTGTAATGAAGTTATTTCGGCACTTTAATCTCGTAAATATCACAAGAATCTTATAGTATGTTTGTATTGTAAATAACTCGATTACCACCCCGCCCAACCCTCCGCCAACGTCACCGTCACCGTCACCCTTATTAACAGAAAGTGTACCCAGGGCTGGCTGGTTGGGGAAAACAAATTGCGGCAGATTCCACAGACATATTTACTTTACATCGGCCATAAAAAAGCTCAACGTTATTAACCCTAACAAAACAAGCAACAACACGTTTTTGGTTTTTTTCTTTTTTGCATGCAAATGTTAATTCCCGGATTACTTATTCCAGCTGGGGCGCTAATGTAAACGAAAGTTTAGGACATACTCAACAAAGGGAAAGGGAATACGGAATGTTTTAGGTATAATATGCGAAAGGATCGAAGTGATATGTTTATGTTAGATTTGAAAGGTTATGATTAATTTTGACATTTTAGCTCACACGTAAAAGAGAGAGCGACCTAATCATCGTTAAGAGTGCAGCCACTCATTTTCACTTTGTTCGCTCTCTCACTCTGTCACTCGGTTGTTAAGTACGATCCGTACCTTAGGGCCCGAGCACACATGTAGCTGAAAGATGAACTGACTGCAGAACTGAAAGCTTTGCTGACTACAGAATTTGATTCAGCACACCCTGGCTTGGTCAAAGGAGTTGCCACTTAGCAATCTGTTTAAGATTTTAATACTTTTCGGTTTCAGCTTGGATTTATGGAACCAAGGCTTAACTTTGGTGGTTAGGAAGAGCTCTGCATATCCTCTAGGTCTTTTTGCCACGAAATTAGCATAATCCTTTTCCCAGTCTTCCTTTATTCGTCTGAAAATATCGCATGTTGCGTCTTTGATGCTCCATTTGACCACCGTAAACGTCCCATTTGATGGTGCATTCTTTGCTGCGAGGTCGACGGCTGTATGTTGCGGTATGTTGCTGAGCTTGTATGTTAATTTTCCTTTTTATGCTTTGAGCGATAGCGTTGTTTTTCGTAACGGGTTTCCCAGTATCAGTGCTTCATTTCTACTATCCGTGAGTATAGCTATACGAGGCATACCAATCGAGAAGGCATGTGCAAGTGCTTTGTCTATTGCAAGGAGTTTAGCAGTAAGTGACGAAAGTATCTTGTTGGTGTAAAAACTGTACGTAACTCCTGACCCTTCTTGAAGAAAAGCCGCACTAGAGTGGTCGCTGGTTACAGAACTATCAGTGAAATAGATTTGAATGTCTGTATTAGACAGTGGGTTTATTTTTTCCCTGAATAGCGTGTTTGTTTCTAGCTGCTCCTTTGAAGCAGTCAAGGTCTGATTGGATTCGTAGATACTATTTCTATGTGTTCTAGGATGTACGGCTGAGTTCAAATGCACGCATGAAATGTGTTTGTTTTTCGAAGTCTTAAATCGGCCGAGTTCTGCCGTCAGTTCATCTTTCAGCTGCATGTGTGCGCGGTCCCTTAGACAATTCATTTATCGGCTTAATTCAGGCTGACTCTTAAAACTGAGTGAGCAACTGAACAAAGTTACTCACCTTGTTCACTCACTAAAAAGTAGACAACGGACTTTGCTTCCTAAAATAGGCAGTTTCAACTTTGATTGTCAATATATTCCAAAATATCCCAGTCTTTTATTTGAATGAGAATTTAATTTCAAATGAGACGTTTAACTTGTCAATTTGTTTAATTTTGTTGTGGCCGAAATGATCGTATGCGCATTAATTGTCTGCAGACTAGTTGCTGTGATGTGGATAGCTTCTCTTATGTAGTTTTTTTTTCATTAAATTCTATTAGTTCTATTAGTTTTCTATATTTATTTGTTATTTGTAAATTATGTTTATTATTCAATATATTGATAAATAAAATGAGTGAATAAAACAAATATAAAATGTTGTGTGTTTGGGAATCGGGGGAAAAGTCCTTGGTTTATTATTTTATGAAATTGATGAATCGAATTTTAATCAATCTAGTTTGAATTCATCGGTGATTTTTGCAACAATTTCATCGAAAATCTAATATGAATTTATTGGTGAAATCATTGATGAATTCTGATACAAATTCATCGATGATTCAGTGTTAACTTCTTTGCAAAAGACATGCAGGAATCATGGGTGAACCATAAGTGAATTAATTGGTGAATTCATTAATGAATTTTGCAAAGAAATCATGATGAAATCATCGATGAATCTATACGTGATTCATCACTGATTCACCCATGAACAGTTATGCGTGACCGCCTAGGACATGCCCATGTTAAATTCACCACTTTTTTGTATGGGAGCTCACCGATGCTTCATCGATACCCTAGGCCAATTCATCGGTGAATCATTGGTGATTCATAGGTGACGCGAACTGAAGGGTACATATGTACACGCATTGCGTGCGTGTGACGCATACACCCATACACACAATAGCGTTTGGCGCCAAAATTTGTGTGGTGTATTCGAGACTGTGTCCACCTGTACATTGCATACATACATAATATCTACATATGTACTAAGAAGATTGCACATAAATATTGATATATGTATTTGCTCAAATATACTAATTAAATCAAAATCATATTTTTACGAATTTATTTCAGTTTGATGTCAATTAAAGTTGAATGCGTAAGTGGATCGCGCCATAATTTGAATTAACTGTCAGATTCATAAAGAAGACGAGATTCGAATTTACACGCTGGCTATGAAAGAGGTCCACGTCCAGCACACAAATCTTAATTTGACTGCTATCATTCAAGAAGTTCTCCAATCCTACGACATTTCCCTAGGACAAATTAATACTATCACCGTCGATAATGGAGCAAATATGGTTCGAGCAGGAGAACTTTTAAATGACACCTGCATAGCGAAAAAGGAATGCAACTTTGGAGAATGCAATGTTAATGAAGGCTGCTTTTTTTGTACAAGCGAACCGAGGATCGAACCAAAACCTTGGGTTCAGATGGTCCAGGAACCGGTCCGCGAAGCGAACCGTAGACTTAACACCGGGTTCGAACCCCGTTCGATTTGCTGAAGGAATGATAAAGATCGGATGAACGATACTCAAGTTATGAACAAAAAACGGCCAGTAAACACCGCCCACCCCCCCACCCATCACCACAGCATTCTATTGAACGGCAATCTTAGTGAGAGAGAGAGAGAGAGTGAAACTTAGAGATGAGCGCGTATAACTCGAGAGCAAATGCGAGCTGCAACGTTAAGGGTACAGAGTATGTTATAGTCGGGCTTGACCGACTTTCTTTCTTGTTTTTGTTGCTGCCATGTTGATATGTGTGTAACGGAATTTGTTTGCTCCCTACTACTCTTTGTGATTTTAATATTTGTATTTTTCTCATTTCATAATATTTTCGTTGATTTTGTGAATGAATGCGAATTTTCGCGCATTTACATATATATGATATTTGGTGCTTAGAAAATCGTACAAATGCTGAAAAGTCTAAGAGAGTATGCGATGTCCTTAAAAACGAAATTGAAATTGATGGCTGCACTTTTGAACCGAATCAATTGGAAAAACGCATTAATTACAACTGCAAGAAAATCTCAATGTTTTGGAAAGAGTCTGGACAAACAAAATTATTAGTATTGGAAATTCATTCTAATTGGCTTGCACAAAAGAAATCGATTTCAGTAAGGAATAATTTAGAAGCAACTGGCTCTAGTAAGGATCGAGGACGTCCAAAAGTGTGTTTTTGCAGACTCTTCAGGAAGAACAAAATGTCGACGAATAGCTGAAATCGCAGAGCTTGATGTGTCCGCTGTTGATGTTTTACGTGGTGCTTCTCAACAATCAAAAATAATGATTTCGCCACCAAATATTAATGAGGTTTTGTCGCTTATGGTGGAAGCAAATTTAACAAAGCATCAATATATGATAATAAGAAGCTTTGTTAACAGTAAAATTTCTGTCGAACTCTTTCCCAGCTACCATAACATTTTAAAAGAAAAAAAGAAAAGTTACCCGGACCAAATTATTGTTGGCGAATCTCACTCCGAAGTTGAGCTTCAAAGTCTATTGGACCATACCGCAACGCGTATTCTGGAGCTACAGAGCTATGTAATCATAGCCTTACACTCATAGGAAAATGGGGTTTTGATGGTAGTTCAGGTCACAGTGAGTACAAGCAGAAAGTTGAGAGCAATAATATGGAAGAGAGTAACTTATTTGTTCATCCTCCACTCGCTACTGCCGCCCATTTAGCTTTCAATTCAAAAAAGAGTCGACTCAATTGGCCATCGATGAAGAAATTTATTTCAAAAAGAAAATTGACATGTTATGCCCCACCAAATTCAATACAGCTCAAAAAATTGATGCAAATTAAACACATGTTGCAACTAATTATGGTGGATGGTAAAATTTGCAACGCCTTAACCCAAAGTTCATCAGCAAAATGCTACATATGTAGAGCGAAACCCAAAAAGATCGGTATAAGTTTGGATTGTCACCTCTGCACGCATATATTCGATTTTTTGAATATTTTCTTCACGTATCATATAGACTTGACTTAAAAGTATGGCAAATTAGGTCCTCAGAATGAAAAGATGAATTTTCAAGAAACCGAGATATTCAATCACAGTTTCGAGCCAAAATGAGCTTAATAGTCGACAAGCCAAAGATTGGAGGGAGTGGAACCTCAAATTTGGTTCAAAGCGGTAATAAAATTGTTCTATGAAAATCATTCAAAATCTTTATTTCTTTACAGTTTATGAAGTGTTTGAGTTTAGTGCTTGTGGCCGGTTGGGAGCACAAGTGTTGTTGCAAAGCACCCAGCCATAGGCACACACACAGCTCTCGGGTATGACCGGTGTCTCTACATCTCTTTCAAATGTTCTTCCTATGGATTGTGTGTGCATCAGTGTGCAATGTAAATTCTAATGGAAGTTCGCAGCAACAACTATTAGCCGTTTGTCTTCATTTTTTAGTTAGCACCAAAACTGACCGTCGACTGGCAATAAATTAAATTTTCCAAATGTTAAATCCAATTCAATCTTCCATGGCTTCCATAAGGACAAATAGTTCCTCGGTAGATACAGTTTTCTCGCCGGCACTGGAGAACGTGTGTGTGTGTGTGTGTGTGTGTGTGTTTTTGTGGTAATTAACACTATTAGGTGATATTTTGAGCTGGTTTTTTCCCCTTTTTTGGTTTTCCCATTTCACTATTCTTACACTTTTCTTTCAATTACGGTAATTAAGTGCAATTACCTAACCCCAAAAAACGTTCCGTGGCTTCGCTCGTTCTGGAAAAGTGCTGAAGGCGTGTGTGGGAGCAAAAACCCAATAACTGCACCTGGCAGGAGCTGGAGCAGCAGCAGCAACAGCAGCAGCAACAGCAATAAAAAGGCCAACAATGTTGAAACAAGAAGGAATTGGAGCAGTTGAAGCGTTTGTGCTTGTGGGAAAGTGCTCCATTGGCTCGGCTCTCCTTTCTTTCTCATTTTGTTTTTGTTAAATGTAAGCGAGCGTGACGACGCCCCAGTCTTACACACTCATGACCCATCATCATGCGCTTGCCCAGGCCCATGCCCCATGCCCGATCCCGTTTCAAGGACACAAAAGAATAAGCACCTGTATAGACAGCAGCAACGCGGCTAAATTGGCTTGCTCCGGTGTGCGTATGTGTGTGTAATCGAACGCGAGTCGAATCCAACAAAAACCAAAAACTGGCGCCACCGCAGCTATGCGCCCGGGCAGAACAATTGAGAAGATTTAAAAGCAACCAAGCGCTCCTCTACTGCTTTTGGCAGCAACAAGTTTTCTCTTCCAACACAATGGCATCCATGGGAACAATGCGCTACCGTTGGCTGCAACTGAACACCAACGCTTTGTTTTCAGCTCACGAGCCCGGGTTATTGGATGGGGGGGGGGGCAGACCACTTTGGCCACTTTGGCTGCCAAAAGAAAATGGATGCGAAATCTGAATCTGATTGTGATAGACAGACGATAGATAAGCGCTGGCTTTGGCATAGGGGCTGGGGGTTGGGGTAGGGATGTAGGGATGTGGTAGGGGATGTGGTGAAGGCAACATTTATCATTACCCGCCGTTTAATTTCGCCAAAGAATTAACTTGCACAGACCTCAGTTGACTTACACACACTCGTGCATATTAAGGGAAATGAGAAGAGTTTGTGTTTGTCGTGGTATGTGAAATTGTAAGAAAGTAATTAACTTTTGTGGTGCATTTTGGGTGCTGTTAAAAGGGGAGCAACTTTTTAAGTTGTCCTTCTAAAACTGTGGCTTACGGTTGAGAAATGATGAATTGGCTTACGTAATAAGCTCTTTTCTGTGTTTTAAAGTGTTTCCACATTTTAAGTTTATTTTTCGTTCTTGATCTTTTAGTTTACAGCAAAACCATGATTGGCATCCGAACAGATGCGTTATAATGAGGAGCCATCACTGGCCGGTTGGGAACAAGACGATGACTCAAAGGACCTGCGCAATAATGGCAATCTGTTTTTGGTCGACAGCGGAAGTTCAATTAAAATGCCGTTATCAACCAAAAAGTGATCACCATAATTGCGCACTGGAGTACTGGAGAGTCCAGATTCCAACCGGCCAGCAGCATGCCAATATCAAAGCCACTTCCTTTATACTGGAGTGTCCAGATTCAAAGCAGAAAGTACTGGAGGAGGCCAATGAGTTGGTGTAGGCACCTAATATAATGTCGCCTTGATAGATGGAACCCAGTTTAGTGAGGCCTGGATGATGACTGGAATTCATCTTAACCTTGCATTGTATCACCAACTTCTTCAGCTCTCCAGCGCACTTAGTGAATGAAGGAAAGGAAGCAGGTGAAAATGGTAAGAACTCCAAAAATTATTTTCGTTTCAGAAATGCTACTTCCCAGTTCAGTCTAAACTTCCCTTTTCATATGGTCTCGCCAATAAGTTTAACGGATCTTGAAAATTACAGCTGGACATTTTGAATTCTCTTTGGGCCATCTCCGAATTGAGTACATCAAAGCGCTTCGCGCCGCAAATGCCCAACAATGCATTGTTTTTGTGAAAAAAATATATAGATATTTGTGTTAAAAAATGTCAGTGATTCTGATGCTGAAATATCAGACTAAAGCAGGGCATCCACACACGAATTTGTTCGACGAAATGTTCGTCGTTAGTAAAGGTGTTCGTAGTCACTCTACAAATATTTTTGACAAATGATGTTCGTGCACTTGTTCCCATCTATTGACGAACATGTTCGCACGAACACACGCAAGATACAAAACGTTTCTATTCTCTGCGAACAAAAAGTCGAACACAAAAATCTGTCACGAACACCTCTACTAACGACGAATATTTCGTCGAGCACAACAAATTCGTTCACTACACGTGCCTAAATGGGCAACGAATTGTGGCTGGAATTTGTTGAATGCCCCCAAAATGATGAAATAGTTCTTTAAGCTAATTTGTATCGCCATCTAGGCCACATGATTGTATTAGTTTTCGCTGTCATATTTTCATGTTTACTCGTTGAGATTTTTAAGCAAATGATGTTCGTAAGAAATGTTCGCCTGGTTAGTGGGCAAATGAATTCTTGTTTTACAAATTTGTTCGTCGAACAAATTCGTGTGTGGATGCCCTGCTTAATACGACTTTATAATATGACTACAGTTGTAGTTTCAAACAGATGTGGAGTGGCATTCATGTATGTTTGAGATTTATAGCCTATTTCCACCAAAGAAATGAAACTTCATTTCTTGAAATGACAAAAAAAGAAGAAAATGATATCATTTCTTCCATACGATTTGACTCCTCATTTTGCCTTTCATTTCTATAAGAAATTGCTTTCCTGACGGGTATGTCTTTTTTTTTTTTTTTGCTAAATACTCCAAAAAGACCACTTGAGCTTGAAAGTTCCGCCTGTTATTTACAACAAACAAAATAGCTGTTTTTGTCAACGTGTCAAAAAAAATGACGATTTGTCAATGGAACGGTAAAGGTTTTAAGAAATGAAAATGATACGAAATGATGCCAGTGGAAATGGGCTATAACATAGTATTTGTAGCGTGTTGCCAGTGTTTGGAAGTACCTAGGTACAAATACCTAGATACATATTTTGTGTACTGACTTTTACATAACGCAAGCACTGACGGGACATGGATGTTTTTTAATCCTACTTGTTTAGGTTTAATCATGAGACGGATCCTTTTTGCACACACTGTGCAGGGATCCTTGAAGACGCTGAGCATGTCCTTTTTGTCTGTCCTAGATTCGCTGCTGAACGGGAAGAGCTAAGTCTAGAGATTGGGAGACCATTCATAGTCAACGACTTGATGGGTATTCTACTTAGCTCGCAAAACAATTGGTCTGCTTTTAGCAATTTCGCAGCACGAATAATTAAGTCCCTGCGTCGCGCTGAAAGACAGCGCAGAATGACTTCAAGTCCTAGATAGGTATCTAGCTGAGGCTTTCATGCCAGCTCCCCCTCGTGAAGTAATACTTAGCGGTGGTACCGCAAGAGGAAAACGGAGAATAGGGGTGGTTTTAGTGGGTGAGGTAGTCCCAAGTCCCACACTATCCGGATTTCAATGCTTTTATTTTGTGTACCTTTCGAGTTCCTTTTACCTTACCTAGGTCTTAATTTTCATTTACCTTGTCAATAGGTAAGGGACTAGGTACTTTTCGTACGTAAATTTTTTCGCACCGATTATAGCCAAGATGTTGCCGCTCTGCCATGTTGAAAAGTGAAAAATTTCAGGCACTAATATCTCAATAGTTGTAGCAGCTAATAGAGGGACTATTTGATACGACGAGAAAGAACGAGTTTCTCGACCTCCAACTTTATGTTTACTTACTCTGAAGAGAATCGAACTCGGGAGCCTGGGTCTGAGCACAATTGGAACGTCCTCTCTACCGGTTGCGCTATTGAGCGCTCTTGTGGAAAGCCTTCTAAGATACTACTTGTATTGAATTGAATCTACCATCTGCCTAAGAACATCAGATCACTTGTAATTCTCAAGTTCGAATTCCCCGAATTGTTCATATAAATGGCGCAAAGAAAATTAGGTGATTGAATATGATTATAGTCTGAATCAAAGTGCATATTAATTGATTTTAATATAAAAATTGCATAGAAAAATCAAATATGATTGTTATAGTTTTTACTATGCCATTTTTCACTGAGTGTAAACAAATGCTTAGGTAATTTTGAAGAGGATGAAATGAATTTGCAAGAATAAATTAAAATTTTAGAGCGAAGCTCTTTCACGGAAGTTCGACAGGGCGGACTAAAATTATAAAAATTTTGTCTTTGCGATAGAGACAAAGTCAACCGCTTTTACCATTTGCCGTAGCAGCAGTTGGGTTGTGTGTTTGCGGGCATATGGAGTGGGAGGGTTAAAAGTGGGTTAATAGTGACTAAAAAGTGAATTGACAGTGACTTGTCAGTGACTAAACAGTGACTTGATAGTGAGTTGACAGTGACTTAACAGTGATTCAGCAGTGACACTAGCAGTGACTTAACAGTGACTTAACAGTGACACTAACAGTGACTTAACAGTGTCTTAACAGTGACTTAGCAGTGACTTAACAATGACTTAACAGTGACACTAGCAGTGACTTAACTGTGACTTAACAGTGCCTTCACAGTGACTTAACATTGACTTCACAGTGACTTAACCTTGTCTTAAGAGACACTTCACAGTGACTTAACATTGACTTCACAATGACTTGTCTTAACAGTGACAACATTTACAAACAGTGACTAAATTTACAAACAGACTTAAAGGACCTCGCTCGTAACGGGCGTCCCATGACACCCACCCTTTTTTTTGATTTATAAACCAAATTTCCAAAATTTTTGGCCCACAAAATGTTCTGAGTATTTTTACGCTAAATGAAACCAAACATTTCAAGTTTGGAAATATTTAATATTTGACTCAAGTACAAACGATGTCGATAATATTGAAAGTATGAAACTACTTGATGGAAGCACAAAGTAAGATTGAAGTTGCTCACTTTTAATATTTTGTAAAAACCCGTTTCAAACGAGATCGGTACAAGAAACTGAATCAGAAAACTAAGAAATTAACAGACTGATGATTGATTGTTCACTTTAAGGGGGAAATGGAGAATAGAAATGATGAAATTAAAAAATGGAGTTGGTCATTTTCACAAGGAGATGGCCTTATCGGGGCATGTCTCTCCCTCTGCGAAATTAATCCTCAAGTGTTGACCCCGAAGCTTATCTGCTCAGTCACTGCAGGCAATTCGGACAGCAAGCGCTTATTGACCCAGGAAGGACCAGAGCCAGCAGCAGTAAAGGCCATGCCACTTGGTTCATTCATTCTGTAATTAGATTTAAAGCGTTAGCCAACTCAAGTGGCAAATAATTTGTGATTGGTTCTACGTTGCGTCACGCCCCAGGCCCAAAGGCAAAGTTGCATTCAAAGTTTATACAAAAGAAGGTGATAATTTCGACACCTCCACAAAGAAGTTGGCAGCAGCAATTCAATGCGTACGAGAGTATTTGCTCTTCACGCCACTGCAAAGTCGCACAGTTTCGCGCAGATAGAGATGCCGGATTCTCGATAAGCGGCGGGGGACGAGGAAGCTGGCTGCTAGCTCTCGGCCTGATGAAACAGAATAGTTGGGAAAAGACAAACGGGGCTTTTGGAGGGGGCGGATTAAGTTGGAAATGCATAAAACTCTTTGAGAAGTTCTCAAATAATTGACATTTATCTCGTGCAAACAGTCGAAAGTCAAGTTGAAAGGGAATAAATGAAGGAAGGTCCCGGCGTACGGTACGTACGCCAAATGTCGCTCCCAGCGTCGATGCTGATGCTGGCTGCATGCAGGAAGAGGCAACCAGCCAGCCAGCCAGCCAGCCACCAGTCGTTGGTGAAGTGAGTTCTCTGCCAAACAGGCGTTGGCACTGACTGAAGGGGCCCCCAAAAACTGAGGGATAAATGCAAATGTAATAAAGGCATCGCAATTCGTGACATTAAAAGCGATAACCCTTGGCGGATGTGGACACGGGAAGGGGAATGGAATTTGAGACTGAATTGGATGGATGGATATGTATGACTCGCTGGCTGAAAGCCAGAGCCGTTGACTGCTGCTGCTGCTGCTGCAAATTATTATGTTAAGGAAGTGCTTGTTAATCGCCTAAGCCTTTTAAACACTCCAAATCGCATTATGTCACATGTACGTGCGGGTGCATAGGTGTGCCATACTACACTGAGAGAAATTTGAAAAAACACTTGCCTTGAGTTGGTAGATGTCTTAAAATTAAGTTCCAAATGACGACAAAGGGCTTTAAAATGTTTTTTATCACTCATACGCAGTGTGGTCTTTTTGAATTATGTCCAAATGACCCCAAATTATAATGAATTTACATAATCGAATCATTTGGCTGTCATCCTTGAGTCTTTTTTTATAATTGAATTTTAAAATACAAAATTTTCTATGCCACCCACTAAAATGTTGAGTATACGACACATCTCACACCAAAAGGACCGCAATTTATCAAGAATTTACGTTCTTTACCTTTTTAGCCTTATGAATTATTTGAAAATAGTCGCCATGATGTAAATTTATCGATATGTTAAGGTATTTGTTAGAAATCGAATGATGACCCTGTACGTAAAATGAACGAGACAGGCAGACAGACAGACAGAACCGTTTGGAGACAAACCCGTTTAAGACATTGTAAATAGTAAACCGTGCATAAATAGAAATCCTTGTGAATAGTGTGTACTTAAAGGACCGAATCCCAAAAAAACACTCTATAACACTTTGGATATATTTCAATTGAATTTTAAATTTTGCGATTTATTTCTACAAAATATGTCTTTGTTTTTCAATAACAACCTTATTTTTCTTCGATTATAACTATCAAAATGACTTAACCTGAGACAGAGAACGGCTTCGTTCGATTGAAAAACGCTCATATGTTAATCAACACACGACAAACTTGCATACACAACATGTTCGCCGTTGAGTTTTATTCAATCCTAGTGTTAGCACTCTGATTATAATCATATTCGTCTTCATTCCAATCAGTTCGGTCTCAAAGACGATTGATTAGAGTGAGCGAGAATCACCTCGTTCAAATGAACCAGCGATGGTCACCGGTAGCCCCCCCGATGGCCGAGGACCTTTCCCTATTCACTCTAGAAGGCAATACCAACGCGTGATGAAGCGATCCCGGCAGAGGCCGCTAGACCAACAGGCCCAGCTCCAAGTCGAAATACTACAAGCTGCGTTCCAAACGCGCCGAGCTGAGCACAAGAAGGCCATCAAACAGAGCAAGGCAAACTGCTGGAAAGTATTGTGCGAAGAAGCGGAGGAACAACCTTTTGGACAAGCCTACAAGGACGTCATGGGAAAGCTGGCAAGGCGGCCATCTCCCGCATGCCCAACGCAGCTACCCGGCCCACCCAGAGACAATAGACCACACGATAGAGACGGAATTATCGCACGATTGTACTACGAACGCAGAGAAAGTACTAACTGCACTTTCCCGTGTTCACGTCGATAAAGCGCCTGGGCCAGACGGTATCCCAACAAAAGCTGTAAAAATTATCGTGGGAGCACAGCCTGACGTTTTTGCTGATCTCTACATCAAGATGGAAGCTCCAAAGACTGGTTCTGCTCTCAAAAGGGGACAAGAATATGGAGGACCCCTCTGCATACAGACCATTGTGCATGCTAGATGTCGTCTGTTCGAGCGCATCTTATGCAACCGTCTAGAGGCGGAATTGCAAGAACGGCACGGCATCTCAAACCGGCAGTTCGGCCTTAGAAAGCAGCGTAGTACAATAGACGCAATTTCGATGGTGGAAGAAGATGGCGTGGTGGTAGTAAGGAGTATTGCCTGGTTACGACGCTCCAAGCACTCACTCGTCTTGGTATATCTAAGTATCTGGTGAAATTGGTAGCCAGTTACTTCGAGAATCGTATTCTGCTTTACGACACATCAGATGGGAGGCAAACATACAGAGTCACAGGCGGCGTGTGTGTTGGAGAACGCGGCGCTAGTCTTAGCAGGAATGGTGCCGCTTGACCGCTGAACGACAGCGCAATTCGACTTCAACCCCTAGATAGGAATCTAGTGGCCTTCTCCCCCTTGCCATCTCACCCTTGTGAAATAATACTTAGCGGTGGTTCCGCAAGAGGGAAACGGAGAGTAGGGGTTGTTTTAGTGGGTGAGGAACTCCAAGTCCCACACTTTAATGCTTTTATTGCTTTCCCCCCCCCCCCCCCCCCCCATAATAAAAGAAACAAGAAAGAAAGTCGGTCAAGCCCGACTATAACATACTCTGTACCCTTAACGTCGCAGCTCGCATTTGCTCACGAGTTATACGCGCTCATCTCTAAGTTTCACTCTCTCTCTCTCTCTCTCTCACTAAGATTGCCGTTCAATAGAATGCTGTGGTGGTGGGTGGGGGGGTGTAGGGTGTTTACTGGCCGTTTTTTGCTCATAACTTGAGTATCGTTCATCCGATCTTTATCATTCCTTCAGCAAATCGATAAATAATTTTGTTTACAATGATATCTCTAGAAAGTACGAACGATCTATCTTCAAAACTGTAGGAGATATGACGTTTTTTCCAAATTGCAGGGGCGGGAGGGGGCGTGGCAAAAATTGAAAATAAACTTGATCTGCCTGCAGAGTATAAGAAATATATGCCCCATACATGTCAAACCTCTATCTCTTACCAGTCTCTGAGATCTCGTTCGTTCATACAGACAGACAGACAGACGGACAGACGGACATGGCTATATCGACTCGGCTGTTGATGCTGATCAAGAATATATATACTTTATAGGGTCGGAAACGATTCCTTCTCCCTGTTACATACTTTTGCACAAACTTAATATACTCTATGTACCTTCGGTACAGAGTATAAAAACAAAAAAAACACGAGCCGAACGCATGCCGAAGCTGAAGCCAAGAGAGTCAACAGGAATTCAGTTGTTGGCTACTCTTTGATGCACTTCAATACACTCTCACTTTTTGGCCTCACCCTTTTCGTTTCGTTTAATTTTCGTTCTTGGAATCCAATGTCGGCTCCCAAGAACAATCGTTTTTTTGCGTCACATGCGTCATCTATAATATCTATAAATCTTTGATACTGTGTCCCTTTGGTATAGAGTATAAAAAGAGCGATTCTTGGGTAGGCGCATCGAGACTGCCGTTGTCGATGATGCAGTACCCCAGATGCAGTATTCCACCAAGTAAAAGTGTGACTAAGTAACCACCAAGTAAAAAAGTAAGAATTGACGATATTGAAATAGACCCACTGGACTATTACGAAGCCTGTTGAGCCTCAAAATGGCTAAAGAACAACAAAGCAGCTGGTGCTGATGAGCTGCCCGCTAAATTGATTAAGACTGGCGGCGAGGAGTTGGTAAGGTGCATGCACAAACTCCTCTGCAGAATATGGTCCGACGAAAGCATGCCCGAAGATTGGAGTCTAAGGGCCGTTTTCTCATATTCATGTTTTTGCTCAAATCGAAATACATCTAGATTTTGCAACTAGATGGTTTTTGTGCAATTGGTTGTCTCATGTAGGTTGATTATAAAATCGTGCATTTGCTACACGGTCACACCACGAGGGCTGGAATGGTATAATACTAGGTTGGCAGCACCTCTGCACTCGGCTGATTATTGTCTTTTTTATTGCTCGCCAATTTTAAATATTAAAGCAAGATTTTTACAGAGGAAGAGAAGGTTTTTCTTTTGTAACGACTTATTACTATGATGGGGGATTAAGCAATAGGTCGAAAGCTAAGTTCACACAGGCAAATAATTTGGGCCAATATTCATGAAAATTGGGCTATCTATGCCAAACTGTGGAACTTTCAGGCCATATTTGATCAAATTATTTGCGGATGGAACCAGAGTTTAAGTTTTTAATCCTATAAAATCTTTAATCATGGCTATTTTTATCAAAATTTAGCCAAATTATTTGGATGTGTAAACTTAGCTTAAGCAATGAACAAGGGGAATCAGAATGTGCATCTGTAATTTCAGCAATGTCTGCAGGTGTTTTTGTATATTAAAGGCACATCCAATATTTTCCATTTTTGGTTTACTTAATTACAATTCAGACTTTACTGTTTTTAGCAGCAGATGTTATTTGTTTTCAAAGATTTTTCAGTGTGACCATATGCGCGGATACATAAAAATACTTCATTTGCATTAGCATGTAGATGGTTTTGAAATCAATGAGGGTGCAGTAGATTGCTACGAAATTCATCTAGATGGTTTGCATTGAACATGAGCAAAGCAAATGCAGCAAATCCACCTAGATTTGCAAAAACACCAACATGAGAAAACGGCCCTGAGTGTAATTTACCCACTTTTCATAAAAGGAGACCCTGCAGTTTGCGCCAACTACCGTGGGATCGGCATATAAAATTCTGGCGTGAATTATTTGTAAACGTCTAAAGCCGCTTATTAGCACACTGATTGGACCTTATCAGTGTGACTTTAGACCTGATAAAATCATCGCAGACCAGATATTCACATTACGACAAAAACAGGAGAAGACCTATTAGAAAGGTAACAAAACCTACCATCTTTTTGTTGATTATAAATCAGCCTTTGACACTCCCACTAGGTTAAGGTTCTTTGACGCCCTATCTATTTTTGGTATACCAGCAAAGTTCGTTCGACTTTGCATGATGACGTTTAAAAGCACGCGAAGCTCCGTCAAAATAGGAACCATTTGATACCAAAAGAGGTTTTAGCCAGGGTGATACCTTATCGTGTGACTTCTTTTATCTGCTAATGGAGTATATTACAGGGCGTTTTCAGAGATTGAGAAGCAGTCTAAGCTGATGGGCTTAACGGTAAACGGGCACTAGACGATGTACCTAGCATCCACGGACAAGAAGTCTACGCGTCTTGGACAATCTGTTACAGTGGGAGTCTGGTCAAGCGCATAAAGCATCGTCTTATGAATGAAGAAGCTCCGGTAAAAAAGGCGTACACATCTCCTCCTCTCAATTCCCGCCTTCCCTTTCCTTAGCTAATGTAACGGCTGACAATGACTCTAATATTTCCAATCTATTTGCAACATTTTTTCAACGAGGCTATTCGGCATCGCCGAAAAATTTGGTCTACTTACTACTTATCCTTATTCAGTGGCAATTTCCAACTGCATTGTATGCCCTGTGGTAGATGCAGATAGCATTTTTTTTAGCTTACGATCTATCAAGTCGTGTGTGTTAAAACTTTTGCCGACTCTTTATGTGTGCCACTTTCAAAACTATTCAACTTATCTCTTCAACTGGGAGATTTCCCTAGTCTTTGGAAGGAATCCTACATTATTCCTATTCATAAGAAGGGACCCAATTCATTTATATCGAACTACAGGTGTGTTCCAAAGCTTCTTGAAAAGATCCTGACTTCCCAACTACAACTTTATTGTCGCTCAGTAAAATCCATATCACTCTCTATATCTACAAATTTACTGGAGTTTATTACTCTGGTAAACAATGGATTTGTTCATAAGCGGCAAACTGATGTAGTTTATAATGATTTCAGCAAGGCTTTTGACTTAATTGAGTTTGCTCAGCTTTCCTCCACTCCTCCTCAACTGGATCAAGTCATATCTTTGGTGAATTTTCCAAAATTTTAGCTCTCACCTTTTTTTAACCAGCAAAAGATGTTGTAGCTGTGTGTTGCTAGTATAAATGTGCCCATTAAAAGCGAACTTGACGTGATCAAGAAAAACTGGGTATGAGGTATTGCTCCCTGATGCCTCTAGTTTCATAATTTATTGGTCCCGCTTCCAGGCGTTAAAAAGGTTGAATTTTGTGGAACTGTGTAATAATATTAACATTGAAGCTTGACTGTGGAGGAATAGGCAAGAGCGAACTCCCACCACTAAGATGGGAGGATCAGGTGCGGAAAGACATTTCCAACCTTGGTGTGAACAACTGGTGCCAGCCCAGTGGAGGGCATTTATAGCAGAGGCCGAGACCGTCAATCGGTTGTGATGCATATAGATAGATATGGGGCCCAAGCTTATATCATACAACTATCACAAGGTTTTAACTTCAAAATTGGAACTCTGACAGTAGAGCTAGCTTAGAGGGCAACAGCAAACCCCTTCTTTCTGGTCCAGTGTAGCCTATTGGCATCATTGCCTTCGCTTCGTTTCGATAATGGAAAAAAAGGAACTCAATAATATGAGAATGATAGCTCTGATCTTCGGTAAGGACGAGGGTTGTCCCTGGTAAAAAAGTATTTCACTCCGCAGTCATTCCGCAACACACCCATTGGCATTTTACCAACCTACGTCAGTTGTATTCTCCGTGTGCCTCACCCAAACCTAATCAATGAACTCTTCTCTCAACAAGTTGAGTCCAAAGCTTCTGATATTCCTAAGGTTATACGCGTTTTTCACTTACTGAAGAAAATGTTTCACGGTAACAAGGGCAATGTTGAAAACGTAATTGTGTTGTTTTTTTGTTTTCAATACTCTCTAAGTATGGATTTTGCCAGCATCCTGAACATAATTTCCTGACTGAGATAATTGAAATAAATTTCAAGTGTATTTACTTACTTGCTCCGCCTCCTGCTGCTGCTCTACTCTCTGTCTGGCGGCATCAGCTCTAGCCCCGTTACAGCGGAAACGGAAATGCGCAGCCAAACGTAGTGTGAATTATCATGGCAAAACACCGACCCAGAGGCACAGTCAGAGACGACACACACACACACACACACACACACTCCTTGTAGTAGCTAGTGCGGATGGTGGCGATGGTGGCTGGTTCAGTGGTCCCAAATCAAAACACTCGCTCCGCACCAAAAACCGAGCCACAGGCACCCAAATGCAAATTGCAAACGCATTCTTTAGTTGGCTTTTGTGTCTTATTGAAAAATTCCATTGAAAGGATTCGTTGCGCTGGAAAATGGCGCAAAATGAGAAAATTACTTATCATAGTTTCGCAATGTTGCAGCACCGAGAGGCAAAAGCTAGAAGCGAAACAAGGCGGCAGCCAGCCGGCTGAGCCAAAGTAGAATCACTCAAACAAACAGCCCCAAAAACAAAGGGAAACTGAACGCTTAGGTAAATCCCATTGCCAATATCAAATGGTTGAATGACGAGCTGGAGCTGGGCAGGGGGGGTGAATTAAGAACGCGATTAGCGGAAGGTTAAGAGCAGAAGTTGAGTTGGCTGCCAGGTTAAAAGGTGCAAAATTAAAACAGTTTGCGTTGATTAATGGGAAGTCAGTTGTGGTGCAGAGTAATTTGTTCAATAGATGGGCATCGCCACAACTTCTGGCAGGCAGGAACCCTTTTTGCAGCCGTGTACGTTTGTGCAAATATTTCGTCCGTCCGTCCGACTTCTGTAATATGCATAGCATTTATTTAGTCCACTGTCGAGTGGCTCCGTCCGCATTTTATGGCCTGGGCTGGGCCCAGCTACTCCGCTCCGCATTGCCACTTTTCGAAATGTACTCATGAGTCATAACTTATGACACTTTATTATGACCGCTTGGCTGCAAAATTTAAATTATTTCATCCAACTTTAATATGGTGTGTGCTTGGCCGGTCGGCCGCTGGGTGGCTACTTGGGTGCCGTTGCCGCAGCTGCAACTTTGGCTTGGCCTGGCTTGGGTCGTCCACTAAGGTCCAGTTTGTCCAAACACTCGCATCGCATGCTGTCTGCCAATTTTGCTTTAATGTGTATGCGTGCATGGGTTTACCGAAGGGCCGAAGTTTCGTTTACCGGCGGGGGCTGCCAGTTTTATAGCTCTTTTAATTTCGCACGAAACCGCATCACAGAGCGGCATCGAAGCGGCCTGGCTACTTATACGGTTGACCCACTGGCCCATTGAGCCACTCTACCCAAACCCCCCAACGCCCACCCCAAAAGCTTAAGCCAGACAAATCCAATACACAGGGGGTAATTGGCAGATGTTGTAAGGAGATATGAAAGTTGGCGCAACGGTTTCTTACTAATTTTGATTATTGCAAGGAATTTCCTATTGCTAATTCTTTAAAAAAGGTTGACAAATAAATCTGTTCACATTTTGAGCAAGAGCGTTTGTGCGGATATCTTTATTTGCTCATAACTTGTGTATCGTTCATCCGATCTTTATTATTCCTTCAGCAAATCGATAAATAATTTTGATTACTAGATATCTCTAGAAGAAACGAACAATGTATCATCAAAACTGTGGGAGTTATGACGTTTTTTTCAAATTTCGGGGCAAAAATTGAAAATTAACTTGATCTGCCTGCAAGTATAAGAAATATATGTCCCATATATGTCGAACCGTTATCTCTTACCATATCCGAGATCTGTGCATTCTTACAGACGGACAGACGGACGGACGGACGGACGATGGCTCCTTCTTCATTTTCAACGAAAAATGGACCAATAATGCCTCGAGACCAAAATCCGCACCAAACAGTGACATGTGGTGGGTGCATTGGCTTCTCAACGACGATATGCGGATTTTCTGTGCCCCAGATGCGACAATTTTTTTTATTAACATAACCACCGAGGTGGAAATGTGCTTCATCCGAAAACATGATTTTTCGGTAAAATTCACCATCTTGGGCCGAACGATCTTCCGCCCAATTTGCGAACTGCACCAATTGAACTTTGTATGGCTTCGTGGCAAGGTCTTTATGCAAAATTCGCATCAAAGAAGTGCGCGAAATGTCCAATTGTTAAGATCGATGGCGAGTTGACGCACAATTTCAGCAACCGCAGCAATGTTTTCGGTCGAGCGCACCGGACGATCGTACACGGGTTGGTTTATCCATCAACATTCCAGTTTTACGAACTCCCTTCACGAATTGATTCACAAATTGAGTTTTCGGAACATTTTTTTTGTTAAATGTTTTTTTTTTCAAATTTCGCACAGTTTGAGTCGAGGACTCACCACTTAGGAAATATGTTTTTAATATTTTCCAACTTTCTTCAAGCGAATAGCGACCCATTTCGTAAATGTCAAAGTTTTTACTAATTACACTAGTTTACAAAAAAATAAAAATTAAATAACTCATTTCTACTGAAACTATTTTAAAGTGTAGTTTGGATTGGTGATCTCAAATATCAATATGATTTTTTTTTCATTTTTTCGCTAGGTGCACTTACATTTTATGCCATATCTCAATTCATAATCGGCAGATGGTGTCAAGCAAGATATGAATCAAAAGGTAATTAAATTGTCAAGATCATTATTTTCAGATCTGTTTAGAAGTTTGAATACAATGACCAAAAATATTTCAAAAAAATTGCTTAAAAATGCAAAAAATTTCATTTTTAATCGCCTAAGAAAAATATAAAAAAATCCAAAAGAAATTTATTTTTTAATCTCTCAACATAAGAATCGTACTTCTACAAAGATAATAAGGTGTTGATGAAGAAAATCGATGAATAAATATTGTAGCTGGATCAATTTAAGTGAAGGAACTAATAGTAAAATTTGAGTATTTTAAGTGTTTAGAAAATTTTTTATTTCTATTTTCTTCGTCTTTTGGTCAATATTAGAAGTGGGCGAATAGCCAGATCAAAAAAAAATTCCAGAACAGAACAAAAGTCGAAGCAAAGGAAAATTAATTTTTAAAAAATCTCAAAAATACCAAAAATACTTTTTTTCAGCACATAATTGCTCCCAGCACTTGAATTCATTTATAGATATTGTTCATCAATCTCTTATTTTCTTCGCAGAAGTGTGGTTCTTAAGCCCCATACGGACATCCGAAGCAACGAGAAGTTTCATACAAAAATTGTGGGAAGAAGAAGCAGAAGTTACAACTTCGCCACTTGAACTTTTTGCAAGTACGGAGATCAGAATTTGAGTGTCACCCTTAACAGTCAATGTTACGCTTGACAGCACATTTGTGGAGACTATGTAAAGTGGCTGTGGGCCTTATTGTGCTTTGAGCAACTGACGCAGCATTGAGAATGCACCTTGTTAAGTCCATCTGCGCATCGATCAGCTGGAGTGCATTAAGCTAAAGTGAACTAAAAAATAATAATAAAAAAGAACATGGCAGAAAAGCAAAAACGAAAGAGTCGCTTGGAAATGTTTTCACATGATGAAAAAATTTCTTTAATTTTGGCGGTGAAAGAGCGGGATGTTATTTGGGATCTTTCCCACCCCAAGCATTCGGCCTTAAATTTTGTAAACAAGGCTTGGAGAGAAGAGGCCGGAGAAGTTAACACTTTGATCAATTCGATTAAAATTTGTACCAATATGTTACAGTGGCTGATTTACGAAAAGGCTTTTAGTCTTTGCGGGAGAGCTATAACTATCATGGGAGTTGCGCAAAGCAGATGAAGACTGGTAGTGCCGGTGGTGAGCCAATAGATAGCCCTTCTTTTATGGACGATGTTAACATTGATTGGGAATTCGGCGCATTAATGTCGTTTCTGCCGAATGTCTCATCAAAGCGCAGGAAAGCCGATCAATAATATTTTTATACCCTTGTAGAGGGTATATTTAAATTGTCGAGATGTTTGTAACGCATGGAGATGCTTCTCTCCGACCACATAAAGTATATATATTCTTAATCAGCATGAGGAGCTGAGTTGATATTGCCATGTCCGTCTGTCCGTCTGTTTCTATGCTATCTCCTTCGTCAGTTTTATAGCTATCTTAACCCAACTTTGCACGAAGTCTTTTGGTACAAATACGCAGCACATTTGTCGGAACCGGCCAGATCGGATGACTATAGCATATAGCTGCCATCGGTCGAAAATGTTGTTTTAGTGATAAAAACTTTTTTGTCTTCAATGCAAACGTCCCCAAACCTCGTACTTATAAGTTTTCTATGCTTTCACATAATTCCACCAAGTTTAATAGGACAACTATATAGTACAGCTGGCATAGAAATTGGGTGTAGAAAGTGTATATAGGAGGCCTTGTCAAATATGTGTACATTTGGCTGAATGTACATATTTGTGTCAGTGGAATCAGGCTACTAATTTATATACATCATACAAGCTACAAGGGTATAAAAACTTCGGTCGAGCCGAAGTTAGCTTTCCTCTATTTTTTAATTTTATTTTGTACTGTTTTTCAACTTTGTTTTGAAAACTTTAACGAATTTGACTAAGCAATGCAGGACAAAAACGTAGCTTGGACATAAATAACCAAACGATTGGCACATACCAACTTCATTCGATTGGTCCTTTGTATAGTTACGGGCCCTTAAGCATGTAGGATTGGAACCAAAACTCAAAAAATGGCAGTTTTTGGTACCATACAAACATTTCCGACGCTTCCGAAACCCCGTCTAAGTGTTCACTTTCAACACTAATGTAAACTCCAGTCCAAATTTCAGCCTTCTATCTCTTACCGTTCGGGCTCTGCGTAGATTGCCAATCAGTGAATCAGTCAGGACAGACACTTTTATATATAGAGTAAATATCGGGTGGATAATGATTGTCATCTGAGTCAGTTCACTAGGATTATTCCCCAAAACGACAGACAACGCGCTATAAAAATACAAATATCGCCGTTTCACTGATGAAAAAATCAATCTAAACCAGCGTTGGTCAGCAAGAGCGAGGCCAAAAAGTGAGAGTGTATTAGCGTGTGAAAAAAAGCGCCGTAAATTTGCTTCGACCAGACAGAATCAAAGGTTAGCCAGCGAATGAAAGGCTTTTTGCTGTCTTCTCCTCAGCTTCGGCATGCGCTCGGCTCGTAAATGTCTTCGCCCCCCAGGGGTTTCTTGTGACCATCGCTGATCTACACAGACATGTTCAATCGACGTGCACTTACTATACGTAGATTTTGGCAAACGCTCTACAAAATTCAATATCTTTGCTGTTCATTTGGTTGGCCATTGAACACACACACACACAGACAGAGAGAACCGTAGTTGGCCCCAAAAAATTAACACACATGTCAATTCACGGGTCCACATCAAAAAAATTCATTCCCAAATTGTTGGAATATGACCCAAAAAGCCACAAATTAAGAAACGACCAACAGATTCGCATTCACGCCGATCCAAATGTGAACTGATAAATGGCTGCGCGAATAATAAATATTCGCACGACTGATGTGTGGGGGGGACCCTTTCCATCAATCTAATGCAATTTTCATGTACATTAAACGCCCACGCAGCTCGCCAGCTAGCGGATGGGTCACAGATCTTATAGAAGATGTGGCTGTTAAAGTTTCTGAAGTGCCAACACATTCAACCACAAATATTGTGCGGGCGCATTTCGTGGCCCACAGAGTTGGCTCTGGTTGCGGACAGGCACGGGGCCCGGGGCCGGGGGGGAGGCGGGGTGTGAGTGATAAGCCTGGCAATTTGAAAAGTCTGAAAGGCGGCCATAAACTAAGAGCCGATTGTAAAGATGCGGCTAAGGCAGAAGCTATGGCCCATGGCTCAGGCGGCTGCTGATGATGATGATGGCGCCTCATCATCATTAATGCACAGGCGATGGCATATCGATTTCAAATGAATTTTGGAACGATAACGATGTAAGGCGAAGCTGACCAAGTGGCTAAAGCAATTTGCACATAATCATGCGCTGCGGAGAAGGTGGAGGGGCGGGAATGATGCAAAACAGCGAAAACAATTACAGTTAACTACAACCAAAACAAATGTCTGGTAAAAAGCAGCAATTTGATGTCTGGTCGAAGGGTTGGGCTGGGTGGCCAACCCGCTGAGCTCTTGTGCAAACACACACACACACACACACACACATTCGGTTCGTATCGTTTTTGTTGCCTGACTTTGGCTCTGAAGTTGAAGTCGCTGCCGGGGCAATTAAAATGTCGTTGTCACTTTAATGGCTGCAGTGATGTTTTGCCTGTTCTGCCATTGCAGGAGGAAGGGGCCGGGGAAGGGGAAGGGGCTGGGCATGCGTAACATAGTCATGTCTGTGTGCCTGTGCCTGGATGAACTACTAATGAGTGGGGGCAATTGGGCAAAATAGGGCAGCCGCTTGCCAAGAATCGAGTGTCGGTTGCTGTCAAACTGAAACGCATAGATTTCCCTCTCTCTTTACATATCAAAACACAATTATTCTCTGGGGGGTTTTTTTGTGGTGTAACATATGTACCTACAAGGGTCCAGGTCCAGGCATTTTAGACAGCAAACAACAATTAATGAAAGCCTCAATTTACTCCAACCAACAACTATGGAAACGACTTTGGTGATGAGTTTCATTTTGAGACTTTGGTGGTGTGGAGCCAATTTGTTTTAAACAAAGATGCCCCTTTCCACAATTGTTAAGGCATTTCCTCAAGTATTGGATATGCTGGATCTGATAGAATTTGACCTTGGTTAAATTGCACATTTGAAGATTGATACTCATATTCAGACAGAATGTGTTTCCGGTAAATGTAAAACTTGAAAAAAATGTCATCGATGGGCCTCATATTTTGAAGTATTTACGTGCAGAAATTGATTGGCAAAAATCTAGATTGAAAATCTTGTTTTCAAGAACCTTGCAATCTTATAAAAACAAGTTTAAAAAACCTTGAAATGAGCTTGGAAATCTTAATAACAAGATTTATCATCTGGCAACTTATCAACCATCCTACAGTTTTCTGTAAAGCCTTTAGTTGAAAATTTGTTTGATATATATAGATTTATTATGCTGTTTCTGTAAATGGACTCGCACCATATATGCGTTTTATTCACAGGGTTTGCCGCCATGCGTTCCAATATCTGCACTTAATTACACTCAGAACATTATTTTTTTTCCATATTTAAGAAAATCGCTCTAAAATGTAGATAAAATTTGATTATTTAAGCCTCGTACTGAGGGCGTTCGAATTTTTTGAAGCAACGGCAAAGATCGATTATGCTGTATGCAGCAGAGGTGTGGGGCTGTGCGGAATACGACAGTGTGGAAAAACTAGCACGTAATTTTGTTAAGAAGCTTTTTAAACTGCCAATTACACTGTGACACATTTTATCAACTTCAACCAAAATTTGATGATCGTAGCTGGAAAGAGATCACAGTATCCCCTAACAATTCAGCATATTCTTAGGCACAGTCGTCATGGATACTGCTACATATATTGCATATTGCATCTCTAAGGCTCCGTGTCATTGCCATAAAGTTTCCTTCGTGTGGAGCATCCTTTGCCTTTCTGTCCACAATCTCGTTTTGCTCTATTGCCACATGTTCAGGAATGTAATGGATTTCCGCTGCGAGTATCCTCGAGTGATTCTGGATTTTCTGTCGAATTTTTTGAACAATGTAATTACATTGGTCTTCATAGTCCTAATAGCTGCGAAACCGTTTTTACTGTCTATGAATATGGTCAACATGAGAAAAATGTCTAGAGATGGCATAAGTCTGCTGATTCCTCTATGAGCATTGAGTCCAGACGAGAGAGACGACAGAATCCTATATGTATAACAAATAGCAAAAAAACCTAAGTCATCTTCGTAAGAATGCTAATTAATTACTAAACAATCTCGTATAATACAGACAATTAGGCTGTTCCCTTAAAAAAGTCTATGTCTACATTTAGCTTTTTACATTGTATATTTCCTAATCATACTCCTTTTGTGAATCCTAAGATTTCTTCAAGTCTTAAATCTTTGTCAGCCATAGCAAGAACAAAATTTATCAGCTGGCAAACCTTAGTAAACAAATCTATAGTGAACTGTAAAGCTTCAGTTGAAACTATACATATACATGACATATATAGTTGTACCCTCTAATAGTTTCTCTCTCTCTCTCTCTCACTAAGATTGCTTGTCTTGAACGGAACGTTGTTGTTACGGGTGGGGTGGGTGGGCGGTGTTAACTGGCCGTTTAACTCGTGAGCAAATTTGATCACATGCAACGGGTACAGCGCGATCGTTATAGTCGGGCTTGGCCGACTTGCTTTCTTGAGTGTTGAATAGGTAGTCGATATTAAGATTTAATGCACACCATGTTTTCCAGATGTTTTTTCTTAATTAACAGAAGACGATTTTTTTTTTAATGGAATCTTCATGTTAAGTCGCCAAGTTGTGCAAAGACTCGAATATCACAAAAACTAAAGAAATCAAGTAACTAAATGAACATAAATGAATTTATTAATATGAAATCGAGTCGTCTCTTTGTTGCGCAACCAATTGCAAGTGGCTGGGCATCGGACTTACCTGGAGTAAATTTAAAGCGCTTACGGCAATAGTTGCCCAGTTCATCGCCAATGGCCGCGTTTAGTTCCTCCCGCTTTCGTTCCTAATCCTCATGAAAAAAACTGGTTCTATAAACAGTACGTACCACTTACTGTAACAACGTAATGTATAGTTCTGAGTTATAATAAAAATTTCATTTGTTTGATAGGCAGATATCTATGAGAAGGCGCTGTCGAATGAAGTTGGTTTGTTCCTATGATTTGTTTACTAACGTCTCAGCTCCAATTTAGTGTTCTGCATATGACCTGGCAGAAATGTCTAACGGTTCCAACAATATGTTGAAATTAATATGTAGAAGACGAGCAAGTGCCAAGCTAACTTCGTCTGTGCCGAAGTTTGTATGCGCCTTGCAAATGCAAATGTCACAGTTTGCAAGTACGCTTACATAAAGGACAGTTGGCCAAAACACTTTTGTAACTAAAACCTATTTGTCGTTGGCAGATACACGTCTAACAAAAGTTTTTCTCACTAAGACTCAACTTCTAATCGATCAGCCCTATGGCAGCCTTAAGATGCAGTGCATCCGATTTCGGACGCAATTTTGTGAATCGATTTGAAAGCATATGAACATAAGTCATCAGCAGAGTCTTAAGGACGCTAACAAAACTAAACAAAAAAAGTTTTTACCGAGACTCATGTTCGACCGATCGGTCCTATGGCAACCATAACATCTAGTCACCCTTAATGTCGATCAACTTGTTCAAATTAGTTTGAACGCGTTTAATATTACTCATCACCGACCTTAAGAACGATTTACTTAAAAACAAAAAAGTTTTTTTTACTAAGACCCATTTTCCGACCGATCGGTCCTATGACAGCTACAAGATATAGTCATCCGATTTTGACCAAAATTTGCAAATCTGTTTGAAATTATATAATATTATTAATGACCGAGATTAATCACGTTAACATTGGAAACAAAAAAGTTTTTCTCACTGAAACCCATGCTTCGACCTATGGTTCCTATGGCAGCTATAAGAGATAGTCATCCGATTTTGACCAAAATTTGCAAATCTGTTTGAAAGCATATAATATTATTAATGACCGAGTTTGATCGCGTTAGCATCGAAAACAAAAAAGTTTTTCTCACTAAAACCCATTTTTTGACCTATGGTTCCCATGGCAGCTATAAGATATAGTGATCCGATCCGGTCGGTTCCGACATATTAGCAGCGTGCCGTAAACAGAAGACTCTGTGCAAAATCTTGAGCTCGATAGCTTTAAAACTGAGAGACTAGTTTGCGTAGAAACAGACGGACAGACAGACAGACGGACAGACAGACAGACAGACAGACAGACAGACAGACAGACGGACAGACAGACAGACGGACGGACAAAGCTCAATGAACTCAGCTCGTCCCCCTGATCAAGAATATATATAGTTTATGGGGTCGGAAATGAATATTTCTATGCGTTGCAAACTTCTGGGCAAAATTATAATACCCTTTGCAAGGGTATAAAAAAAAGGGGGGAAAACTTAATGTTTTTTCGAGATTTTTGTAATTTTGAGTACGAAGATGTGGTTTTTTTGATTTTTATCAAAGGAGTGTCTTGTTGGCCAAGTCAAGAGGTACAACTTAGCTCCAGACATTAGGGCCATATTCCAAATGGTTTCGGAGGTATGAGTATGAGAAAGAATACATTTTCTTCCAAAAATCCAAACATTAATATAAAAAAAATGGCAGCTAACGAGACCAAACACAGCCAGGGTTTTTGTACTACCATCATGTCCTTTCGAATTTTTTTGGTCTCAGCTGTATCAACTTTTTAGTGTTGCACAGTGTTAACACACCATCATACGCGTTACACCTAGAGACTGGTCTACCTACCCTCTATCACAATACGCTGGACAGGCTAGAAGTATTATTTGCGATATAGAAGACATAGCTGCTGGATAGAGAAGAACGCACAACACTGTACTGGCAAGAATTGATGAAGCCCAGCGGAAATCCTTTGAAGGAGCGAAACTCGGCTTTTGTATAAAAGCCTAAATTTCAACCTGGGTCAAAGTAATTACTTAAGAGATAATTTTTCGGTGGATGCCATAAAAGTAATATTTCTTACATTCATATAAGCGACGAAAAGAGCACGCTTTGTAACATGAGCACCAGGGAGGATACCTTCCATTTCCTCTTAGAATGCCCCATCCTATTTTGGAGAAAGCTTCTTCACAATGGAAAAAACTATAGATCGACTCAACGGCTTATGCCAAGCAAACAGCTTCTCCTAGCTCCTCTTCTAGAAGCCTCTTCACACTCTGGCTTAGAAGTACCCTTGGAGCACAATTGCTTTTGCCAAGCACACACACACAGTTTTCTTCATTTCATTGTTGTTTGACATATGTTTTGATGTAAAAATTGCTTCTTTCTGTCAACATCTTCCGTTGAAGTCAGAGTACTCCCACGGAGTGCGGCGTAAAGTGACTGATTGTCTTATTTGATTTGCTCTGTTCAGCTTGTCGAGCAGCATAAACCTGGTAAGCACTAGGCAAGGATTGGTCTGGGAGTCAACTAACTAAGCGGCTGCTTTGTCTGCAGTGCAACCGCAATTCAGCCGCCCATCTTCCCTTCCGCTCACGTGACATTCACCACCAGCAACTCTTTGGGGGGGCTTAAACGTGCAAACATAAGTTTTTCGTGTCGTTGAGTTGGGTTGCAATCAGCTTTAAGGAGACGGCCGATCCGTACATTTGAATACATTTGTTTGTCTTTCTGTACTGGAAGCATTTGCATGTACATCCGTATGTACATTTGTACTTTGGTATGTACCTAAATAATGACAACGAAACACCGTGAGGCTGCGACTGCGACTGCGACTTGGTGGTGGTGATGGTGGTGTTGGCTGTGGGTGGGTTAAGGTAAAGAGGCGTACAACTGGGCAGCCACATCTGTCGCCAGGCACCCCGTCGTCTTGTCATGGCTGTCGTGTGCCAGTAAATTCAGAAATAATGATGCGTCGAAAATAAAAAAAGCGACACTCGAGTCACTTTGAGTGAAAGGAATACACGAAACAAAAGCAACGCCAAAGCCCCGCTAAACGACTTACATATGCATGTTAGTCAGGCAACGAGGCAGCTGGCTGGCTGGTAAGTCCCGTCATGATGACACCCGGTATACCCTTTAGCATGCTGAAGCGGATTTTCGGTTAGTCCGATTAAGTACGTATTTCTGTTGACACTTGGCGGCTTGCCGCAAATGTGCAGAGACAATGCCAAGTCCCATTTCCGCCTGCTGTTCTGGGTGTGGGTGTGGATGTGGATACATATACATGTACTATATGTATGGGGGTAGGGCATCTGCCGGTGTGTGTGCGTGTGTGTGTGCGTGTGTGTGTGTGTGTGTGCGCAAACATGCATGCGACAGTGTGCGAAGGTGTTGTTTGTTATTTGAATTCAGGCACAGTGACCGGAGGAGCAGGAGGAGAGGCGACGGGTCTGAAGTAAAGGCTCTTGTTTCACTTTGTTAATTACTCAGATTCTCGGCAAGAGAGGAAGCGCAAGAAAAATGGGTCATTAAAACGTCAACATCTTTGTCCTTCCCCCCTCCTCCACCACCACCCACCCACCATCCACATGGCTTAAAACAAAAACAAAGGTGCGAAAAAATAAATAAATTAGAGCGTCAAGAGCTGAAAAATAGGCCCTTTAGAGCTCACAGCTTATTTGATGCTGTCGCGTTTCTTGTTTTTTTTTTTCCTCCTCCGACAGCAACAACAATGTTGCCGGTTTCGTTTGTGTGTGTGTGCGTATTGTAAGTGTAAGTAAGCGGACGGGATGCTGTATGTGTGTGTGTGTGTGTGTGTACCGAGAACTTGATCTGGGCAATGCGGTGAAGATTCCTCTTACATTTTCTACATTTTTCCACATATTTTAATCAACAAGCAACAAATTTTGAGTATGGATAAACAACAGTAAGCGGCAGGGGAGCAAAGCCTTGCCTAAGTATTGCCCAGGCCTAGCTCTGTCCCACCTTTCTTTTCCAAATCGTTTTCGTACATGGCATGACTAGATAGATATATAGATAGATAGATAGATATATTTTGTTGTTATTTTTGTTGCACAAATTTTTGACCCCACATCCCACCCACTAACTACGCAGCTCCCATCCACTTCCAACCCACTTCCCACCCATTTCTCACCCACTTCCCACCCACATCCCACCCACTTCCCACCCACATCCCACCCACTTACCACCCACTTGCCACCAACATCCCACCCACTTCCCACCCACTTCACATCCACTGCCCACCCGCATCCCATCCACTTACCACCCACTTGCCACATACTAACCACCCACTTCCAACCACGGTTGCCACACTTGTTGTTTTTGCCCCAAAAATTGTGTTTTTTTCTTTCCTGTTGGTGCACTGGCATTTTTTATACTCTGTACCGAAGGTACATAGAGTATATTAAGTTTGTGCAAAAGTATGTAACAGGGAGAAGGAATCGTTTCCGACCCTATAAAGTATATATATTCTTGATCAGCATCAACAGCCGATTCGATATAGCCATGTCCGTCTGTCCGTCCGTCCGTCTGTCCGTCTGTCTGTCCGTATGAACGAAGAGATCTTCAGAGATGGTAAGAGATAGAGGTTTGACATATATGGGACATATATTTCTTATACTTGCAGGCAGATCAAGTTTATTTTCAATTTTTGCCACGCCCCCTCCCGCCCCCGCTCGTTCGTACGTACCTTCTAGAGATACCTTGTAAACAAAATTATTTATCGATTTGCTAAAGGAATGATAAAGATCGGATGAACGATACTCAAGTTATGAGCAAAAAACGGCAAGTAAACACCCAACACCACCCCACCCACCACCGCAGCATTCTATTGAATGGCAATCTTAGTGAGAGAAAGAGAGAGAGAGAGAGTGAAACTTAGAGATGAGCGAGCCATTCTATTGAATGGCAATCTTAGTGAGAGAAAGAGAGAGAGAGAGAGTGAAACTTAGAGATGAGCGAGTATAATTCGTGAGCAAATGCGAGCTGCGACGTTAAGGGTACAGAGTATGTTATAGTCGGGCTTGACCGACTTTCTTTCTTGTTTTTTTATTGGAATTGGCACTTTTGCATGGAGCCCGAAAATGACGCAGGAATTAAAAGGGTCTCAAAAATTCGGCGAAGTAAGACCACACATAATTTTGGGAATACCTATGACAAGATGGTTGCGCGAGCTTGCTTGAGCAGTGAAATATTCCCAAAATTATTTTCCTTGGTTCAGACTCTTGATGTCTACAATTTAAGCCAAAAGAAATAATCAATTTAATGAATAAACCAGAAATCAAAAGTTATTTAAATTGTATTCTTGAAATTAAAGTTTACTAAAGATTTGAATACGGAATTTCAATCAGATCGAGACTAGAATCTACTTTAAAATCAACACAAGGCACAAAAATTGGACTTTATTCAAAAAATTGAATGGTTGGAAGTGATTCTAGATTATTTACATCAGAGACCTGCAACGAGTACTTAATTTTTGTGTACACTCGCGCATTTACTCGGCTTGTTTCTGCCCGCCATTTTGGTGTGACACACAAGAACTGATCGAAAGCACATTAAGTCAGAACGGGTAAGCTTTTTTTTCACTCGGGTAATAATTAAACAAGCTTGTCAAAGCTCGCGGCTGAACGGATGCCAACGGGTATCATGCCGCCACTGACGAGTATCTTTATTGACTCGCGCTTTCAACATACAATCACCAAGCTTACTCGGCTTGTTGACGACAAGCCCCAAGCGAGCAATAATCTTATACACGAACCCTTACTCGGTTTGTTGACGGCGAGCTCTGGCTAATATGATGTGCAAATCCAACTGCGTCACACTTAGTACGCAGTAATAAGCGGTGAATGACAGAAATTAAAAAGTTATTGCAATTTGGATTCTCTTCGTGACATAATGGCCGAAAATGTAGAATTTATTTCTGGGCAAATTGCAAATGGCAATAACACCTTGTCTGTTTTGTGTGGAATGTGGTGTGTGAAATTCTAAGACTAGACAAAACTGTTGTGGCAGGTTTCGTTCGCCTTTGGAAATCCAACGTCTAATTTAACCCGTCACAGTTGCTGTAAAAAAAGTAAATGAGTCATAAGTTCTAAAAACATTCTTTACCACAAGAAGGAGAGAGGGAACCGTGCGCCAAATGCAAATGCAAAATATGCAAACGATATAGTGCTATCTCTTTTGCTCTCACATGTTGTGGTTTTTGGCGTGCTGTTCGCGCCGAGTGTGTTACTCGTATCGCATTTGTAGCAAGGGTAAAAGAGATTTGCTTGTAACAGCCCGCAGCAGATCATTGATTTTGGCAACAAGTACTTGCGGTGACTTGTAGCCGAAGGTACGAGTCATCTCGGGTATTTCTACTATGCAGTACACGAGCTCGCCAATACCCGATCACTTTTGAATTTTTTGTTTTGTGTATGCTACAAGCAAATGGTCAACGAGCTTTGAGCTTTAAATTTACTCGTACCGCATATGAAGCATGGGTGATTGATCATACATGGGTAAGCTCGCTGCAGTTCTCTGATTTACATCTGCTAAACACGAATCTATTTTCGGAAATGGTCCATCACGTCTAGATTTTGAGTAACATTAGCTTAAGGCGCGTTAGCTGTTTAGGTGCGTTTAGTTTGGAGTCCGATATTTTATTTTGACTTCCTATCTTAAACCATTCTACGATTTTTTTAAGCGTAGATATACCATTTTGAATACATGTCCGTCTAACAAGCTACAGAGTAAATTCAATGTTTATCTGGCAAATAGCATCTGCATAAATAGGAGATGAGAAATCATCCCTTAATGAATATGTGAAAAAAGTATTTGGTCATAAAGTGGAAAATTATTACAGATTGGAAGCGTTATTTCTTTAAGTATACTCGTACAAGTCTTTTTGATAAGATCAAGATCAAGATGTTATTTTAGTATTTTGACTTACAGACCAATTTTTATTCAGACTTCTTAAGACTTTACCATTTTATGTTTGTAACCACTCATCCGATTGTTTTGAAATTTGGACACAATATAGAATTAAATCCGAGGAAGCCATTGGTATTAACTAATTGATTGGTAACTAATAGATACATGAAATATTTTTTGGGTTTTTTTGTACGTTTAATAATACTCCAGAAATGAAATGAGTGTATAATTTAACGATTTTGTGAAAGAGATATTTTTTATTTTTATTAAATAAAAATAAAACATGAATAAGGGGATGAAAATTTAGTTGGCACTTTTTTAATGAAAATGGTTTTTTTTAATTTTTATTTGGTGTCCAATCCAGTTCCCATCCACTTCCCACCCAGTTAGTTTTTTGCATGTAGAATTTTCCGGGCATTTTCACACCCTGAGGGCGGATTTTCCAACATTTGAAAATCACTTTTCAAATTATTTCGTATTTTCTACTTACAAACCGTGTTTTAAGTCAATCGGATGCGTAACTTTGAAAATGAGTTTGGATCTAATCCCTGGCAACTAAACTTTCGCCCACGCAACCTTGGCCTTGACCCACTTTCCACCCAGGAAAAATTGGTATGCAGTTATTGTTGAAGTTTCATAAAGATCTTTGAAAATGAGTTTGACCTTGATCGGATGATAAACCAAACAGTTTCATACAACAGTTTTTTCCCAATTTTTCACATTTTCCGACAGAATTTTCCAAAATCCGTTCTTAGTAGTCACTTTCAGCAGACACCCATCATGACGAAGTGTATATGTTACACTGACACATTTAGCTAGGTTAAGCTCAATGTTCCATCGTTTCGCCCATCTGCTGAATCGATACAAATATTGTTGGACGACATCAGTGGCATCATAGATACATGATCCTCTCTCCATAATAGCTGTATCGTCAGCAAATGTTGCAATGAGTAAGTCTTGGGGGTCTTCAATGGGTATTGTTCTTCCGGTAGGTATATCACAAGTGTAGAGTGAGTAGAGGGTTGGTCCAAGGACACTGAAAAATTCAGCATCCTATCTCTTATGGTTTGGGCTGTGCGACGGTCACCAGTCAGTCAGTCAGTCAGTCAATTGGTCAGGTTGAACTCTTTTATAAATATAGATAGCAACCTCAATATAATTGGTCCAGTTTTCGCAACCCATGTCTCCATCTAGAGCCGCATAGACCTCCAGTTCCTCAAGTACTTCCTTCTTAAAACAGCGCCAGCTAAGCTCTTCCAATAAAGTGCTGCAAGTTCTCTAGCTCCTTCAAATTGCAATCGTTGACCGTGCTTCTGGGACAGCTGTTCAACCGTAGCATTTCACCTCGCGCCTTTAGGATCCATGTTATGGTTTATTGTTTGTTCATTGCGCGTTTTGCTCGATCTTGCCATATTTACATGCTGATTCTTGCTTTCCTCTGTTATGGCTGTGAGTAAAGATACATTTCCTTTAACCCATTCGAAATGAGTAACATTTCCACTGAGGGTGATGCTGTGGTCCTGGAGTTTTCTTTTGAGTGAAGCGTACCATCCAATCCCATGTCTGAGCAAAATATGCGGTAGTCTGGTACTGTTGTACTCGAACAGTGTTTTCGTTATATATCTGAAGTGCAGATTAAGGCTATAGAAATGTCCGTCTTCTAGTCCTGCATCGATCGCTAATAAATAATTTGGCGTATTTTCCGTTAATTTAAGTATTCGTTTGACAAAATGTCTCTGCAGTTGATTCACTTCCTCGCTGACTTCGCCAGCAGAGAACGGCTTCAACTTATGCCGTTGTAGACCTTCCATTTTACGCTAAGATTTAGGCCATCATTGCCTATAAATTTACCCCATACGGAGTTGATGCTTCCTTTTGCTTCTTTTAACCTGGTATCTTCATGTTTTCTAAAGCTCATAGTGGGTGTTAACACGACTCCGAGGTACTTAAATTCCAAGACAACTTGCACGGTCTTCGACTGAAAGAACCACTTTTCTGTTGCTGCCAGTCTTCCTCCTTTTCGAAACACCATAATTTGGGACTTTGACGTGGTGCAGTAGCTTTCGAGTCTCCTTATCATGTCCTGTAGTGTCGAGTCGTCCGCGTACATGAGAACCCGTATGTTGATGTCTCCAACCATTCTTCCGATAGACTGTCACCTGGCAAGACTAAAAACAATCGAAAGTTACTCTCCTCTAAAGTTAAAGTCTGCCCTGCCCGACTTCGATATACCCGTTACCCATAGGAAGAAATGGTTAATATCCTTCCCTTATGTTAATTAACAGACCATTAACATTTATGTTAACATATAAACATTATGTTAGCAGACAGTGCGCAATGCGCAGCTGACCCCAAATATATGACAAATATTGGGTTCCTTTAAGAAAAGCCGAAAAGTATGCACTGTTTCTTATAGCTCCCTTATGGTCTAGACTGGAGCTTACGGGCGCGTGAAAACAAATACAAGGCTTTTGATCCTATCAGTTAACAAGCCTTTTCTGTATCAGTTAACACCCATTGTTACGCATTTTTACAACAAAACGCATCATACATCAGGGGGTTTCACCATGACCTAACACTTTTCCATACATGAAATGTACCCCCTCCTTCTAGTGTGCATACAATTGGGTGCAGAAAGTTGCTTCATATCTTACCATAGCCACAATTTGGTCAATCATTTCTTTCAAGATGTGAATGAAAAACTACTGTCTCTGCTGTGTCCTGACCTGGCCAATGTCAACACGCACCGCGTACAGAGCACTGGCACCGGCACAGGCGCATCAGAACATTTTGGGGACAAAGTGCTCACTTGGCCATAAAAATGTTATGCAAAACTTGGCAGCCAAACGGCGCGAATTACAAAAATACACGCGAATAACAATAAGAGGAGATGCCAAGGAGCTCTGGGATAATGAGGAGCCTGGGAGCAGCTAACTGGTAAGTGGAAGCTGGAAACGCATGACAGAAGCAACGGTGCCAATTTATCGCAGGCAACGAAAATATTTATTCACGCTGCCAGAAGCAATTTGCCGCGACACAAATTGGCATGCTGCCGTTGTCATCGTCTTTGGCTGCTGCCATAAAGGGCAGGATGTACGAGCAGGAGCTGGAGCAGGAGCAGGAGCTGGAGCAGGCGAATGTGGCACCTGTGCAGATAAACCGTTTAGACTTTCAAATAAATTGATGTCGCCGCTTCTAACAAGTGGCAAAGGTGCGCTCTAGAGGCGCAATCTGCTGATTAAGACACTCAAAGCCACAAAGTACTCGACTCTATCTACCGCGAGTCGACCTACCTGGCTGCTGCTGCTGCTGCTGTCTGCTGCCTGCTGCCCGCCCCAGTAATGAGTAATGAGATTTGGGGCATAAAATGTCGGCACCCGGGCACGACACATTTTTGTAAATAAATAAATATAAAGCAATACACATTGTTTGGCCCCACTCTCCCCTCTCCCCTCTCCCATCTCCCATCCGCCCTTCTCCCATCCATCGCTTTTTAGAAAAGTTCGGGCTCGCCGCGCATCACCACACGCAATAGCAGCTGCTGCTGGCCCACACCTGCTTCCGATCCCGATCCGGCTCCATTCAAGAATGCCACATCCGCTTCGGTGAAGAGTAGAAAATCAGTACCAAATGGCTCAAGCTTGGTGGCTACCAGCGGCGACTTGGAGTAATTGCGTACGGCGCGCTTTCCATAGCAAACGCGCATGCGATTTGCGTCCACGGCCAATATATCAGCGCACGACTTGCGCGAAGTGCTGCAGCTCAGTAAATAGATTAGGTAGACACGCACATTGCCATTGCCCTCCGATCCCTCCGGTTTGACGTCCTCCTCCACAAAGCGGCTGGCTATCAATGCCGCCCAATTGGTCACATACAGCATCAGCATGAGGGGCATGCCATTGTATGGCTCCATAGCCCCGTGACGATCATCACCACCCTTGGCCGAACGTTGTCCAAATGTTATATTGGCAATGCAATGATTCTGCCCCGGCTGCATCTCATCCAAATCGATCGAATAGAGCGAGACATCGCCAGCGAATACCTCATGTGTCTTCACCTCCAGAGTGGTATGGTGCATCAGTAAATGAGCCAGCATTTCCATGGGTATAAGAAAGGCCGAACAGCCCTTAGCCGGACATTTGCCCGGAATATTGAATAACTCGTTTAGATTCTCAGCTTTTTCCATTTTTATAGAATTGATGGTAAAAATTTGAAAAAAAAATTTACGTTTTTATTTATTGTTTTTTTAGTTTAGCTTGTACAACTTCCAAAACTATTGTGATTTTTCTGTTTCCAGATTTTTGGTTCGTCTGAGCCATTGACAGCAGTTGAGCAGGTTATGTAAAGCCTATTTGGATCTACAATATTTAAATTTTTTGTAAATTGGAGAATTGTTTTCTTGTTCCAGATTCACACGACAGCGTTTGTACAGCCAATAAAACGAAATACCCACATTAAAGGCGTCTCCTGCGCTATATTCAGCTGTAAAATGTGAACTATAAAGCCGGACTGGTAGAGGAGGTAACAAAATTCAACTATTTCAGCTTATAAAAGTTTTGGTGGTGGCTTTAGATGAGTAGTGCCCAGACCCTATGCGCGCGCCGTGCTTTCGTTCTTGTTTTCCTCATAAGGAAAACCGCGCGTATAACCCTCTCGCATAGCTTATGGCTAAGCTTAGTTCAACAACAACTTCATATGTGTTCCTTTGTCTCTTTCTCTCCAATGCCCCTTGAAAGTTTGAACGCAAGAACAAATGTTATTTGCTTAGAAATATTTTCTTCATTTGTATTGGTGTCTACGCGACCGTAAGCTGACTCTGCGCACCTCTGTTTCAGTTGATTTTCGTGTACTGAACACAAATCTGCTTTGGGGAAATGATCCATCACGTCTAGATTTTTGGTAGCTTAAGCTGAAAGTTGCATAATGTCACTGTTTCGATATATGGGCATTTCCACCCAAAAGGTGGCACTATATTTTATCATATTTTCATAGGGAAACTCATAAATACGGCAATTTTGTTTGCCGTTCGGTCGTGATGATTTTGTTTTTGAGTTTTCACAATTGAGCTGTTTTGTTGAATGTAAATTTCAACAATCTGAGAGCGTTCGCGTGGCGTGTACTGTTCCATGGTAAAAATTTACATGGACTGACGCTTCAAACGCGTTATGTAATTAGTAGATCTGGCATCGCTGTCAGAAGTTATACAGCCATGCATCCATTTTCGCTTTCGTAAAATTTTTGCGATTTAGAGTACAAATTTAGTACACAAACCGGTTGGAAATCGTAAAAGTTTGGCGAAAGCGAAAATGGAAGCATGGCTGATAGTGTTGCCAGATGGATCCGTCGACTATGGCCCACCTTGTAGATTCATTGTCGAGAGTCTTATATTGTTGTCACTAAGGTATGAGTAAGCTACAACAACAACTTGCACAGTCTGGATATTAATATAAAGCATTTACAAAAGCGGTCCAAACCGTGAACTGAACTCAATTTCAAATTCTTACTTTCAGAATTATTTCGTCCAAGAATCATTAGCATCGAAAACTTGCGGCCAGGAATTTCCAGCATCATCAAACTGTCAAAGCATTCCTTTTTGTTTTTTGTTTTTTTTGGAATTTCCCAATAGAAAAATTCATTTGTTATTCAAATAAAGCAAAAAAAAAACCAAATCGTTTAATCGGACCAAAAAAAAAACAGTGACAAAATTATTGTTTAAATTGAAACAAAAGTTTAACATGGCCACCAAAATCCACAGAATGTGCTGCAAGTGCAACGAGGAGGTGCCCACAGCGACCCACTCCATCAACGCCCTGGGTAAGACCTATCATCCCCAGCATTTTACTTGCACGGACTGCGAACAGCCCATTGGCGGCACTTCCATGTTTTGGATGGCGGAGAGCCAGCCGGTTTGCAACAGCTGCTTCCGGGAGAAGCACGCGTCCAGGTGCTATGCCTGCCGACTGGAGATCCAGGAGCGCGGCATCAGGGCCGTCGGACGCAAGTGGCACGAGAAATGTTTTCGATGCGTGAGCTGCAGCAAATCGCTGGTGACTTCGACCTTCTTTGAAGTCAACGGGTATCTGTTCTGCAAGTTTGACTTCCGGGAATCGTTCTCGTCCCGTTGCGCCGGCTGCGCCCAGCCCATTGACAAGCATGCGGTGGTGGCGTTCAATACCAAATGGCATACGGAGTGCTTCAGGTGCTGTCTGTGCGGCGAGGTCATAACGGGGGATAGGTTTAGCATTGAGAATGGTCGGCCGGTGTGCATTAACTGTGGTGTGGAGGACTATACCCAGGAGGAAGCCGGAAAGTGTCAACACGCCTAAATGTATTTCGATCAAAAGTGCCTGGAAATTTCGTTCGATTTGTGGGGAAAGTTGTGTAATTAACCAGAAATTTTGCCAGAGTCTGTGAGAATGGGTGAGTTGGGTGATTTTCAAACCATTTGTTTGTTCTTTGGCATTAACCGATTTGCATATACTTAGAATTTGCGGAGATTTGCAACCTACTGGTGAACTTTATCATGAATTTGCTGCTGTTTCTCAACTATTTGGCATTTACCATAATTGGGTGTCATCTAATACATTATTACTGTGACTATTTCAATAACAACGCGGAGAGATGAGAGATGGACGCCCATACCCAAACCCACACCCGGATAAATCAAGTGCAGCATCCACAGAAGAACTTAAACCTACCTACCATCTACCATTATTCCATACATACATTCATGCTGAACTCAACAACCATATTTCAGTGCGGAAATAAATGTTGGGCGGCTGACACGGACAAGCATAAGCGGATCATTAGCAGTGGGCAGAAGCAGAAGCAGAAACAGAACCAGAAACAAAGTTGAGAGAAAACTGAAAATAAAAAACATATTTTGTGTGCAACAAAAGTTGGGAAAGTAAGTTGACTGGTTAAAAGTAGAGGAACAAAAGAATGAAATAGAAAACAGGAAGTGGGGCAGGCAAGTAAGCAGGAACTCTCACGGAAATGAGCATGATGTTGTGGCAGGATTGACGGATTGCCACACGGTGTACAGACGATAAGGGGAGTTCATTTGCCATTTGCCATTTGCCATTTGCCATTGGCCATTTACGACACGTTTTTGAGAATTTTAATCTAAAACAGGGGAGCAACTACCCATATAACTATTAACTATTAACTTTCAATTGAAAACGAAACTTTTTTCTATCTCAGTGACAGCATAAATATGCTTCCGAGTTTATTTCCACCTCTGAAAAGCATTTCAAAATGTTTATAGGTTAGGTTAGGTTGCAACGGTTGAAAAGTTAATAAATAACACTTTTCTACGCTGTGATCGTAGAGGCAGGGTCGTCTCCGTTAAACCATTTAGAAAATATCACAAATTTTAGCAAAGGGGTAACACCCATTTCAGAGGTGTCTGACAGATCGTTTAGAAAAGGACGACCCAAAACTGTGAGTCACCTTCTGCTAAGAGCTGGACAATGACAGAAAAGGTGTTCTGCACATTCCTCCTCAACCACTGAATTGCAGCTTCTACAGAAGTTATTGTGTCTAATGCCGAGCCTAACGGAGTGTCTTACTATTAGGTAGTGTCCATTAAGGGCCCCTATTAATAGATAAATGTTCTTTCTTTCTTGACGGAGTAACGCCCTAGACAACTTCTTACCATCACTTACCACCCACTTCCCATCCACTTCCCATCCACTTCCCACACACTTCCCGCCCACTTACAACCCACTTAACACCCGCTTCCCACCCACTCCCCACACACTTCCCATCCACTTACCTCCACCCACATCCCACCCACTTACAACCGACTTCCCACTCACATCCCATCCCATTTGTTTGTAGTTTAAAGCTCGCAAGAGGCACCCCTAGGTAGGTAGGTAGTTCCGGCTGGCCCTTTGTAGGGGCTACACATAGACCTTACGGTCCTTAGTGACGCCGAGTGGTTTTTCTTTCACACGGTTACATATGTATGTTATCAATACGTGTTTGTGCTGTCCATTATGTACAGCGTATGTCTTCGTTCGGCTCTTTGTTGTATTCGTTACTTTCTAATACTGCGTTCTACTCTCGATCGCGTCATCCATTCGCATTTACAGTGTGACCATCATTTCTGCCTTAAAATACCTTAGCGCTGAAGAAAGTCTGACTGACTTTCGCCTTTTGCTGCCTGGCTTTCTATACCCACCGTGATGTCACATTATCCTTATTACAAATATGCATCGGATGGCTCAACAAAAAGCCATCACAACGGGGCTGTTTACACTACTTAAAAAATAATTTAATTAAATGTTTTGTGGTACAATTTATTTTTATTTTCTAACCCAAAGGCAACATGTTTTGCGTTTGGCATGCAATGATTGTAAAATTGTTAATTTATTTGAAGCAATAACATTCGCTTGCAGCCCAAAAATTTCCAAATAGTAAACAAAAAGTAATTTGCTGCAAAAAAAAAAAAAAATTCATATTTTATTGGCAAACCTTTTGTTAACATTTAATTGGAAAGTTGTAGCTGTAAAATGAATGCACAAATAAAAATGCAAGTATGTAAACAGGAGTGCGGACATGCAACTCTACAGCTAGAGGAAGAGCAATGCAGACTATTCTTTAATGCTTTCAAAAATGCAAGTATGTAAACAGGAGTGCGGACATGCAACTCTACAGCTAGAGGAAGAGCAATGCAGACTATTCTTTAATGCTTTCAATCGAAAAGCTTTCAAATTGTGATAAATTTTTTCAAGTGTTTAGCCGAACCGAACCGAACACAACCGCTGGATTGTTAGAAAATGCTGAGCCGTGCCCAAAATCTCAGTAGAAAACTGTTCAGTTCAGTTTATCAAATTAACAAGTTTCTTAATGCAAATATGTTTTATAAATTGAAAGAAATTGTACTGTTCTAGCCCAAAGTTTTCTAAAAAATACTGTTTTCAATATTTCCTTTAAAGCAGGGCATCCACACACGAATTTGTTCGACGAACAAGTTTGTCAAACATGAATTCATTTGCCCACTAACCAGGCGAACATATCTTACGAACATCATTTGCTTGAAAATCTCAACGAGTAAACATGAAAATATGGCAACGAAAACTGACACAATCATGGCCTAGATGGCGATACAAATTAGCTGAAAGCATTATTTCTTCATTTTGGGGACATTCAATAAATTCCAGCCACAATTCGTTGCTCGTTTGGGCCCGTGTTCACTCTACAAATATTTTTGACAAATGATGTTCGTGCACTTGTTCCCATCCATTGACGAACATGTTCGCATGAACACACGCAAGATAGAAACGTTTCTATTCTCTGCGAACAAAAAGTCGAACATAAAAATCTGTCACGAACACCTCCACTAACGACGAACATTTCGTCGAGCACAACAAATTCGTCGAACAAATTGCCCTGCTTAAGGCCTATTTCCAGAACGCACGAAAATAAATGTTTATGTCAAACTTCACATGAATATAAACATATTGAATTGCTTTAAAATCTGAATGCTATTACACAGCAGTCTTATTTGAATGAAGTATTGTGCCGAAATAAATAAACCAGCCTAATAAACCCTGAAAGGGTTCGTCGTTTCGACCTGTAGCGGATCCAGGGGAGGAGATCCGATCCAAAGAGCAATATGAACAATGAATTCAGAAAAAGCTGGAAAATATATATCAGCAGTTGAAAATTCTACGAACGAAGAACTTTGGAAAATGGGTTCAAATATAACGAACGATCGTTAAAACAAGAAAGAAAGTCGGTCAAGTCCGACTATAACATACTCTGTACCCTTAACGTCGCAGCTCGCATTTGCTCACGAGTTATACGCGCTCATCTCTAAGTTTCACTCTCTCTCTCTCTCTCTCACTAAGATTGCCGTTCAATAGAATGCTGTGATGATGGGTGGGGGGGTGGGCGGTGTTCACCGTTCCGTTTTTTGCTCATAACTTGAGTATCGTTCATCCGATCTTTATCATTCCTTCAGCAAATCCGATAAATAATTTTGTTTACAAGGTACGAACGATCTATCTTCAAAACTGTAGGAGGTATGACGTTCTTTCCAAGTTGCGAGGGCGGGAGGGGGCGTGGCAAAAATTGAAAATAAACTTGATCTGCCTGCAAGTATAAGAAATATATGTCCCATACATGTCAAACCTCTAACTCTTACCATCTCTGAGATCTCTTCGTTCATACGGACGGACGGACAGACAGACGGACATTCGGACAGACGGACATGGCTATATCGAATCGGCTGTTGATGCTGATCAAGAATATATATACTTTATAGGGTCGGAAACGATTCCTTCTCCCTGTTACATACTTTTGCACAGTATAAAAAAAGATTTTCTCACTAAAACTACTTTTTCGACCGATGGTTCCAATGGCTATATGCTTTAGTCATCCGATTTGAATCAAACTTAGCAGAATTGTGTGGTAGCATATAGTATTGATCAATAACAAGTTTGGGAGCGATAGCATTGAAAACGAAAAACTTTTTCCTACCAAGACTTATTAACAGACCTACTTTTTATATGGTAGCTATACTATATAGTTTTCCGATTTTCATAAAACTTGGTGGAATTTAGTGTTAGCATCGAAAACTTATAAATACGTGGTTTGGGCACGTTTGCGTTGAAAGCAAAAAAGTTTTTCTTACTAAAACTACTTTTTCGACCGTTGGTTCCTATGGCAGCTATATGCTATAGTCGTCCGATTTGAATCAAACTTAGTAGAATTGTGTGGTAGCATATAGTATTGATCAATAACAAGTTTGGGAGCGATAGCATTGAAAACGAAAAACTTTTTCCTACTAAGACTTTTTAACAGACCTACTTTTTATATGGTAGCTATACTATATAGTTTTCCGATTTTCATAAAACTTGGTGGAATTTAGTGTTAGCATCGAAAACTTATAAATACGTGGTTTGGGCACGTTTGCGTTGAAAGCAAAAAAGTTTTTCTTACTAAAACTACTTTTTCGACCGTTGGTTCCTATGGCAGCTATATGCTATAGTCATCCGATCCGGCCAGTTCCGACAAATGTGCAGCGTATTTGAACCAAAACCCCTTGTGCAAAGTTTGGTTAAAATAGCTTTACAGCTGACGGAGGAGGAGAAAGCATAAAAACAGACGGACAGACGAAAGGAAGGAGATTTCCATCAATATTTCAGCCAACTTCTTCAATCTCTGATTGTCTTGTCCAACGTTTTACTTTCTGCCGTTGGAATGTTTGAGTCCGGTCATGTGTGCATCTGCGATATCGATCTAGCTGTCCAAAACCCAAAACATATCTCCCTAATTGACCATCAAATTCGTTTGCTTCGACGGTTATACGCTTAAAGTGAATGCAGAACCCAACCGACCCCCCTTCCCCCTGTCCATGTCCGCCAAAACAGACAGAAGCTTGGTTGGTTTAATGGACCCAAGCCGCATGGGCACCCAAAATCGAGTTGGAGGGGAGACGCAGCGCCAAAATCGCTTAAAATGTGATTGGAAAATACGAAGCGTGCAAACGGAACGACAACTCTTTCATTTAGTGCACATTACAACATAACGGCACAGTCACTAAAAACCAACAGCGGCAACAATCGTCCGTCCACTGGCACAATCGCACAATCGCAGTCCGCATTCTTGAAGTTTTTGCATAAATGTGGAAATTTTGCGCATTCATTTTGTTTGTCGCTCAAAATGACACCAAATGTGCTAACGGCTTCTCTAACCAGATATAAAATTTTATTATTATATTCCCACTGCCTGGTGCAGGCGACCGAACCAAACACACACACACAAAAACTGAGCAAGACACTGCCGCCAGCACACGCGTCGTATACGCAATTTGTTGTGTCGATTGCATTGAGGTGAAGCTGGCGCTGCTGATTCAATATGCCGCAGTGTAATGTACAATGTACCAGCTCCACCTGCACGTGCCATGTTTTGCTAAGAAAAACGAATTCCTTGGAGAGAAATGAAACGTGTCGAGGTCAGACGCAGGTGTGCAGCAGCAGCAGCAGCAGCAGCCGCAGCAGCCAAACAAAACGATTATTGATTGGCAAATGCAAGCGCCGCCAGCAGCAGAAATGTGAAATTGTTTGACGCGGAGCCTCCTAAAAACCGGCCAAGCCCCAACATCCCCAATCGCATTTGTGGTCGACGCGTCAACGCAGAAGGAAACCCTCCCTTTTTGCTGCCAAAAAAGAGCAAACAAACACAAACACTCGACACTTCCCACAGCGACCTTTAAGTGTGCCACTGCAATTTGGCCAACATTATGGCAACTTTGGGTACAACTTAAAGCAGTTTTGGGGCGCGCTGAAGAATTTTACCAAATTATTATTTGGCCATTTAACAATTCAAATTTCATTTTGGCACCAAAACAATTTTACAATTAAAACTGAGACTGGAATTATGCAGAGCCAGAAAATGAACTGATATTTCATTTTTGTGTACATTATCCGAGAACCGACAGAGGGTACAGTTCCCGCTCAACTGAATAGGTTCAACACATTCCAAAAAGTAAAATTGCTTTATTTCTTCTATCAATTTGTCGTTATCAATAAAATCATGTGTTTTTTTTTGTGTAGATTAATAGCTCTTTGATGAAACATGAAAGTAAATTTTTATTAAATTTTATTTATCCAAAAAAATGACGAAAAATTCTTCATATTTTTGGCTCAACTGAATAGGTTTATAAGCTGAAAATCATGGCTCGTAAATAACTCTCAACCCTACTTTCAGTTCGCTCTGCTCACGTCACTGACCGTAAGAAGAAAAAACAAACGGGCTCGGGCTTTCCTCACAGTCAGAATAACAGTCGAATAACAGTCCCAGGTCAGCCAATCGGTCATAAGCTGTGTGTTTTTCGAAGACCGAAATGCTAAATTTTCTGTTCAAAAGGTTGCGTGCGCTACAACTAAGCATAAGAGTCCGTGTGAGAGAGAATGAGAGCACACATTCATATTGTTAGCCGAGTTTTACACACCGTTGCATACATACGAAGAAGACCTTTTGAATGCGTGAATTTTGCCAAAAAGGCCAAGCCAGACCTGAGAGAGAAAATGTGTTTCTCTCCTCTCACAACCAAAGAGAGGCAGTGACTGCTGTTAAAGGTTGTTTTGGTACCTCTATTCTATAAGCCGGGCGAAAAGTGTTATTTTCTGACCAAGGCAAACGGGGGACCGATTTTTGCGACCTCTGCCGTTTTCACTTTCGCAAAACCGGGTTTTGGACTCCAAATCTTAAAACTATTCCGAAAGCGAAAATGGAAACATGACTGATAAAGTAATAATTCATAGTTGTTGTTCATTCTAACTTAAAGGGTGGATTTTTAGCAAATTTCTTTTTGATCACACTGTTTTTGGCAGCTCAGCCACATGTTATTGTCAAACATGTTCAGCTTGGTCTATAATTTAAACAGGAATCGATTTAAAAACTCAAAACGCTTGCAGATTATTGAATTTTATGGTCAGTTTGGGCGACCTTCTTAGGCGGCTAATCGGAATCTTGTGACTAAATTTCGCACCAAATTTACATGATTGGACATTAAACCACCTACACGCATACGTAGAGTACGCAGAGGAGGACAGTGTTGTTAATGACCGTGAATGAACGATTCGGTGCCGTTCGCAGCAATTGGGCCTCTGTTACCCCACCACGTGGAAAATATAGCAGAAAGATTTGGGTATAAAACATAAAATACAGCTGGTGCAAGAATTGAAGCCACACGACCTACCACAACGGTTAACTTTTGGTGAATGGGCGCTGGCGAAGTTGTATGAAGATCCACTTTTTTATCGGGAGCTCATTTCTGGCTGTATGGATACGTGAACAAACTAAATTGCCGAATTTGGTGTGAAGAGCAATTAGAAGCCAAAAAATAGAGGAAAGCTAACTTCGGCTCGACCGAAGTTTATATACTCTTGTAGCATGATGGCGCCACTACTTTGAGCATTTGCTTCCCAGTTTGTTATATGGCAGCTATACGATGTGTTCATCCGATTTGGACCAAACTCCCCAAAATTGTGTGGAAACTGATAATATTCACAACTGGAAGGTATAAAGACGCTACCATTGAAAACAAAATAGTTTTTCCTATGGCAGCTATATGCTATAGTCATCCGATTTGGATCAAACTTGGTAGAATTGTGCAGTAGCATATAATATTGATTAGTGATAAGTTTGGGAGTGATAACATTGAAAACAAACAAGTTTTTCTTACTAAGACTTTTTCTTAGACATATCTTTTGTATGGCAGCGATACTATATAGTTGTCCGATTTTCATAAAACTTGGTGGAATTATGTTAAGGCATAGAAAACTTAGAAATACGAGGATTGGGGACGTTTGCGTTAGAGACAAAAAAGTTTTTCTTACTAAAACTACTTTTTCGACCGATAGTTCCTATGGCAGCTATATGATATAGTCATCCGATCCGGCTGATTCCGACAAATGTGCAGCGTATTTGTACCAAAAGGCTTCGTTTGGTTAAGATAGCTTTAAAACTGACGGAGGAGATAGCATAGAAATAGACGGACGGACAGACGGACATGGCTATATCAACTCAGCTCGTCATGCTGAACAAGAATATATATACTTTGTGTGGTCGGAGATGCTTCCTTCTATGCGTTACAAACATCTATAAACATCTAAAAATCAATGTAAGTGACCCGTCCATATATGCATTACTTGTAAGACGTAGTGAAAGTAGCGCGTATCAACAACCTGAACTTAGTAGCCTACACCTGTCTTTCGTGGAGCAAAACTAAAAATGTCCACAAATGTCCAAGTCGCCTTTAACTTTTTTTTATCAGTGTGAGTCCTTGTTGTTTCAAAATTTCCAAGATCACCTGCTAATATGTGCTACCCTTGCATTTGTTGGACTTTTTAGGTGCAATGTCAGCAGTTTGGCTCAACAAAGATATCCCACAAAGAATTTTTTGGCTTTGGATAACCTTTTTTTTGATACAGTTTTATAAAACAAAACCGTAAGTTAGCTGGAACGTATTGAAATCTGAAAAAAAATTGCGAGATTTTACCAAAGGGCTTGTTCAAAACGCCGATATTCTGCAAAGCTATGATGTATTGCGATCATCGAATCTCAATTCGTTGTTTATCCATAGATTTTCTTTATTAATATCTTATTTTCTTCGAAAAAGTGCGATTCTTAAGACGAAAAGAAAAATGAATTTTGTTCTATTTTTTAATATTTTTTCTAGATGTTTAAAAAAGAAATTTCAAGCGGTTTTTTTTTGGTAAATTATTTTTTTCAAATATTTTTGCTGTTTGTTTTCAAACTACTTTACAATGATTACGACGATTATTGGAAATTCAATAACCTTTTGATTCATACCTTGCTTGACTCCATCTAACGTTTCTGACTCGAGATTTGGCTCAAAATGTAAGTGTACCTACCGAAAAAATTAAAAAGAAACTTAAAACTAAACTTAGGTTAGGTTGCGATGGCTGAGAGCGACAAGTCGCTCTCCCACTTAGGCCGCATGCCATATATTCCCTGTTAACCCTTTATTCCATAGGGGGGCTAATACTGAACCATTGTGTGGACAGAATAATATTAAGTAGAGCTGGGATCTCTAGCTCGGATGTCTCCGAGAGACTGGTTAAAAGGGGTTGACCCAGAATACGAAGTCTCCTCCTACTCAGAGCAGGACAGTGGCACAGGAGATGCTGTACCGTTTCCTCCTCTTCCTTATATCTGCAACTTCTACAGAAATCGTGGTGTGCTACGCCTAGGCGTCAGGGCACCCACCAGAAGGGCTATGTGTTCCCTTCTGTATGTTTTAGGTTGAATTCTGGCCACGTAAGTCTTGCTACCGAGCACGAGGTAAGGTTTTTCCACCTATCCGTAGCAAGACGCAGTGTTTCGGCTTTTATGTGAAGCTTGTAGGTAGACATAGGCATCCCTATCGTGCTCTTCTCTGAAAGGAGCTCGATGGTGGTACCTATTCTGGCTAGTTTGTCCGCAGACTCATTTCCTTCTATGTTGCGATGTCAAGGCTCCCATATAAGGTGTATACTAAAATGTCGTGCGATCTCGTTTAGAGATAAGCGATATTCCGTAAGTGTTTTAGCATTGTTGGTATGTGAGTCAAGTGCTTTAAGGGCGGCTTGACTGTCTGAATATATAAATACGTTTCCTTCTTTGACCGTGAGCGAGTTAAGGTAGGTGGTAGCTTCCTGGATGGCTACCACTTCCGCTTGGTACACACTGCAGTGGTCAGGAAGGCGGAACGATAAGTTTAGATCTAGGTTAGGGGAGAATACACCACCTCCTACTTTTTCGTCGAGCTTAGAGCGTTAGCTCTGCTATGTGGAAGGTTTTCCCATTCGCTTAAAACTAAACTTACAAATTAATTTAAAAAATGGTAAACAAATTTTTTTTATTCCAACTTTTAAAAAGTTTTTCAATCTTTTACAAATTTAAAAAAAAAAATTTTTTGTTTTTAAATTTTAAAGATACAAAAAATTGTATTAAAAATTTTTTTAAAAAATTTTTTATATTGATTTTATTTCTACCTTTAAGAAAACAGATTGCGATTATCTCATTTACTTTGGAAGATCTTAATTTCGTTTCGCTAAATTGGTCATTTCGCCCACTGTGCAGTGGCCCAATTGAGAGGTGAGTTCGGTGAACAGTTTATTTCACGTTTGGGGCAGGTCAATTGGACGCCTAGATCGTGCGATACAATCATACAATCAAACGATTTTGGCGCATTCACACAAACACACACATACACACATGCTGACGGCGTCTGCAGGCGAATTTTGGCGCGTTCTTACACACACACACGGACAGCATCTACCAGCGCGCACACACATAGTACAAACAGCAATTTTTGTGCAAATCACATGGCTGGCGATCATCGAGGAGGCCCCACTCCAATCAGGAGTCGCTCATTCGTACTTTTGGCAGTGGAATTTTTTTTTGCAATTTGTGAAACACCATCGACAGACCTCCTGGTTTGAAAACGACGCCGGCAACGCCTACACACATGCGCACGTATACACACACACACAGACACCAACGCATGTGGTCATATGTACACATATGCTTTAGCGCTCATTTCGCTTGCATGACATCGACCTCTGTCCACGCATATTGTTCACCAACCTTCTGTCTGTCGCCCGGTCCTGCACGTCCAACCGTTCACATCCTGCTGCAACCCAGGCTGTCCACCAACCGCTGCCCACTAAAACGTCCATCGCCCAGCCTACCTTTCATCCGCTGCTCACGCATGCTATTTGTGTGCGCCAAACCGACTCTTCAACTACATGTATCCGATCTCACGTTGGTCAAGCATCCGACCAATTTTTCAGATGTTACATTGTACGCAGCCTGCCAGACGATCGATCATACTTATGGAAGTACGTCGCGCAGCTGAATTTGGATCTTCATCGCATCTTTCGTCGTCGCCGATGTTTATGCACAGCGCTCCGCATACCTCACCGACCACTAGCAACATGCTACGACTCGAGACGCTCTTTGTTTGGCAATTGATGCCAGCCTGAGTCTATCTACATGTTCTCGATCTCACCACGAAAGTCCTTAACGAGAGGCAAGACACGCGCCATCCCTGGCGCTCAGTTTCTGGCTGGCGTCCGCCACGCGCGGCGGCGCGTCGCAACATCGTCAACTCAATCGACTTTCATTCATTCATATTGGCGTGTAGTATTATTATTCAATAAAGTTAGTTACTTATCAGACCTAGTAGCTAAACCACTGAAACTCACTTTTGGTCATAACTTGAGTATCGTTCAACCGATCTTCCTTCAGCAAATCGATAAATTATTTATACTAAATATGCCCAGAAGATACGAACCTTCTAACTACAAAACTGTGGGAGATATAACGTTTTTTTCAAATTGCGGGGGCGGAAGGGGGAGTGACAAAAATTAAAAATAAACTTGAACTGCCTGCATGAATAAGAAGTATATGTCTCATACGTGTTAAACCTCTATCTCTTTCCATCTCTGAGATCTGTGCGTTCATATGGACAGACGAACACGGCTGTTGATGCTGATCAAGAATATATATACTTTATAGGGTCAAAAACGATTCCTTTTCCCTGTAACATACTTTATTATTGGCGAAATACAGTTTCTTAAAATGGAACACCTGTTGTAACTCTCTGGGCAGTACTGTAGTGCCTCGCACAATTCAAATGACACAAAGAACAGCCCTTTAAAATGCTAAAATAATATGATATATTTCTTTTACCTACCAAAATTGTATATCTACTTCATATATAGCTATCCTGTTTCATTGCGGTCTACCAAAATCTATAAATTTACACAGTTTTGATATATCCGCAATGTGGCAACATCTTTCTACCGCTAAAAAAAAAACCAATTGCCATTGCTTGAATCCGTACCGCAGCCCCTGATTTAGCAGCTAAACAGTTATTACAACTCGAAATAATGAAATCTTTATAACCCCATTGAATAATTGCATTAACTAAGCTTCTGCTCCGGCTCATCCCTGCTCGTTATCAATATGCTCCTGCTGTTGCTCCTTCTGCTCCCCGTTTCAGTTTTGCATTGCGATTACATGTTTAATCTGTTCAATTTGTATGAAATGTGCGCCGCATTTTCTTTTTCTTGGCTGCAAATGAATATTTGAGCTACATATCTAATTGCTTTCGCTGGGCCTGGTTGGTCTACGGCTCCATTAAGCTGTCTGGAACTGGCGAAATGAAGTCCGCGATAATATTCAGCCGCGCGTTTTGGTCTCGCTTTCGCTTGCCTGAGAGCAAACACAAATCGTGCAAATAATATTCAAACCGTTTTAATTAACTATGGAGGTGCCTGCCCGGGTGCCTGCCCGGGTGCCTGCTGGCTGTGGCTCCGGCTGGGAGCAGCAGGCTCATTATCACCGGCGCCGACACCTAAAATATATATACCAAACAACGCCCGCAACGGACCATGCTGGTGGTGTGTGGACGGGACCCACATCCGTGTGCGGGAGAACTCGAGGCTCTCACTCGCCCTTTGCTGCAGACTTTTGCTACGGCTTTTACCCAAACGACATGATAATAAAAATGTATGTTTATTTTGATATTCCCCGCATTTTGCCGACAAATGGCAGTGCGGTAGCAAGCCAACGCGCTACCCACCGCCCCCCAACGCCTCACCAGAACTCGCAGAATTTCAAAATTAAGCGAAAATTTACGTAATGCGAACTAAATAGCACGAAATTAACCTGCAAATGGTTCAAGGCGTGGGTCCGCAAGTCTGAGAGTCTGGGTCCGCGGCTCATCATCATCATCATCATCATCATCATGCCATTAGCAGCCAAGCGGCAGACGGGACCTAAGCGGCAGCAGCGAAAAGGTACAAAGATTTTATCTCACGGCACACGTAAATATTAGAATTTCAAGGTTCGTTGAGCGTTACACACACCCACACACACACCCACACCCACACACACCCACACACAAGAGTGTCCAAATTTGCTTATTGAGCTCCTCAGCATGCGTCAAGTCCAAATGATGGCCAATAAACCATTCGCCAGTCTTCAACTCGTTTCATGGGGTCAGGCAAACAAACAAAGCAAATGTTGGTAATAAGTTCATTCATGACGCCGCCCCCCAACCGTATCCGGCTTTTCTCACCAGCCTCCCATCCGCCTGTCGCCTGCAAAATAAATTTGATAATTAATTTTCCCCAACAATTGTTGAACGCTCCAAACCACTTACACTTTTTTTTTTTGTCTTTTTTTTTGTTCGGTTCGACACTGAAATTTTCGCATCTTTTATTTTTGTGGCGAAAATGCTGTGAAAATGAAACAAAAACAATGGCGGCATGAAAAACACTAAAAACGGGAGGAGGAGGAGGAGCAAAAGACAAAAAAAAGAACAGAATGAACGAGAAAAACTGAAATCCCACCGATGATGGGTGGGCGCAATGGAATGGAATGATGTGCAAAAAGCGCACACTTACAGCACAGAACACAACTGCAAACTCCGTTCTGCATTTCTGGGCTTTTTGGATAGGCCGAACAGCGAATGGTCTTTCGTGCAAAAAGAAGAATTACCACGGTGGGGGGGAGGGGGGCAAAAGGAAACAGCAGAAAGAAGCGACAAAAAGAGGTGCAAACATACAAAACATGGTATTTTGCAAAGAGGAAGAAGAGAAACACCCGCATTCCCGCTTTAAAAAGCCTTTCATCTTTACAGCTACTCTTCCAACTTGAACATGATCCACACTTAGCATTAATAATATCATATTCATAAGACACAACCTAAACCATAAACATGTCTCTTTTTGTAATAACATTAATGCTGCCTTTACACTTGTCATATATCTCTAAATAGTAGGTTGTCAAAATTCTCTAAAGAGAATCTTTTATCAAATAGAACCTGTTCTATTTCATCAAAGAAGGCAATCGGCGATGGAGATTCGAAAACCTTCAAAGCAATTTTAGATGAAAACCCCTATGATGGCAATCCTGTCGTCGAAGAAAACGTCCAGAAGCGAATGGGCACCAGACTCCGCAATGCGAAGAAAGACAACAAATGCATTGGTGGCAAGGGTGCTGGATATCTTACTGACAAAGCGTTATATGAATTGACAAAGTATCATGGCATCGCGATTCGCCGTCATCCGGAGTCAGTTGAAGAGATCTTTTTTTTAAATTCCTTTATTGTTACATTAAAAAAAAACTAATATATACATACAAGCTCTTTGGAACAACATAATACAAAAAGTTAGACAGAAACAGCTTAAACCTGCGGGTCGGCTGCAAGGCATTGCTTCGCAGATTTGATGCCCCAACTACTGCCTGGTTCTGCGTTGCACATCCAGTCTCCGAAGCTTAGCCATAATGGTAGCTGCGAACTCGCACGTTGCCTCCCAGTTTTCCTTCGACATTAACATGTATGGGACTAAATTATTTTCGGCTATATCACCGCCCATCACCCTGGATAGTTCCGCCCTTTCAGCCTGAAAACTTTTACACACTAACAAGACGTGCCTGGCCTTCTTCGCAGCATGTGCACTCCTCGCTATCATCATCTCGCCGACTCTTTTCAAGTAGCTTCTAAAACAGCCGTGCCCACTAAGAAGCTGAATTAGGTGAAAGTTCACCTCGCCGTGTTTTCTAGACAGCCATGGCAATAACTTCGGGATTAGGCTATGGGTCCAGCGACCCTTAGTGGATAGGTCCCAAAGGTGTTGCCACTTCTCAATGCTCCGCAACCTCGTTTCCTGCTGATGTATAACCCTGTTAGGTTGAATTGCGCCACTCAACCGTGAAGCCATGTACCTCTTATTGGTTTCTATGGCCAGCTCGCAAAGTGGAATCATGCCGGCAATGACCAAAGCAGCATCTTCTGACACCGTACGGTACGCAGAAGAGATCCTGAGCCCCGCTTACGCCTTTTATGTAGCTAGAGAACACCATGAAACGATTCCAGATTGGCGCCGCATATAGAATAGTGGCCCTTAGTGACACTCGCCAAAAGTCGTCTTCGCCCCTGTATTGGTCCGCGTGTGTTCAGCATGATCCGATGTACGCCAGATGTTCTCGGAAACATTGCCTTGTGTCCAGCATTACTCCAAGGTATTTAATGGCTCTTTTGGCTTTTATTGCTTTGCCATTAATTCTAACCCAAGCTGATTCCACCTTCTTACGGCTGCTTATTAGCACCGCATCTGTCTTTTGCGCAGCTAGCTCGAGATCCGCCACGCTAAGCCATTGGTGGATACGTTAAATGCCAGCATTGCACGCCTCTTCGGTCCGTCGAAGCACTTTACCTACAGCCACAAGTGCCACATCGTCTGCAAAGCCCACTAGGTGCACTCCTGGGGAAAGAGAAAGGCGTACATGGCGTTCCATAGAACAGGTCCCAGAACGGAGACTTGTGGAACTTCTGCAGACACCTCATGGGTTTTATTTCCTTCTGCCGTGGAATACGTAAGAGCAATATCAACTCAAATCAAGTTCTTGAAAATTAAACAAAATCAGCTCAACTTTAGTTTTTGCCTTATCAAAGAATTGTTATTGAAGTGAGAACATTGTACTACAAATGAGAAAACCCCTTCACGCTCTGTGTTGGAGCTGCAGATACTTAGTTTGCCAATACATGAAGTTTGCTTGAAGTCATGGATAATAAGCAAATAGCGTATAAACTAATTTAAGAGAGGCTTGCAGCATTTCTTTAAATATCTATTTTTATTTTGTCCGGTCTTATCTCATCCGCTCTTATCTTTGAGCTTGGCGCTCGTCGTGTAACACAAGCAACAACGAAAAGTTTGCTTAGGCTACTCCTGTGGTAAATTATTATTGTTCTTAGCTTTTAGTTGCGATCAAGATCTGGTAGCAGCCCGACATTAAATGGAATAACAAAACATGAAGTTAGTGACTTTTGATTTGTGAAAACCAGCAGCCAGCGGGACATCTGAATCGAAATCCAATATCTTTGTGGAAACTTCTTCCTATTCTTCGTGAAAATCCTCACGGAGTTTTCATTTTGGCGCCCGAGCAGGGACCTCGATTCAGTCTTTGTGGAAACTTCTTCCTATTCTTCGTGATAATCTGGTGGTGCCGGAGGTTCATGGCTGCCGCTAGTATTTCTGCTTCCGTGATAGCCTCTATTGTATTTGGGTCAAAAACACAAGCTTGCATTGGTGAATCAGAAAAGCGAGTCGGAAAGAGATTTTCGACAATCTTTTTCAGCTCACTCAGGGTCACTTGGTGTGGCCTGTTTATTGGCATAGAGTCGTTGAAGAGATGAAGAAGGCTGTATGGGCTACTTTTCTTCATAAGAGCTCCAACGATGCCAACCTTTAACATCAAAATTGTCCCACCGGTGTGTCGAGCTGGTGTGCGTGGCAAAAGGCAGTTGCTGAAGGAACTGTAGAGAGTTTTAAGCACACGTATGCACCCTTAGACAACAAGGTGCTGGATGTCATCAGATAATTTGTTGTGTAGATGCCTTGGATCGGAAACACAAAATAGCAACGAGTCCTTCAATGCAGTTCTTTGGTCATTTGCGCCCATTCAACATTCATTCAATTTAATCGCTACCTGTATTTTTAACGAAGGTTTTCAACCTATCCTAAAAATAATCACTTTGATGGCCATTTCGATTGACAACCAAGCGAACAATTACGCATTATCGCAAAACGATAACCGACTAAGCCGCTCAGAAACTGGAGCTGCGGCCGCATCTAAAGAAGGCAAAATGGCACGCAGAGCAGAGAGAGCTGCTGCTGAAAACAGTATTTTTTGAAGATGAGGAAGGTCCGCTGTATGCAGCTGGCATCGCCGACTGATATCTGTTAGTACACAACAACTTTTTGGGACTGCCAAGCCACTTTTCTCCAGTTCTACTAAACCGATTTTGATGAAACAAAATGCAATCGACGCAAAATTGTCATCATTCTCAAACTGCATTTTTACATTTTTGATTTATTCATTTTTTTTTTGCAAAAAAATTACTTCAAGCTTTAAACTCCTTTAACATTAAAATTGATCTTCTATCATGATATCTTCAGTTACACTGAACTGATTTTATTGAAACTAAGTGAAATCGACGCAGAATTGTCACTATTCTGGTCTGACATTCAATCATAATTTTAAAAAACTATTTTTTTTTACACAAAACTACCAAAAAAGGGCCCAAAATCGAATTTTCAATTTTCAATGGCCGCCATTTTGTTAAAAAAAAAAATCACAAAATGTTTTTCTAGGGTCAGACCAGAATGACATCTATACTGACTATAACCCAGTTTTTACTTTTCATTTCAGACAACCTGGAGACGAGAAATCGTGGCCGCCAGCACTATAACTGTTTTTTTTGGACCCCCCACTTTGACGGCCGAGAACTTTTTGAACAGCCCTCATATCAAAGCAGAATCATTATTTTGTTTACTTTAAACTGTTTGTAACACAGTAAAAAAAAACCGAATTGGAAAAACTCTTTGCGTTTTCAAATAAGATGCTTTTTTAAAAAGGTCCAAAAAACAGCCTCCATATGGAGAATCCCCCATTAAATAAATGCAACTAGCCGCAGGATGCACGTAACAAACCAAGAAAAGAGGCCACTTGAGATGCGTTGTATGTACCCCTTCCTATTGGACCAGCGCAGACCATTTATATTCACGTTGTGAATTAAAACACTACGTTAGCTAGTTTAGATTTAAGGAATGAAATATTTACAACATGAGCAAGATCGCTTATACATATTTCAATCATATTGCAATAAGCTAAAAGTATAAAATGCATTATAGACTTGAGACCTCCGTACAGGAAAGGCGAGCTTAGCTTATGGCTGTACGTAGGGCAACAGCAACTTGATATGTGTTCTCTCTTCTCTTTCTTTTCGAGCGAATGTTTTGTTGTTGGCTGCGAATGATTTGGTTGTTGTTTTTCACATAGTGAAAGCCGCAATAACAGAGAACAAGTGTTCTCTCTTTTCTTTCTGCTCGAGCGAAGGTTCTGTTATTGCTAATGATTTCGTGTGCATCTAAAAAACGGATTTTTCTTTCTATTTCTTGTTGTCCCAGAAATATTTTCTGCACTTGTATTGGTTTGTGTTGGTATGTTTATTCTGGGCACCTTTGCTCTTAATCTTCTAGTCTTTCAGAAGAGGTCATGGCTATATCGACTCGGAAGTTTATGCTGATAGAATTTTTATGCTGATATACTTTATGATATCGAAAATGCTTCCATTTGACAATTTCGTACATTTTCTGTTATCTGTTATTCTGGTAATCCCATTCTAGATGGACTGGTAGGTCTCCAACTCAAAATCCGGGCGCTTACAATATGAGCAAAGACGTAGAGAGCTCTTTATTCTCTGCCGCTGCTTGCTAAGTCGGCAGCGGCCGGGCAAAACAGAGAAAAGTAAACCTTTTTTTTATCAATTCTTTTAATTAAACATAACTCTGGAATCCTGTCCTGTTCATAGCTGATATGCCCACTGGCAAGTGTCCAACTGATAACTCGGACCGTGGCCACGGTGGCCGGCATTACAGCTCCGCCAGAAGAAATGTATGAAGTTATAAATTGCATTGTGTCAGCATAATTATGACATTAATCACCAATGATGTTGATGCTCGCTGGTGCTGATGTGGATGCTGGATAACCAGCCGGGAGTCTGGTAATGAAAATAAATGTCAAACCACTTTTCCTTCTTCTTTTTTTTGTTTTTTTTTTTTTTTTGCTGTGCTGCAAACCGCAACGCCCTTGTCGCCCCATAAAGCCCCAGTTATATGCATTTTAAGGATCGACAACGGAATGTGAGCGATCCCATTTGAGTCGTGCCATAAAAAAATGCCAAAGTTATGGCCAAATAATTACATATATGAGGCGAATGAAGACAAATGCGGTATGAAAGGTATAAAAAGGGAATGGCACATGGCCTACCATGGGCCACCTTCGTTCAATCATACGCACCTACCGTACCATACCGTATGTACATATGTCGCATTTAATTTGATGTTTTATTTATATGCTCGTCAGCATTTATTGAAATTAATGCGTAGCCATAATTTTTATATAGCTCTGTTGGACCTAGACTCGTTGGCCGGTCGCCCAAGTCCCAGCTGTAAATTGAATTTTATTCATTTCGGTTTACACAATTTTTATATTGTTCATTTCCCGTAATACTTATATATTGCCTGCTGCGTTTTACGTGCCACCCGCAGCCCCTCCACCTCCACCTCCCCGGCATACACATACTTGCAGAATATGTAAGCTAAAGGAAGCAGCAGCAGCAGGATACAACATATTATGACATATACTGTGCTGCCATCCCAATGACTATTAACTCCAAAGGGCGAGTGTCCTTAGTCCTATCAAAAAAAAAAAAAAAAAAGAAAAGAAAAAAACGACTCCCCGCTAACTTAAGATGTGTTACTTATCTCTATTATGGTTTATTATACAGGTTTAATTCCCACGCTTCTCCATCCTAAAACGCACACCAATGCGACTCTGGTTGAAGTGAGTGCGAAATGTATAAAGAACTTTTGATAGTGAATGATTAAACAAAATTTATCATGGAAAATGAATTTATTATTTCCAACTTTCACAGCAGTTTTTTTTCACTCAGAATTTGGTGTCTCCGAATAAGGAAAACTCACACAGTTCAATGTGGAAATTCATGGACAAAATCAAATATTGTGGGAACACTTGAAGCTGCTTTTTAAGAATAATCAGTTTAGGTCTTCAGCCTATGGGCATTTAATTTACGATTTCCCCCTTGTAAAAACTTCAATAAGCCAGGAAACTCTTGATTTTAGTACGCAATTCTTGATTCAAGAACAACTCGACATAGATTTAAGAGTAAATTAGGATTGATTTAAGCATAAAACGTGACTGATTTGAAAGCGCAACAGTTTCGAATTAAGTTTAAACAACATATCGGGAGCAACAGGCACAAAGCACAATTTTCCGATTTTCGTGTTCGTCGTTCTCTTCAGTGCAAAGACAAAAAAAAAACAAGAAAGAAAGTCGGTCAAGCCCGACTATAACATACTCTGTACCATTACCCTCGCATTTGCTCAGGAGTCATACTCATCTCTAAGATTCTCTCTCTCTCTCTCTCTCTCTCTCACTAAGATTGCATCTGTTGAACGGAATGTTCTGGGTATTGGCTGGGGTGAGGGGTGTTAACTGGCCGTTTTTTGCTCTTTCTCTTACCATCTCTGAGATCTCTTCGTTTATAAGGACAGACGGATAGACGGACATGTCTATATCGACTCGGCTTTTGATGCTGATCAAGAATATATATACTTTATAGGGTCGGAGATGATTCCTTCTAACTGTTACATACTTTTGCACAAACTTAATGTACTCTATGTACCTTCGGTACAGAGTATAAAAGTCCGAGATATCCGGGCTAAAATTAATCCCAAACGATGTCAGAAGTCGATCAAGCCCGGATTTTCGCAAACCAAGTACGAGAAGGATTGATTTCAGTACTGTAGTGGCCGGTTTGACTCTGATGGCTAAACTCAATTGTTAGGTACAATTTGTACTAGAACTGGCGCCAGCAAAAGAAGATCATACGATTGAACCGCTGCTTCGAAGCTAAAAGCTCCGCTTAGAGCACATGCATAGGGCATGGGCATTGCAAATCATTCGACTGAGATCTTTACTTCTGTTTGCACGTCTATTTATATTTTGGTAGCTGGCTATAAACTCGTGTTACTCCAACGTCAAACACGTAGAAAAAATCTTTCGATTTATAAACCAAAGTGATTAAATTTATCAAGAAACTGAAGAGTGAATAATTGTTGTGAATATTTGTGGAAAAAGGATCACGTGTCCTGGGTGACACTCCGTTGCTAGGCAGCGGTCTGGGGTTAAGTCTTGGCCAAGAAAGACTTTCTGCCCAGTCGGCACGAATCGCCCTTCAACTTTCACGCTTGAGAATCAGACACCCACCAGCAGAAGCTGACACCTGTGGTCCGCATCATTTACATCCTCATCTATTGAAGAAATTGAAATCGACGGGATTTAATTAAGTCATTAATAGAGATATGCCAATCTAAATGATGGAGTTTATGCTTGCGTAACTAAAGCTTGCCTTATACATAGCCTCAGCAAGTCATCCGCGTGTAGTTTAAAAGTCAAATTCGGTGCAGCCTATGTGAATGATCGTGTGCAGTTAATTCATTATCTCTTTTTTTTCGCACAAAAAGAAGAACAAATTCAAGTTCAAGTTCATCATTATGAAGTTCGAGTATGGACAAAACATGATTATGATATTATAATTAATTTTGATATTTGCTTGTGCACACAAAAGATCAGCTGTTCGATACACTGTGGTTCCAAGTTTCTTTGAATGAACTGAATTTAGTTTTTTTAGAATTTTCTTAACAATTCTCAGAAATTAAGTAAAGTAAATATCAATAATTAGTAGAGTAATGTTTTCGTTTAATTTGCTGAATAATATGAGTCTGGTAGCCAATGGAGTAAAACTCTCAATATATATATATATCTAATTATAAATTCTCTCTAATAGCACAACGAGACCATCTACGTCATCTTGGGCCCTACGATTACAGCGATGAGTAAGTATGCATAAGGAAGTTGTGAGTATAATGGTAAATTGCGTATCTGTTGGGTATATATGTATATGAGTATCTCCCACCCGGATTGCTACTAATGACTCTCTCAAATGAATGTAACTGAAGTTGAATTGTTTTCTTGAATCATTTACGGAATATCATTTGATACTATAATGTTTTTATATTACCTTTAATTTTTCTTTTCTTGCATTTCTTATGATTAAGCTTAATATTCTTAGAATTAAAACATTAAAACATGAATGGTCACTACGAATTAAAATGAATTCTTAACTGATTTAATGGTCTGTCTAGTACTCATGCTCAACTCTCACAAAATAACATTGAGGTTTAAGAACCTTTACTATAGGGACAACGTAAAAATAAGTACAACGTTTGTCAAGTTCGGGAGCACCCTCTATCAGGTATGATCTTTCTAGAATCCTTTCTTTAGGCGTGTCGGCGCTTCCGTTTATGATTTAATTTGAAGTATTTGATTATTATTATAATTTTAATGTGGATTTCAAAATCGCGCATTATTTTTAAATGTGGCAGCGTAACCCGTGCGACTAGGGTAGAAAGAACCCCGATCAATCCGACGAGTTGGACCCGAGCACAGCAAGAATGCGCATTCTCGAACTTAGTCGTGCAACGAATTGATATTTTGGCGTATAACATCAGCTAAAAATTGCAGTTCCTCGAGCAGTACACTACAGTACGGATTTTTCAATCCCGGAATTCTAGTCTTGATCCCCACTTTAACTCACACGGAATTGATTTTATGTTGTTATTCGGATCTAATCAAGAAGCTCGTTACTCGTACTTGATTTGATCTCGAAGTCGGCTTATCCGAGATTAATAAACTACATTCAACCGATTGAGATTGACTTTAGCTCCAAGTTAAAACTAATTTTGAGCCCAAAAAAAAGCATCTCACAAGAATTCTATAGTACTTTTTGAACGACCTTTTTGATAATTATCAAACCAGCAAGTTCTAGCCGGCTCGAGGTCATTAGTTTGCATACAACTGTAAAAACAGGACACAAACCACATTACTATGGACACTGCGGTTCTAAAACCCGGTCCAGGACTAGGCCTTAAACTAATCCGTATGGGCCACCACATATGGGCATTTCCACAGCTACGAACGTGACAATCGTACGAAGTTTTTAGCATTTGATATGAAGAATAACAAAGAAAAATTGTACGATAAATTTCCGCATATTGGTGTTTGGATAGCGCTTTAGTAGCACTATGTTTAATGTAAAAGCTGAGAGCTGTAGACAGTAAGGTCCCAAGATACAGGCAGACAAAAAGGCATACGCAACGTGACAGAATACGGAAGTGCGTTTTGTCTGCTTTCACAAAAGAGCAAAACTTTGTGGAATGCGTTAGAGTTTTTTACTGCAACTAACTTTAATATGATCGGCAATGATGTAGCTATATATTTATAGCTGATTTGTTCAAAAATAAATGTTGCTTTTTTGTTATATTTGACTCATTATGATACGCAACGTGACATACGTTACGTGACAAGCCTTTCTCTAACGCTGCACTTCTGATGCTTTTCATAAATTTATGTATGTATCCTTTTGCGTAATCATATTATAACACACAAATGTTCACACAGGAACTTATATTGATATTCATAGGATAAGTTAGCTGCATTTAATGAATAGATGTTTCCGGTTTTTGGTTGGCCTTTCTGTGGAAATGCCCATATGGACCTCGAAATTGTTCGCTATTGAAGACCCTTCAATAGACTTGACCCTTCAACTGCAATTCAGCAGCTACCTTCTCATGCCGGAAGAACTATAACGGTTAGGGAATTCCAAGGCAACGGATAGTGCAAAAATCAACACCACCAATAACTGCTAAGCTGTCAGAAAAATTTGTGTATGTGCCCTGCAGCGAAATTGTCAACTAGTAACAAAACAAAACTGTCCTACAACTAGTTGGAATGCTAAGTCGGGCAACAACAAATATTAGCTTTCGGATAAATGTTCGTTTGAAATACTAATTTAAGCTAGTTGTAATACAATTGAACTTTAACTGGTTGCAAACGAATTGGTAAAGAGTGAGTTGGCCGACAGATTTCGATGTACTATTATACTGAGCAGCGACACAAAACAGACCGTTATAAGGAACACTTAAAGGTGAACTGGTATTTAACTGGTGGCAAATGGCTGCTGCAGGGGTCAATTCTCTCCTGCCTATGCCATCTGGCATTAAACTGGTTGCAAATGGCTGCTGCCGGGGACAATTGTCACATGCCTATGACATGTCTGTGTAAAATGGATGACTTTAATACATTGATTTGGATAGGAAGTGCAACCAGTTGCAAGTTTTTAAAGACAGGTATATTTCTGGCTGTAAGCTAGACACTTTCCCAGCAGGGTGTGTGCACACATTTAGCCTGAAAGAGCTTAACTCTCTCGGTGTCTTTTCCCTCTTACTTACTTACTTCAATCTCAAATCAGGATCATTTGATTTTCATGTAAAAAGTATCCGTACTTGAAATGAACATTTTCGGATTGATCCAAGCCTTTTAGGATTGTTCCAATGCTTTCGTGCTGGATTCAAGTAGAATATAGCACGACTCGTACTTGAAATTTCAATCCAAAGGTCGAGATCAAATCAATTTTTTTGGACTTGATTTTAGCTCGCCTTTTGCGAAAGTATACCCTTGTAGAGGGTATATTAAAATTGTCCAGATGTTTGTAATGCACAGAAGGAAGCATCTCCGACCACATAAATTATATATATTCTTGATCAGCATGACGAACTGAGTTCATATAGCCGTGTACGTCTGTTCGTCTGTTCTATGCTATCTCCTCCGTCAGTCCGGTCAGTCAGTGCTAGCTCACATTTGTCGGAACCGGCCGGATCGGATGACTATGGCATATAGCTGTCATAGGAACTATCGGTAGTTTTAGTTAGAAAAACTTTTTTTTGTCTTCAATGCAAGCATCCCCAAACCTCGTATTTTAAGATTTCTGTGCTTTTACACAATTCCACCAAGTTTGATACAAATCGGTCAACGATATGGTAAAGCTGCCAAACAAAAGATAGTTCTAAAAAAAGTTTTAGTAGGAAAAACTTTTTTGTTTTCTTTGCTATCGTTCCCAAACTTGGTACTGATCAATATTATACGCTACCACACAATTCTGCCAATTTGGATGTATATCGGATGACTATAGCATATAGCTGCCATAGGAACCATCGGTCGAAAAAGTAGTTCTAGTGAGAAAACCTTTTTTTGTTTTCAATGGTAGCGTCTTTATGCTTTCCAGTTATGAATATAATCGGTTTCCACACAGTTTTTTGGAGTTTGGTCAAAATCGGATAAATATATCGTATAGCTGCCATATAACAAACTAGCATATATTAAACTAACTCAGCTAAGAATGTTCGACGAAAATCATTTAAAAACATTAATTTATATAAATTACTAGCATATAACCCGTCGCGCTTCGCTGCGTCGCTATCAGTATGGTCTATCGCTATCATTATCGTTATGCTATAGACAGCTATCGCTATCGCTATTGTTATCCTCTTCGTTATAGTTATCGTTATTGTTACCGTTACCGCCTCATTTCACTTTATATCGTATTCTATCCTTACCAACCGAGTTTCAAGCCAATCGGATGAAAAATGGTTTTTTGAATACATAATTTTCCGGGCATTTTCATACCCTGTGGGCGGATTTTCCGACATTGGAAAATCACATTTCAAATTATTTCGTATTCTATCTTTACAAACCGAATTTCAAGTCAATCGGCTGAAAAATGTTTTTTTTGCATGCAGTATTTTTCGGCCATTTTCCTCGTGGGTGGATTTTCCAAAATCGGGAAAACACGTATCGAGTTATTTCGCATACTATGCTTACAAACCAAATTGCAAGTCAATCGGATGAAAAAAAAAAACTTTCCCATGCAAACTTTTCCGACTTTTCCGGTTGGAATTTTCCAAAGCTGTCTAACTTTCAGCCTTCTATCTCTTACCGTTTGCGCTCTGCGTTGATTGCCAATCAGTCAGTCAGTCAGGACACACTGTTTTATGTATAGAGTAGAAGTAGATACAAGCTACAAGGGTCGAGCCGACAGACTATTCTATGGTTAAAATGGCAAGTTAAAGTAACACCAAATATATGCAAAGAGTTTTATGAATTTAAGGACTAAGCAAGAAAAAGAGAGCAGTTGGCCATGAATTTGTTTACCTCAAATTTAGATTTGAATTTTTGTTATTTTTTTTTTTTTTGCAAAGTAGGCGTGATTTTCGTTTTTCGAAATGCCTTAGGAATTTTTGCTGTCTGGTTTTTAGTAGACAGTCAGAGGTCGACTGAACAGGTCAACATTTTTATTAATTTGATTTCATTTTCAAATTTAATTTAGTTGTCACTGACACACGACTTCTTGCGTTTTTATTTTTCTAACTAATTATTTATGTATTTTGCTTGACTCATTTTCCCGTGCAAGCCTTTAATTTGCTTGTCACACAACCCATAGGAGCTGGACTTTTTGCGTTTGCCGCAGCTGGATTGGTTTACTTTATTTCAGAGATTAAAACCGTTACGGAAACTAAAACCTTTAACCATTAAAAACACTTTAAAATTTGTAACCGTAACACCATAAATTTCTTCAACATTAACTCTGTTATCAGTACCGAAACAGAATCAACTAGATAGGGTTAATTTCTGTATTTTCTTTACTAGTTACAATACGGCATTATTTTCTCCAAACGATTTTCAAAATGTGAAGTTCTTTTCAAAAAAAATGCACTAAATTTTATAGAAAATTTAACGAAAATCTTAAATCAGTTATGTTAATATATCTTTAAACTATCAATGTAGGCAGAGACCTTTTACAAATTCAAGGCAGATATGGTCTAATGTAGAATGACCATTTTACTTACATTGCGACGCACTGTTGCTGACCAACAGGGACCAAGAGAAAGAGAGCGAACGAGAAAGAGAGGGTGCAGCTAATTAATATCTTTACCTTTCAAATCCTTCCTTATACATATGGGCATTTCCACCAAAAGGTCCACCGAAACCAATTGCCAAAAAAAAAAAAAAAATCGTTCTAAATCTACCGAAATCAAGCCCATTCGTTGACAAAAGTAGAGTAATCCCGCTTTTTCTTGAACCCTGAACAGTGGGTGTCATTTCATGAACGCAATTTGTAAGCCCGTTGTTCGATCTTCATCAACGTTTCGGTGTCGTGTTAATAACATTTTGCGCTCAACAAGGAAACATTTGGAAACTTTCGGTCTTCTTTTAGAAACATTTTGGTTACATTTTTAGACCACTTTGGGCTTATTTTGGGAATATTTTTGGAACATCTGGGGTTCATTTGGAGAACATCGCGGTCCGTTTTGGGAACAAATTGGGTTCATTTTTTGGAACATTTCGGGCTCACTTCGGGAACAAATCGGTGTTATTTTGGAAACATAATGGGCTTTTTTTTTACTCATTTTTCATATAAAATAATTTTTTCATTTTTGCATTTGATTTTATTGTTTTAAATTATATATTATATATATATATTGGTTGAGGAACCTCTTGAAACCGACAGCAGGCAATTATTGATATTAGACGGTCTTGATGGACGTTCATCATCGATTCCAAGCATTAAAAAATAAAAACCAATATATAAATTTGGAAATTTCATTAAAGGGTGGTGAGACTTTGCCTCTGTCTTTTTCTATAAGAACAAATTTTCCCTAAACTCAGCACGCAAGCCTAGTGGGGGCACAGATTCTATTAAATCTTCTTTGGTTAAATACGGTAATCTCTTTAATGTCACTTGAGCAGCTAAATCAAGCAAATATTGATTTTGAATTTTTATGTGTACTAAAAAGTGACATTACGAGTGTGTCCTTGTACATACATAATATGTAGACATCGGATTTTATGCACTTTTTTAAATGAAGGTTGATTGAGGTGAAAATTTGGACTTATACTAATTAAATAACCCACTTTCCATTGGAAACTGCATATTCAATATATGCAAATTTTGCATATTTTACATATGCAAAATATGTTAACAAATATGCAAAATATGCAATAAATATGTTAAATATGTAATTGTATAAAGAATGTATAAAAATTGAGAAATTTGCAAAAATTCTTATTCTTGAGCTTAGATTATTATTAAAAATATAAAGATGCCATATATAGATGGTTAAATGGGAGTTGTAGACCGAGCGAATGAAAGGTGTGCTTTGAAAGTTCTAAAATATTGGAAAATTTCTAAATTGTTCATTAATTTCAGATTTTTATGAAGATTTTATGGACGGCTAAAGTACACGGGTAAATAAAGATGTTAAACAAATGGTCAGAAAAACGATTATCATAAAGAAGGGTAAACCGGCGGGTAAATAGGAGGAGTAGATCAAATGGTCAAGGAAATCGTGAAATTTGCAAAATTTTCAACCGACCTAAGATAACTATGAAGATTGGATAGATGGCAATTGAAGACGCGTATATTAGAGGCTTAGACCAAAAACTGCGAAATTTGTAAAATTTTCATTTGACTATTTACGAAAGCGCAGCAAATTTTATAGGCGCTCGGAAACTCCAGAATTATATTTTAGTCCCTTCCTCTGGGATGCTGAGAATATACCTCTCCCGCACAACTACATTGTGAACTTTGGGTCTAGTGATATTTCCGTCCCGCGCCCATTTCTAGTAATTATATGAGGATTGTGCATTTCACAGAAATTCCGAAATTTAAAGCGACAATATTTTTTGATAAAACTTCCACACCTTGTTGAGGATGGTGTTGGCGCTCAGCCAACATTTTTAACCAGGCAGAGTAAACGACACACGTTCACTCAAATGAGGTATGCGCGTAGAACAAAAAACCCATGCAGAAACAACAATAACAGAAATGTCGTGAGAACATTTGAGAACTTTGCGACTGTTGTTGGTTTCATTTATGTATGGAGACATGAGATACCAGTTACAAAGAAAATAGAGAGTTATATCCCAGACAGACAACGTTGTCTTCCTGTATTTCAAAACAGTTTGATTCCAATTCTTGTAGCCATTTTTGAATCAAACATGTTTTTTTATCGCTTATTTTCGGCATTTTAATTAATTAAAAGTTGAATTGATGAAGTTGATTTTCAAAGTGAAACGGACTTGCAAAAAAATCAGAAAATGGTAAGCACAGAATCACAAAAAGAACACATTAACCCCCATGGCCTATTAGGATTATAATGTATCTGAAATATGTCATTTCATAAAAAAATAGGTTTTTTACATATTTTGCATATTTTTTATGCAAATATTCAATTTCTGCAAAATGGTTTTTAGCGGACTTAGATCGTTTTTCAATAAAAATAAGATGTGTGCAATCAGAACTTAAATCGGACAAAATATGCAAATATGTAAAATCCGATGTCTAATAATATGTATACATATAAATACTTATTTACACTGTACATACAACGTTGCTGCCAAATGCAAGTCGCACATATGTATGTACAAATATGTTAATACATATGTATGTATGTATGCACTATGTGGAAAATTCACAATTTTATTTACACTTATATTTACTCGCCGTTTAGAAAATCAGACTTCTTCCAAATTTATTTTCTTGAGAAAATTTAGCAATTTTTCCCCGTCTTGACTAAACGTGTCGGTGTCAGCGCCTTCTACTTGACTATCGTTTCTACACAGTGTAAAATCATAATCACATGTCATGTTCATACAGGACTGGTTTAAGATCAAGCTGCTCACAAAAGTTTATTTGGTCACAATTATTTAGTTTAGCAATAGCGTGCAGAACAACTCAAAGGCAATGATTTCACATTGACACAAAAATGCATGCGTGACTTACGCAGCTGTGTTTGGTTTTTGTGAACCGATGTTTATGATTTCCGAACTTCTGTTCGTTCTTTTAGTATGGCACGGATGCTTTTAGAACGGTAGCGTTCGTTTGTTCTAATGTTGTGTGACCAGAGTGTGGAAAGAAAATTTGACCAATAAAGGGCGGTATCCACGGGTCGCCAAAAAATTTCTTGTGAAAAAGTTGATATTCCGCAGATGCTTAACAGAGTCTGCTAAGCCTATGTTAATAACACGATAACACAATTTACTCTGTTGATAAACGTTTCAAAGAAACCTTGCGCTGCTCTGGTGCTGTTAAATATGCCCGCGAACTTATAAACAACAACAACACCTTGCAGGATTATGAATATAACATAACATATTTAATGTGCTATTTTAATATCTTTTTATTATTAAATGAAATTTATAATAAATTAATTGTTCTTATCATTAGCGCAGTGAATGTTGGTAGCAGCTTCTTCAGACATTTTCCTTAAAATTGTGCAATCAATGCCATTAAATGCAGTTCGATGAAGTCCCGAGCAGCGGCACTTAACGAACACCTCGCACTTGGCTGCCACGGCAAAGATTTCGTTCATTCGCTCGATTGGAAAGTAATTTGCGCATTTCTGGCGATTTGCCTCCGTAAAGTTGATCAGGTCAGCATGATGATCTTCTGGATGTACTGCTGTAGCATGTGTGACTTGGCGGCGTATATAGCTCCGCTGAACTCGAAAATGGTAATAGGCAGCGGACCCTGGGTGGTCACATAGCACTTGGCCACGTAATCGGGGCCCTGTCAGGGAACCGTTAAGAAATGGAATTGATTTATAAAGTTGAAGTTTATTTCGCCCATTTCTTACCTTGATATAATTGGCATTGATGTAGGGCACATCCTCATTGCCCGATCCGCTTTTGTTCGGTCACCTACAGGGGGTCAATTGAGGCTGCACTTTCCGATATATTACCGCTTTGTAGGAGGCCAGCAGTTCGCTGTTCACTGAACTGGGAGTCACTGTCGCGATCATTGAGCACCGGCGGCTGTTCAATGATTTTCCTTTTGGTCTGGTAGCTGTGATCGAAGACATAGTTGAGGCGAATCAAATCGAACTGATTGAGGGGACTGGAGTGTGAAGTGTTTGAATGCTGGCCAAATAGATTTTAGGCTCCTCGCTGTTGGTTTGTGGTGACAGGAGACGCCACATGATGTTGCAGACCCTGCTCCGGTCCGCCGGTGTTCTCTGGCGGGTTTCCGAGTGTTTCTTATCCGCCAAGTCCAGCACCTCGCTCCTCACTTTTACGGCATTTATTAAATTCAGCTTGCCCGCCCTAGAAATTGCCATTAGGCCACGCTTTCTGCTGGAATCCTTTTTAGATGCGCTCATTTTCAATTTGGCCATTCAATTTCACCGCACAAATTAGAATAAAAACCTATTTTGTTCACGTCACGTCAAAAAAGAGGTGTTAACAGCACTTAAAGCACTTAACAGCGCTTGAACAAGACGTAGTGGCAAACGTAAGCATTTTTCGCGATTGGTAGAAACCGAATTTGAAACGGCCACACACAAAAATTCCTTAGCAGTTTTTATACTCTGTACCGAAGGTACATAGAGTATATTAAGTTTGTGCAAAAGTATGTAACAGGGAGAAGGAATCGTTTCCGACCCTATAAAGTATATATATTCTTGATCAGCATCAACAGCCGAGTCGATATAGCCATGTCCGTCTGTCCGTCCGTCCGTCCGTCCGTCCGTCCGTCCGTCTGTCCGTCCGTCCGTCCGTCTGTCCGTCCGTCCGTATGAACGAAGAGATCTCAGAGATGGTAAGAGATAGAGGTTCGACATGTATGGGGCATATATTTCTTATACTTGCAGGCAGATCAAGTTTATTTTCAATTTTTGCCACGCCCCCTCCCGCCACCGCCATTTGGAAAAAACGTCATATCTCCTACAGTTTTGAAGATAGATCGTTCGTACCTTCTAGAGATACCTTGTAAATAAAATTATTTATCGATTTGCTGAAGGAATGATAAAGATCGGATGAACGATACTCAAGTTATGAGCAAAAAACGGCCAGTAAACACCCAGCACCACCCCACCCACCACCGCAGCATTCTATTGAACGGCAATCTTAGTGAGAGAGAGAGAGAGATAGAGAGAGAGAGAGTGAAACTTCGAGATGAGCGCGTACAACTCGTGAGCAAATGCGAGCTGAGACGTTAAGGGTACAGAGTATGTTATAGTCGGGCTTGACCGACTTTCTTTCTTGTTTACTTAGTTTATGCTCTCGGAAAACTATTTTTCTATATTTAAGAAAATCGCCTTAAAATTTAGAAATAAATTTATATTTTAAGAAAAATTTTTCTGCAGTTTAGAAAACTTTCTAAAATTTAGAAAAATATATATTTATTCTAAATTTTAGGGTGAATTTGCTTTATTGCCTTTTCTTATTTTTAGGGTAATTTTGCCTTTGATTTTAGAAAACAACAAACACGTTAGGTGGTTGTTCCTTTTTTAGAAAAATTGCCCTGAACTGAGAGAAATTTCATTCGGAATTGAGAACAAGAAAACTTTTCAAAAATGATTGAAATTGAGAACATGCCTGAATATTTGTCTAACAATTTCTCACGTGGAACATATTTGCCTGTTGTGATCTCCAACTTACAGTTCACATAACCTGCTGAAGAATGCCAGTCGCTTGGGTGGGTGGGTGGTTGGTTGGCATTCCCACATCTCAATGCAGTTTGTTCAGCTGATTACCGAGCGAGCGCGACAAGTGCATAAATAAATATGTAAACAAAATGGCAAACTATTGATGCAAAGGCTCTGTGTGGAAAATGCAAATGTAAAGCTCGCACATTTTTCACATTATTTTATTTCATTTTCGAATCGCACGCGTTGTACAATTCACTCGTTCGCTCCGCTTGCTTCGGTGTTTGACATTTTGACAGCAATCTCATTTGGCCATAAGCTGTTCTAGGCGATTTATTGAGCGATGTGTGTGTGTGTGTGAGAGTGTGTGGACGTGCCTTTTATTTTGCATCTTTTTTTTCATTTTTATTTTACGAGTACGCACATATGTGGGGGGTTGTGAGAAGGATGTGTACGTGTGCCTAGCACATTGTGAGATATTGTTCCTCTGGCAGAACGGTGACAATAACCGTGCCCACTCATTGTCAGCGCGTAATCCAAAATGGCAGGCTAGTGAGGAGCTGGCAGGATGCAGGCGGCAACTAAAATGCAACATGGCCGGATACTGAAGCCTGCCACAGGCTGATGGCTGATGGGTAGGGTGTAGGGCGGAGGGCAGATCTATGTCGCAGCACTCGAGAGTTGTGTAGCTGCCAGGAGCCAGTGCTTGACAGAGGGGCGTGGCAGTTGTTGTTGTTGTTGTTGTTGTTGTTGGTGTTACTGTTGCTGCTGCGCCTGATGTTGCTGCGTGAAAATTTATTACCATAATGTGGCTGCTGTTGCTGTCAGTGCCAATATTCGACAAGTGGGCTCGTCGGTGACGACAGCTTGGTTAATTTTGCATACGCATGTGTTGGTGTGTGTGTGTGTGTGTGTGTACTTACATACTGCTCTGTGTGTTGCTGCGGCGGAGGGTGGTCGGGAACACCTCTACCCTGCTGCCGCTGCCGCTGCTGTTGATGATAATGATTATGATAGGCGCGGTCATGCCACTTGTGTCCACCACTTCAGAGCGCATAAATACGCGCGTTAATGGCCAGCGGCAGTCAAAGATCCTTGCAGCCTGTTTAAAATGCAGCCTCAAGTACGACAACAGCAGCAGCAGCAGCAGCGGCAGCAACAACAACCACAACGACTACAAGTTGTCAACGGCAGACTCCTGCTAACCCCCACATTGCTCCACCCACTCCAACCCATCCCATCCCACCCACACAACAAGCCACATTCCGCATGCCATTAAAAATACATACGCATAAATAAGTTACCAAGCATCCACACGCATATATAGTATATATATATATATATATATATTTTGTATATAGAGGCACCCCTCCTCTCTCCTCCCTTCTCGCCGGGTCTCCTCCATTGGCTACCGCAATAAATTTAAAATAAAGAAGAAAAAAAAAAAGAAACGATACAAATTCATATAAAATAGAAAAGAGAAACAAATCGAAAGTTAGCAGCTTTTGGCCACAACAAATTCAACAGTTTCTGCGTGGAAATTCCTCAAAATTTATGTATAAAATTCCAATTTTCAGTCTATTTTTGGGGCAAATAGAAATTATGTCAAGAGAGATGTACTTATTTTATTAACGATATTACCAATGATTTTGCCAATGAAATGTCTGTAAATAGATATCAATCAGTGGGCAAATCAAGTAAGAGAAACCGAGCCAACTCGTGATTTTACCACAGACGTGAGCTGAACGTACAAATGTGTAAAACGGTCAAGTCTTTCGCTCATTTTTGTATCCTCACCATTTGGTAGGCCCTGGTCAAGACATTCTCTCTCTCTCTATCTCTTAGTCCAGGGTTCCCCAAGCAGAGAGCGTGAAAATATGACTGTGTCTCTCTCTAACACATAGTGATGCATGACTTCGGCAAGCATTCGGTGTAAATTGGCGAGTATGTTCGTGCCCCAGGGGCTATCGCTGGGGAACTCTGTCTTAGTCCCACTCTAAGCGGGGCAGGCCAAATGTGAAGCACAAAATAATATACCTTTCTCTCTCTCTGACACTCAGTGATGCATAGTTTCGGTAAGCATTCGGTGTGAATTGTCGACTGGCTTCGGCTCCCCTTGGCTATGGCTGGCCTGCCCTGAAAAGCAAGTCCTTTTATAAAAAAAAGTGAGAGTTGTTTTGGTGTGCGAAAATAAAGTGACATAAACTTGCTCTGTCCTACTCAGAGGTTGCAAAAAAGGGTCCCTCGTTTGCCTTTGTCAGAAGACGATATTGAATAGATGGACAAAAACAACCTTTAGCAGCGGTCTTTGCTTCTCTTTGGTTGTTAGAAGAAAGAAACACATTTTTATACCCTTGCAAAGGGTATTATAATTTTGCCCAGAAGTTTGCAACGCATAGAAATATTCATTTCCGACCCCATAAACTATATATATTCTTGATCAGGGCGACGAGCAGAGTCAACTAGTCTCTCAGTTTTAAAGCTATCTAGCTGAAATTTTGCACAGTCTTCTTTTTACTGCACGCTGCTAATATGTCGGAACCGACCGGATCGGATGACTATATCTTATAGCTGCCATAGGAACCATCGGTCAAAAAATGGGTCTTACTGAGAAAAACTTTTTTGTTTTCAATGTTAGCCTCCTCAAACTCGTCCCTTATTAATATTAAATGCTTTCAAACAGATTTGCAAACTTTGGTCAAAATCGGATGACTATATCTTATAGCTGCCATAGGACCGATCGGTCGGAAAATGAGTCTTAGTGAAAAAAATTGTTTTGGTTTTAAGTAAATCGTTCTTAAGGTCGGTGATTATTAATATTAAACGCTTTCAAACTAATTTGAATAATTTCGTCGAAATCGGATGACTATATCTTCAGGCTGCCATAGGACTTATCGGTCGGAAAATGAGTCTTAGTGAGAAAAACTTTTTTGTTTTCAATTTTATCGTTCTTAAACTTGGCGATTGGTTATATGATATATTTTCAAAAAAATTCGAGAAAATTTGGTCGAAATTAGATGTTCATCTGAAGGAAAATGGATTTTAGTTACAAAAGTTTTTGAATTTTATCTAACCGTTCTTAATCTCTGACATTTCAAAAACAGCATTTGCAAGGGTATAAAAACTTCGGCACAGACGAAGTTAGCTTGGCCTTCTCGTTTTCGTTTTTTTTTTTTTGGCATCAACTTTAAATTGAAAGATAGGAAGTTAAGTTTTAGCACATAAATTATTCAAATTAAAGTTGAATTTCGGCTTTTGTTAATTTTATGATTCGACCACGCCTACATCCCCTTCCCTGAACATGGTATCTAAAATTATTTGGAAAATTCAAAATAAATATGTTTTTCTATAGATTTGATGTCTTTGTTGCTTTAGTTACAAAGGTTTTTGTTTTTAAACTAGACGAACTCTAGCAGCATGTACAAGCCAACAAGGCAACAAGTTATTATTAACCTCTGAATGCTCTGTCGCCAACTTTTGGACAACCTCCTCCATTCATAGATCCACAATTTACTTTGATGTCAATTACAATATTTTTATCAAGCCATTCAGAATGCTTATTATTAAATCTTATCCATTTCCTTTCAAAATATTTGACAAAAGCGCGTACCTTTTTATTTACTTGTTTACGCCAATTTTTTGCAGTATATGCTGTTTGACTGCGGCCTCGGAGCGTTTGTGGCTGACAAAAATATCTAGCAGCTGTGCATGTTCAAACGCACATCCTTCTGGAAAAGGAGATTTTTTCGAGAAAAAGCAAAAATTAAAGCAAACAAATTTAGTTGCATATTATTCTGGACACTTCAGTTAGTAACTCCACATTCAAGTGCCTGAGCACCTCGGAGTGCCTTGAGAGTTCTACTTCACGAAACACAGCTTAGCTTGCTAAGATTAATATAAACGAGATGGCCAAGCTAACTTTGTCTGTGCCAAAGTTTTTAAACCCATGCAAATGCTGTTTTTGAAATGTCAGAGTTTAAGAACGCTTACATAAAAATCTAAAAATTTGTTAACTTAAGCCCATTTTCCGACAGATAAACATCTGATTTCGACCCAATTTCGAGAATCTTTTTGAAAACATATCAAATTAACAATCGCGGAGTTTAAGAAGTTTTTTTTCACTAAGACTCATTTTCCGACCGATCGGTCCTATGGCAACCATAAGATATAGTCACCCGATGTAGATCAACTTTTTCAAATTAGTTTGAAAGCGTTTAATATTAAGAACCACCGACTTTAAGAACGATTTACTTGAAAACAAAAAAGTTTTTTCACTAAGACCCATTTTCCGACCGATCGGTCCTATGGCAGCTATATGTTATAGTCATCCGATTTTGACCAAAATTTGCAAATCTGTTTAAAAGCATATAATAATAATTATGGCCGAGTTTTATGACGCTAGCATTGAAAACAATCAAGTTTTTCTTACTAAGACCCACTTTTCGACCGATGGTTCCTATGACAGCTATAAGATATGGTCGTCCGATCTTGACCAAAATTTGCAAATCTGTTTGAAAGCATATAATATTAATAATGGCCGACTTTAAGGCCGCTAACATTGAAAACAATAAAGTTTTTCTCACTAAGACCCATTTTCCGACCGATGGTTCCTATGACAGCTATAAGATATGGTCATCCGATTTTGACCAAAATTTGCTAATCTGTTTGAAAGCTGTAATATTAATAATGGCCGACTTTAAGGCCGCTAACATTGAAAACAATAAAGTTTTTCTCACTAAGACCCACTTTTCGACCGATGGTTCCTATGGCAGCTATAAAATATAGTCATCCGATCCGGTCGGTTCCGACATATTAGCAGCGTGCAGTAAATAGAAGACTCTATGGAAAATTTTAGCTCGATAGCTTTAAAACTGAGAGACTAGTTTGCGTAGAAACAGACGGACAGTAGTTTTGAGTATAAAGATGTCACTTTTTTGACTTGCTACTTAAGAATGTTTTGTAAGCCAAGCCAAAAGGAACGACTTTCTCTAAGACGTCAAAGCGAAATTCCAAATATTTTTCGAAATATGGAGTTGCGAATCCCAATCAGAAGCTGAAAATTTCAAAGTGCAATAAAAGAAAACGTCAGCTTACCTGACCAAACCCAGCGAAAGTTTTTGTACTACCATCATACCCTTTCAAAATTTTTTGGTCCCGACTCGATCAACTTTTTAGTGTTGCACAGTGAAATCAATATAAATGACGTCAGTTTGCATCTTACATAAGTACCCTTTGATTACTAATGATGTAAGCTCTAATAGGTTGATCGACACTTTACAAATCCATGTATATAGGGTGAAATAATGCAAGTTCATAAATGTTGCAATTGACAACATTTCATTCATAATTCTCTCAAAAGCTTTAGGAATTGCAAACAACTTGGTAATATGCCTATAATTTTCAACATCAGACTTATTACCTTTTTAATGGAGAGGAATGATAAAAGATTCCTTTCACAACACAGGGAAAGAGGATGATTCCAGAGACAATTCAAATAATTTATGAATTGGTTTACAAAATGCATCAGCACAAAACCTAAGTACACAAGCAGGTACTCCATTTGGGACTAGGTGCATACACTGGTTTAATAGAGTTAAGCTCGCAAAGGAGACTTATTCAATAGATAAGAGAATGGTTGAGGCTCAGTTGGCGCCATCTATGTGCCAACAAACGGTTACACTTTATGATTTCAAAGAAAAGAATTAAGACTCTAGAAGTTCTGTGACACCGAAGACGGATTTTTCGTGCGAGCCCAAAAACTCTTGATATTTCTAGGATACCCCCCCCAATAATTATTTATAGCATACAATTTATGAGTTTATTACGTCTCAATCTGCATTTCCCATGATTCGTAAGCCATGCCTATCATTCCGTTTCATTCAGGTTGTAGTATAGGCGAGTTACCGTATGGACCGTTGGTTACTCTGGAAGTGCTGAGTTGCAACAAGGAAGATTAATTAAAACTAAAATCGTGAAAACGTTGAGTGTACTTGTGGGAGAAAACAGCCTAGCATTTCTCATGCTTAAGTTAACTTTCACCGATTTTATCTATTTTTTCATTGGTCTGAATTTACCTGCTCAACTCTAATCTAAATAGAATTGAATAAAATCAACGGCCCTTCCCCGAAACCGGTCCGCCTGCTCATTGTTATTTCATGCAACGTCCATTCACTTGGAATTAAACTAATTTACAGCATCATAAAAATCGAAAATGCGACACCAAAGATGCGGCTAATCTAATTGTAAGAGGAATGCATGCGCATATCGGACTACGTTTAGTACACGGAATGCAAACGGAAACGGATACCGAAAACGGCAGTTGGGCATTAGTTGGCACGGGCCAGCCAGCCAGCCAGCCAGCCAGCCAGCAAGCAAGCAAGGTAAACCCATTGCCCGTAAGAGCCTGGGCGTGCGTTGAATACGATCGTAAAAAGTACAAGTCAAGCTTTTTTACGACCCAAGTGCAGTGGGTGGAGGGTGAGCAGGATATGTGGATGTGGATCTGTTTGGCCAAAACAATCGGAGTGGTGAAATTCCCTGCAATTTGATTTCTTTTCAATGGGCCAATGCCGTCGTCTGCTCGACTTGCCCTTTTCCATTTCCTTTTCCGGCTGTTGGACACCTGCTCGGGCTCAGGCCCTTGGTGGGGTTGGGGTTTATTGTCAACGCTGCTGCACATGTACCTGGGCCCTTCGTTTTATTTCGAGCCTTGTCAGCTTTGCACAACGGCACCAATAAGTGGTCAAACCCAAAAAAAAAAAGAAGCAGAGAGCACTATAAAACTGATTTTGCTTGGCAAACAGACAACACACACACACACACAGAGAGAGGCTACTGGGCTACTGCGTGAGCCTGAACGAAACGAGAATGTTTCATTTATTGTGTCGCACGCATTTTGACGGCCATAAAAATTTTCCCCGAGATTATTTGCCGCTTTGGCATTTAGTGGTCGTAAAATATTTAGTTGGCCTTCGCCTTTGGCCTGGGATCTGTGCGCTCTTTCGCCCCGCTTTCTTGCCATTGGCTTCTTGGCGGAGCCAACGAGAGTTCGGCATTCATAAAAAGCAAATAAAAATTGCTGCAATTGCTTAATCCAGCATTAAAATGATTTGCTCTACCCTGGCATCGGGTGGCTATATGTCAAAACAAGCAGAGATTAAAATTAATTTAAAAATTTTACTACTGAAAATAAACGCTCAACACTTTATTGTGTGAGTGGAACTGCTAGCACAACTTTTCATAATTGAAAAAGATTTGGAAATATTCTTAAAGTTTTTCTCACCCGGCTAGAAAGTCAGGAACACCACACTATGTGGAGCAGATCCATGAATAGCGCGCATAGATTCTATAGGTATTTAGTACATTCCTTAAGACCTAAGGACCTGACTTGAATCAATCGCACAAATCGCATAAGATAATGTGGATTTTTGAAAGCCAGATGTGATTTAATTATATCAATACACACCTGATCATAATAATAGGTACACACATCAACTCTGACTTTAAGGTAACAGAAAACAGTTTTCTTCATTGTTTCAAACTTAAAATTTGTTCTCATTGGTTCTTAAACTATTTGTTTTTAATGAAATAAACTTAATTGTAACATAGAATAATAATATAACATAAAAGAGATCATTTTGTGTTTCAAATACGTTTTCAGTGTGATCATAATAATAGGTACACTTCATGTGTTGGTAAGAAAAAAATTTTTTTATTTTCATTTTGTGTTCTTTTTTTAGGTAAATTAATATTTCCTAACTTAGTATCCAGTGTATCCACCTCTATTTTTGGCCACTACTGCTATTCTTTTTGGCATACTTTTAATAAGAACCTGGCAGGTCTCTACTGGTGTCTCATACCACAGTTCTTGGACACCTTCCCATAATTTTTGTTTATTTGAAAATGAATGAATCACCCCACAAATTTTCAATGGGGTTAAGGTCGGGGGATTGGCTTGGCCACTTCAGAACGTCAACTTTTTGGTCCACGAAAAATTTAGATAACAGCCTTGATGTGTGTTTAGGATCATTATCTTGCTGAAATACCCAACGTAATGGCATATTTTCCTCAGCATACGGTACCACATAACTGTTTCCGATATGGATTTGTACTCTTCAGCATTCATTTTGTTCGTAGTCTGATAAATTGGACCTACGCCGTACCAGGAGAAACAACCCCATACCATTCATTATATTGCCACCTCCATGTTTGACTGTTTTTTTTTTGTAAACCGTGGATGGAATTCCTTTCCATTAGGGCGTCGAACATTCCTTTCACAGTCATTCCCAAACAAATTAATCTTGGTTTCATCGCTCCATTTTTTCTCCCCGGTGCACCCTACCCAGTCTTTGTGGTCCCTTTGCAAAAGTTTGCCTCATGGTGATATTTTTTTTGCGCATAAGTGGGACTTTTCTGGCAATTCTTCCTGGTAGGTTGGCATCTTGTAGTCGTCTTCGGATAGTTGGAGCACTAACTGAATTCCCAATTTCGGCTGCAATAGCCTTCGATGACTTAAATGGGTCCTTTTTGCTCAAAGTTACTATGTAGTGGTCAAGGGTTTCTGTTGTTTTTTGTGGCCTTCCACGGGTTTCCTGTCTTGGTTTTCTTTCTAATGCATTTTTACCAAAATTATGAGACCTGTTCATTAATTTGGCGATGGCTCGTAAAGATTTGCCTTCTTTTCTCAGACTAAGAACCAATCGAGCTTCTTCTTTAGGACCCATTTTTTCTAAAAAAAATAATTATTTAATTCTCTGTATTGACAGGAGCTATACTTAATTTACCTTTAGTTACCAAAAGATCACTGATTACAAAATTATTCACTTGATATTTGTGAGAAACGGAGACTGTACCTATTATTATGATCAGGCGAAATGTGTGGTGGACTCGCAATTTATAGAAAAGCTTTGATATACGGGGCAGCCCCTCTTTCAACTCTTTGTCACAGTGTGGCCAGACATTGACAACAAAAAAAAAACAAAAATTAAAAAGTTGTCAACACTAAAAGTACGAAAAAACCATCTATAATTAAAAAATTCCGGTGTGTACCTATTAATATGATCAGGTGTGTATATCAGATGAATGCACCTTATGCAACATGAACGAATGCCACTTCGCATCAGTCTGCCGAGCAAGCCGGCTGAGAAAAAAGCTCTAGGGCAGCTTCTCCCACCAAACGCGGATAGAACAAAGTTCCAACTCTGGCTTAATATGCAGATTCTTCTAAATACCGAGATAAGCTGTGGTGAAGATTCGCTGCACAATTCGCAACAAACCTGTCGCAGAGTTGTCAACGTAAAAATGTCATTTCAATAAGCACACTCAAAAGAGGCAAAAAAAAACTGCTAAGAAGACATATGGCTAACAACAGCAACATCAGAATATAGATAAAGCGTTCCAAGGAAAGAAAACTGGACTACCAACAAGCGACAGATACAGACAGATACAAAAGCTGTGGCGTCTGACGAATGGCATAAAAAGACAACTTGCTCCAAACTTCCCGGTGCAAAAAACACACTGTCGAAACTGGTCCAAGCCACTGGCTGTAAAACTCCAATTGAAAAGGCTGAGGCATTCGCGCAGCATCTAGAAATCAGATTCATGCCTATATTAACATCTACGCCTGAGTATAGAAGAGCAATCGAAAGCCAAGTTTCTATTCCCGTATCCAATGCTGAAATGAGCTTTCCGCCTGTAACGCCTGAGAACAAGAAATCGCCCGGTATGGACCAAATTGATAACCGAACGATCAAGGCACTACCCCAATCAGCCATATTATACCATGCTCTGATCTAAAATAGCATTCTGAGATTTGGGCACTTTCCCACCCAATGGAAATGTGCTACGATTACAATGATCCCAAAACCAGGAAAACCAACAGATTTACTGACTGGTTTCTCAAAAATATTTAAGCGTCTTAATTCTGCGCCGAATGTTTCAATTGGATAATGTGACAAACGCCATTCCCAGTCATCAGTTTGGATTCCGCAAAGAGCATGGAGCTGTTCTGCAGTATATATGGACATTAAAAATTCATTTGATCGGGTATGACATGACGGCCTGCTGAATCCTACCTGAGCTACTCTACAGAGGTATCAGCAGCTATTTGACCAATCAATCACCAATCGATCACTTATTGACGAACGTTGTGAAAACACCCGATCAAGTCACAACATGGAACCTATGCCGGAACCTTTGCTACAAGACAGATTGCTCTACAGTTCCCAAAAGCTAATGATTGCCACCTAAGCAGATGACACAACAATCGGCAGCTATGCTGCCCCTATTTGGTCACCCTCTATCAGTGACACTCAGTGGAGGAATCTGCAAACGGCAAAACGGCCGCCCTCCGTGTGGCCACAGGCTGTCACATAATGACACACCCTGACCACCTGCGCCAAGAAACAGAAATCCTCCCTGTCAGGCAACACAACTAGCTCCTTACTCAGCAGTTCCTTATTAACTGCCAGAACCCTGCCCATCCCAACCACGACAGCACGAAACAGGCCAGTCAGATTTGACCTGAGAACGTCATATCCCTCCATCGAGCCCATGACTCACGCAGAATGTATTGAAGCAAGGAACTTGGCCCACACCAGCATGGTCGAAAACATCATCATGATGCCTTGCATGACAACGAGTGAGAAATCCCTGCCCAGATCAACCAGAACCACGCGCTTGCTCAGTTACGCTCGGGGAAGAGCAGGCAACTCAACAACTATCTGGTCCGCGTAAATACTGAGATTACAGACATGTGCCCAAAATGTGGCCAAGGGCCACATGAAACCAAGCACCTTTTCAACTGGGCTCTAACAACAACAGATCCTATTGGGCTCCAATGTGCTTAAATCAACAAGGCTCCAGTCAGCAACAATCTTTCCAGCAAGAAATCTGCGACCAAGATGACATACAGTTCACTAAATCAGATGAATGCACCTTATGCAACATGAGAGAATGCAAGGACTTAGAACATTTTATAGGCCGATGCCCAATCCTCAGAAACATACGAGCTAGATTCTTTGGGGAAAACGGAACGAAACCATTTCACTCAAGAAATGGGGAAAATGAACTAGAAGTCTAAGTTCTCTAAGTCCTAACTCGTGAGACAAATGTTTGGTCAATGCTGAGTTGCATTCAATTTCAATTTTACATTGAATCCAGATGCTTCTACTTCTATTTTATTGGCCCGATGTTTAGCATCACAACCGCTTGACGGTCTTGGCCTCTGCAACAAATGCCCTCCACTCGCTTCTGCATTGTGCGAGCTGGCACCAGTTGTTCACACCAAGGTTGGAAATATCTTTCCGCACTTGATCATCCCATCTTAGTGGTGGGCGAAAGTCAGCCGCCTTCGCTTTGTACGTCTTTTTTACTGGAGTTTCTTCATCCATCCGGATTACATGTCCTAACCAGCGCAGCCGCTGTTGCTTTATCCGCTTGACTAGACTGATGTCCTTATAGAGCTCATACAGGTCGTGATTCATTCGAATGCGGTATCCAATGCCAACTTTTAAATGTCCATAGATCCTCCGAAGGATTTTTCGCTCGAACACGCCAACCGCCTCCTCATCCGCTGCTGTCAATGTCCATGCTTCTGCGCCGTATTGCAAGACTGGGATGATGAGCGACTATTTTTGTTCTTCGAGAAAAGGCTCTGCTCTTGAACTCCCTACTGAGCCCGTAGTAGCATCGGTTTCCAAGAGAGAGATGTTGTTGTCGCCGGTAATCATCGTCCCGAGGTAGACAAAATCCTCTACAACCTCAAAGTTGTACTCCCCCATAGTAACACATTGTCCAAGACGCGTAGACTTCTTGTCCGTGGATACTAGGTACTTCGTCTTGTCCTCGACTACCGCTAAGCCCATCAGTTTAGACTGCTTCTCAATCTCTGAAAACGTCCTGCTTACCGCCCGTTCGTTTTTGCCGATAATGTCAATATCATCGGCGTATGCGAGTAGCATTAGATCTTTATGAAGAAATGAGCCCGATCTGTTGGCATTTGGGCACTGGCGCAGTATATACTCTATCAGTAGATTAAAGAAGTCACACGATAGGGTATCACCCTGCCTAAAACCTCTCTTGGTATCGAGTGCTTCTCAACGTCATCATGCAAAGTCGAACGTTCTTTGCTGGTATACCAAAGGTAAACAGGGCGTCAAAGAACCTTGACCTTATCGGTGTGTCAAAGGCTGATTTATAATCAATAAAAAGATGGTTGGTTTTGATATTTCTCTCATAGGTCTTCTCCAGGGTTTGTCGTAATGTGAATATCTGGTCTGTGGTGGATTTACCAGGTGTGAAACCACACTGATAAGGTCCGATCAGTGTGCTAATAAGCGGCTTTAGACGTTCACAAATAATGCACCACAGAATCTTATATGCGATGGGAAGGACTGAGACTGATCCCACGGTAGTTGGTAAAAAGTGGGCAAATTACACTTAGACTCCAATCTTCGGGCATGCTCTCTTCGGACCATATTCTGCTAGGGAGTTGGTGCATGCACCTTACCAACTCCTCGCCTCCAGATCCGAGGCATTGTTGTCGCAGTTTTCATTGGTGGAGTTTTTTTGACGGCGGTGGGTACCAAACCCGACGCACCAACCCTATATATTGTACCCTGTAGGGAGGGCTCGCCGCTCACGTTAGCCAGAAGCTTTGCGGATGCAAAGCGTTCTGCTTACAGTGGTCACCAACGAGGAGGTGTGAGTCGACTTGAGACGCAGTAAGCCAGGATCGCTCTGGGTTCGCCAAGTTGAACCGATCAGCAGCTTTACCTCACATACATACGCCCCCCATTAGGTCCAGAAAAACTATGACTAGAAATTTCTGGACGACCACCAATCCAGATCCACTCAGAGAAAAAATAAAAGAATTTCATTCTTGAATCAATTAAATCAAGAGCATTCGTTCTCAAAAGTATGGTAAGAGTGAAAATTCTTCTTGATTGGATCCGACTGAGGCAACCAATCGAGCTCGAACAACAAAATTAAATCAATCCCGTGCTAAAATCGTGGTTTGTACTTGGTTTGAGAAATCGTTTGGGATTGATTTTAGTTCGGATATTTTGTATTTTTTTTCTGGGTAAGGACACCCAATTAAAACATTAAAAGAACCTACACAATTGCAAACTTCAGCCCTCTGTCTTTACTTTCTTCACTCTTCACTTTTCTTTCTTTTATCTAATTTACCATCTTTTTGCTGTTCTTTTGTTTGCTATTCGCACAGCAACACACACACACACACGTACGTGGTATGAAATGCTTTTATTTGTTGACCAATTTCTGTTATCCTTTCAAAAAGTTAAAGCAAGTCATGCCGATTAACATAGTCGATTTGTCAAATTGCAGCTATCAATATCAATCAAAGGACAAACTGTAGCTTGATAGTCTCCATTGAGATGGGTGGTTGGCCAGGCATACATGGATACATGCATACAAGAAATTGTATCAAATATTTTAAAATACATTTGACATACATAAACATATGTATACATTTACCCCAAATTCAACTTTATGCCACATGCAGATGGCACGAAAAAAAAAATAAAAAAACAACCGAGAAAATCAACATAAATTGCACTCTGCTTTTCATTTCATTCGATGGTCCCGACACAGATTTCAACAATGCATGTTTTTAAAATGTTGTTTGCAACTTTATGATAATGCAGTCCAATGACATTGCAACCCCATCGCCGCCCACTCTAGCCCAAAGGCACCAGCAGCAGCAGCAGCAGCAGCGACCGAATGCAGAAGCAATAACGGATATTCGAATATGGCACACAATAACCATAAACCTGCCCGACTTGAAATTACAACGCAAAAGTTACTGCCCATCCCATTTAGATAGGAATTTGGCCAATAGTCGAGCTTTGAACTGGTAACTAAAGCGTTAAGAATTTGCCCTGTTTTTGATTTCTACTTTTGCAAATTGTGCATAATTATTAATGAAATATTTTGTTTTATTTTGTCTCAAATAAATGTGGAATGAAAATACTAAGAATTCTTACTTTCACAGAATCATAAGGATAATGTGCCACATTCCTCTTCTGTCTGTCTGTGTAAATATTCATTAAACAAATTCCACAAAAAAAATCAGCCCAGCGACCACTAATTGAGACGCATATTATTGATTAGCTGTTCAATAGCTGCTTATTAAGTCGAGAGCAGCACATTCCACCACCTCCAGCCACCGCCATCCATGTCGTCTGTCTGGGCCAAGTCCGAGTCGGAGCCACGTGCGCCGTGCGCCGTGCACGAGCATCCCTCCCAGGGGAAATTAATTGTGTCAATTGTATTAAATTCCAGCACTGAGCGCGGCCGCATCGTTTGTATTAAAGCAAATTAGGCACTTGCGGGCGTTTATGGCAACGAGGCTGGCTATCAAAAATCAGTTAAAAGCCCGGTTGGCATGGAGACGAGGCGTCGCCGCCGCCGCCGCCACCGCCCCGAGTGAGTTGATAAATTGGATTAGGTAACTGCATGTGGATGCAAGAGGCTTGCAGCGAGGTATAGTACAACTGTATCTTCTGTTTGAACATGCCGCTTAACCTCAAAATGCTGCGTATAATCTGTCTGTGTGTGTGTGTGTGTGTGTGTGTGTTCACAATTTCTTCTTGTTTAGGCAACAGCCAACCAACCAATGGCACACACAGGCGAAACGCATCATTGGTAATTTTCTACAAAATGCAAACTTTGCTGAAAGTACAAATACACAAACTAGTGCACTCTTGGGTATGGCAATAGAGATGGGGGGGGGGGGGGGAGGCTATGCAGCTGGAGTCTGTGGAGTCAGCATGCACTCTACGGCCACAGCAAATAACATGGCAAAATTTGCATCTAGGCTATGATTTTGTCAAATTTCAAAGTTTTTCTTCTCCTTATTTTCTTGTGTGTTTGCTTCCTCCAATTAAGCCGAGAATTGCCAAAATATAAATTGAAAAATATAAACTTGCATTTGAAAATTCTCCTTAGCAGTTAACGCAAGTAAACTCGGTGGCACATAAGGGAACGCTTAGTCGGTATGAAAAGCACATTTCAGTAGCTACAGAATTGTTGGTTCACTTAATTTCTCTTTTGAGTATTTTGCAGAATGCCAAAAAAAAGGGAATGTAGGGTCCTTTTAGCAGGCTCCAGTTCAATAAGTTATATTTTTGTTCATAACACACCACAAAGGAGGCTGGTCGACTGTACAGCTGTTTCATGAAACTCCCGTGGGAGGGATCTGGAGCTAACTTTGGACCTGAATCTGGAAATCACTCTGCCAGAGGACATCGAGTCGATTAATGCAAGGACTAAACCGTATCACTCGCCTTCCACCTGCCCTTGACACTCTGCTCATCATCAAGAAAAGACTCCGGAGACAATACGTATGTACTCGTGACCCTATAGTTGATAGAGTCTATAGCAGAGTGTCAAACCGTGTTAAAAAGCAGCTGATCAGACGCAAACAGGTGGAAACTGATCGATTTCTAGAGAGCGTTACATCAGATCTCTCTCCAGACGGTACAAACGTCAGGTAACCCCAAGGCACTTGGGCAGTAAATCGCCCAAGAATCGAGCTGAACCAACCTCCCCTGTTTCCAGAATTCGCAGAGTGGAACGTATTCTTGGCAACTCGAACTGCCAGTTTCTCCGAACACTTTTACGTGGGTGAGAGAAAAAATTAAAGAGCTTAAGCCCAAAAAGGCTTCTGAAGAAGATGGTATCTTCAACAAGACGCTGAAGGCACTCCCTGACAAAGCCATACTCTCCTCGTAGTATTAAAATACAAGTCAGTGTTGAGACTGGGATACATCCCGAGGGCCTGGAAGAAGGCAAAGATCGTTATGATCGATCCACATTGCCCGGATGAGTGCTTCAAATGTTGTATCGTACCGGCCAATCAGTTTGCTTTCGTCGGTGTCGAAAATGTTTGAGAGCTGCCTGCTGAATCAGAATACTTGCCTTGGATGAGCTCAGCCTACGCATTCCGCCCTTTCAATTTGGGAAGGTCACACGGAACGCCAAAACTGTTAAACAGGGTAACTAACTTTATGCTTGAAGAGTACCATGCCAAGGACTAGAAGCGTTCGATCGTGTGATAAAGAGTCTTCTTCCACCACAGCTCTTTGGTCTGGTGCGCAGCTTTCTTACTGACAGGACGTTTTCTGTCATCCTTGATGAACCCTTGCCACTTTTGCTGATTTTGGCCCAACATCCCTGTATCTACAGCCCCACGAACATTCTACAGCAGTACATGTACCGATTTTGCAGATGGGCAAGACGCTGGAACATTGATATCAATCGATCATGTTGACACGATCTGGACAAAAAAAACTACTGGTTAATCTAATTAAGTACAAGTTTCCACTAAATCTTCTTGTATTAATCTATAATATGATAATTGATAGGAAATTTAGAGTCAAAATTAATAATAAATAGAAAATAGTCTCCATCAGGGCACGGTCAATGCTCCTACTTTATTTGATTTATTTATAAATGACCTTATAAACAAAGTAGACAACATAATACGACATATGACATACGAATGACGACTCCATATTCAATATAAACCGACAAGAGAAATTCAATATAGTTGTAAACTATGCACAAGACTGGCACCTGAAAATCAATTTCAACAAATGCGAAAGCATACTTTTTCGTCCACCAGTTAAAAAGTGCAATAACAACATTAAGAAAAAATTGAAAGCAATTCCAAATAATTAACCGAGAAAACAGTTCTATCCCTCTCTCAGGAAAAATCAAATACCTCGGAATATACCTTGATAGATTCCTTTACTTGGACCATCATATCAGCAAGCAACTTTTTCGCTTACAAAAGAATGTTTAGCTCCCGATTGGTGAATAGTAGAGTAAAAGTTATTATGTATGTCACTTATTAGACCAATTCTTTCGTATGGTTGTAATGTGTGGTTTAATATATCTCCATCATATATGGAAAGGCTCCGAAAATTCGAAAGGAAAATACTAAGAGCATGCACGTCGATGTATAGGTCGCCAATCAGCAATCACACAAAAATTATATCAAACAAGAAATTATATAACGCATCAGGCATTATAAGAATAGACAACCACATCATTAACCTATCTAGAAATCATATTCTAAGATCCCTAGATAATGTATAAAACTTTCTTATAAAAGCTCAGTACTATGAGAGCGAATCATATTTTCAATTGTGTATCTCGAATGGTTTCACTCCTCCTGAAATTTTTGTATATCTGAATAAAAATAAGTTTATTCAGAACGACAATGGTATACCTACTAAATATCATATATAAGTATATAGGAGAGCAAACAAAAAAACTATAAGCGAGAAACAGTTAACAAACACCAACCAAAGATTCGACATGTCCTTATCAACGAAAGATATTTCCTTCTCTAAAAACTTAAGAAACAAATTCTGGTGGATCAAAAATCCTAGTTAATGTACCAATTTTACCACCCCATTCCATTTTACATCTGGGAGTGTACCTTGACAGGCATCTGAAATCCGAAAAAAAAACAAATTCAATCATCAGCAGTCTTTGCCTCTTTTCTGCGTACAAAATATAGCTTGGGAAAAATCCTCCAAAACTTTTTTTTTGTACTTTTGTACTAATTTCATTTTTGCTCTTCGAAAACAGAAACTTAACCATAAACGCACTTTTTGACATTTTTTTAGAACTGGCTCCGGAAAAATTTGTAGTACTATTAGTTGGGGTAGTATATAAATAGTAATATGTCGGGAACGTCATATCTCTTACAGTTTTGTAAATAGTAATCAAAATGTATCCATCTGCCGAAGCAATGATAAGGGTCAGATGAACGATACTCAAGTTATGAGCAAAAGAGCAGCACTGCTTTCAGCTGCTCCTTCAGCGCCAAAATACATACTGAGTATACACTTCCGTAGGTAAGGAGTACATCACTAAACTAGACTAAAACCAGAACAATTTTGTCTTTGCGACAGATGCTTTTACGTACGCCTTGCTTTTGCATTTTGTATTTGCAAAGTCAACCACTTTTACCATTTGCCGTAGCAGCAGATGAGCTGTGTGTTTGTGGAGTGGGAGGGTGCGAGGGTGGGAAGTGGGGATAACAGTGGGTTAACACTGAGATAACCGTGACTTAACAATCGCTTAATAGTGGCTTAACAGTGACTAGACAGTGCCTAGACAGTGATTAGACAGTGACTAGACAGTGACTAGACAGTGACTAGACAGTGATTAGACAGTGACTTGACAGTTACTAGACAGTGACTAGAACGTTACTTGACAGTGACCTAATAGTGACTTAATAGTGAGTTAACAAAGACATGACAAAGAATTGACAGTGACTTGACAGTGATTTAACAGTGACTTTATAGTGACAACAGTAATATAACAATGACTTAACAGTGACTTACCAGTGATTAACAATGATAAAGCAGTTACTTTACCCTGACTTTAAAATCTTGTGACTTACAATCAGATTTATCGTCGTAAAGGGCTTCGCTTGTACCAGACGTCCCATGACAACCACTCTTTCTTTTTTTATACCCTTGTATAGGGTATGTTAAAGTTGTCCAGATGCTTGTAACGCATAAAAGGAAGCATCTTCGACCACACAAACTATATATATTCTTGATCAGCATGACGAACTGAGTTGATATAGCCATGTCCGTCCGTCCGTCCGAATGTTTCTATGCTATCTTCTCCGTCAGTTGTAAAGCTATCTTAACCAAACTTTGTACGAAGTCTTTTGGAACAAATAGGCTGCACATATGTCGGAATTGGCCGGATCGGATGACTATATCATATAGCTGCCATAGGAACCATCGGTCGAAAAACTGGTTTTAGTGAGAAAAACTTTTTTGTCTTCAACGCAAACGTGCCCAAACCTTGTATTTAAATGTATCTAAGTTTTCTATGCTTTCACATAATTCCACCAAGTTTTATGAAAATCGGTCAACTATATAGTATAGCTGCCATACAAAAGATATGTCTGAAAAAAAGTCTTAGTAGAAAAAACTTTTTTGTTTTCAATGTTATCGCTCCCAAACTTATTGCTGATCAATATTATATGCTACCACACAATTCTGCCAAATATGATCCAAATCGGTTGACTATACACTATAGCTGCCATAGGAACTATCGGTGGAAAAAGTAGTTTTAGTAAGAAAAACTTTTTCGTTTTCAATGGTAGCGACTTAATACCTTCCAGTTGTGAATATTATAAGTTTCCACACAATTTTGGGAAGTTTGGTCAAAATCGGATAAATATATCGTATAGCTGCCATATAACAAACTGGCAAGCAAATGCTCAAAGTAGTGACGCCATCTATTGCTAAGTTAGTGCAAAATCTTAGATAAGAATGTTTGACGAAAATCATTTAAAACCTTAATTTATATAAACTATACAAGCTGCAAGGGTATATAAACTTCGGTCGAGCTGAAGTTAGCTTTCTTTTATTCTTCTTTGAAGTACTTTTTTTGTTTAGAAAAAATAGCAAAGCAAAAAACAGTAATTAAGCTAAAGATCTGCTAATTCGCAGCTTCCTGCCCGGGGGGGTCACTTTGGGGTTCTCAGAACGTGGCTCTGCCCATTCCAGGCAACTTGATCATTGCATATTCATTGCTAACATATCAAGGTGTTTCTGTTCGATAGACGCAAATTGGACCATCACCTAAACTGAAAGGCAAAAAACAGGCTACTCAAGCTCCATTTCGGTCTTATTATTCACTTTTAGTTGCTTGTGTCCATGTCAATCATGTCATGCTACACTTGAGATATTCTCGTATGCTTAAATAATGTTTTGAGACTGTTGCTGAACTTAAAGAAAAACTGTTGGATTTGCACTTAACCTTAGCTTTTAAAGTATAGTGAAGTAAACTCTTAGGAAGAGCTTCATTTATTACTTCTAATGTCCGATTCCAAGTCTTCCAAGCTTACTTAACGAAGTAGTTATTCGAGTCAGTCCCATTGTCCTATTACAAAGCTAATGAACCTGCCCCTCCATTTTGTCTCTCCCACAAATTCTGTTGTTGTTCCTTCCAATCATCAGCCAAAGAGTGAAATTAAATCTCCAAAAGAGTGTAAAAATGGTTGTTACCCTTCACTCCCTTCGTCCCAGCATCCAAAAAAAAAAAAAAAAAAACCAACAAATCGCTCTGTCCGCTTTCCCTGTCTACGTTTTAATCAAAAATCGTAAATTAAAAACTTTATTCTGCTCAAGTGCGGATTTTTCCACGTCGGAGTGGGCCAGGACTCTCTGGCAACTGCCGAAAGGAAGAGGAACGCGCACACAGACGCAAAGCCAAACGCATTCATTATGCGACACAAAGCAAACAAATTTATGTTTATGGGACACACAAGAATAACACAACGAAGCGAGGGGCGGCAGCAGCGGCTGACACTGAAGTTGAGGTTTAACGGCGGAATGGAAAAACGGTGGCTGGTGACTTGCCTTCGGTCTCTGGCCATGCCTGGCAAGTAGGCAAAAATAATGCTGAAATATATTTCACATGAAATTAGAATGTAAATTTGAATATAAACACATTTGTTGTAGTGAAACGCAAAAGCGATAGCCCCACCGCCTGGCAAAATGAGTTTCTTTTTCAATTAGCCAAAGAGTTGGACTGTTCAAAAGAAAAGAATGTATAAATTTGAGAAGCGACTCATAAACAGCGAAACATTTAAACTGTGAACTTTTGCACCATAAACTAAGCAAGTGGTATTACACGTAGTTTGAAAAAGTGAATCGAAAAGTATTTGGCAAACTTTAGCCATTAAATAGTCTTGTGGAATTTAAACACTTTGAAACACGCTAAAAGGTCGCACCATAATAAGGTTCATTTCACAATTATGAGACACTTGTAGGGCAATCTTTAACTGAAAGGAGAAATTTTAAAGCGAATTTAATAATTTGAATAAAAGGCAACTTTTTCTTAATGAAAATAAATGAATATTAAAAGTGATAACAGGGCGTATGAGTATTACGAAAGATTTTTTGTAAATAGTGGAACGGTTGCCAGGTAGCTAATGGTGAGTTAATTGTTCACATAGTTGTCATATAACTATGACAACGCCCCCCAAGAGGGGCGTTCGCTATATAACAATACACACCATCTTTAGTTTATTCTTTTATTCAAGTGTTTTAAGTTACGGCAGAGCCACAAAAGGACCCTGCCACAAGTATAAGCAAAACTTCATTGATTTATGTATTCAGAAATGTCTTGGCCTAAGGCCTTATCTTGAGACTAAAGCGAATGCATATATAAGTGCGCTGGCAAAGTACTCAGCAGTTTGACATGCGCTGTTTCTCAGCCTTTGCTTATGTGATGAACAAAAGATCTCAGGTTTCACATGAGAACTGATGTCTTGCGCTTTTCAATTGAAATGTATTTAATTGAATCATAAAATGCGATGAAGTGTCACCTAAAGTTGGGATCAAGAAGTCGACAATAAAAACAAAAGTCTTCTCTGCCACAATAATTTATTTTATTTATTTACTAATTTATCATTGAAATTTACTAAAGATTTTGTTGCACAAATTTTTTGTTCATTAACATGTCGGATGAGTACCTTTTTTTGAAACTTTAAGGCCTTGTCGCGCCCATTTAAAATTAATATAAATTGTTTTGATTCTCATTTTTATTAGTTATACAACAATTATTAGATTTGGGTATGCTGAGACCTATGTATTTCCATTTGGACGCTTCGATGTGCGCTCTAATATACAAGTTTGTCAATGAGACATACCTAAAACCTTCACTTAACGATGATAAAATCTTAAGAGCTAAGACCACACCAAAAGTAACCCATAAAGCTTACAAAAGTAAGCAGTTACTTAGAACATATCTTTAGTATAGATTCTATACGCTTTCCCACTTCTTTTGTTTTATAAATCTACTGTCTTCATTTTTCACTTTATTTCAATTTCCCCTTCTTTTTTTTTTTGCTTCCTCTTTTCCCTTTCCGTTTGAGGATTGAATATATCCTGCGGAAAGTTTCCGCAAACGATTTCACAGTTGTAGTTTTTGATCGTTTATCGCCTTCATTATATCCGTTGAACCATGAAAAAGATTCAATTAAAGCAATCTATGAAATGGCAAAGAATATCTCCGCTTCGGCAAGACAACAAAGAAAGCAAAGAAATCATTTTTCTCTTTTTTTTTTTTCTTCTCAAGTTGTTTCTCCCCTTTTCGGAATTTAATCGCACTTCGTGGCCACAGGGGAGGAGGAGGAACTGGTGCTAGTGGCGTGCCAGGTGTGCTTCATGTGCCCCACAAAAGAGCTGAAGCTGCAACGGGAGCTGAACTTGTCGCCGGCTGCCCTTTTTTTTTTTTTTTTTGGAAGGGAAACCAAGAAAACGGGGAAGATTCATAAACAACACGGAACAAGCAGCAGCAGCAGCAGCAGCAGCAACACCAGCAGGAGCAGCATTTAAAAAATGTACTGAGTAAGCCATTAACGGAGCGAGGGGCCGAACTGAACAGCGGCGACTGCGACTGTTGTGCCAGGGTACACATGTATGTGGTGGCAGTGCGACCACCAATTTGGGACGACGACGACGACTAGAGCCGAGGGGCCGCTGCAGCGGATGCTGTGGAAGCTGCCGGCGAGCAACAAATTTAAAGTAAACAAATAGTTTCGTTGTAATTGATGATGCCGCTGACGGACAAAGTTTTTGGGACGGCTATGGGGTTTGGGGGTTGGGGCAAAAGGAACAGGCTAGCCATGTTCGAAGGGGCAGGGAAGGTTGCGGCTGAAGCTGTGTGTTAACAGACCCAAGATGCTGGCCAGAAGTTACTTCAACATGTATACGGTGTAATCGTGATATTCCACAACAAAATAAAAAATTATTGTACATACAGACACAGACGACATTAAAACCAAATACACTGCGGGAAATATTAAATGTGTGCTTTGTTTCGGTATCCACACACTGAGAGATAAAACAAGATTTTGCGTATTGGAAATCCATTTGCAATTAAAAACCCAAAATTCTTAAGCACGATTCGGGACTGTTTTAAGAATTATTATAATACAATTAAGTCCAGTATGAGCTTAGTTTATAAACGAATAATTCTTGTATAATGAACGTTGATACTTAGAAAAGAACCAAGCATACTTAATTTAAGCCTATAAAATTTTACATTTTTTTTTTTTCGATTTATTGAATTTACTTCATTGGTTAATGATGGGTTCCTTAAGAAAAAGGAAACCGATGTCATTTACACCGACTTTAGTAAGGCTTTTGACTCTGTAAGCCATGATCTTCTCCTCTATAAGCTTGATTGGTTAGGATTTCACGCCTCTTTTCTGCTCTGGATTTCGTCCTATTTAAAAAAAAGAACCCAAAAAGTTATATTACATTCAGACACTTCAAAGCCCGTCTCTGTAACTTCTGGTGTACCGCAAGGTAGTCACCTTGGTCCTTTGTTTTTTACTCTTTTTATTAATGACCTACCCACAATACTATCTTATTCTCGGATACTTATGTATGCCGATGGCGTTAAACTTATTTTATCTTTCAATGACCCGACACATTCCATTAGATTGCAAGATGATTTAAACTCCTTGCAGTCTTGGTGCTTGGTTAATCATTTATACCTTAATTGCTCCAAGTGCATGTTTATGACTTTCCATCGTTGCAAATCTTCGCTGGCTATTTATACGATTGGCAATGAACCCCTGCAACGAATATCTACAGTCGTTGATCTTGGTATTCTTTTTGACCCCAAATTGAGTCTCAATCCTCATATCTCCTCTATTGTTAATAGGGCGAATGGTGTACTTGGATTCATTAAACGTTGGTCGAAGGAATTTAATGAACCATACACCACAAAGCTCTAGTTCGTCCTGTACTTGAATACTGCTCGTCCGTCTGGTGTCCGCAATATAAAAGCAAATCAATCGTATTGAATCAGTACAAAAGCAATTCATGCTTTTTGCTCTTCGTGGACTAAATTGGGACCCTAACCTTCGTCTGTCATCGTACTCCAGCAGACTCTTGCTTATTAACCTTCCTTCGTTAGCTAATCGTAGAACAGTCCTAGGTGTTTCTTTTCTTCATAAGCTAATCATTAGTGATGTAGACTCTACCGAACTCTTAGGTCGCCTAAACTTTTCCGTTCCTTCTAGGCCAACTAGAAACTATTTACCTTTAATCTTGCCCGGATGCACAACTGACTATGCCCAGCACAATCGTTTTCGGGTCTTATGATCTCTATCACCTGCTCTCAACAGATCTCTCTCTCTCTTCTCTCTAAAAACTTCTCTCTATAACTATCTCCGGGGAAATCTCTGACCACTCCCAGCTGTGAGTAGGAGCATAGCTTGCCGCACTGGCTAAAAAATGCTCCCCCACCGGGTCAGAGATTTTCCGGTTAAGTTTTACGTATAAATTTTATATTTTTAAAGTTTACTTTTAGATATTTTTCTGTCTATCTCAGTTTTATTTTAATTTACTATAGTATCTTAGTTTTTCCCTTGTTCCTACATAACTATAGGTTTTGGTTATTTTTCTCTCTCTAACTCTTCTCGATCTCTATATTATTAAAGTTTTGGTTAGCTCTAATAACGTCTCTGACTACAATTGGCTGTGAATAGGGGCATAGCTGGCCGGACGGGCAAATAAAATTCCCCCACCGTGTCGGAGTCGTTATTAGTTTATTTTGTAATTTTATAAGATTTTCTTTGATAGGCTTCATTAGCTCATACAAATTTTTTGTAACGTATATACATTTTTGTTGACAGCCTTTTTATTGTCAACTCTAAATAAATAAATAAATAAATAATTTGTGATAAAACAGACTATTAATTTTGTATTAACTGTAAAACTTTCAAGCAGATCCTACAATTTGCTTTACAGAAGTAAACAAAAACTATTTTTTTTTCCAGACCTCTGTTAATTTTTATACTCTGTACCGAAGGTACATAGAGTATATTAAGTTTGTGCAAAAGTATGTAACAGGGAGAAGGAATCGTTTCCGACCCTATAAAGTATATATATTCTTGATCAGCATCAACAGCCGAGTCGATATAGCCATGTCCGTCTGTCCGTCCGTATGAACGAAGAGATCTCAGAGATGGTAAGAGATAGAGGTTTGACATGTATGGGACTTATATTTCTTATACTTGCAGGCAGATCAAGTTTATTTTCAATTTTTTCCACGCCCCCTCCCGCCCCCGCAATTTGGAAAAAACTTCATATCTCCTACAGTTTTGGAGATAGATCGTTCGTTCCTTCTAGAGATACCTTGTAAACAAAATTATTTATCGATTTGCTGAAGGAATGATAAAGATCGGATGAACGATACTCAAGTTATGGGCCAGTTAACACCACCCACCCCACCCCCAAAATTTTAGATGGCCATTTTTGAAGACTTTTATTATATTGACGCACTTTAACCTCGAGAACTGCTTACCCGATTATGTTCAATTTTTTTTTCGATGAAAGCTAACACCCAAACTAAGCTAACACATTAAATATTGGAGATATTCGTATTGGTACGGTGATACCCGCAAAATACCCGAGAAATCAAAAACTCCATATAAAAAAAATGATTCGTGATATCGTGATATCGTGAGTTAGTCTGGAGCTCACGCGCGAAATAGTTACATCGATATCATTGCGTTGTCACCCGACGTCAAAGTGTCACGCGATGGTGTATCGATAATAAAAGAGAGAATTGTGCTGTGGCAGTTTTACTATAGCGGCTTGATAAAAATCATTTGGAAAAGTAAAGGTGCTGCCCTTGGAAAGAATGGTAATTATAGCAATTATTGAGTTTAATTATGTTCATTTTCTTTTGCAGAACCTATAGCTCCTTGTACGAGATGGCTGATGATGTGCAACTTTGGCCCAGCACAAAGTGATTCACTTGTGGACAATGACGATTCCGTATGTCGCACATCCGTGCTGCACAACTTTTCAATGGTCGAACTTGGGACTTCTTTGTCGCCGCAAGTCTTTGACGACATCCCATAATCTATGTTATTGCATTATATGTACATAATAAGGAGATGCCATGGCCCAAACAGTCGATTCTGCCCCTTCCCTAGTTGGCGCAAATTATTGAAAAATTACAAATAAAGGTCACGATGGACCCAAAATACATTCAATTACACTAGGCAACAAGGTCCAGTATATTGAAGAGTTGGTGGTGATTCTAGATAATTTTCGTTTGCTGAACACGAATCTGTTTTCAGAAATGGTCCTTTATGTAGGGAAAAGAAAGAGCCTGTTTAGACTCTTTCAGACGTGTTTTGTGGGCAACCTATACTTTTGTTTTGACTTTTTTTTATATTATCGTAAGTTACTATTTCTTAACTTTAAAATAAACTATTCCAAAGAAATGTACGATTATTTTTAGCGAAGGTGTTTCATTTTAAATACATACAATAAATTACCAAAATAGCCAACTGCCCAACAGTCCAAAAGGCTAGTAATTTTTATTGAATTTCAATGAAAATTATTAACAACATCCATTGCATACTTTGGGGCAGCAACAATATAATCAATTTTTTTGTAAAGACGGATACAATTACTTCAAATGGTATATCTTCATTGAAAAAAATCGTAGAAATGTTTAGGATAGTTTACTTTAAAGTTAAGGAGTAGTTCTTTTTGATAATATCAAAGAAAGTCAAAACAGAAGTATAGGTTGCCCACAAAACGCGTCTGAAAACAGTCAAAACAGGCTCTTTTTGCAACTTTAAGCTGAAATTACTAAAAATGTCTGAAAACAGATTTGTGTTCAGCATAGGCAAATAATCTAGAATCACCACCAACCCTTCAATATACTGCGCCTTATTTCGCACTTGCCATCGACGAAATAATGTGCAGAGATTTTGCACAAATAGAACTAGATTGAGATATGGATGCTGGGAAGAGCGATCATATGACCAGAAAGTGAAAAGAGTTGGGAAATAGTTTGCAAAAAGATTGTAAATCACAAATTCTCAGCATTGCAAACAGTTAGAACCTTGTAATGAAGCGATGGTATAAACCGTGCGCTTAAGTTCATCCCAATTTATTGTTGAATATATGTCGAGTTTTTCTGAAATCTAAATGTTCCGAAAGTATGCTCTCTTATTTTTTTTTATTGTTGTTTGTGCAAGCTAAGAACGATTTATACTTAAAGTAAGAGCTTATTTTTACTTAAAGAACGAAATGAGCTTAATTTAATATATTATTTTTAAACTAGCTAGTTTTAGCTGACTCGAGGTCAAGTTATGTATGTATGAGGCTGTTTCAAGAACCTCCCGGTTCCATCTTCTGTAGTCTTTCTCCATGTACTGCAAGTCAGCAGGCCAGCGCTGCTATAACCGTTTGGGAATTCCAAGGCGACTTAACAATAGAATTAAAGAATTTTATTTCAGTTTTTGAATTTTCAATATAAGAACGATTTATTCTAAATCGTAAGAATACCCAAGAGCGAATTGTTTTTACAAAGCTCTAGAAGTAAAAGGAAATAAATGAAGAGCATTTGTCTAAGAACGATACGTTAGAATTTCTACCTAAGAGGGGAACTCACTCAAACATTCTCCATTGTAGCTTTACGTACACTATTCAGATATGGTGATATGGTCAATGGTTTGGGTGTTTAAAGTTCCCAATTAGAATGTCAATTTGTATTTAGGAGGTGGTATGTCGAGTGGCCTTTAAGAATACAAACATTTTCGGGAACTCCAAAACAACCAAAGACTTCAGCCAAAAAAATTTGTATCAACATCAGTTTGAAACATGTTGTCTCAAATTGAAACTGAAAATAGAATAAGTAGAATAAAAGACTGGACATATACCACTCGCAATGCTGCTGTGGCTGTTTCAGAGCTTTGCAAGATGACGCACAATGCGAGAGATTCGAAACGAAAACAGCTGCGGAAGAGGCGCTTTCGCGTTTTTCACTCAGGACCTCTGTGAAGGCGAAGAGTTTTACATGCATGGGTCCCAACAGGAGTACATTACAGGGACTTCTGACTAAACAACATCCTCGTAGACACGGAGCATGCAATGTTTCCCATAGTAAGGTGTTCACATCTAACGATTTCATTTCACTAATGTAAATAAAATGCATTTTGTATGAGTTCAAGTTGAAGCAAAAAGCTATTAACATGTCATGTCTGAGTTCCAAAGGCAGTTTGTAGATACTTGGTAATAAAAAATATCAATTTGATAAAAGCAAGTATCAAAATGACACTAAAAATTTAATACATTTGAGACATAGTATCAATTTGATACTTAATAATTAGAACAAAAAAAGTGTCAACCTGATACAAGCTAGTATCAATTTGATATTTCGAAAATATCAACTTGTTACTTGGAGTACTCAATAGTTTCAAATTGATGACTAAATGGTGTCATTTTGATGATTACTTTTTTTTTGGTCTAGTTTTTCCCTGTGTACGCCTTACACACATAATAATAATGTGAAATGAAGTTTTGGCCTGCCATAGGGGTAAGCACTTCAAATACCATTTCCCTTCAAGCACAGCCAACACCAACACATTTAAACATACATGATAACCTTTGGCATATTACTCCACTCCACTCCTCACCCACCACAAACCTCAGGCTCACTCACTCGCTCGCTTGCTCGCTCGCTAACCAAGCACCAACTCTCGAAACAAAGTTGGCCGCCGTCGCCATTTGCAACATTGTAACATAAAATCAGCAGAATTTCAAGCATTTCTGTTGCGCCAACTTTTATGCTCAGCCCAGCCGTCATCTTCAGGACTCCTCCGGTTTTCTAGCGCCATCACCATAGCCATCTCCATCTCCGGCAGCGGCTGCGGCTCCGACTTGTTTGTTTGCTATTTGGCTGGCACAAAACTTTTCGTTCGATCTTGCATAAGAGAGGGGCTTGGGAGGTTGGTGAACTTAATAACTTTTTCGTTTCCCGGCACAGAATGTTGAACTCATATTAAAAGCATTTTATTTTTTTTTTTTTTTTTGCTCTGCTCAAGGGTGAGGGAGGTAATTAAGTTGCATTCAAGCTGTTGTACAAGTGCAACGATTTGTGGCAAACAGTTGCCAGGGTGGCTATCCGATCCGGGGAATTACATTTTGGATGGCCAACGCCAAAAGTTTGAAAATTTGCATGCCTAACAGAAACAACTGTTGCTTACATCCGCCCTAACAGAGGTAATTTATGTTCAGGGGTAGTGGGGTCTGTTAAGCGAGTATTGAGGGAAATTTTCTCTTACTTCCTGTGACGCCCCATTGTGTGGGACAATTAGGCAGCAGTCTTTGTGGTCATTTTATGTATTTAGGTTCAAGCCAAAACAAAAAAGGTTTCCTAGTTGTTGGAAACAATCATTGTTCAGTGATTCTTTGTGTGTGTGAGACTAAGCTCTAAGGACACAAATTTATAAGTGACACATTGGTGACACTAAGAACTCTTTGAATTTGGGAGCTTAATGAGCGGCTTAAACACAGTTGAGTTTACAAAATATCCCCGATATTAATGTCACAACCGCTTAAAGCTCTCAACAGCTGATGGCTTCTGTTGCTCACACTAAGCTTGGTTAGGTCTTGAGTGTTTTCCGTTGATCACAACTTTATGAATATGGTTTCGGCATTTGCAGGTAGCCTTCTGATAAGCGAAATCTATTGACAAACGATGCAACCATTTACCAAAGGTCAACGCGAAAACTCCTTCTCTCCAAATGTTTGTGTTTTAGTCGGCTAGCTCGATATGCTTTCCAGGTCCTCATATCTCTTAACGAGTCATTCTTGTCTTCCACGGATAAAAAGTTATAGTGTTAAGTCTGAGTCCGGTTAATCGCTTGTCAACAGGTGTGAAGCTGATGATTAGAGTACCAAGTAGACCATCTATAGTTTTTTTTTCAAAACCATGGATAACTATAGATAGTTTTCGATATTATGTTAATTTGAACATTAAATTCACAAAATCTATAAAATTTTAATTATATAACTCCAACAAAAGTTTAAAAAAAAAGGAAAATAAAGGAAAGCTAACTTCTAAACCATTTTAGCTACGAGGTTTAATGTGTAACTAACTTTATTGAATATAACTTAAGCTAACAATTATTGTTGAGTTGAACAGAGCGAAGCGGGCGCCACCCGCGCGTGATCGAAGCCAGCCAAAAACAGCGCGCCAGAGATGGCGGGTGGGTTGTTGTTCTGCCACTCCGTTAGGGATGGTGCTCGATGAATAGTGTGACCAGAGGTGCCCAGGGCTGCCACACCATTTGCTTGTCCGTTTTTTATATGGCCGCTATAAAATATATATATTAATCCGATTTGGACCAAATTCCCCAAAATGGTGTAAAAAACCGTTAATATTCATTGCTGGAAAGTATAAAGATACTACCATTGAAAACAAAAATGTTTTTCTCACTAGAACTTCTTTTTCGACCAATCGCTCCTATGGCAGCTATATGCTATATTCATCCGATTTAAATCAAACTTAGCAGAATTGTGTGTAAGCTTATAGTATTGACTAGTAACAAGTTTGGGAGTGATAGCATTGAAAACAAAAAAGTTTTTTCTACTAAGACTTTTTTCAGACATATCTTTTGTATGGCAGCTATACTATATAGCAGTCCGATTTTCATAAAACTTGATGGAATTGTGTAAAAGCATAGAAAACTTAGAAATACGATGTTTGGGGTCAATTGAATTTAAATCAAAAAAGTTTTTCTCACTAAAACTAGTTTTTCGACCAATAGTTTCTATGGCAGCTATATGATATAGTCATCCGATCCGGCCGATTCCGACAAATGTGCAGCGTATTTGTACCAAAAGGCTTCGTGCAAAGTTTGGTTAAGATAGCTTTAAAACTGAAGGAGAAGATAGCATAGAAACAGACGGACATGGCTATACGAACTCAGCTCGTCATGCTGATCAAGAATATATATACTTTGTGTGGTCGGAGATGCTTCCTTCTATGCGTTACAAACATCTGAACAATTTTTCATATACCCTCTACAAGGGTATCAAAACATTTAATTTATTTCATTTTCAAAATTGTTCCTTATCCTACGTATTCTAATAGCAAAAAAAATTCAATTTCATTTGAAATAATGTTAAAATACAAAACACAGGTGATAAGTTTCATTTTAAATTGGATTTCAATAATGTTTCTTAAACTATATTAACAGCCAAAGATTTTTGTTTAAAAATACCAACATATTAGTGGACTCATTCAGTCGATAATTTCCATTTACGATTTGTGTTTTATGATTGCCGATTTTTGTTGAAAAGGAATCGAACAAAAAGTATGACTGCTTACCAATGCAATGTCAGCCTACCTTTGTCTAAACCAGAATGAAAACAAATACAAATGCACAAAATATATCACAAGCAATAACAACAACAGGAAATAGAAAGAGAAACCCGATTTTTTGTTTAATTGTGTGTGTACCGCTGTGAATAGCGAAAAGCGTTAGGCCACTGCGAGCGCTAACTACGCAAAAGCAACATTGTTGTTGAATTTTAATTGGCCAGAGACATAGGAGAGAGAGAGAGAAGAGAATTACAGCCCTGCAGAGAAATTGTCAACTAGTAACAAAGCAAAACTGTCCCACACCTAGTTGGAATGCTAGTAGAATATAACTGGTAGCAAAATAGGTAGATTCGGGTGAGTATTCGTTTGAAATACTAATTTGAGCTAGTTGTAATCCAATTGAACTTTAACTGGTTGCAAACGAATTGGTAATGAGTGAGTTGACCGACAGATTTCGATGTACTCTTATACTGAGCAGCGACATAAACAGACTGTCTTAAGGAAAACTCAAAGGTGAACTGGTATTTAACTGGTTGCAAATGGCTGCTGCCGGGGATAATTGTCGCATGCCTATGACATGTCTGTGTAAAATGGACGACTTCAATACATTGATTTAGATAGGAAGTGCAACCAGTTGCTAGTTTTTAGAGACAGGTACATTTCTGGTTGTAAGCTAGACACTTTCTCTGCAGGGAAATTGTTGTTGCTTTATGTAGGCTTATGGCGCGCGCCATATACGCACGAGCTACGCTAGGCTTGGGTACCCCTGTTCTAGATACTGTGACTTAAGTCGCTCTAAGTTCGACAGGTTAAACTGGTCAGCAACTTTATCTTACTACATGCCTAATCCGTACACAGAAAAACGAAAGATCCGTTAAGATCCATTTGGGATGGATAGTTTTTTCATACCCTTTGGACGATTTTCAGATACATGGGATGAAAATCTAAGATCAAATATAATATTAAATTGATATTATTCGTATCCTTTTTAAACCTCTTTCTCAGTAAACTCACCATTGTTAGATGTAAGGAATACTCCCCAGCGGCGCTGAGCTCAACGTGTTCTGCCGAAAGTATGCATTACGCCTGACGAAAAAGTAATGCAATACAACCGCTGCTTTTCGTTACAGAGAGATAGTAATCGGATACAAACTGAAACAACTAATCGTGCCACACACGAGCCGATGTCTATTTCGTTCGCTTGTGTACTGTCCTCCCTCAGCCATAAGCGTTTTTGGACATTTCTTCTAGTTTCTAAATTTGTATTTGTATGCAGAATAAATGTGTAAGTGTAGCAGTGACAGCGAGGAGTCACTTGAATTTGGCATAGTTGTTAGTTAATTTTAATGTACATACTTATAATTGTCGGGAAAACGAAACTCGCAGAGCTGAAAACTCAATTGGCAAAAGTGATGGAGGCTTAAAACACGCTTATGCAGAGCCAACCAAAAATTGAGAAAATGCCGAATTGATATATTCGCCATCCTTAAAAAGCTGACGAAAAAGAACTTACCCCCTGATAACGACGTATTTCCCATTTGAAGTCTGGACATTTTAGTTTGACAAAAACTCGAAATCCTAACGCTGTCCGACAACAAAGCAGCCGGCAGCAGTTCTTCAAATGTCAGCCGGTAGCCGCGGTGGATTTACTGTTCCCGGGCGTGGGAAACTGAGGAGCTCCCCTCGGAATGGTTTGAGGGCATCCTGGTGAAAATACCAACTGGCTTAGAAACTGTGTGCTGCCAACCATCTCGAAGCTCATTGCCAAAATAGTTCTGGATCGCCTGAGAGACACCGCTAAGGACACCATAGGCGATTTAGAAAGGGCTCGTCGTGCACGGACCACATAAACACTGTAAGCATCTTGATCAAGCACTGAGTGTAGACTTCGCCAAGGCCTTCGACAGCGTAAGCAGGGGCGTGCACATGGCACGGGTTGCGAAGGAGAGGGACACCGGAAAAACTTATTTCCCTCATCAGAGCGACATACGAGACAGCGCCCAGTGTAGAGTGCTTCACGGCGGAATGCTGTCGCAGCCTTTTCCAATCCTGAGGGGCATTCGGCAGGGATTTGCTCTGTCGCCCATTCTGTTTATAATGCTGGTTGCAGACGTGTTCGTTACAATGCAACAACAGCGGCTTAAAGTGGTCAATGACTACAACACTGCGGCATCTGGACTATGCAGACGATATATGCCTCCTGGCAAATAAGCGTCCTGGCAAACACATTAGCCGACCTGGACACCTCAGCTAAAGCGGCAGGCCACAAAATCAACACGACAAAGACGAAAGCGCTCAGCATCAGTTCCGGACAATCCCAGGCTCTGGTTTTGGACGAACAGCCAAATGAGCAAGTTCAGCAATTCAGCTACCTGGGTAGCGTAGTCGCTGTTGATAGAGGGACGGAAACGGCAAAAGGCTAAAGGTGCCTTTGGGATACTGTCAGCTGTTTGGGAATGATCGTCATATAAACACTGGCTCAAAATCAAGTCTTGGCTTTTCGAGTCCACCGTAATGCCAGTGCTCCAATACAGATCTTCCACTTGGTAAATTACAACTTCTATAGCAGGGGTGCCCAAAATGAGCTTACGAGCGCGTGAAAGTCAATACAAATGTACAAAATACAACTCAAGCAAGAACAACTACAAGAAATAGAAAGAGAAAACCGATTTTTGTTTGTTTGTGTGACTGTGTGTGTGTGTGTGGTCATTGCTGTCTCAAGCACACGCGTGCGAGCGCTCAGGCAACATTGTTGTTGCTTTATAATTTGCCAGAGACATAGGAGAGAGAGAGAAGAGAGTCACATATCATGTTGTTGTTGCAGGTCTGCACGCGCCAACAACAAAATCTTCGTTCGAAAAGAAAGAGAGATGAGCACGCATATGAAATTGTTTTTGTTTTGTATAATGCCGCGTTTGTATATGGCCGCGGGCTCTACCTTAGCGCTAAGCAAAAACAAATTCGTGGCTTGCGGAATAGGCTTGGGCACCCCTTTTCTATAGTATCAAAACTCCAAACATTTGTAAACCGTTGAATACGGAATTCCGAGCTACTCAGACGTGCGAATATGGAGAGTGTCGACACGATAATACGCAAAATGAAATGGAGCTGAATAAGACACATATTGCGGAAAAATGTAAACAATATCGCAAAGAAGGCAATGGAGTGGAACCCGTTGGACGGAGTCGGGCGGACACCAGGCAGACTCAAAGAAACTTGAAGGAGTAGTTGATGCCCCATGTCCCACTCGGGATTGGAACTAGAAGAAGAAGAAACAGTTTGACTGAACTTTGTTAAACTCTAAACAACAATAAATATAAATATATTCTCCGGGCATTCTTCAACTTTTTCGAGCGGGGTCAGTCTTTAAGTACCGAAAACAGCCTGCAAAATGATCTTTGCTAAATTATAGACAAAATTGGGACAAGGCAAAAAAGAAGCTAAATAAGATGCAAATGCATCTCTTTCCCCTTCCTCCCCCCCCCCCCCGCGTTCTGTATATTAATTGGCTCTATGTACGAAATCGATACGGCAGCCGTGCTTTTCCTTCCATTGACAAGTATCGCCTTCAAGCAGTTTGCAAAAGTAACTACGTTCACTTGTATAGTTCTCTCTTCAATTTTAAAACTAAAATTACTCTACCAAAACTCACTTAAGTTTTTATACTTTACCCTTCACTTCGTTATTGGCAAAAATTGCAATTGCAAAATCATGGGGCCAGAGTGTCTAAAAGTTTTAAAATGCATCCACCAATTATGTGAGTTTGTTGTCTGTCTGCCTGTCTGCTGTTAAAGTGTATAAGTGCACAAAATACAGATATATATATATATATATATATAGAGAGTGAGAGAGGGAGAGAGAACAACGGGCCACCCACTAACTTTGTCAGGTGACTGGCAAGAGGAGCTTCATCTGTCATCTTACTATCGACTAAAACGATGGCACAGTGGTAATGGATGAATTGGTTGCAAATTGAAAAATTGTCAAATTTCTACAGAAAGGTTTTATAAAGATAAAGATAAGAAAGAGGGCACTTACAAGGCGATAGAAAAAGAAAGCTGTTCCTAAACTTTCTATTCGAAAGGCTGACGGAGCTTGGACCAAGTCACCGCCAGAGCGTGCGGAAAAATTTTCAAACTTAAAAATGACACACGAGTATCCTGGTCTTTCACCCAAGGGCTGAGCATTATAATCTCTAATTTTGGCAAGTTTTAAAGGGCACCCATAGAAGCATAAGGAAATGTGTAAGCTAGTTTGTATCCCACTGTGCATCATTTGTTACTCAACTTTGGCATCCGCTCTAGAACTGCCTGGCCAATTGTCAAGAAATATTTTCGTTTCTACTTAATTCTTTTGTTAAGGGGTTAATGCAAGGCTCAAGTGCCAAAAGTTCAGTCAGCTTGACGGTGGAAAGGAAGCGGCGGTGTACATCTTTTGAATAAAGGAATTAATCTGAAATTAAATATTCTGAAAAGTTTGCCTGCATTCGCAAAAGTTGAAAGCAAGCCCCACTCCCCCCCCCCTCGCCCCCTCGTACCCACAGCCATAAAGATTCATCAACAAAAAAAAAAAACAAAAATAAATTAAAATTAAAAAATCCCAAAATGAAAAGAATCCGAATACAAGTCAAAACTTTCAGCATGACGAATGAAATTTCTATTTCGTTTCGTTCACCTCGTAGGGCAGGTGTGTGCTTGACTTTGATAATTGCATCCGATCGGTTAATCTCCCTCATTGCCCAGTGCAATTACGCACTCCAATAAACAAATAAATTCGTAATTTTTTGAAATTACACAAATATATATTAATTCATTAAGCTGCGGCTGCTTGGCTCCTGGTCAGACAGACAAGGCTATGCGCCGGCCAATCAGTCGTCCAGCATAATTAATGGCAGTTTTTATTGTGTTGGCCAATCGGGTTCCGGTTCAATATTAATTGCATATTAACAAGACGCCGTGTGGAGAGCAGCAGCAGCAGCAGCAGCACACTGAATCCATCGACCAAGTGCCAATAATCATTGGCTCGCCGACAGGCGAACTGATTGATTATGATTGATATTACGAGTAATTTTGCAAGTTGGCAAAAAGGTGGCACACAGTCCATGAAAAACAAAATGCTAAGAGCAGCGAACATAAAAGTGCTAATGGGTCGGTTGGTGGTTAGAGTACCGTGTGGGAGGGGGGTGGGGGGGGGGGGGGTGAACGTAAGAGATGGGTAAAGGAAAACAAAAAAATGCTGAAAAGCTTAAATCTATATCTCTTCAATTATGCTTTGCACTGGCAAAAGGATGTCTTATAAATTAAGCAGTCAATCAAGACAAGAATAGATACAAAATGGGCAACTATATACATACATACTATATATATAGACAAGATTGCCTTGAATAATTCACAAATTAAATAAAATATTTCGTTTCTGTTACAGAAAATACATTTTTGATCCCTAATTAACTCATAAGTTACAAGTAGATATTAGCTTTATAGCCGGCAAAGCTTGGATCCTTTTGCATTGTGAGAGTGAACATAAATTTCAAGATTGAACTGTCTGAAAATCGCTAGGAAAAGTATAAAACTGCATAAATACAACCAACAAAGCTTTAACCAATTCTGAGAACAGGTTTTGAACCGGACGCTGCACAGTGGTTTTTTTTTTACCTTTTTTTGGCATAAACCCCAAAACATTTTTTTTTTTCAGAATTCAAATATTAACTGGTTTTTAATATTTTTTACATACTCCTATTAGATAAAAAACAAAACATATTCATACTTTGTGGCAACACTGTTTTGTTGACGGGCTGTTGAAGTCAGCTGTTTGAGTGCCACGTACTTTTTGTGAAATTGGCAGCAAATATTTTCCAACTTTTAGTGCGTCTGCCTAAAAAGTTGGAAACAAAATAAAAATTCTAAAAATGCAAATTTTGAGTCCAGATATTTAAGATTATAAGCTGATAACGCCTTTGTCATTTTTGTTTTCGGTTGCCCAATTGTGCCGCGTGTTGTTAATGTGTAATTTTAGGTTAACCCTTAACCAGTGTAGCTGTGCTTTGTGGAATATTAGTTGTGCATGGCACAACGCTGCACAGGGTTTTAAATGCAAACTTGTTAACGAAAGTGTGCAGATTTATGAGTAACTAACACTTTTTGCTACAACGTGCGACTTTTCGAGAAAATCGGCTTTATTGCAGCTGAATTCGTGCTTAAGTTGAAAATATTACATGAGAAAGAGATAAAAAAATTTTTTTGCTTGGTAGCGTCAAACACAAAAAAGTTTTGTAAGTCGTATTTAGAGCTAAAAATAAAAGTACAAGCCGAATTTCAGCTCAATAGCGTAAAATACCACAAAGTTGGAGCAAATCGGACGGATCAGTTATATGGCAGCTATATGAAATAGTATGCCGAATCGAACCATTTTCGATAAGCTTAAAATACGTGTTCAAACCGAATTTCAGGTCAATATCTTTAAAACCAACTAAGTTGGTGCAAATCGGCCAGGTTGGTTATATGGCAGCTATATGAAATAGTGTGCCGAATTGAACAAAGTTCAATAAGTCGCTAAAGGAGCTTAAAATACATGTTCAAACTAAAATTCAGTTCAATACCTTAAAAACCAACAAAGTAAGCTCAAATCGGCCAGATCGGCTATATGGGAGCTATATGAAGTAATGGTCCAAGTCGAACCCGATTTTGTAAGTCGTATTAGAAGCAAAAAATTACGAGTACAAATCAATTTTCAGCTCAGTAGCATAAGAAACAACAAGGTTGGAGCAAATCTGCCAGATCGGTTATATGGCAGCTATATAAAATATTGGTCTAAATTGAGTGAATCCTTGCAAGTCGTCTTTGGGTGGGTCAAAAATATGCGTACAAACCAAATTTTGGGTCAATATCTTAACAACTAGAGTTTATGCCAAAGAAAAGCAAAAAAAAAAAACCAATGTGCGCTGGACGCTTCCTTCTCAACAAAAATGTTTCTTATTATTTTACCAAAAAATGCCTCCACGATCTGAGAATCCACGAAGCAAGCATCGAACCAAAACCTTTTGTTCGATAAGCAGAGAACCAAACCTTAGACTTTTCAAAAATTTCATAGGTTTGCAGGCTTGATACGAACAACCCACAGTTAGGGCTCTGAACCACCCTTTAACCATTTAAGGATGAATTCTCCATGTGCATCATTTTTTTTTTCAATTTTTTGTTTTTGCATATTTTTATAGCTTGGTTATTTGAGAATATCGCCCTAAAAAGATTTTTTGAAATTCGAAATACTTTAGAAGATATGTATAGCCTTTTTTGTCGCTAAAACGAGTAATTTTTGAGTAAATACACTGTGACACATTTTTGAACTCAAAAAAGTTGATAGCGTCGAGACCAAAAAATTCTGAAAGGGTGTGATGGTAGTATAAAACCCCTGTCTTGGTTTGGTCTGATTAGCTGCCGTTTTCTTTTTATTGCACTTTAAACTTTTCAGCTTCAGAGTAGGACTAACGATTTCATATCTCGTAAACTATTGTGAATATTGCTTTTAAACCTTCAACAAAATTGTTACTCTTGGCTTGGCCTACAAAACATTTCTTTGTAGCAAATCAAAAAAATTATATCTTCATACTCAAATCACAAAAGTTGCCCAAAAAATACAAGTTTTGACCACTTTTCTACAGTTTTTCAACTTCATCTTGAAACCCGTTTCAGATTTATCCAAGTAATTCAACACAAAGCTGTAGCTTAGACCAAAATAAACAAACCGTAAGAACGAACCAACTTCATTTAGTTACTCTTTCATATAGTTATAGGCCCACAAGCACGTACAACTGTCATAAAAACTCGAAAAAACGAACAATTTCGGTAAAAAGTACAAATTATTAAATTTTTTTAATTACAGTTTTAAGTTATGTTTTCTAACTATTGTCTTGATTTAATACAAAACAATCGAAATTTTTGACTGTGTCAGCCAATTGGTACCAAAAATAGCAATTTTTTGAGTTTTGGTTCCAATTCTACATGCTTAGGGGCGCGTAACTATACGAAGGACCAATCGAATGAAGTTGGTATGTGCCAATCGTTTGTTTATTTAAGTCCAAGCTACGTTTTTGTCCTGAATTGCTTAGTCAAATTCGTTACAGTTTTCAAGACAAAGTTGATAAAAAGTACAAAATGAGGGGAAAACATGATGATTTTAAGACATTTTTGTAGTTTTGATTATAAAGATGTGACTTTTTGACTTGCTAGTTAAGAATGTTTTGTAAGCCAAGCCAAAAGCAACGACTTCCTCTAAGACGTCAAAGCGAAATTCCAAATATTTTTCGATATATGGAGTTGCGAATCCCAATCAGAAGCTGAAAACTTCAAAGTGGAATAAAAAGAAAACGGCAGCTTACCAGACCAAACCCAGCGAAAGTTTTTGTTCTACCATCATACCCTTTCCGAATTTTTTGGTCCCGACTCAATCAACTTTTTAGTGTTGCACAGTGATATCAATAAAAAGCATCGCTATCTGTATTTTTAACGAAGGTTTTCAACCTATCCTGAAAATAATGACTTTGATGGGCATTTCGATTGGCAACCAAGCGTACAATTACGCATTATCGCAAAACGTTAACAGACTAAACCGCTCAGAAACTAGAGCTGCTGGCACGCAGAGCAGAGAGAGCTGCTGCTGAAAACAGTTTTTTTTGAAGATGAGGAAGGTCCGCTGTATGCAGCTGGCATCGCCGACTAATATCTGTAATATTTTTCAATTTTCTCCAGTTCTGTACAACCGATTTTGATTAACTGGCGGCCATGATAGCTCCAGTTACACTGAACCGATTTTGATGAAACTAAGTAAAATCGACGCAGAATTGTCACCATTCTGATCTGATTGGTTGATATACTAAAGTACTTAAGCTAATGTACCATATGCATACATACAAATAGCCAAGTGCTTGTTTAAAACTTAACGCCTTAATGGCTAAAAGCTATAAAGCCCTATCCATATTTTTCTAAACATTATTTGAAGTGAATTTTCAATTAATTATGTTGTTATCCTTATCCTAGAGTTACTATTATCGACAGTATTAAATAAATTATGAATATGAACGAGTCTAACTAGAGCAAAGGAATGGGGGTATTGAAAGTAGTCAGAATCGATGAAGTATTCGGGTTAAGGCCTGTTCTGAGAAGCGCGGAAAATAAATTTTTATGACGCACTCCATATAAAACAAGACAGAAAGTCGGTCAAGCCCGTCTGTAACATACTCTGTACCCTTAACGTCGCAGCTCGCATTTGCTCACGAGTTATACGCGCTCATCTCTAAGTTTCACTCTCTCTCTCTCTCTCTCTCTTTCACTAAGATTGCCGTTCAATAGAATGCTGTGGTGATGGGTGGGGGGGTGGGCGGTGTTTACTGGCCGTTTTTTGCTCATAACTTGAGTATCGTTCATGCGATCTTTATCATTCCTTCAGCAAATCGATAAATAATTTTGTTTTCAAGGTATCTCTAGAAGATACGAACGATCTATCTTCAAAACTGTAGGGGATATGACGTTTTTTCCAAATTTCGGGGGCGGGAGGGGGCGTGTCAAAAATTGAAAATAAACTTGATCTGCCTGCAAGTATAAGAAATATATGCCCCATACATGTCAAACCTCTATCTCTTACCATCTCTGAGATCTCTTCGTTCATACGGACGGACAGACAGACAGACAAACAGACGGACATGGCTATATCGAATCGGCTGTTGATGCTGATCAAGAATATATATACTTTATAGGGTCGGAAACGATTTCTTCTCCCTGTTACATACTTTTGCACAAACTTAATATACTCTATGATGTACCTTCGGTACAGAGTATAAAAAACAGTGGCGGAAACTTTCCGCGGTTGAATTTAGTTTCTGTATTCTGAGACGCGCTAAATAAATACCCAATAAATAATAGGCCTAACGATAGTTGACGTATCGATAGCAGTGTGGGTCGTGAGTGGATTGAATGAACAGCTGATGCCCTTACGAAAAGGTCAAAATCGACAATGCAGGGGAAACATGAAACGCACCGAGAGATTCAATCTCGAGAAAACTATAAGCTAAGGGCCACAAATCAGCCCAAGAAAATTACGAAATCCGCACTGGAGTGCCATACCCCTAAAATCGTCTCCTATGCCAACAGGTGGTGCCATCCCAACCCGGTCATCAAGTTTACCACCACCACAGCGAAATCTGTGTCGGTCACGGCTCCTACTCGGTGGAGTTCAAAAATGAACCCAATGCGGACCAGCTACAAATAGAGAGTTGGATAGCGATGCGACTGCTGTGGGCAGCATTGCCAGCTCCAGCGGTGTGGGCGTGACTGTCAAACGTCAGGAGAAGGATTTTGAATTTACGGCAATTAATTAATAATTTTGTATGAAAACCAAAAATATATTTTCAATTGCGCTTCACTTGAGAGCCAAAATGATGGAACAGCCCAAATCCATGATTTGCAGATACTCCGAGCCGCCGTCCTGGAGACGAGAGCAGCATTCCTACAAAGAAATGCATATTCAATCAACTTTGAATAAAGCATCAAAAGTGCTACTACCCACCCACCCCCATGTTGTCGCATATTTGGGCATTCGTCAGGGCCGCATAAAGCATGTATGTGCTCCACAAACTGCTTCAGCTGACCCACACTGTAGGCCGATAAGCCAATCTCTGTACAAACTTCTCCAAACGATACAGTTGCCCGAACGGCAGACTTCCAAATAATTCTTCAAGTAGTAGTCCGGCATGCTAGACCCCCTCATCTCCCAATATCTGTAAAATTGACTTGTAGGCCTCCCCCTTGATCTGCACCTAATTGGGATGACATCAAACCCAATAGTATCTCCTAGTTCGGTATAACATCTATCAAAGGCAAGGTCAACACATTCCCTTGTGTGATAGCCAGTCACGTTCATGAGCAAAAGATCCTCTCCGTCCCAAGCTTAAGCTCATGCGTGACCAAAGTAAAGCAAAACTACATCATGGCTAACTATCAATACAAACGATAACGATTTTTACAATAATAAAACACAGAGTGACACAGAATGAGCACAGATGCTCTGCAGAGGAACATCCAAATCACCTAGCGTTACGAAATATAGTTAAAAATCTATTCTACACTTGCCAAATATATACAAAAACAAGTGAGAAAGTCGGTCAAGCCCGACCATAACATACTGTGCACCAGTTCATTTGCTCCCCGACTATAATATTGTAATACATCCAAGGAGTCACGCGGTTATCGTGCAATATTTTGATTATTCGCTCATTTTTGAGTTTCTCTTTATCTCTCTCTCCCAAACATTGTGTTTGTTTGGATGGGGTTGCCGGTAAGCTTCTTTTGCTCATAACTTGTGTATCGTTCATCCAATCTTTGTCATTCCTTCAGCAAATCGATAAATAATTTTGATTACTAGATATCTCTAAAAGGTACGAACAATCTATCATCAAAACTGTGGATGATATGACCACCTCTATCTCTTACCAACTCTGAGATCGCTTCGTTCTTACGGACAGACGGACATGGCTATAACGATTTGGCTGTTGATGCTTTGGTACAGAGTATAAAAATTTCATGAAAATCGATCAAGCCGTTTCGGTGGAGTTTGCTAACTAACATGCGGCATGAGATTTCTATATATATTTAGATGATCCTCAAGCAAAAGCAGATGCAGTTCACTACTAACTTCATTTCGAAAACAGATTTCTTGTCGTCCAGCCAACTAATCAAACGTTTTGTACGTAAATCATTTTGGCTAACTCAGTTGGCTTTCGCATACTTCGTTAGTTGCTGCTTTCTATGGCACGCGATTAGATTAATTTGTTTGCATTCTTCCTTTCTTGCCACTTTTGCTACAATTTTAATCATTTTCTTCATTCAAAAAATATTAAGTTTCCTATTCTATTTTTATTTCTCTTTCCCTTTTTGTACGGGAGCACGAAATTTAATATCAGCATAATATTCTTTATGCAAAACGCTGCCGCTGTTGTTGTTGTTGTCGTCTCAGTTTACTTTCTTTTTTTCTTTTTTTTTTTGTAATTTTCTGACACGACGATTACGTTTCTTATTTCTTTCTTGTTGTGTAGCATCATTGTCAGTCAGCCATTGGGCAGATGCCACTGCCGGGCGCTTCCTTATTCTGCAATTGCAAATTGCAACAACAAAAGCAGGAGGAGTAGATGAGGGCGGCGCGCATTCGGTTTCATTTCTCGACATTTCCGCGCGAATTCAACTTTGCAAATGCCGCCAGGATGAATGCTGAGATTAAAATTGTATTCAAATCTGAGATTACATTTCAGCCAGCTGCAGCCCCTATGGGGTTCATCAAAATCGGTTAGCCTGGGCAATTACCTGGCCATAATTGTGTTTTGAAGTGGGCCATGTGTGTGAGCCACAAAGAAATCTGCACACAGTGCATTGTTGATTAATAATCTCCTGGCATTGGTGTTATAATTTCATTCGGATTTCCCCATTTCCAATCATGTGACGCCATGTTGGATGCGTGCCAAAGTGGAGATTTGGACGTGGCGCTGATAGAGCATAAACTGTAACTAATTTAAGCAGGCCAACGCGTCTAGCTGGGTGAGAGGACATGGCAAAAAGGTGACACAAGCCACAGACAGTTGCACCTGCTCACTGCCAGTATGGCTCTTGATGCCATGCCATGAAGGAGCGTCGTGGAGCGGCATAAATACGTGCACATTTAGCTGATTTTGATTCCATTTGCATTACCCGACCGCTCTCGTCCATATCGTCACAGTTCGTCTAAGGCTGAAGCAGCTTGTCCTAAGTGTGTACACTGAAACAGAATTTTGTGGATTGAAGTTGGACAATTAATATGATCAAGCTGGTCATGTCAAAGATTTGAAATTAAGCAACATGAAGTTAGTATGTACAAATTTAATAATAATTTAGTGTTAAGGTATGTTTAGGAAATCGAATGAGGGTTACACTGTATATAAAATGAACGATGACGAGACCGAGAGTAGAACGCAGAGTAGACGAATGGACGAGTAGACGAGTAGATGAGTAGACGAGTAGACGTGTAGACAGAAGATAGTGGGCTGTAGTAGCCAGACTGTAGGCGGTCGTAGCCAGACAGACAGACAGAAACCCGTGTAGAGACAACCCATTAAAGACATTGTAAATAGAAAACCGTGTAAATAGTGTATGAAGAAAAACCCTAAAAACCGGAAAAAAAAACCTCGCTTACAAATGTAACAAAAATGTTTGCAAAAGGCTCCAAAAATTTTAAAGAAACTAGCGCCAAACCAGAAACAGCAGCGCAAAAGTCCCAAATGAGCTCAAGCTGAAGACAAACTTACCTTTTTTTTTTTGGTTAGCTGTAACTTAGGAAACCTTTCATTTTCCCATAAACTACCCAATTGCAATTGTACTTAAGTAGACTTAAGTACAAATTTAGCCAGCTCAAGCGCTCTTGTGTATTTAATGTGCTTTATTTTGTAATTGAAACACACGCTCTTTTTTTTTGTTTTTTTTTTTTTGTTTTAACCCCTCTACAATATATTTCAAAGTGCCATCGGCATACGTCATCAGGGCGTCCAATTAGTCAGCAGCCAGTTTCAAACTCCTGATGACAAATGCCGAAGGCACAGTGTGTGTGCGTAGTTGAATTCGAACTGGAATCTGTGAGCGCTTTGAATTTAATTTCGGTTATGCAATTACGTTAATTGCAAATATCGCAAGTATGCAAAAATGTGAATGCATTTGTAAATTGAATTGAAACTGCTTTCGACGCCTGACTTTGCCGTTTCTTTTTTAACATAACAGACCGTGCAACAGTACGAAAGTTTGACTCAAGTTTTTAAACTACTTGAATGACTTTAATGTGAAAGAAGGCCTCACTCTTAAATTGAAATGTTATGCTAAATATGGTTTACCCAGGAATGCCTTGTCGGTTTTACAGAGTGGGCAGGACTTTGGATATTGAATGTAACCGACTTTCGCTGTAGTTAAAAAGTGTGGGTGTCTTGTACGATCACCGATGTTTGGATGATCTTCCAAAGATACGCCATTCATATGCATGGAGAACGCCTACATACTAAAACCCAACCAGTAGCCTTCTGACCTGCTTTAGCCCCGCCGGGACTGCCAATTAAGGTCGTCATCCTGACTTGTCTCAGTGTCTTGTTGAGATGAGCGATGCCGCGGCTTCCCACACATACTGCAAGCTTATCTTCCTTCTGACCAGTCGAATCGCTAATTACATTTACATACACGAATAAGAGAGAGTTAAGGGAGGAGAAATTTAGAATAAAAGTAAGATCGCTAGCAAGAGTGAGTCAGTACAAATACATATTTACAACCGTGCTCATAAAAATGTGTATATTTCTATACAGTCATCACCAATGAATTGTTTTGGCTGCCAGGTATGTTGTATGTTCTTGTATGGCTGAATCCTTTTCGCTTCCGTGACTTCTGTCTAAGAGCTTCGATTATGATGATTCATCTTATATTCCAATTTTGCAAGGAGTTTCCCACCTAACATTTGGAAGATCATTTTAGCAAGAATAACTTTGATGAGTCTTTTTCGAGAATCAAAAATGAGTCATGCTTAAAAATGCGCAAAATGTGATTTGATTCGAAATCGATCAGAAAAACAGGTTATAAACGACTCTTCAAGAAGAGTCGCGGCTAGGGTACCGTTTTCTCTCGACCAAAGTACCATTTATGATCAGAAAACGAGCGCAATTATGGCTATTTTAATCAAGCTAGGGCGTATTCAGGGGCTTTCGGAGGTAACCTTTGAATTTTATTCTCTCTTATATTCTGTGACAAAATTTATAGCACCTCCCTTAAAGCTGCAGTTTTTTTGCTGCTTCCAGTCAGACATTTGAAAAGACCATTACCTCAGACTTTACTAGTTTGACTTCCATTCCATATCATTTTACTTTATCGGCTAAAATGACGATGTCTTGGAGCAGGCGAATATTTACAACTCCCAGACAAAGACCCTTCTTGCAGACTATCATGTAGATCTTCTAAATACAACAGGGGGGGGGGGGGAGAGTATACATCCTTTTCTTACTCCGACTCCAGTCTCAATATAGCTCAACAGCTACCGCCGCTACCGTTTGACCGTATTCGCTTTCCAGGAAGTTGACAAATTTCAAAGTGCCTGCCATTTTGTGCAGTTTATACCAGAGAAGATATTTTGGCACTTTTTCAAAAGCTGCTCTTAAATCTACAAAAAAATGTACATACCTTGTTCGATTCTTGCAGCTACATATGTTATCCACCAACGGGTAGTCCTTTCTGAAACCTGCTTGATAATGCTTCGTCATATTATAAAGGTTTAAGAATCTTGGCGATACAATTACTATCTTTAGGTTGGGGTGGCCCTTTTTTGAAATTGGGAACACAATGTTGATTGAACAAAACTTTTTTGGAACTTGGAATTTCTGCCTTCAATTGCTGATTTGAAGAAGCTTTCATGAAAAATTCTTTGGGAATTCGATCCTTTCCAGGAACTTTATTTTCCTTTGCCTTGATCAGCACTTCAAGCACCTCAGACATTGTGATCTCACTATCTAGCATTTCGTTCTCCATAAGATTTCTTTTATTATTGCATGTTGCATCCCTATAAGTCAGGGTTTAACAGTTTTTTTAGGTATTTCTTAAAGACATCAACATTAATATTACTTCCGACATCTTGCTGTTGTTTATCTCATTCAGTAGTTTTCCCAGATCTGTCAAATAGTTGGCTTTTTTCGAGCCTTTTTAGCGCTCGCTGTGTACTAAGCCTCCGATCAGCCTCTCTGTCAGTCAGTCTAAATTTGTTCAAAAGCGGGTCGTAGGTTTTATTGTTTGTTAAAAATATTTCAATTTAGTTTATTATCATTTTCCACAGAATAATGAACTTTCATTTGCATTGCCTACTTCTTGGGGTTCATGTGCTGTGTTCTACACGGCATAACGAACTTCAGTTTGCATTGCCTACTTCTAAGGGCAAACAGTTCTTGGCGCATTGCGAACTTCACTCGTTCATTGCCTACTTTTTGGGGTCATCATTTTTTTGTTCAAGTGTATTCTATCCATCTTACCCTATCCCACACCCAACAACCCCCACATGGCAAAGCCAACGGCGATTAGACGAAAGTCTGTGCCTGACTTGCCTGGCTGGTAGCCTGCCGGCCTGGCGTGCCATGGCAAGCCAAAAACATCTGAAGTGTGCTGGCGGTAGGTAGGAGAGTTGAGAGAGCTGAGACCTGACCGGAAACAACACGACACCACCAAGTACATAGGATCCGCCAACAAATCACCTGAAGGGCCACACACAGCAAAAGTTTTGCGAAATTCGCTGTGCGAAGGTGTTGAGCTAATAATTTTAAGTTACTTGACTTTTGGCAAAAATGCAAAAAAAAAAAGAAGGAAGTTATTTGCATTCGTCTTGAACAAATATTTTTGTTACATATTTTTCAATCAAAATGAAATTATTCAACATTTCACCATTTCAAGTTTTACCTAATTAATTTCCTTTGAAACTTGTAAACCATTTCCATCCGCTGGCTAAGTGGAATTCGCATTTTGATCGTCTTGCCAATGAATAAGCAATTTATTCTCATAGCCATAATGAAATTATGGTAAAATAATTTAAAAATCGAATGCCTTGTGGGCTACCAATGAACTTTATCATTGCCAATTAACAAGCTGTTTCGTTCTTGTCTCCTTCATCACCCACAGCGGCTGTCGTTGTCCAGGAATCAAATGTAAATTTGGCCATCTTACATAAGTATACACGTGTTTGGCAAAATGAGCGAAACAAATTGGCATTACAAGGCGCCCAGACCCAGACCGAGGCTGGCTGGCTGGCTGGCTGGCTGGCTGGCAGTCAATATGGTGCGGTTGATTGGCTTCAGCCTGGCACTGAAATTGCCGTTAGAGGCGTTAATTAAAATTCGATTAGTTTTAGAGAGCAGCGCCACATGCCAGGCGGCACAACCAAAGCTGCGGCGGCTCTGCCTCATTTACATGCATGCAATATTCTTTTGCCTAGCTTTTGATTCTCCTTGTTGTTGTGTGAGCAAACGTAAGGACAAACCAGCTCTCATACCCCGCTGTGCAGCTGGCGTCGCAAATTAGTGACATTCATTAGAAAGCAAAAAGCTGGAATTTTGGGATTGGGATTGGGACTGGGACTGGGATGAACTGTTGCCAAAGTTTGTTTTCAATTTTGTCATTGCTCGTTTAATTAAATACGTGATTTGACAACATGCCTCAACGTGTTTGAATCAGTACCAAGGCAGCAGATGGGAGGGGGAGGGGGGCTGCTAAAAAAACCATTCACGTGATTTTTGTGTAACAGAAGCGGGGAAACAGTAAAATGAATTGTAATTATAAGTTGATTGATAAATGCAATTGATTGAAACAGCCCATCGTTTCTGTTTCGTGCGAGCTGGCAACAGTTGTTCACACCAAGCGTTTAATTCAAATGTCACTTAGTGAACGTCATGTCACTTAGAGAACTTTCCTGGAGCAGATGTTGTGTTGTAACTATAATCAACTGTCACAGCTAATTGTTCGTTTTGTTTATGAATTTCGTCTGTCGTGAATGTAAAAAACGACTGCCAGCTCCTGCAAGTTTTAGCAATTGTTTCTAAAATGAAATGTTTTCATTTGCAATGTCAGTTTCAAAAAGGTGAGAGGTATGATAACCAATTGCTTGAAATTGGTAGAAAACTGTGAATGAGTAATGTCACGTTAGTGAAAAGGTGATAAAGGACCATTTCCCACTAGAACTACTTTTACGACCGATAGTTCCTATGGCAGCTATATGCTATAGTCATCCGATCCGGCCGGTTTCGACAAATGTGCATAGTATTTGTACCAAAAGACTTGGTGCAAAGTTTGGTTAAGATAGCTTTACTACTGACAAAGGAGATGGCATAGAAACAGACGAACAGTAGGATATGGCTATATCAACTCAGCTTGTGATGCTGATCAAAAAGATATATATAACAGAACGAATGGTTGAATCCACACACTTCTAAATACGTTAGACAACCAGTTAAATAAAAAAAGTTTCCCAAGAAAATGAGGACAGCAACCAACAAGGTCAATATGCAGAGCAGTTCAAAGGGCAAGTACGACCATGGAGAAGAAACACAGAGATGTCTGGCGGACTACGTCGACAAGGACGAGAAAAACAAACAAGTCAATCACATAGAAGATGCCAAGCACGCATTCCTTTTAATGTGGAGTTGCTGGCTAATGTGAAATCATGTGGTAAGGCGGGAGATTCACAATTGGAAGATGCTCATGACTGCGAATTGCTGACTATGGGCGACAACAAGAAAGCTCCTAATAACATGCTGGAGGGGACGGTAAGGAACGCCAGGAATGTCAACAAGAAGAAGATGGAACCCATTGGGGCCTTTAGGGCCATTTATTTCCGTATCTTATTTACTATTTTGCACGGCAAGGAAATCGATCTGCACACCAAATGGGTCCGCTTTGGTCAAGACAAAGGAACTGGAGCGTCTATGGTTCTTACGGAAGAGTAAGACACAGGCTGGATAAGTGGCTGTCGCATTTTAGGCCCCCGGAGAAGGTTCAAGCTTGAACATGATATTCGACTCGACCCACATGTAGTGTTTCAAGTCATATGCACTAGAAACAGCTTTACCTCATAAATATGTCTCTGTTTGTAATAACAATTAATATTAATAGCTACAGTTACAAGGATTGCCGGCACACCAATTGTAAGGGTCTAAGGGAGAAGAAATCTAATAAATGCTAGATCGCTCACAAGAGCGAGTCAGTACAAATTCAAACTTACAACAGTGCTCATTAAAGGTGTATATGATTAGATTATTATATATACTACACTTATATCAAAACTTATAAATCTCTAGGCCCTGCTGACAGACTGATTATCAAACCACAGCCCATACCGCTTACCGCTAGAGATCTAAGATTTGGCATAGACCTTCGTTTAGCTATGCAGGCGCGAACTATGAAAAAAAAATTGGGAAAATTTGACCGCGAAGTGGGTGAAAATGCCAAAAAAAAAAAGTTTGGGGTACATAAATGAGCAATATGAATTTGTGAACTAAACAAAACGAACAGAGTACAAGCACTAACAACAAAATACACTCGCGCTGCTTTGTACTCTCCATTTTCACTAAAACTATAACAGTTGGGCTCTAAACTATGCTCACTTCTGCTCTCATGATGAATGTGCGTGCCCTGATAAACGAATAAGGTACAACGAACAAGGTATGGCGCTTAGGCAGCATTGTGGACTAAGCGCTTTTGCTAAGAGTGCGAGAGAGAGTGAGCGTGAGAGTGAACGACGCACACTCACACAAATTAGGTATGCATGTAGAGCAAAGTGAGAGAGGTGGTGAAGAGGGAGTGAGAGGGAGTGAAGACGGGGGACGAGGGGGGAACAGTGACTTGGTAGTGACTTAACAGTGATTTTACATTGGGGGAACAGTTAGGGAACAGTGGAAGAGGGGGAAAGAGTGGTCAGTGCTGGGGAAGAGGGGGAAAGTGTTTTTCATACCAAGTTCAGCTTACATAATTTCAATATGGAGTATAATTGCCCCAATGACCCTGTCCAAATTTGCTGAATTTCCCAAATTTGTATCTTAAGCCCTTAAAATCTAATATAAAATTGTTGTCGTTGTGTGTTGCAAGTACAAAAGTACCCATAAAACGCGAACCGAGGCTTTATTTGAAAAACTGGGTATGAGGTGATGCTTAAAGAGGTCCCTCTTATCATAATTTAAGGGTCCCATGCCGGGGTTTTTTTTAGTGTTGTACTGTGTACTATACAATGTTGGAATACAAATGGTTATGATTTGGTATAGGTTAGGTTAGGTTAGGTTGCAATGGTTGAAATGGGTGAGAATCCCATTTCATCACTTAGGCCAATGAAGGCCCGTTGTGTTACCATATAACCCTTTCTACGCTGCGATCGTAGAGGGAGGGTCTTTCCCGTTAAACCATTTAGAAAATATCACAAATTTGAGTAAAGAGGCTAGATCTATTTCAGAGATGTCTGACAGATCGTTTAGAAAGGGACGACCCAAAACTGTGAGTCGCCTTCTGCTAAGAGCTGGGCAATGACAGAAGAGGTGTTGTACACTCTCCTCCTCGTCCACTGAATTGCAGCTTCTACAGAAGTCATTGTGTCTGATGCCTAGCCTAGCGGCGTGTCTACCTATTAGGCAATGTCCAGTAAGGGCCCCTACTAGTAGGGAAATATGCAGTCTTTCTAGACGGAGTAACGCCCTAGATTTTTTAATACTAGAGGTAGGCCATGTAAGCCTAGATACTTCACATGTGTGTATTGTTTGCCATCGATTCATGGTTATTCGATGAGTAGTTTCCTTTGTTTGTAGCTTAAAGGTCGCAAGAGGCACCCCTATGTTGCTCTTATCCGGTAAGAGCTGAGTGGTGGTGCCAAGTCTGGCGAGGTGGTCGGCCATCTCGTTGCCTTCAATGTTGCAGTGTCCAGGCACCCAAACGAGATTAATTTCGAAGTGCTGAGCCATCTCATTAAGAGATTTGCGGCACTCCGTAAGAGTTTTGGTATTGTTGATATAACCGTCAAGGGCTTTTAATGCAGCTTGACTATCTGAAAAAATGAATACTTTACTTCCTTGGATTGCGAGGGTTCCCAGAAGGTTGGTAGCCTCCTGGATGGCTACAACCTCTGCTTGGAAAACACTACAATGGTCAGGAAGCCGAAATGAAGTTTCGATCCCGAGCTCTGGACTGAAGACTCCCCCTCCTACCTGTCCACCCAGTTTGGAGCCATCAGTGTAAAAGTTTATGGCATTCGGTTTGCAGTGAGGTATTGAGTTCCAGTCCAGTCGACTCGGTATGGTGACTTTATACATGGTGGTAAACGTTATTGTTGGGATGCAGTAGTCAAGCGTTGGCGGTACCGCCACTTGATGCAGAAGTATAGAGGAGTGGAGAGAGATGATTTGGTATAAGGACCTTCAAAATTTTGGATAGTTTCACACTCGGAAAACCTTCAGATCCCATACACCTTTTCCATGCACTTCTCTTTTCTTCGGACCCTAATGTATGTCTGTCTGTACCTCAATCCATGTCCTCGAGAAATATTTTAATTGATGCTGAAGTGAAAAATCTTCTAGAAAACAAATCATTTTCAGTCTGCGATACTATTTAATAATAGTTAAAACTCAGAATAACATTATTTTCTAATTTCTAATTCCCTGGGAGATGGAATTTTCCAAAATCCCCGTCTAAGTTTTCACTTTCATCACAAAGGGAAACTTCTGTCCAAATTTCAGATCTCCATCTTTTACCGTTTAGGCTGTGTTTAGATTACAAATCAGTCAGTCAATGAATCAATCGTTTATATATAGAGCAGGGGTCGGCGCGTCGCCATCGACTGTGCATTCAAAAGTGCTCAGCAGAAGCACAGTCAACTCATGGACAGTATAAGCTCGTCGCTGCTCCAGTTTGCCCACAATGCCGTCGAGCAAAATGAACTTCGTGTCAGTGGCTACACACACATAAGCAGTGCCAAAATGTGAATGTGTTTTTCTGCCGGCCCCTGAGTATATGCTCTATCAGCAGATTAAAGAAGTCACAAGATAAGGTGTCGCACTGCCAAAAACCTTTATTGACATAAAATGGTTCAAAGAGGTTCATCATGCAAAGTCGAACATACTTTGCTGGTATATCAAAAGTAGACTGGGCTTTGAAACTTTGCCCTATTTGGTGGGTCGAAAGCGGGGCTTAAAATCAACAACAAAATGGTGGGTATTAGTTGGTGTCTCAGGGGTATTCGCCAGGATTTGTGTCAAAGTGAATATCAGAACCTTTAGATCAAGGAATTATTCTTTCATTCAAAGTCTAATACACCCGAATTTTGATAAAAAAAAAAAAAAAAAGTAATAGGATGCTTTGGAACGCTGTAAAACTGCAGTCAAGCTTGTAGAAGAAACCACTGAAATCGAACTAACCTAAGTTTTTTAATCAAACTCCTACCTGAAGGACGTGGATCTATTAGACGAGAGCTTTCAAGAATATGAATGCAATAGTGAGGATGCATTGGATGTTCACAGTAACCATCAATTAAAGATGGTTTTTGCGCTATGAATACATTGGCAACCTTCACACTTTCTAGTTTAGAAGAAAATTTGCTGGTACTAAGTACAATAACATATTATACGTTCAAACGAAAGTCTGAAACTAATGTGCATTAAACTTTAAATTTACTGGTGGTTATTGCTGGCTCGGGGTACATGTTTTTAACGTGCTTAACGATTTTTGGTTTTCCAATATATTTCAAACCCCTTCGGGATTCGTCTTTAGGGCTGTAACTATATAACACAACAAAATACACAATTTTACAATAAAATGTTGATATAGTACTTGAACATATAATATATCTATACGTACAAAAAGCACAGCGTCCGCTTCGTCAGCTGACAGCTGTCTCCAAGGTAAACCGTTTATTGTATTGTTGTTCTTGTTGTAAGATGCTTACTGCAGCTAGATCTGGAGAGTGTATACTCTCAGCACAGTGGGCTGCAAGTGCTGTTTTCTGGTTTATTGTCTCGTTCCCTCTTTTTATGTCAGACCCGATATGTTGTGACCCGCTGTTCTTGTTTTAAGTTTCGATTTGGTCGTACTGACGTATACTTTATTGCATATACTGATCCCGTCTCCAGCGCAAAGTATTTTGTCAAGTAATCCTATTTTGCTCTTCGTGTTTGCTAAAGAACATTTTCGTTGTGTATATGGGTGTGTGTGCTATTATGACGTTGTCTTTGTTGTAGCAATCGGATTTGGCAAGTCTGTCGGACAATTTGGGTATGTATACCAATGATTTATATATTTTAGGGGACTTTTCTTTCTCGATTGAGTCGCTTGTTTCTAAGACTCGTCTTATAAAATTCTTGGCAGTGTTAACTATCATGTGTTTTGGATGACTAGAATAATAATTAATCATCCTCCCGGATGCCATCGGTTTCTGGTGACAATCCAGTTTAAGGGTGTCTTCCACTCTGTGAACAACTGAATCTAGGAATGGTAACTGGCTGTCCTTTTCCAACTCTAGCGTAAACTTTATATCCTTATGATATGAGTTTAATATTTCTAAGTTGTTCTCGATTTGGTCCTCCTTTACTATGGCAAACAGGTCATCAACATACTTGCTAAATAATCTAGCGTTCGGTACTCTGTCCAAAAATTGTCTCCATAATTATGTCTGCGATTATAGGTGATGTGGGGGATCCCATTGGAAGTCCTTTCAGTTGTACGTAAAGTTTGTGATCATATTTAAAATATCTGTTTTCCGTGATACAGAATGTCAACATTTCCATAAAGAGTTTCTTCGGTATGCTTGTATGGTTCTCAATATTATTCCATCTTTTTTGAATGACTTCAAGCTTATGTATCTTAGGCAGTCCATAAATTCTGGGTGGTAAGGCTGTATTAGTCGATAATCTATATTTTTCCTTCCTTGTGATTATTCCAGCTGTGTGAAGTTTTTTAACAAATAAATGGTTTTTGGACTGTAACCGTGATCCTGTCGTAAAATCCTGTATGTACTCAATTTGCCAAGTACTTGTTTCATTTTCTGCTTGCATTCATCCTTTTCCATTGCCAAAGTCACATTACCTTTGTCCGAATTTAAAATGAAGATTCCGTAATTTTTATGTAGAAATTTTTTGGTCTGCTCGACTGTGTCATTAACATTATAATAATTTGAATTCAATTGCACGAAATGACACGAATTTCGTTACTTAGTTTAGGTCCCAGCTACCAGCTGATCTACCTACTGTTTAACTTTAATCTTGATGATATAAATTTGTAAATTTTTATACTTTCCCAAACTAATAGTGAAGCTGCAGCTCAAAAGCATATTGCGCTTTAATTTTCTTCAACTCATTTCTTTATTACTTCTCGTCAACGTCCAAGTCCTTATGCTGCGTCGTCCAACTGCCATGTCAGAGGCGCTGGCATCTGTTCGGTCACTGGCACTTTGAGTGCGGCTGCCGCTGCCGTTTCCTTTTGCCATTATCGTCGTCAACCCTTTCCACCTTACCCCCCGCCCGCCCCCCCGGCACCAAGGCCTCCGCCTTGTCACTTGGGCCAGTGTGGCCGCTATGACACCGCCTGCACCAACGCCAACCGTCATCTTGTTGGTCGTCAGCAACAACCGGGAACTGGCAACTGGCAATGCCAGCGACACCGCCAACGTTGACTTAAGTGCCAAAAGTCGCGTTTACTCTTATTGTGTGCTGGGGGCTCTACATTGTACACTCTTGGGCTCTAAAGCTGGTTGGTTTCGTTATGTATTTGGAAAATTTGTAATCTTAATGAGCAGTCAAAGTAATAATTGGGGTAAACCAACAGTAATGTGATATGAAAGCTATCAATTTACCAAGAAATTAAAATTTCGGTTGAGCCTACTTTTAGCCTTCATTCAGCTCATAAAGATTTGAAAGGTTTCGTAAACCGCCAATTGAAACAATTGAGAAAGTTGGTCAAGCCATATCATAACAACAGCGTGCAGTAAATAGATTAGTCTGTGCAAACTGAGAAACTAGTTTGCGTAGAAACAGAGAGGAGACGGATGGGCAAAACTTTTGGGCAAAATTATATACAGGGTTGCCCTCCACCTATGCTCTAACAGCACAAACCCAAGCCTACTCTTACTTGTGTTTCTTTCCTACTCCTTTGCTAAACTTATCGTTTTAAATTTTAACACAACCTTGTCAGATATATATTAATCAGGTATTGATCGAAGAAATAAGATTTCTTATAACCATTTCTATTTTTTCAAAAATAATTGCGTAGAAATTTTGGAATATTTTGAAATTTATAGAATATTTACGATGCCGCCATTTTGTCACAAATTGCAGTATGGATTATCCTTCGACCATTACCTGGTTTTATTTATTCACTAAAAAAATCTTTTTGTTTGTTTGGATTTCGGATGAACTGTACCAGAGAAATTGTGGTCACCGCCAAAATCCCTTTTTTTATACCCGTTACTCGTAGAGTAAAAGGGTATACTAAAGTCGTGCAAATGTATGTAACAGCCAGAAGGAATCATTTCCGACCATATAAAGTATATATATTCTTGATCAGCATCAACAGCCGATTCGATATAGCCATGTCCGTCTGTCCGTCTGTCCGTCTGTCCGTCCGTCCGTCTGTCTGTATGAACACCTAGATCTCAGAGACTAGAAGAGCTAGAGCAACCAAATTTGAAATGTAGACTCCTATTGTCTGCACGCAGATCAAGTTTATTTTCAATTTTTGCCACGCCCCCTCACGCCCCCGCAATTTGGAAAAAACGTCATATCTCCTACAGTTTTGATGATAGATGGTTCGTACTTTCTAGAGATATCTAGTACTCAAAATTATTTATCGATTAGCTGAAGGAATGATAAAGATCGGATGAACGATACTCAAGTTATGAGCAAAAAACGGTCAGTTAACGCCCACCACCCACCCCACCCATAACCTAAGCATTGCGTTCAGCAGCAATCTTAGTGAGAGAGAGAGAGAGAGAGAGAGAGAGAGAGAGAGAGAGAGACTTAGACAGCGCACTGCGTTGTGCGTTGTGTGTTAACTGGCCGTTTGACTCGTGACCAAATTCGAGCTGCGACATTAAGGGTGCAGAGTATGTAATAGTCGGGCTTGACCGACGTTTTCAAAAGTTTTGTTGTCTGATCTGTTTATCGTGATGAATTTGGAGTCATTTATGTTGAATTTAGTAATTGACAAATGTCTATTAATATCTGGCGGATAATAAATAGCCGAGTTAAAAAATGTTGCATACTTTTCGGCTGACCCACCTCAGGCATACAGGAAGGCTAATAAACATTTGTTTCCATGAGTAACGGGTATATCGAAGTCGGTTAGAGCCGACTTTAACTTACGCTCTCGTTTTAATACCGTCTGCAGGAGCACACTAGATCAATATTTTTACAAGGATATTTTAGATGTTCCCACTAAATGTAGCAATACTTTTGGTTTTTGTAAAATAAAATACCTTTTCACAATGAATTTATAAAAATACATTTATTTTCGGCCTTCCTGCGTATAACCCCTTAACATATTCAGAACGTAATATAAAAGAATTTTCCGAATAGAAAACCCGCTCTAATTGTAGTCGGATGTGTTTTTTGGCAAGTGTATACATAAAAAAATAGAGAAAGCCAAGCTAACTTCGTTTGTGCCGAAGTTGTAATACCCTTGGAAATGCTTATTTTGGAAAAAAAATTTCTTACTTATCGACCAAAGGGCATAGCCGAATAAGCCTGGGAAAACTGCCCCACAAGATTTTTGAATATTTTGAATCACCCTTTTATTTATTTTATTTATTTTTTTATATATTTATTTATTTAGAGTTGACAAAAAAAAGGCTGTCAACAACAAAATTCATATGCGTTACAAAAAATTTGTATGAGCTAATGAAGCCTATCAAAGAAAATCTTATAAAATTACAAAATAAACTAATAACGACTCCGACACGGTGGGGGAATTTTATTTGCCCGTCCGGCCAGCTATGTCCCTATTCACAGCCAATTGTAGTCAGAGACGTTATTAGAGCTAACCTAAACTTTAATAATATAGAGATCGAGAAGAGGGAGAGAGAGAGAAAGAGAGAAGAGAGAGACCAAAACCTATGGTTATGTAGGAACAAGGGAAAAACTAAGATAATATAGTAAATTAAAATAAAACTGAGATAGACAGAAAAATATCTAAAAGTAAACTTAAAAAATAATACAAATATATACGTAAAACTTAAAACTAAATAACCGGAAAATCTCTGACCCGGTGGGGGAGCATTTTTTAGCCAGTGCGGCAAGCTATGCTCCTACTCACAGCTGGGAGTGGTCAGAGATTTCCCCGGAGATAGTTATAGAGAGAAGTTTTTAGAGAGAAGAGAGAGAGAGATCTGTTGAGAGCAGGTGATAGAGATCATAAGACCCGAAAACGATTGTGCTGGGCATAGTCAGTTGTGCATCCGGGCAATATTAAAGGTAAATAGTTTCTAGTTGGCCTAGAAGGAACGGAAAAGTTAAGGCGACCTAAGAGTTCGGTAGAGTCTACATCACTAATAATTAGCTTATGAAGAAAAGAAACACCTGAGACTGTTCTACGATTAGCTAACGAAGGAAGGTTAATAAGCAAGAGTCTGCTGGAGTACGATGGCAGACGAAGGTTAGGGTCCCAATTTAGTCCACGAAGAGCAAAAAGCATGAATTGCTTTTGTACTGATTCAATACGATTGATTTGCTTTTATATTGCGGACACCAGACGGACGAGCAGTATTCAAGTACAGGACGAACTAGAGCTTTGTGGTGTACGGATCATTAAATTCCATCGACCAACGTTTAATGAATCCAAGTACACCATTTGCCCTATTAACAATAGAGGAGATATGAGGATTGAGACTCAATTTGGGGTCAAAAAGAATACCAAGATCAACGACTGTAGATATTCGTTGCAGGGGTTCATTGCCAATCGTATAAATAGCCAGCGAAGGTTTGCAACGATGGAAGGTCATTAACATGCACTTGGAGCAATTAAGGTATAAATGATTAACCAAGCACCAAGACTGCAAGGAGTTTAAATCATCTTGCAATCTAATGGAATGTGTCGGGTCATTGAATGATAAAATAAGTTTAACGTCATCGGCATACATAAGTATTCGAGAATAAGATAGTATTGTGGGTAGGTCAATAATAAAACAAGAAAGAAAGTCGGTCAAGCCCGACTATAACATACTCTGTCCCCTTACACTCGCATTTGCTCAGGAGTCAAACGGCCAGTTAACACCCCGCGCACAACGCGGTGCGCTCTCTAAGTTTCTCTCTCTCTCTCTCTTTCTCCCATAACTTGAGTATCGTTCATCCGATCTTTATCATTCCTTCAGCAAATCGATAAATAATTTTGTTTACAAGGTATCTCTAGAAGAAACGAACGATCTATCTCCAAAACTGTAGGAGATATGACGTTTTTTCCAAATTGCGGGGGCGGGAGGGGGCGTGGCAAAAATTGAAAATAAACTTGATCTGCCTGCAAGTATAAGAAATATATGTCCCATACATGTCAAACCTCTATCTCTTACCATCTCTGAGATCTCTTCGTTCATACGGACGGACAGACAGACAGACAGACAGACGGACAGACAGACGGACAGACGCACAGACGGACAGACGGACATGGCTATATCGACTCGGCTGTTGATGCTGATCAAGAATATATATACTTTATAGGGTCAGAAACGATTTCTTCTCCCTGTTACATGCTTTTGCACAAACTTAATATACTCCATGTACCTTCGGTACAGAGTATAAAAAGAGTAAAAAACAAAGGACCAAGGTGACTACCTTGCGGTACACCGGACGTTACAGCGACGGGCTTTGAAGTGTCTGAATGTAATATAACTTTCTGGGTTCTATTTTTTAAATAGGACGAAATCCAGAGCAGAAAAGAGGCCTGAAATCCTAACCGATCAAGCTTATAGCGGAGAAGATCATGGTTTACAGAGTCAAAAGCCTTACTAAAGTCGGTGTAAATGACATCGGTTTGCTTTTTCTTAAGGAACCCATCATTAACCAATGAAGTAAATTCAAGCAAATTGGTCATAGTTGACCGATGCTTAACAAAACCCATGCTGGAAAGGTGATAAAATCTATTTGCAATAATGCTGCAAGGTGGAGGTTATAATCTCTTCAAATAATTTAGGAATAGCGGAGAGCTTAGCTATGCCTCTGTAATTGGAAATATCAGATTTTCCACCTTTTTTATGAAAAGCAATAATATAGGACTCTTTCCAAAGAGTTGGAAGGACTGAAGAATCAAGTGATAGATTGAAAATCTTAAGCAAAGGTTTGCATAAAAACTTAAGGCACTCTTTGAGAACATAACTAGGAATGTTGTCAGGGCCAGGGGAGGGATTTTAGAGGATTTTAGAGATTTCAAATGCGAAAGTAGGGAGCTTTCACTAATTGAGGGAACACAAATCGAGTTAGAAGAAGAAATGGTATAAGGATAAGAAGTGTTAGTAAAGTGGATAGAGGAATAAGTTGACTGAAAAAAGTCTGCGAAATCATTGCCAGCCTTTTGGTCACCCAGAAAAAAAGAAGAAGGTAATGATTAAGATCTACGCTTAGAGTTCACAAAGCTATAGAATTGTGTAGGGTCCTCTGCAAATTGAATTTTGCACCGGGCAAGATAAATCTTATAGCACTCAGAGTTAAAAAGTGTAAAGTTGGATTTTGCTATTGAATATTTAGAGAAATCAACAGCCAAACCAGATCGTTTTATCATCTAGACTTAATATTTTTCAAATTAGAAAGTCTAGCGCAGTACCAAGGAGGATTAAGTGAGAGAAGCTACGCTATTAGAAACACAGATATCTAAGAGAGAATTAATGGATTCGTAGAAAAAGGTAAAAGCAAAGTCTAAATCAACCGCATTGAACAAAGGAGACCAGTCTGTTGCACAAATAAGTTGATTTAATAATGTAAAGTTTCCTTTACGAAAGCAACGACGAGGTTTGTTTGAAGCTATAGATGTTGAAGAGGTAGTTCCAGAAACTGAAAGGGAGATTTCAATTGTAGGATGGTAAGATGGTAATAGAGACTACGGCATTAGTATTGTCAGCGACAAAGACTAGATCCAGCAATTTATTTAAATGGTTTGGAATTGTATTAATTTGAAACAAGGACATATCAAACAGATGATCTAAGAAGTCATGCTGTGTTGAAGGAACAAGATAAGTTGACCCATTAAGAAATGACCAGGCGATGTTTAGCAAGTTGAAATCACCGACAATAACCATTGAGTCGAATGTCTCGTAATTGGGCACAAACATCTTTTATACAAGTTATATGATCCATATAAACTTGAATATCGGAAGAAGGAGGGATATAAGAACAAGTGATGTATAAAGAAGAGGAAGGAAAAGATACCTTTACGGCAACAAATTCAACATCATCAGGCAGATTTAATGGAATTAATTCCGAACGGTGGTTAGTTTTGACTACGATCAGTACACCTCCACCTCTGCGAGTAGGTCGATCATGTCGATAGATAAAAAAGTCATTTGATAAAATTTAACAATCAGAGATTAATGGGTTCAACCAAGTCTCTGAGAATGCAATAATGTCAAACACAAATGAAGCACTATTCAAGAACAAGGTAGAAAGTTTGGATAACAGACCCCTAACATTCTGATAGGCTATATGCGGACTGAGGGACAGAACTGGTTTTTTTGAACTAGACCCTACATTTGAGGATATACTAAAAGAGGGCAAGCTGACGGGCATTGGCCTAACTCGATTTTTTTGCCTAAACTCATGGACAATCATATCTGGCAGCCAAAATTCTGGGTCGCATATGATGGGAAATGCTTCAGCTGGAACACTTATGCAAGTGTGGCCACGGTAAAACGAATTATTCGAAGCGCCAAACACTTGAAAATATAAAAAAAAAAAACACCTCTCAATGATGCTCGTAAGGAAGCACGACTTCGATTTGCCCGAGAACACATGACGTGGAACAAGGAGTGGAAGACGGTGATCTTCTCCGACGAAAAGAAGCTCAACCTCGATGGACCGGATGTTTGGAAAGGAAGAATGTTTTTTAAGTCGTCATCACTCTTGTGCAGGTGGAGTAATGGTGTGGGGAGCAGTTTGTCACCTCGAAGATGAACGCAAATGTGTACAAGACTGTGCTCCAAAAGGCTTTTCCCCAGTTTTCGGAGATTTATGGTCATATTCCATGAACGTACCAACATGACAACGCTCCCATCCATACCGCTCGGGTTGTAAAACAGTGGATTAAGACCAAAACGTCAAATTGCTCCAGTTGTCGCCTTATTCCCCTGACATTAACATTATCGAGAACATTTGGGGCCTTTTGTCCAGGAGAGTATACGAAGTAGGAAGACAATTTGGTGACTCTGTGACCCTAGTTGAAGCAATTAAAAAAGTCTGGTCAACAATTTCACTAAATGAAATTGAAAAATATTATGATTCCTTACCTTAACCGTTTGTTTGAAATAATTAAGAACAAGGGTGGGCATACCAAATACTAAATAATGCTAAAACAGTGTCCTTTATTATTTAAATTACCCAGTGCCTTGAAATTTTGCTTTATATACTTTTGTTTAATAGTTTTAGTGGTCAAACCTATTCAGTTGAGCCAAAAAAAAATGGAGATTTTTTTGCTATGTTTTTGAAAAAATAATAAAAATGGTATAAAAACCAAACTAACAGAACAGAAACTTTTGCTATTTCACAAATGATTGATTTCTTTATACAACAAAATTTATTTCGCTTAAATCGGAGGGCTTGTTACAGAGATACAACGTTTCAAACCTAAAAAAAAAAAAGTCAATCCTATTCAGTTGAGCTGCACTGTATGTATATTCTGGGCATAATTCTGATACCCTTTGCAAGGGTAACATAATTTCAACTTTCAAGGGTATGCTCTGATTCGGTGTGTGGGAGTACCCAGCCATTACTTACTTGTTTTGCTTTCTTGTGGCTCTTCCTTTTCCTCGCACTAAAATGAAGTGCTTCTAAATTAGAAGCCCACAGCCTGGCTGACTTTTCTTACTGTGTGTATGTGTGTGTGTGAGTACCCAAAGAACTTTTGGTGATTTTTTATTATTTTCCTTACCCACCCTCCCCCTTTTGTGCCCTAACCAAATAGGGGTTACACTGCTACTAGCTGAAGTTTGTGCCAAAAGAGTGGAATATTTTGCTGTGGTAAAATGTTTGATCATAATTTGTTGACTGGAGCGTTTAATGTGCGTGGTAGCCCAGAAATGGCAAACTGGGGAAGTGCATTACCACTTCAAGGCGTTGGTGGTAACCAACCACAACAACGGCAACAAAAGAAGGGAAAAGTGAAATTCTCCGTCGCAGTCTTCAAAGGACGTTTTGGTCCATCTCTCTCGGTCTCTCCGTCTCTGTCTGACTTAGAAGAGGACATACATAATTTAATGAGCCGCAAAATAAGTGAACCCCCCCTTAATAATGCTCACATTTCAGGCTGAAGGACTCAGGCTCATGTCATAATTATACACGCTGTCCTCGTTGGGGCTGTTGGGCTGTCAAGGTGCGAATGGAATGCATTAGAGCATAAATATTATGAACAACCTTGGGTTGCCTTCATGCCCACCTAGTAATCAGTTGGTCAAACAAGTTGAGATACATACATGGGCTACATGGGCATATCGGATTTGGCCCTTTATGCTTTTTGTTTCTCACCTAATTTACTCGTGCGGCATTTCGATTCGCCCCTCGATCCGCCCGTCCCACCTGCAGTCTGATTACAATCATGCAATATGTATGTATGTCGGTCTGTGTGCCTGGAGAACTTTTACCTAAACAAGCTCGTATACAACAAGGATTTTGTACCCTGCCCACCTCCCCGGGGCCCCGCCGAAGACGAAGAAGCAGAAGTTCCTTTCTCCCAAGTTGGTATACTTAGCATGTGTTCGTGCATTCACTTTATCGACCAACTAATTACGCCACAAGTAAAAAAGTTTTATTAAAAAGCCTCGGCACAATCCCAGACCCTCGAGTGCGCCAGCTGCTATTCGCATAAGAAGTTCTTACTGACTGACCCATTCAGGCATGTGTATATGCATGGCACACTTTCCGGGCATTTTACAAGCAACACGCATCCGTCTTCAGCTCCTCGCTGCTCCTCCAAATCAGGTGTTAAGTGAAACACGGCTAGCAGTTTGCCTCCGCCTTGGCTTGGGCCCTGCCCCCGAGGAGCTGCTGGCATAAAAGGAAATACTAATCTATATCAGATGCAGTTTCGGACAAAACAAAAAGCAACCAAAAAAAAAAAAAAAAAGGACACTGACACAAGAAACAGCACAGCAAAAACTGGCGAAACTAGGTTGAACTTGTCGAAGCATGTTGTCAGCGCACATCAGGCTTTAAATTGTACTCATGTCTCTGGCCCATGCCATGCCAGGCTGCTGTCCCTGGCAGCTTATTCCGCAGGAGCTGAAACGTAAGTCGGCGTTGAGTTGTGTTCAGGGAACAGAATTTGCTTAGCCTTATCCCGTCTCCCTACCCCCAAACCCCAACCCCACCCCAAACCAGTAAAGTGACCATTGTAAAGCGAAATTATGCTGGGAGTTGACTTTGGTTTGATGATGCATGGAACAAACAGTATTGTGTGAAGTGGATGTAAGGCAAAGTAATCCCTCTCCTGTTTACCTTTAACAATTGCCTGGCAGATGGGTGGGTGGCTTTATTTCAATTTAAAGAGATTTCAAATTGAAATGTATCAAATAACTGATAGATGTTGTGTTACGGAGAGCCTATCAGGGGATTGACTTGGTCAATCAAATTGTGGTTAGAGACGAGGTAAGAATGAGGAAAAAACAAGTAAGAAAGTCGGTTAAGCCTGAAAGCAGCGCTGCTGGACAATAGATGGCGTCACTACTTGCATTGAACTGACCAATAGATGACGCCACTACTGCCAGGGCTGTGGCAGCCCTGGCCACCTCTCGTCACACTATTCATCGACCACCATCCCTGACGCGATAGCGGAACGACAAGACACGCGCCATCCCTGGCGCGCAGTTTCTGGCTTGGCTTCGGCCAGCGCGGTTCGCGCTCGATCGCTCCGTTCGACTCAACAATATTGTTAGCTTAAGTTATTATTCAATAAAACTAGTCACCATAGATAACTAAAGTGGTGACCCCGACTAAGTTAAAGAACACAAACAATAGACATAAACCAAACAAATTCAAAGCAGTGTGCTAAACAAATTAATTTCAACCTCTGACGAAATTCACACGCACACATACACACACTCACAGGCAAGCAGCCTGCTCTGGGACGCAGCCCGTACTCACACACCCATACAGTGACGCGATTCATTTCGACATGCAGCTCTCGATCATCAAAATCAAACAGTATTAAGTTAACTATTTCGACAACAGCGAGCCAGAAACTCAACAACAGCAACATCTCTAGCCTTTTTGGCCAAGTGTGTCCCACACACACCCGACTGACGCCGCGACAGGGCAGCACACACATGCACACATGCTCACGGCGTCTGCAGCATACAATCACGAATTTTCGCGCGTTCTTGCAAACACACACACACGATCAGCAGGCGGCATGTTTTTTCCTCGAAAACAATTGTGGCGATTTTCGATTTGCGAATTAATTACCAGGATCTATGCCTCGACAACTGGATGCCTGACGACTCCGCTGCCTGAGAGCTCCTGGTTTAAAGGCGACGCCCGGCAACGTATCCACACATTCACACACACGACAAACGCCGCGACGGACGCCGCGACAGGGCGACACACACATACACACATGCTCACGGCGTCCGCAGCTACAATCAATCGAATTTTGCCGCGTTCTTACAAACAAAATGCGATTAGGCGGCTCATTCGTTCATCGATCATGGACGTTCATATGTGTCCTTTGGTTCCCACATCTACCAGCCATGGACCTTTGACACGGGCAAACAAGATCCTTGGCGCAGACTGTGGCGCTGCATACGAACACATACAGACGCAGGCAAAGCACACACACACAGACAGTATCTCCCAGCGAACACACACAGACACCACCGCATGTGGTCATATGTATACATATGCAATAGCGCTCATTTCGCTTGCATGACATCGACCTCTGCCCACGCGAATTGTCCACAGACCTGTCTGTCGCCTAACCGACTCATCAACTACATGTAACCGATCTCGCGTTGGTCAAGCATCCGACCAGCTTTTCAGATCTTACATTGTACGCAGCCTGCCAGACGGATCGATCATACTTATGGAAGTACGTCGCGCAGCTGAATTCGGATCTTCAACGCATCTTTCATCATCGCCGATGTTCATGCACAACGATCCCCATACCTAATCGACCGCAAGCAACCAGCTTCAACTCGAGACGCTCTTTGTTTGGCAATTGATGCCAGCCTGAGTCTGTCTACAAGTTCTCGACCTCAAACGAAAGTCCTTAACGAGAGGCACCACGAAAGTCCTTAACGAGAGGCACCACGAAAGTCCTTAACGATAGGCACCACGAAAGTCTACAACGAGTGGCAAGCGAAAGTCCACAACGCGTGGCAAACGAAAGTCTCTACTCGGGGTACAATACCCAGTACTATTGACACTTCAACCTCAACCCTGCATGGGCGAACTTGCTTGTCGACCCCCACTCGAAGCAACGGCCTCAACGCGAGGTTTTCATCGACCCAGCTACGACACAAACATCACAGCGAGAAGTATACGCAAGCATTCCTCCGCATTGGGACTTGCAAATCCTGTAGATGCTCACCCCGGACATACACTCATCCCGGCTATACTCAGGGCTTTCATCATTCGTTCCCACATGGTCTCTGGAGGGGGAGTACTGTGGCAGCCCTGGCCACCTCTCGTCACACTATTCATCGACCACCATCCCTGACGCGATAGCGGAACGACAAGACACGCGCCATCCCTGGCGCTCAGTTTCTGGCTTGGCTTCGGCCAGCGCGGTTCGCGCCCGATCGCTCCGTTCGACTCAACGATATTGTTAGCTTAAGTTATGTTAAATAAAGTTAGTTACTAAAGATAACCAAAGGGCGGGGGAAGTATCTTTCTGTTGGTCATGACTTGAGTATCGTTCATCCGATATTTATAATTTCTTTGGCAAATCGATAAATAATCTTGATTGATAAAATATCTCTAAAAGGACCGAACCATCTATCTACAACACTGTGGAAGATATGACGTTTTTTCCAAATGTCGGGGTCGGCAGGGGGCGTGGCCAAAATTGAAAATAATTTTAATCTGCCTGCAAGTATAAGAAGTTTATGTCCCATATATGTCAAACCTCTATCTCTTACCATCTCTGACATTTTTTCGTTCATACGAACGGACATGGCTATATCGACTCGGCTGTTGATGCTGCTCAAGAATATATACACTTTATAGGATCGGAAATGATTCCTTCTCGCTGTTACATACTTGTTATATCTTGCTTGACAACATCTGACCATTCTGAATTGAGATATGGCATGAAATGTACATAAGTGCACCTACCGAAAAAATGGAAAAAATTCAAATTTAAAAAACGTTCTTTTTCCCAATTTTACCTCCAAACCAGGGATTAAAACCGAAATGAAATTCGGTTTCGGTCAAGGCATTTATATTAACCTAAGGCCTTTTTTTACTGTACAGTAATCGGACATGCTACCTAAGCCCGTTTCCCATAATATATATGGGCATTTCCAAACTGACGTGACGTTACGTTTGTAAGAAAAAATGTTTTTAAAATATATGAAAATCTTGGATTTTTAAAAAGATTGTTTTATATTTGGTAAGCAATTAAGTAGCACTATAATCAGCAAAAACCAGTGAATCAAACCGGAACCAGAACCGGAACCGTATACCGAAAAGAACCGATTTAAACTCAGAACCATAACCGGAACTGGAACCCATATTTTTAATGTTTTGTATACCAGTATTCGAGAACCGTTATTCTTGGTACCGAAAAGACCGAAAAGAACCTTAACATTGTACCGGTACAGTTTCGGCATTAAACAAGGTTTTCTGAGCTTAAATCGATAACAAAGATAAAAGTCAAAAGAGTTTTCGGCAGGGCTTAATACCGGAACCGGAACCTATACAAATTTTTTTTTGAGAACCGAAAACCGTTTACCCCTATTTATGGAACCGATAGCACCGGAACGAAACCGAAACATTGGTACCGGTACAGTTTCAGTTTTTTTACCTTTGCAGAGCGCATCGTAGATTTGGTCACGAGTTGTAGCTCAACCTACAGGATGCTAAAATATTTGCATCGGAAGACATTTTCAACATTTGCCCCAGTTTTGGTGGTCAGAATCCTCCACAAAGTTCCCAGAATTGTATGAGATTTCAAAAGTCATGCTTCCTTTTCCAGCTACACAGGGTAGCGTAGAACGCCTATTCTCTGGCGGAAAATTTATAATGAGTCCCCTATAAAGTTGTATGGACTTAAGCACATTGAATGAAATTATCTTACTGCGAGCAAATCATAAGAATGCTATATTAGTTAAATAAGACGTGGACGTATACAATTCAAAGTTAAATTCGAAAACTAAAAATATGACATGACATAAAGCCCACGATCACAACTTTGAGATATAACTCAGAACTTTCCTGGGACTTAAGCGGACTTAAAGCCCCTGGGCGTGAAGTCCGTATTTGGATTTGAATTATTTGACAACAAAAATACCACGTAGAGAATGTAACAAAAGACTGAGTCTTAAGTTTAGATGTCATTTAGTGATATTACATCTTATATTGGCTAAAAAACCGCGAATAACTCAAAATAGAGAAAATTTTTATAAGCATAACTCTAATGCAAACGCGAATTGGAGGACCATGGATGGCGGTTTTTATGTTTACATATGATCCGAAACCCATTTTTTCTGTGAACCGCAACTACCGACTGTTTTTAAGTCAAATGTAGCAATTAAAATAGACCGCTACAACTTCGAAGAAAAGTTCTTAAATAATCCTATGGCGCTAGGTGCAACACTACCTATATATGTATGTACCTATGTATTCCCTATATTTCTAGCAGATTCTGGGCATTATTTTGAAAAATGGTTACACAAATCTAAATTGAAGATACTGCCCATTGCGAGTCTCAAATTCCCATTTTCTGACAATAAGATTTCGCGCTAATAAAAATTAATGATTCAGATTTGTCTCCGAATAAGGTAGTACTTATACCGGTACGTACCGGTATACCGAAATAAAAATCCGGGTACCGTATCGAAACCGAAAACCGAAACTAATTGAAAACCGAAATAGAACCTTTTACCGAAACATTCATTTCGGGACGTACCCGAACCGGTACCGGAACCGAAATTCGTTTCGGGATTAAGCCCTGGTTTTCGGAATTGTAGGAGCTATTAAAAGATCTTTCTGCTGTTCCAACTACCAAAGTGAGCGTAAGCCCGCTATAATTTTAATCATGTAATAAATACAAAATTGAAAATATTTTATGAAAACAATCTACGAATGTAATTGAAAATTGATGTATGGTTCATACCGGTATGTACCGGTATACCGAAAAAAAATCAAGATACCAATACGGAACCGAATACCGAAATAATGTTAGAACCAAAACAGAACCTTTTACAGAAACATGAGTTTCGGTACGTACCAGAACCGGAACCGGAACCGAAAAACGATTCGGTTTGATTCCCTGCTTTGTTGTCCATATCAGCTTGTGTTACGAGCTCTGGCTCTTAGTCTTCTTCATCTGGCCCGGATTCGGATTGATTCCCTGGCAAAAACAATAACGTCAATCGATTATAAGGAGTTAAAGATATAAGCAAAAATATGTGCTGGCGTTACGTTACATAAAACGGAAGTGGGTTTTGACTTGTTTTAGAAAATTGCAAAACTCTGCGAATTGGGCAAAACTTTTTGTGTAAAACTTTTTGTAGTATGATTTGAAATAATTCAAGTTTATCTTCCAGTTTGCCCTATTCAAAAATATTTGCTGAATTTTTGTTTATTTGCATAAGTTTGTGACGTGACGTTACCTGACGTTACGTTACTTAAATCTCCTCATTACATTTATGTTGTATTTGTTATAATATAAAGCAGAAACTTACAGTTAATTGCAATCATATAGTTTCTTATGGTGTCTTATGCAATATTTTTTAACTCTTTGTGCCCTTAGAAATATTTTAGAGACCAAAAATCAATGCAATCTAAAGTCATTTTTATGACAACAAAACGTATCCAAATGAGAAAAATGGCGCTTGCGCGACTTTGTATTCGGACATCTCGAAATGGGTTATGAATATATTTAAGATTGGCTCATGTTAGTTGATTTTGATTGTTTCCCCATGAAAATATGATAAGAAATAGTGTTTTTAGGTACTTTTCCTTTTTTGGTCTCGGTGGACTTTTTTGTGGAAATGTCCATATACACTTCTTATATTTATCCGTCTACTACTGCCGATTCTCTTAACAGTTCGATCTACACCTCGTATTGATCCGTCTACATTTCCATCCATCAAATCTTCATAATAATCTCAGGTCATACGAAAAATTGTCAAATTTCGCCATATTTTGGAGTGTTTAATCTACGCCTTCAATTTTTTTAAATATTCAAATGAAAATTTTTTCAAATTTTGCGGTTTTTGGTCTACACCCCTTTTATATATAGGCGCCTTCAATTGGCATTTATCCAATCTTCATAATTATCTTAGGTCCTTTGAAAATTGAGCAAATTTCGGGATTTATCAGAAATTAGTCAGCTCTCTAAGTGCATTTGGGAATATGCCAGTCTCGCTCTAACCACTGTCATTTCCTATACGGAAAATAAGAATCTCAATGCGGACTATCACTTATCACCACTCAAAATTGAGAGGCAGTGTACATTTTATCTCTAATAGGCTAATTAAACTGAGCACATCTAACATTCCACATCATAAGTCATCAACATTTGCCTTGGCAAGCTGTGTTATCTTTATTGGGTGGTCCTTTCCAACTTCAACTTACTTATTATTTTGACAAAACAAAAACTTACAAATGTTGGCATAGCAAATAGTTATTCGGGTGTGTTACTCAAATCTCTAGAGATTTTGGTATAAACCCTTGCATTTCGAATTAAAACTGCTTGACTTTATATGTGAAGTGTCACAAATATGCCCGGCTACTAGATTAGATGACAAAAGTTGGGCGATTTGAAACTGACTGCTCAAGGCCAGGCACATTTAATGCGTACGGGTTTACCGATCTATGATCTAGTAGCCGACCTTATTCTTATCATTTCACATATAAAGTTCTCATAACTTAGTTCCAAATCAAATCGTTTGTACGAAAATCTCTAGAGATTTAGGAGAACACATCCGATTAAACATTTTAACTCATTATTCACATTGCTTCATGATTTATTAACCTGGAGCCTGCTAAAACCTCCAAGATCGAATATGCAATTAATAAGTCTCTAAACTTCTATAAAGGGCCGATTTCTCATCTTCCATATATGTGACATAACATTTAAATATCAGAGCAAATTGTCAGCTTATCTGACACTGAAAGAAGAGAAATCGGCCATAACAAAATTATTCGCCGGTTCGAACTCTAACCTAGGTTCAGCGACCATCTGAACTCGAACCCAAAAAGTTTCGCAGGTTGGAACCCCTGCCGATTTTAAGTAGGTTTGCAGCCCTGATTATATACATAATGTTCGAGTTAAATTGTTAACTAAATGAAATTGTGGATATACATATATTTATTCAAAATACAGCACTTTTAAACAAACTAAAAATATTATTTTCAACACTTTTAAAGCCGCACAGCAGCAATTGTGGCCGTTATCTTTCAGAGAATCGATTTTGGCTTATAAAATAAAAAGAGATTTCGCATCTTCTGCTGCGCTGGCACCCATTCAAAGGGGTTTTTTTTCCGCGAATTGCGGTTTTTTTTTCACAAAAAGGGTATGTAAGTTCTAATGTTTTTGGTTTTACGAATCGGATTTAGCAGTTTCCGTTTGACGTTCAATGCCCACGAATTTCAATTGATCGTTGGGTCCGTATCTGTAATCAAAGAACAGCTCCTCGCCGGACTTAAGGGCTCGCTTGGCAAAGATGCCAATGCGATGTTCACCCAAGACCATCATCACCTTGGCATAGCAATTGGGATTAATCGAATGATTGGCAAAGCGTATTTTGTTGCCTTTTCTTGTCGCATCCACCACAAATTCGTTGTTCAAATTGAAGAGGAAGGAGCACTTGTCCTTGTCATACACTTTACCGCGACGATCGGCCTCATCCTGAGAGATGAGCTCACCGCAGTATTCGGAAATGAATCCGTTTTTCTGTACGTCTTCTTTCACGAAAATTCCCCAGCCGGCTATGTCCGAGGGAGCCAATAGCAAATGTTGGTCTAATCGAAGAAAAATAGGTAAAAAAAAAAATGTATTTTAAATTATTATCTATACTCACGTAATCCCTTCTGCAGGCACACATTCTTGCAGGCATTCTTCGGCAACTCATAGTGATGTGCCCCACAGGTCTTACACAAATCCGGATCGCATTCACGCACAGCGACATAGCAAGGACAATGCTTGGTGTTGCACTGAGCCTTGCAACGGCAGCCAGGAAAACGATTCTCACAGTTGCTGCTGCAGTTGCAGTATTTCTCACAAAAATTCTGCGATTGCATGCAGCAGCAGTTCATGTCACAGGGTCCGGCATGATCGCAGGGTTTGTGATTATACACCTCATTCGAGTTTGCGTCCTTCTTCATTTGATGCTTGCGGCAATGCAAGGCCCACATACGTTGCTTCTTTTTTTGCTTGCGCGGTGGCGTAAAGTCCTGACGCAAATCCTCATAATTAAATTCGGGCGCTTCAATCTGAGCAAATTCATAGACCTGACGGCAAGTTTTGGTCAACATATTATTGGCAATGGCGCAATAATTCTTCAAATAAACTAAATGAAGAGCACGAAAGAGGGACTGATCGGCTCCAGTCCAAACACACTGAGTATTGGTGATGTTCATCATGCCAGCTGAAATGAAAACGGAAGGTTAATGAGAAAGGAATGGTTCAAAAATTCTCTTAACTCTAGGGCTCCTCTTCACGGTCGTCTCTTGACGTTGAAATCGTCTAAAAACGGGAGCTTTGCAAAGGAGGTGAGGCTGTAAACTTGAAATTTTACTTCGAAAAACTTTGCGACCGTCGTTCTATAAGAGACTACCAGATCATGGAAGTGTCTTCAAGGAAGAAATCCTTGCCTTCAAGGAAGACCTAATACCAACTTGATATTGTTACACGAACAGTCGCAAATCTCTCTAAGAAATGGCAGATTATTCTGCGTCCTAAAGCACAGGAACATCTAGGGTAACTACACATAGAAAACAAAATTGGCTGCACATCGTCAATCCTAAACGAAAGGTATTTCGGCCTGCTAAATTGTACATGCTAAATGTAGAATGCACGTGCAGAAAAACTGCATGCAATGTATAGAAATAAAAAATGTAAACGCCGCATGTAGAAAAGTTAAATGCGCCCACGCAGCAAAGGCAAATTCTACACGACATAAGAAAATCAGCTTTCAAACACTTCAACATTTGGCATGTAGCTTTTCTGCATGCTGCGTTTACATTTCTCATTTCTACTTGCGGCATGCAGAACAACTACATGCCACGTGTTGAAATGATAAAAGTAAACGCGGCATGTAGAAAAGCTACACAAAATTAATGGGTTGAAAATCTCAAATTATCTTTCTCTTATAAATCAGGCCATTGTGGATGAAGGTTTCAAGTGTAAACTTGGCTCGCATGACACCTTATTCCCTTGCGAATGCTCCCCTAGACCTATGTACCCACCCGGTCGAAGTAGATTCCTTTTCTGACCTAGTACCAGATAAGCTTTCTTCATCTCTTCATAATTTACTCTTCTTACGAATCTGCCCAGTCGCTACAACAACAAAGAAAACTAACTTCAACGGATCAAGAGACATTTGCGAGAAAAAATTTATATCAAAATGGGGATAAGTTAATTATGAAGAATTAGCAGCGAGCAACCGTGACGGAATGGGGCTAATTAGGGACATTCGACTATATCCCACCCAGCATTTCATGAAATTTTTGATCACATTCGAGTCTTTTTCCAGTCCTCTGTCTGATTAAAATAATCATAATTGCGCTCGTTTTCTGATCATAAATGATACTTTGCTCGGGAGAAAATGGTACCCTAGCCACGACTCTTTTTGAAGAGACGCTTATAACCCGTTTTACTAATCAGTTTCGACTCATTTTCGAGCCATATTTCCAATCATTTGCGAGTCTTTTACGTCATTTGTTAACAAATCGCATTTTGAGCATATGCATGACTCATTTTCGAGTCTTCCTTAGATCGCACATGAAATAAATCTCTTTTTAATCATCAAAAGGGCTTGAAAAAGACTCACCAAGGTGATTCTTGCTAAAATGATCTTCCAAATGCTAGATGGGATTTATTCATCAGCATTCAAGCGGCAAATCCTAAGCGGTATATCTCCTAAGTCGTAACCATTGGAACTAACTTAAGCACATCAAAGCAAACACCATCAATATCTACACGGATGGTTTAGACTGGCCAGAAGAGGCATCACCATCGGGTTCCTTTTAGAGAAGAGCCTAATAGAAATCGAAGAATTGATTACAACCGATTGGAAAGTGTTTGGAAAGGTACCCAATTTTCTTACCTAGGTAAGGTACAAGGTAAATGTCAAAAAATATACCGAGGTAAGGTAAAAGGTACACTAAATATTTTTCTAGGTATGTACCTAGGTACTTCCAAACACTGATTACAACCCAGTATACTTTTCAATTAGCATGGCCGCTTTGTGGACTGCTTACTTTCGAAACCTCTTTACTGGTAATCGACAAAGTGGGCAATTTCCGAACGCTTTTCGGAACTCCATTACAACTGCATATAATAATCTAAGAAATGTAATCGACAGTGTGGATGGGCTGGCCACTCAACGATACATATAGTAAGCGCTGTTTTAATGCAGATACTTTACTATCGAGAAAAAGGTATATAGACTGGTAATTTGGTTAAAGTAAAGACAAGCACTGCGCTACCACCTAGAATATACCGACTCCCCAAAAAACCACAAGGAAGGAACCCCACCCCGCTTCGAACAATTTGCTCGTCCGTCGGTGAACCGTCGCATGGCCTCTGCAGATTTGTAATCAAAATTTTGAAGAACCTTACGGTGGACTCAACATACAACGTCACAACGCACGAACAACACCTACATATGCGACGATGTGAAACTAATATTCGATGTAGTCTCTTTATTTCCGAGCATACCCGTAGAACTAGCGTTGGAGACTATTGTACTAAAATGGATTAAGATACAAGAGTATACGAAAATTCCCAAACAACTAATTCTGTATTGTAGAAAATAGATATTTTAAATTTGAGGACGACATATATGTATAATTTTGAACTTAGTCACAATATATGTATAGCAAGTGTATAGAGAAATCCACTATTTTATAAGTAAAGAAAACGGCGGTGCGTGAGTTTTACTTGGAGCTGGTTTGGCAAATAGTTGCAAACTTGAATTTGATTCGGTTTCAAATATAATGCTTTGCAAGGAGCTGAGTACGAGTGCAGAGCCACATTACGTGTGGTCTGTAAAATACATAGAAACATAGAGAAGTAACTGATCTTAGAGTATGATTTATGTATGTAAACAATAAAAATATTGACTGTTTAGTTTTTATTATGTAAAGAAATCTGTGGAATGAAAGTAGAAGTGTGTTTTTCATATTTTTCAGGTAGCAATTATTACCTTTAAGGGCCGATTTCACATCTTTTACAAAGCCCTAACTGTCACATAAACTAACAAGTAACGGAGTATATTCTAAGTTTATCTAGCAAATTGCAGCTATATAGCAGATGAGAAATCGGCCCTTAACGAATATATTAATAAAGTACCTGGTCGTAAAGTGGAAATTTTTTACAGATGGGAAGAGTTATTAATTCGTTCGTTATTCGAGTTATTCGTTTGTCATTTTGATAAGATCAAGTTATTATTTTAATATTTTGACTTACAGACTAATACCTATTCAGACTTCAAAGTTATATCTTTGTAACCAACCATCCGATTGGTAGAACTTAAACAGAGGAAGCCATTCGTATTAAAAAAACTCTATTTTAACATAACTCGAGCTATGCTGTTATGCCTTATTGCCATAGAAATTAATTAATACATGAAATATTTTTTGGGATTATTTGTACATTTAAAAATACTCAAAAAATGAAATGGATGTCTAATTTAACGATTTTGTGAAAGAGATATTTTGTATTTTATTAAATGAAAATATACCATGAATAAGGGAAGAAAATTTTGTTGGCTCTTTTTTAATGAAAATGGCTCTTTTTAACATTTTTTTTTTGGTGTAATCTAATATGTTCAAGTGGCAACCGTGCTTGTGTTATCCATTTCTGTTCAAGTGAAACTTAATGAGGAAAGCAGCTTTAACACAAAAAATACTTTAGATGAAAGTGAAGGCTAAGTCGATTCATACATTTATTTGTATGATAAAAAACAGGACAATTCAAAATAGTTCAGTATTTTCACAAAACAGTTTAATAGGATAATCACACTGAGCACATCTAACATTTAACATCTCACATCATAAGTCATAACATTTGCCGTGGCAAAATTTGTTATCTTGGTAGCTTTGGTCTCATGATACAATGACGAATTACGATTCAGTTTTCGTGTAAACGTTGTTTTTTCTTATTTAAAATTTACAAAACTATATAAAACGTGCGAAGAATATCTGTGGTTATACCAGATCAGGCTGTTTCTTTTTGACGATTTGATTCCACTTGAACATTGAACAATCGGTTTCAACTGCTTCAGCAATTCCGATTTTCCTCAAACCGGATCTAGTAACCATAGAAATGATTGTCAACTTTAATGTAACATTGTTCAATTGGAATTCCACGAAAACCAACCCGGTGCGAAACTTCTATCAAAAGCTGTCAAAAACTGTAAGTAACAACCGAGTGACCTTCTCGCGCATTGCGCTACCTTGTAGTTATTGGCCGTGTTCAGCAGAACAACTTGCTCCCTGATCAAGTATAAATTTGCAATAATCTTCCCACTGAACTCGAGTGAAGCGGCATCATAATAGCCAATTCGAGGTATCATGATACAGGAGCATGTATCAAAGAAATAGTACGCTACTTTAAAGTGATACTGCTCCCTTCAACAGAAGGAACTATTCGATGTATAATTTTTTTCTGATACCTGCTCAGGTATCAATTATTCTGCTGAACACGCCCATTGTCTCATTGCTTGATCCAATTGGACAACGACTTACTTAATATTTTGAAAAAAACAACAATTTAAAAAGCATTTTAAGTCATGATGTGGGATGTTAGGCAGAGCATCCACACACGAATTTGTTCGACGAACAAATTTGTCAAACAAGAATTCATTTGCCCTCTAACCAGGCGAATATTTCTCACGAACATCATTTGCTTGAAAATCTCAAGGCATACATATGGCACCAAAAACTAACGCAATCATGTGGCCTAGATGGCGATACAAATTAGCTTAAAGCAATATTTCATCATTTTGGGGGCATTCAATAAATTCCAGCCACAATGCGTTGCTCATTTGGGCACGTGTTCACTCTACGAATATTTTTGACAAATGATGTTCGTGCACTTGTTCCCATCTATTGACGAACATGTTCGCACGAACACACGCAAGATAGAAACGTCTCTGCGAACAAAAAGTCGAACAACAAAAATCTGTCACGAACACCTCCACTAACGTCGAACATTTCGTCGAACAAATTCGTGTGTGGATGCCCTGCTTTAGATGTGCTCTGTGTGATTAGCCTATAATGGCTTTTTTGATCCATATTCCTGAGCATTAAACTTTCACAAAATAAAGAAGATGTATGAAGATGTAAAATGGTGGACAGAAAACTCGACAAAGTTTCTACAATTGTATGTATGCCTTTGAGAAGGGTAAGTAAGCTTAGATCGTTTATTTTCCGGGGTGCTATTATTATGTCTTCGCTAAGCAATCAGATGGACAACAAAACCATTGACCCATCTTTCTTTATATTTTACCGGTACGTACCAGTATACCGAAATAAAAATCCAGTTACCGATACGAAACCGAATACCGAAATAATGTTAAAACCAAAACAGAACCTTTTACCAAAACATAAGTTTCGGTACGTACCAGAACTGGAACCGGAACCGAAATACGATTCGGTTTGATTCCCTGCTAAGAACCATTTTCGACCGATTGGTTCTATGGCAACCATATGATATAGTAACTATAGTAACCCGATGTCGATCAACTTTTTCAAATTAGTTTGAAAGCTTTTATTATTAATAATCAACGACCTTAAGAACATAATACTTGAAAACAAACATGTTTTTTCACTAAGACTCATTTTCGACCGATCGGTCGATAAGATATAGTCACCCGATGTCGATCAACTTTTCCAAATTAGTTTAAAAGCGCTTAATATTAAGAATCACCGACCTTAAGAACGATTTACTTGAAAACAAACAAGTTTTTTTCACTAAGACCCATTTTCCGACCGATCGGTCCTATGGCAGCTATAAGATATAGTCATCCGATTTTGACCAAAGTTTGCAAATCTGTTTAAAAGCATAAAATATTTATAATGGCCGAGTTTAGGGACGCTGACATTGAAAACAAAAAAGTTTTTCTCACTAAGACACATTTTCCGACCGATGGTTCCTATGGCAGCTATAAGATATGGTCATCCGATCCGGTCGGTACGTACCAGAATCGGAACCGAAATACATTTCGGCCTGATTCCCTGGTCAAAATACATTTTTACCGGCTAGGGTTCGGTTTGGACTTGCCAAAAATCCAGGCGATGTTGAAGCGATTCCCATGTAGCCTGCGCTTAGCCCAGCTGCAAACTCGTTTAGACTCTTTGCACAAAAGTAAGCGGCAGCTTTTTTTACTTGATCTTTACATTTCGAATACATTTCAATTTGGTACTGAAATCTTGGCATGTCTTATTGGTTTTAACATCATGACATTCGCTTTCTAAAACAGTTTATTAATTGAGTAAAATTTGAATTCACAAGGCACAACATGGCTAAATTTTCTTGCCTATATTTAAGATTCGTGCTTCTTATCAGAGAGTTTGACGATACTTTGGCAATAATTTGCCTTTTTAAACTAAAGCTTTAAAAGATTGTGGTGTAGCATATCGTCTATAAGTCGCTAGTCGGGAGACAAAAGTGGAAAAAGAAAATATGATTTAATTCTTAAAATAAGAATTTTTTCTCTTTTTTGGAGGTTACCCACAATAGCACAACTTTTGAAAGAACGACTTCCAAAATTGTTTCATAAATTTAACATATTATCTTAATGTGTGCCCCCTAGTGGCCCCTCAAGTAAGGGTATATATAACGAGAAGGCCAAGCTAACTTCGTCTGTGCCGAAGTTTTTAATACCCTTGCAAAAGCTGTTTTTGAAATGACAGAGTTTAAGAACGCTTAGATAAAAATCAAAAACTTTTGTAACTAAAATCCATTTTCCGTGAAATGAACATCTAATTTCGACCAAATTTCGCGAATCTTTTTGAAAATATATCAAATTAACAATCGCCAAGTTTAAGAACGATAAAATTGAAAACAAAAAAGTTTTTCTCAATAAGACCCATTTTTTGACCGATGGTTCCTATGGCAGCTATGTATATAGTTTATGGGGTCGGAAATGAATATTTCTATGCGTTGCAAACTTCTGGGCAAAATTATAATACCCTTTGCAAGGGTATAAAAACTGGTTCATGCCTAACCAAATTGTGGAGCTTGGGGTTTTGGTCAGAGTTCAGTTGAGTTTTGGTTTGAGTGTGGGTTATGGTTTTGCTGGTTTTTGAGGGTTGGTCTGGTGGCTGATGATGATGATAATGATGATGATAGTGTGAAGTTAATCTACTCTACCTTACCTAACCTATACCAAGCTACCTGTCACTTGAAATCGAAAAGGTATTGAATTCAAAAATTGAAGATATTTAAGATTTAAGGCTGGAAAAGAGACGGGACTAAGTAATTCTATAGGAATAGGATGCGCCAATCTGTGTTGGCTACCTACATAGGTTAAGTATATAGTATACAAATTCCTCATCTCCCTAGCAGTTAGTCGACTTACCCATTATAGAACTAATCTCGAGCCTATTCCCAGCTATGCCATTATCCTTGCCATTTTCGGAATTGGAATCCTTGTTGCTAAACACACTATTGCTGTCATTGCTATCCTCCGAACTGGCCTCATCGATGGGAGGAGTTTTGCTATCAGCAGCCACTTTTTCCTTCATGCCATCCTGACAAAATAAAACACAATGGATTAGTTTTCACCCCCCAATTTCAAACCAATTCCACTCACAATACGCATATAGCAGTCATTGGTGCAGGGTTCAGCAAAGGGTTTCATCTCAGGAAAGCTACGTTTCTTCAGATTAGGTCCCGCATGGTCTACCTTACCTGTTAAGGGGGGAAAGTTTAGCAGGTATTTGATAACAAGGCCAAGATTGTGCTGGTTGAACTTACGATGTAGAGAGCAATCATATTTAAAGCAACGACGGCAGAAGAGAGTGTGAAAGGAGTTCATGGTGCGCTCACGGGAAACGCTCTCAGCCTTGACGCCATCTATGTTGGGAGTGCACCCCTCGAGCTGCTCAGGTTCCGGATCATTTGGATCGGTCAGCTCAATGTACCTGAAGAGAAGCGCCAGAAATCTTTTATTAAGAAAAGACCCTTAGGTTTAAACATACTTCTCCTTCAGCTCCTCAGCGGTGCCATTATCGGGAAAGTTGGCACTGATGGCCTGGAATATTATAGGAGCTGGAAGTGTTGACTTTTCCTTGTCTTCCTCCACAGAGGACTGGACTACTGGCACTTCTGCCACTTCAGCCACTGCTTTTTTCTTTCTGCCTCTTTTGGGCTTTTCTTTCTCCTTCTCCTCTTCTGCAGGCTTCTCCACTTCCAATTCCTTCAATGTATCCACCAGCTCCACAAATACGTCATCATCTATTAATGAATCATCCATATCGGCGCCATGCACCTTGCCATCGTAGTTCTCGATCACCTCCTCTATGAACGTGCCATTATTGTCCAAAACTTCATCACCCATGTAGGGTATGTTGTGCAGCTCCGTCTCGTCCTCCACCATGTAATTCCTCTGTGTAGGCGCCCAGGTGAGCATGGGGGGTATGGGTTTAACGGCATTGATCACACAAATGGGCACACTCTGTGCTCCCACGGGCCACTGTAGCTTGCGACTGAATTTGGTCACCTCGGCACGCTTTACGCTGTCCACATGAGGCGGATCGTACGGCTTGGCTTTCCAGGTCTTTGTCTCACAATATAGATCTTGAACATTGTGATTATGCTCTTCGCTGGAAGTGGTGGTTGAAAAAAAAAAAGTCTCGAGAGTTCCCGCCCAAACAAGCCACTTACCAATTTTCGGCCCAGGCATTCTTGATTGCATCGGCACGTTGGGAACGCTTTTCTTCAGTTATTTTCATATACTCCGACTTGACGCGACGCTGCCATTCGGGCAGCACCTTACTGTTGCTCATTTTTAAAGGAAAACGCAGAGATTCTCGCGGATTACGAGTGTCGACGTCTTCCTAACCAATAAAATGGTTAACCGCGTTTTTTCTTGTACTGGAGTTGCCACTTTGTCGGCAGAACAAGTGTTGTGAAACAAGCTTTTTAATGTAATCGCAAGGCGGTTATGACACTATCGAATTTTAAGTGCAATGAATGAGCCATGGTGTATAATTAACAAGGTAAAGCCGTGGGCATCTGCTGAGGGCCTTAGACCATGGAATTGGAATGAGCTACAACTTGTTTTAGGAAAGTATAAAGTGGTGTTTAAAGCAAAAACCCTAGCATGATGCAATTAGTAACGTCAGCAAAAGCTGTATTTATTGTAAAAGCTTTTTTTGTGAAAGCTTTTAACCCATTAAAGTCTGCCCATAGATCGGCTCGTACGATTTTGATAACATTTTGAAATTTGGGCCAGGAAGACCATAGAAGTTTATAGAAAAAAAAACATTAGAAAAAAATTTAAAAAGTTAAAAAAATCAACACCATGATTTTCGAATCAAGTTATAAAGTTTAAATAAAGTTTATTTTTAGTACACATTATTGTCCAGTGAAATTAGAGTTTTACGATGCACGAAATATTGACCAGCTAGATTTTTGATATATGGTAGGCGCCTGTCTAAAAGTCTTAAGTTCAAATTTGGGTCAATTTGTGTAATTGAAAAACGCAAATTGGTCTGTATCTCTGAAACTATTGATTTTAGACAAAAATTTTTTAAATACAAATTTATAGATAATAACAGTACTGTTCTTTTTGTTTCTAACAAATTTTCTGTGCGGGCAATAGTTATCGAATCATGTACGATCAAATATTTATTTTTCAATTTTTTCACATTTTTCTTGTTTCCGGTGAGAGCTACGCAAAATTATCTCATAATATAAATTAAAGAGCATAAAATTTACAACAACTTTCACTTATAACATTTTGCTGTGCGACAAAGCGTTACAGAACTATTTTGGTAAGAACCAAAAGAAACGTTCTGTTATTCAATTATTCTCCAAAGACAATCGTTTCCAAAGCAAGAGAGCAATTGGCGTTTTCCAATTCCCAATGACACAAATTTGAACTTAACCCTTTTAGACAGTCCCCTACCACATATCAAAAATCTGGCTGATCAATATTTCATGCATAAATATGTGCTTTTTTTACCCAATTTGACTAGACCAGCGGTGGGGAAGCCTTGCTCCGATTGCTCCTTTCGGCAATTGGCGCCAGTCAGTCTCATAATAAACAGCGTCGCAAATTAACTTGCTTCAAATTGTAAACAACAACAAAATCGATGCGATTTGGAGAACGGCGCCAACAAGACGCGCACACAGACTGCGCAACAGCTGCATTATGGGAGATCGAGACTCGCTGATAACGGTTGTTTTTTCTGTTGTTGTTGTTGGGCTGCTCTCAAACTAAAATTTCATACCCACCACTGGACTAGACTATTATGAGCTGTCATTTGAAAGTCAGGTGTGTTTGATACATCGCTGTATATTTTTCTCCTTTGCATACAGGACACCTCAAGGTATCTAGCACTTCTCGTCAACCTTTTTCCATACAGAAAAAATCCGAGATTTTAAGTTGTAAAAATCCACAGGTAACTGTTCTAGTTGCTTTCTTATAGTTTCATTCTTCCTCTTTACTCGCACACGCCCCGCGCTGTAATTTTTTAAGTGTCAACTCTGTCTTGGGTATTTAAATACCTATTAGCTTGAAATGGGTTAAAAAGCTTTTGCTTGTCGTGTGGATGATACAACGTAGAAGGTATGGCAAGCTCTCTGGCATTGTAAGCTGAGAGCATTTTCTGAAAGCTCGTGCATATAACATGTCGCCACACATTGATAACTTGCCAGCTGATTTGCACTCATTCCATTAGGCTATATAAAGCAACTACAAATTCATATGCGTTCTCTCCTCTCTTTCTTTCCGAGCGAAGATTATGAAAATTGCAATATCCTTGAACCCTTTTTGCTACATATCAGGTAGATATGACGTAACAGTTCGCGGCAATTTTGCCGGTGCTGAAGCTGCCTGAAAAAACCCAAAGTCAGGTAAATTCATTCTTCCCGTTGAACCACTTACATTGTAACGGCTTTGCCTAATTTTTTGGGTATTTGAAGTTTATTACTTTGTCATAAATAAAAGTAAGAATGGGCAAATAACTATCTGTGAATGAAATTTGTGTGTGCTCTCAACTTAAGAAGCAGGTAGAGTGCAATGAGCCAGCGATATGCAATTCGAATATTTCATTTCCAAAATGGTCCTTTTAACTACTTTTTCACCTCAATATGCTGCAAGCATTAAAAAATCGCACGAAAAAGTCAAAGAAGTTAACACTATGTATGTCGCTAGTCTGTTCGCATCTACGCGAATCGGTCTGCTGGCTGTAGTTCCGTTTACCTGCCTCCAAAGCGCCTTGCTGTCCTTTACTTGATTTAGGGCAATTTCCAGTTGCATATTGTAAATTTGTTGCGTGCGCTTGCACAAAGTCTTTTAATCCTTTTGTGCAATGTGGTATCTTTCCTCGGCTGCTTGTGTGCCTGTTGTTTGCACCTGCCGGAGAAGGATCATGGTCTTCTGTCTTGCATTCACTTCCAAACCACGGCTGATGCCTAACTTGAGCTGTTAGATATGCAATCGTTGTTGGGGTTCCTTGTCCCATAGCCATGCTCAGATTTTTAGCTAGCGCCCCTGTCCTTCCACTTTAGCTTCGGTAATAGCTGGTTCTTCTCTTTGCGCTTATGTCATTGTGGATGCTTCAATGCGCTCTATAAAGGGCATGTGGTTGGAGTAGATCTCATCTTCTAAATGCGTATCCGTCACAAAGTGATGCCAGGATCCGCTAATGTTTACAGTATGTGACAAGAAGAAGACAATCATGGTGGACGGTAGACGGTAGATGGTGGCAATGTGAACACGAACATTGTTCCGCCAAGATGGACTGTAGTGTGATTAGGCTATTAGTTTAAGTCTTTTTTATAACCAAGTGAGCAACTTTGTGGCTCAAATTTGTTTATTGTTCAGTTGTTCAGTTGCTCACTCACTAACCCTGTTTGGTTCCTTTGCTCAATTCGGTCAGTTTTCCGCTATTCATTCAAGTCTGCTAAATTTTTCATACCCTTCCAGCTTGGAGTTAGAAATAATTTATATACCTGTAAAGAGGGATAAAGGTTCATGCAGCAGAGGTATAGCTTAGTTTAGGCAGCAGAAACAGCAGGCTAACAGCAGACTAACAACAGAGAACTAACAGCAGACCAAAAGCAGAGGACTAACAGCAGACTTGCAGCAGTACAGCAGAGAAACAGCCGAGATAAGAAGAGACACAGCAGAAGAGTCGTAAAACAATTAAAACGCCTTGTGTTAAATCTAAAGCTGAACTATTTTAATCACTTATTACTGTTAACTGTAAACCTAATTATATATTTTCCATAAGAACCGTAAATAAACGGAGCAGATTAGTTCAATCCGCTCACATACCTGTGACTGTTAATTCTACTAACCCGATTTAGAATCGATTTCTTAATGTCCGTTGACCTACGGTTAGCCAAATTTGAGTGTCTCTTGATGAGTATAGCAACAACCGCGCCATAAACTTAACCCAGCTGTCTCATGTTCGGCTTAACTTTTAAAGTCTTTTGTAGTCCTTGTTCGGTTCAGCCGCAGAAACGTCATTCAAAACCCTCATCTAATTCAAAATTTAGTGTAATTTACACACTGTTTGCATTGCCTAAATATGTCGCCCTGCGGTAGAGCTGCCTCGCTCCAGCTGTAAGCGTGCTCTCTCCAGCTGCAGCTGCGGTTTCACCTTGCTTTCTAAGCATACGGTTGCGTCGCGCTCGCATTAATTGTTGGTCGAACAAGGAACAAGCACTCTGCTTCAGTTCACAGCTACTGCTATCAACAGCTACATATATACATAAATATTATAAAGTTGTCGTTGAAAGTCAATTGTTTTAATCGGTGGAGCAATCTTGGCTATTGTTAACAATAACAGTAGATTTTCTAATTTGTTGTACCTTTTGATAGGTGTCAGAGAACGGCTTCGTTCGATTGCAAAACGCTCACACATTATTCAACACCCGAATAAACAGGCTTCGCGCTCTATTCATCAAACTTGCGTACTCAACATGTTCGCAGCAAAATTTTATTCGAACCAATTGTTGGCATTCTGATTATAATAATGTTCGACTTCATTCCAATCAGTTCGGCTGATTGTTCGTTTGGCTCAACGACGATTGTTTAGAGTGAGCGAAAATCAACTCGTATGAATAAACTCTTGCAAAAGCGCATAGGCAGTGACGGCGCTGCTGACAGCTATGAAAAAGAGACAGATGGAAAGAGTGAAACCTCCGCGCCAGTCAACGCTGAGTTTTGTTCGATCGAACACATTAACGTCCGATCAAAAAACTCTAGCTCAACCGCTCGATGCGACTGCCGGTATGAGCTGAATATATTCAGCACTGAGTTCTGTTCGATGAATAAATATGAACATACACGTTGGATCACATAACGCCGCTCGATGCGATTCCGTTGTGAGTTGAATATATTCAGCTCTGAGTTTTGTTGATTGATTAAATGTGAGTAAGAATTTTTGTGTATGAGCCAATAAAGAAAAAAGTGATTTTTGCAGTTCTCTGATAGGTGTACCTTGAACACAAATAGTTTGTGGAACACTGGTCTTTTGCCCTACGTACATGTTACTTCCTTTGCTATCACATTGTGGTCCAATAAGAACTCCCCTATATCATTCTGGCTTAGCAATAGGAGTTTCTATACAGAAATTACAACAAATAGTCCGCTTTTAATCAAAACAAAATTACTAAAGTTTAATTTTTTCAATAAATAATTATATATATTCCTCTCTCAATGTTCCACCTACCACATTCCACTGTTCCACAACAGAATCTAAGGTTTCGACGCTATATTAACACAAATTGGACGCCATACTGTCTTTCTCGTACAGACGCTTGATCAAGAGAGGTTAACATTTAATTGAAGAAAAATTTGCTGAGATGGAGGAAGAACAGAAGACTAACCCAACACCCGATAATTCGAAACAGCCCAATCTGAAGGATGATGGTATCCCGTCGGGATTGTCTGTGAGAAAATTCAAGATTCTAGTGGGGATGCCCCGTGATTACAAGGAACAAGAGATGCGCCAGAAGAAGGCCAAGGATGAGCCCGTCGCCGAATTGCCAAATCAGCCAGGGTCAATGGAGTCAGATGGGGCATCATCATCCGTTTGCCCGATGGAGAACTTAAATCGTGGATTGAAGGAAAATGAAGCTCCGCATACCTTGGGCTCAGCAAATGGCGTGCTGAATTCCGATAATCCAGTGTCTGATTCTCCATGAAGCTACATTTTCATTGTTCCACAACGACACAACTTTTTCAAGCAACATTCTGGAAAATACTGTTTGTCATCAATTAAAAATGATCATTATTGAAAAGTATATGAAATTTAAGTTTTGGGTTAGATTTGGTGGGGCTTCAGCTTTTATGGCTGGCTTGCAGCAATAGTCGCAGAAGAATGCAACTGCCAAGGACAAGTAGTTTCGGGATGACTTTGGTTGATCGAATGCGAATTCTAGGATCAAGAGTCCCATATTCGGATTGCGCTCGCTTTCTGTTGGTTGGGCAAAGAACAAGCACTCGGCTTCAGTTCATCGCTATCAACAGCTACATACATACACACAAACATACAATAAAGTTGTTGAAAGTCAATGGTTTTACTCAAACTGATTTCAACACTTGATTTCTTTATTTTGTTAATTGCTGAAACTGAAATGTAGATAAATAACCGATTACATCCACGTCTCTATTTACGGATAATAGAAACATCCTGCAAGTTCTCAATTCAGTTAAGTCACAGAATCACCTCGTAGCCAAGTGTGTCTGTGTATAGTACTGTGTATAGGTATGTTTCATTACTTTGGTACTATTTAGTTTAGTTTCGGTAAAGTTTTTTTCTGCGCAATACAAACCTGTAAACATAATTATAATACCCCTTTGTCAATTCAGCCATAGACCTCCTTTTTTTTTTGTTTGTTAAAGTAAAGGACAGTAGCTGTTCTTGCCAATTAGTCTGTCAGCACCTTTTCTTTTGATGGCCCCCCCTTAAATGTTAGGGTGGGTGTTCGTTGCCAGTGAAGGTTTGTGAAGGTTGTTTTTAATGCTTGGGGTTGCATTGCTTTATTTGCAGAAAACTCAATCTTCTTTCAATCACAGTCACTTTTTAGAGCCTTGGAAGAGTGTCAATCGATGTCAGAAAAGTTGTACCATTCGACAAATTATCATTGTAACTAAAAGTTTGGCCAAAATAAAGGTGTCAAATTCACTGAAAATAGCGACGGAAATGTTCTACTGATATGAATGAGTTAAAAATAAAACAAAGTTCGAACCAAAAACCAAAGGTTCGCTGCTTCTAAAAACCAGTTCGCGTACCGAACATTAATTTATAACGCGACTGGGAGCACCTCTACAAAGTAATATGCACACCCAGAGAAATCTGACTGAAATCGGCTTCAATTTAGATTCTTTAAGACGAAAACAGCTCGAATTCGAGAAGACAATTGATTGACGAAAAAATCGATTTAAGGATTGTATAAAATATAGACAATATTAAAAACACTTCAAATTAAACAAACACGACCTCGACGTTTTCTAAGGCCCTTGTTGCTTGCTGAGTGGGAAAATGCTAGCTGCTTGCATTCTTAAGTATAAAGCAAAGGCAAAGCATATCCTTCTCAACTAAATTATCTTACCAAAAATTGTTTCAACGATACTAGAATCGATGATCTAAAGTTCGAACCAAAATCTTAGGATCGATTAGTAAAGGAACCAAACCTTAGAATTATCGACGGATTCGAATCCCCAAACAGAACCTTCTCCAGAATTTCAGAGGTTAGCAGCCTTGGTTCAGAGCCTTAACTTCGACAGTGTTTAATCTAGGAACTGGAAACTTGATGTGTAGCTGAACCAGGCGGATTAACCAATTCAAAATTGGTTGAAGTCCACAGAAATTACGTAGGTTGTGATCTAAAAATTGTGAGCAGAGCTTTTATATGCTGTCTGCGCACAGAACACTAGATTTGGATTTTCTGTCTCATACTTCTCGATGGAAGAAACTGACGAAGCTGTCTAACTATAACAGTTTGATGGAGATGATGAGAGAGCATAAGCAACCATATTACAATGAATACAAGGTAGTGAAAACACTTAAGCAGATTTCGCAAGCGCATAACTTTGTAAGTCTCTGACGTCATTTGACAGATAAGTCTTAGGTTGGGAACTTGAATTTCTTAATTTTAACTTGATTTAATTTAATTGTTGATATAATTTTAATTCATTTTCATTTTGGTTACCGAAGCACACATTTTTAAAATTGTTTAGAAACACAAAATTGTGAATCTGAGACGTATTTTGGAATTTTTTGTTTGACAAGCGACGCATTGCACTACCTTCTATTTTGTGTATCATGATAAGCAACTGAGCAAAACGAGCCAAGTGTCTTTTGAGTTGTTTTCGCTTTACAAAGGGGGTGAAAATACACACTTGCAGTTTACTAAGGCACACGTGCAACACACATACATGCACAAAAGACACTTTTGGCAGATTCCGCCCAGTAAAGTGTCTGCAGGAAACACATGAACAAAGCAAGCGATAAAAAACTCTCGTTGATTTAGCAAAAAGCAGGTTGATAAAAGTCAAAAGTTCACTTTTTCATAGAGAGCCTGTATAAAGGGAACACTTTTTGTAAACTCTGATTGTGGGTGTTAAGCTTAGGACCCAGAGGCAAAAAATTTGTCCAAATTTTGATGAAAATGTGGCTAAAAAGTCAAAATTAGGAGATTTCTCGGACATATTTGACCAAATTTGTATCGTAGGGAATCTTAGTTTTAGTTTTGATACCCGTAAAAATGTAAACATGGCTATTTAGCCTAATTTTCATCAAAATTTTGGCAAATTTTTTGCCTGTGGTACCTTAGCTTTTGACATTTACAAATTGTTTAAGCCATTAAGTGGAAATTTGATGTGCGGGAATTTAAAACTGCCTTCGAACAAGTTTGAACCAGGGTTCGTAAAAGGAGAAGTCCATTTTTTCCTAGTTAAGAAAAATTCAACAATGATATTTACGAATTAATGTCGTGAGTGATCAAAACAATTGTGAGCATTGTGCTCAGAGATAAATATAACAAAAATATCACCTGATTTATATCACAAGTGATAAATATCACTAATTTTTTCATCAAACTGTTAAGGAAATAAAAGAAAAATTGGGGATAATACTTCGCGTCAACAGTTCTGACCACTAAACACATAAAGTTTTAAGTGATCTCGCTATATTATTCTTATTCAAATGAAATATAATTTAACAATTCATCGTTAGAATGGATTTTCTTCTCAGCATTGCGGCTTGTGACTTCCTTGCAAGCTCATATTTACACCCCAGCTGTCTAAGCTGCGCTTCACAAAGAAGCCATTCTCGGTAGAAATATTCCATTACCAGGTCTTGTGTCTGCAGCATTGTGGTACACTCCGCAGCAAAACTCTTCGATGAAATTCCAGTCAATGGATGATGGTGGCAGATTTCAATCATTTTATACGATGAACTCCAACGAGTATTGTTGTTCAGTAAAGGAAAAGTCTCATTTTGTCTGCGAAAATCAGTACGAAGTTTTTGTTGTGAAACATCTTTATCTTCTATACTGGGGGTTATTGCTGACTCGAGGTCAATGTTTTTAACGTGCTTCAATATAAAATAATAAAACACGATTTTTGGTTTTTTGGTTTGGTAATTAGTTTACAACTCTCCTAGCAGCCCTATTTCCTGTACGAAAGTCAGGCTTTTCGTGGGTTCTAGGTTACTTACATATCTTGTTGGGGGGTAAGCTGTGTTCCCCAAATCTACTGAATCTGCGCCTCGCTAGAGCATCGCAGTGGGCTAGTATAGGTTCTGAGGACTACTCCTTCTCTTCACAGTATCTACATAGTGGGGTGTTTGCTATTCCCAGCTTATACAGGTGACCCCGCAGCAGCCTGCAGTGGCCCGTGTAGAGCCTTGTCAGGATCCTTTCCTTGTTGGTTTAATTTCTGGAACCTTTTCAGGTTGTGGTCCACTTTTAATGCTTTCGCTTGTCTCATGGCCCTGGTGTTTACCCAGGAGGCTGTTCTAAGCGTATTCTCTTCCTTTCTATGGAGCTCCCTAATGGTGTGTTGGCCTATGCCACAGTAGGGTGGCCCTTGCGTGCCAGTTCGTCAGCCATTTCGTTTCCGGGAATGTTTTTGTTTGCCGGTATTCAGCGTAGGAACAGGTTGTTACTGCTACCTAGTTGGTCCAATTTGTTCTTTGTCTCTACGACTAGCTTAGAGGTGAACTTGTTGCTGCTAAGCGCATTGAGCGCTGCTTGGCTATCCAAAAGGATAGCAATTTTTCTATTATGGTAGTTTTTTTTCCATATTGAGGTCTGCGCAACGGGCTTGAAATATACTTGCAAATTCTCCCATTGACTCGGACCTTTTCGTTCCAGGTCCTGCTACCCCAAGTCCAGCTCCTGGGGGTGTCAAAGAACCGTCTGTGTACCACTGAATTGTATGTGGTTGCATTTTATATGTCTCTTCTAGTGAGATCCAATCTCTCTTATTACTTTTGTGTACAGTGAAGTTCCTATCGAAGTGGGTTGAAGGATTATAGGGATTTCTTTCTATAACCTCTCAGAGTCCCTCAGGCTTACTATGTAGTTCCTGTTTAAAGTAAACTTTAAACATAAAAAATTTATAATTTACGAACCCTGGTTTGAATAGATTTAAATGTTAATATCAACTTTCAGGCAGCTTAAATAGAAAACATATCCACACACAATGCAAAGGGACCCGGGCGACGTATTCAATTTATTCATATTTCAATTTTCAATTTTCAACTCAAATAAAGTAATTCAGAAATTCCATTCTCTTGACTTGATTTGCAAGCAGTGCAAATTTCCCCCAGAACAAGGAACAAGTGTGAGTTCTCTTTACCTTTGGCGGAAATAACCAAGGCATGCGCTCAGCTAAATTGTCCACTGTTAAGGCTCTGTGAATGGCTCTGCTAACGTCGTTTCGGGGCGTATAAATGCTGCAACCAAGTCCGGAACGTAAAACAGTCTACGGGCGAACGTTGTCGTTGTCTTGTCACAAGGGGCATTGGCAGCGGGGCAATAATTGTCGTGTGTTGTTCGTGTGTGTTTGAGAACGTGTCACAAGTGTGGGAGTGGCAGTGGCAACGTGTTTCCGTTATCGTGAGTGTGAAGTGCCAGTTGATGATGATGATGGTCAGCGCCAAGACAGGGACTCAGGAACGATGAGACAATTAAGAACGAATACCCATAATTATGCGAGAAGACAAATTGTGGGGCTGCATAATTGAATGGAAATGCAATTTGTGGTCGACAGACAAGTCAAGCCAAGAAAGTGCCCATGGTCAGTGTCAAGCCGATTGAACGCGTAAAGGAATTCTTTTTCATTTTTTTTTCATGTTTCTGCTGTGCGAGTTGTGGTTGGTGCCAGAGCCCCATCAAAGGCCAAAACGGAAACCCCCAAATGCAAACAAGCCAACAAAAGAAGCGGCGACAACATAAGCAAATAATCACATTAAACAAGTTGAGGCAGTGCCAAAGCAAACAATAGATACGCGCCAACGCCAAACGGTGAAGACTTGGACACCGAAACCGAAACCGAAACTGAAACTGGCCTCCGTGTGAGCCTCCTGACGGTGGCTCCTCAGTGTCAGCGTCAGATTCAGATGGGGAAATGCTGATGTACTTTTTGAATTTTTGATTGCCCTCTGCCTTTCATTTTTTTCTTTCTTTTTTTTTTTCTTTCTTGATTTGCACATGGTATAAAAAATTCAAAAGCTTCATTGAAATTAACAGCGCTTCCCTTGATTTTAATAACAACGAAAAAAAACTAATAACAAAATAAAAGAGGAAAATATGAAAAGAACAAGAAATTAAATTGTGAACTTAAGAAATAAAAGTAAAATTCACAAAAGGAATAAAAATGCCCAGCAAATGCTGATGGAACAAACAAAAAAATAAAACTGAAACCGGAAAAAGTAAGTTGATTGGAATCTTCTTTTTATTTTTTTTTGGGTAATGGTAATCTTGTCCATCTGAAGCCATTAGGGCAAGTACTTAGTTGCTAAGGTTTTACAGGCCAGTTACTGGTATCAAGGGGGGGGGGGACACACAACTGTGTGTGTGGGCAGGGCCAGCTTACACATACATTTGGAGACATTTAAGAAATTTAAGAAAAAGTGAGGACGACTTAAGGAATTCAACTCAAATTCTCCATATCAATAGTCAATTGTCAGCTGAAACTAAAATGTATATAACCGACCACATTTCACTTCCAAAACAAGTAAGAAAGTTGGTCAAGACTGACTGTAATATACTCTGTATCCTGCAATAGCAGCACTGCGGCAGCGAACTTTCTTTTGGTCATAACTTGAGCAATAGATGACGCCACTACTTGATTTTCAAAACTTACCAATAGATGGCGCTATCACTGTGACCATTTCAAAACTGACAAGTAGATGGCGCCAATGGAACTGACTTTTGGTCATAACTTGAGTATAGTTCATCCGATCTTTATTATTCCTGCTGCAAATCGATAAACAATCTTAATTACTAAATATCTCTGAAAGGTACGAACCATCTAACTACAAAACGGTGGGAGATATAACGCTTTTCCCCATTTGCGGGGGCGGCAGAGAGCGTGACAAAAATTGAAAATAAACTTGATCTGCCTTTAAGTATAATAAATATATGTCTCATACATGTCAAACCTCTATCTCTTACCATCTCTGAGATCTTTTCGTCTATACATGGCTATATCGACTCGGCTGTTGATGCTGATCAAGAATATGTATACTTTATAGGGTCGGAAATGGTTCCATACTTTTGCACCAGCTTAATATACTCTGTGTACCTTTAAAAATCCACACCAAGTTTACTCACCGCGGCTGAACACCTACCGCCGGGTTTGTCTATGAGAAAGGATCTATTTCTGTTTAGAATATGAAAATTTGTAAAAGTTTAAACGAGGGTTTTGTTAGGTTTTTAGTAATTTTGTTGTCTTCGTCTCTGCCTACGGTGTGATCATCATTCGATTTCTTAAAAATACCTTAACACCAAGGCTGCAAAACCTGTAAAATTTTAGTGAAGATTCGGTCCGGAGGTTCAAACCTGTGGTAAAGTCTAAGGCTGAACTAATCGAACACAAGGTTTTGTTTCAAGTCTAGCTTCATAGATTGTTTAATAGTTGACCTTCCTTTGCCTCAAAATTCGGTCAAAATTTAGACATATATTTGATCAGGAGAAAGCAGCGTACCAGACTACCAAGCTATGTATATGAGTCGTCAAGTCGACTGAACCACATTCCTTATTGTTATCATTCATAGGTGTTCTAGAAAGACTTTTAAAAGTGCCTGGTCTTTGAATTTTGGAAGCCTCATCTTCTACGTACATACCCAGCCAGCATTTTATATAATTTCTGATGACATTCGAGTTCTCTGTCTGATTAAAATAGTTATAAACGATACTTTTGTGCAGGAGAATATGGTGCCTAAGCCGAGAATCTTCTTAAGCAGCGGTTTGTAGCACGTTTTTCTCATCAGTTTTGACAAAATTGTTTTTTTTTTCGGTCATAATATTGAGAAAACTAGAAAAGATCTTAAGAAATTGACTTAAATGATTGTTTAAACCGAACCTTTTTTTTTGTATACAGGGGCTCGGTTCGGGTTCAGATTCGGGGGCCGAAATTTTGTGAAGGGAAGGAAAATTTAAGGACCGCCTTGCTTAACACTAAAATATGGATATATATTATTTACATCGCGACGGTTATTTTCAAATAATTCCAAAAACTACAAAAGGATACTCAATCGAAAAGGCAAGTTTTCTTGAAACAATACTTGAGGAATGTGCTGCCCATGCTCAAACATGCTTACTTAGAACCTGAACAGCAAGGCCCTAAAATTCTGAGATCGGTTTAGTCCGCAGTTTCAAAGCATTTGTAAAGCTTAGATTTTCGGTCTTGGGACGGGTTTTAAAGCAAGGTTTTGATTCATTGGAATGTTAAAATAATCGACGGTTAAGAAGCAAAGAAAAAAAGATTAATTCTTTAAAGCGATGAATCCTTTTTATAGTTTGGGTTCAGGCTCAAGAGGTTGTAAACTTAAAAGGCTCGATTCATGATACGTTTCAAAGGGGTTCGGTTTAGAGCGGTTTGCAGTCTGCCTTAAGCTGCCTTTACACTTTTCATATATCTCTACATCAGGGGTGCCCAGAATGAGCTTACGAGCGCGTGGAAGCCAATACAAATGCACAAAATACAACTCAAGCAAGAAAAACCACAAGAAATAGAAAGAGAAAACCGATTTTTGTTTGGGTGTGTTAGTGTGTGTGTGGTCATTGCTGTCTTAAGCAGACGCGCGCGAGCGCTGACTATGCAAAGGCAACATTGTTGTTGCTAATTAATTTGCCAGAGACATAGGTGAGAGAGTCACATATGATGTTGTTGTTGCAGGTGTCTGCACGCGCCAACAACAAAACCTTCGTTCTGAAAGAAAGAGAGGAGAGCACACATATGAAATTGTTTTTGCTTTTTATAATCTTATGGCCGCGTAAATGGTATGCGCGCGGGCTAATTCTTTGCGTAAAGCAAAAACAAATGCGTGGCTTGCGGAATAGCCTTGGGCACCCCTGCTCTACATAGTAAAGTAATATAGTTTAGTATTAGTTTAGATAAATATTATATGTATGTGGGGTTTGGTGAATTCCAAAATGTTGTAATTAATATCTGTTGGTTTGTGTTGGTTATAAAAAGGCTTATAATCAACCAAAAAAGACCTTGAGCTAGCCAGTTGTAACATTGAATAAATATTATATATTTGAAATCTTATATTTTGCTGTTGCCTCTGGAATTTCCAAGCAGTTATATCAGCGCTGGTATGAGCCTCCTCAAAGTCTGCTGATAGTGGGACCGGAAGGTTCTTGAAACAGCTGTACAGTCGACCAGCCTCATTTGTGGTGTTGTGTGTATCAATTTTAAAAGTTATGTGCAAACATAACTTTGAACTAGTTTAAAATCAGGAATGGAAACGAGTTCTGAACCGAACCAAAGAGTACAGTAGTGCTCGAAAACCGAGCCAGTGTCTATTTCAAAATACTGAGCCAAACTGAAAACCGGAAAAGATAAAGGTTCATTTTATCGATTAGTTTGTTGATGTGGCGTCTACCTTAAGTCAGGTTAATTTGGAAATTGTGTTCGGAAAATTAACGTTCTTGCATCTCTTCTCATCCAGTGATTCCCCAACTAGCAACAAGCTAATGTTAATATATTTGGCCATCATTCTGAATACTTTCCATGGAAATTGTAGATCGAACTGTGCGAGTTTCCAGAATAATCGGAACTGCAATATTTTCTACTGCAATATTTAAAATAAGCCTTTCGTAATCAATCCAAGCCAAAGGGCTAATAAAAATGAGTTGATTCCGGAATGGCTTAAACCAAGACCGACGGGGATCAAACTCAAATTTAAAAACAAAAATGTTTTGAAGGAAGGGTGGTAAAGTGGGAAAGGGCTGTAGTTAGATTTTGTTACCATTTAAAACTTGTTTACTTTAACTTATCTAGGACTTGAACTCAGGACCTCGAAAAGACTGAACACACGGACGACGGCATCTTAGTTCACACGACTATTAAGCACACACGAGAGAGAGAGAGAGCAACCAAATCGCTTTCTTACTATCTCAATCCGTACTTAAAACCATCCGTTTCGAACTAATTCATAGTGACTCTTTAAGGACGTCGAGGTGCCTCTAGTTAAGAACTTTGTGTTGCCTCTAGTTGAAGTCTTTGAGGTGCCTCTAGTTGAGGACTTTGACTTAGATGAGGTTAGGATGACAAATAGTTCACAATGCTTGTAAAAATTCATACCTCAATTAACAAGTAGATTTTAGCTATATTAAAACGCCTCCCACATATGATAAAACACTAACTTAATTTAGCATGTCTCCATCTGGAGTAGCATTTCTTAAGCATTTCATTCAAGCAATTGAATTCTTATGTTTCTGTCACCCCATGGTAGCAAAGTGAGCACAATCCACGGTTTATTGTAATTCTACATATTATGGTCCTTTGCACAAGTTAAGTTAATGTTGCCCATGCTTATAATGAAAATCATTTGTCAAATAACAACAACCACATAAAAATGAAGAAGACGTGAAGCGGTGAAACAAAACTGATTTCCATCAATCAGAAAATATTACCTAGACTTTGTCGACCATGTCCCCAGTGACCACTTCTTTCGTGCATCCGGGGCTTCTACTCAACATAATTAGTTATAGAACCAGAAGGGTCAACAAAGAGAGCATCCACTTTCGTACCCAAATTCAGAAGCGAGAATGCGCCGCTTCCTTTATTAAAATTGTGTACATCTTTAACAACTTTGCATACTTAATGATTGCTAAAGGGCTTGAAGTTGAAGTGGTTTCCAACACCCTTTTAAAAGTCCAAAATATTTATGCTTGTGCAAAATGCAAATAAAAACTAAATATTATTTTAATTATTTGTACTTCAATGCGGAAAAATAACTTAAAAGGCAGCTGTTGCTGCACGCACACACTTTCAGACTTATTTGACTTGGGGCAACATGTCGTATGAGTAATCAACTTTGAAGTTACCATGAAGCCATTAAAGTTTCAAATTATGTGTTTGATGCTCCTCCTATCTCTTACCGCACCCCCGCACCCTCCCTCCACCTAAACGTAGGCAATGAGTTGTAAAATTTGCACTCTTCAGCAGTTCCCACTTGATACTGTAGTCGATGACTTAACAGGATACTAAATAACCTTGACATAATATTTAAAGCCGCCAAAGCTATTCAAAGAAGGTATTTTGGGTGAAGTCCACTTGTTAAGTTTTGTTGAAGGGTTTAAGCACGTCTAATTTTGTTGGTTTAGCTGGGGTGTGACATTTGGCAGCTATTTTTGTGACATTTTTTTTTTTCAAATCGAGGTATTCAATTGGCATACCTGTGGTTAATGGGCAAAGACTGAGACATTGATAGCGATTTTTTGATAGCCATAGCCAGCATATGAGCGTGTGGACACCGTCAGGGTGTCTTGCTAAGCTAAGCCTAAGTCTGTATAGACTCTATATATATCAAATACTTGGTTCCGACTGACTAACTCACTGATTGGCTATCTATGCGGAGCCTAAACGGTGGAAGCTAGAGAAGTTAAACTTTAACGATAGTTTCAATTTATGCTGAAAGTGAGCACTTACCCTGCAGGAGAGGAAAATGCCTTGAAAAGTTTTGTATGGTGGAAGTTTTCTTTTCATCCAATCAACTTCAATCCCGTTTTGTAGTCAAAACATGCGAAATAATTGGACATGTATTTTCACAACTTGAAAACAAATTCGTACAAAAGAAATTTTCATCCGATTGGCTTGAGTGTGCAAAACGCAAAACTCAAAACTTGGCTTGAGATATCTTCGGCTCGATCGAAGTTTATATACTCTTGCAGCTTGTATAATTTATATAATATAAATTAAGATTTTCCCTAATTTTCGTCGAACATTCTTAGCTGAGTTATTTTTCCAAACTCAGCAATAGATGGGGCCACTACTTTGACCATTTGCTTGCCAGTTTCTTATATGGCAGCTATACAATATATTCATTAGATTTTGACCAAAATTTCTAAAATTGTGTGGAAAGCGATAATATTCATAACTGAATAGCTTAAAGACGCTACCATTGAAAACAAAAAAGTTTTTCTCACTAGATCTACTTTTTCGACCGATAGTTCCTATGGCAGCTATATGCTATAGTCAACCGATTTGAATAAAAATTTTCAAAATTGTAAGGTGGCATATAATATTGATCAGTAACAAGTTTGAGAGCGATAGCTTTGAAAACAAAAAAGTTTTTCCTACTAAGACTTTTTTTCAGAACTATATTTTGTATGCCAGCTATACTATATAGTTGACCGATTTTCATGAAACTTGGTGAAATTATGTGAAAGCATAGAAAACTCAAAAATACGAGGTTTGCACACGTTTGCGTGGAAGACAAAAAAGTTTTTCTAACTAAAACTACTTTTTCGACCGATAGTTCCTATGGCAGCTATATGCTATAGTCATCCGATCCGGCCGGTTCCGACAAATGTGCAGCGTCTTTGTACCAAAAGATGTCGTACCAAGTTTGGTTAAGATAGCTTTAAAACTGACGGAGGAGATAGCTTAGAAACAGACGGACGGACAGACGGACATGGTTATATCAACTCAGCTCGTCATGCTGATCAAGAATATATATATTCTATGCGTTACAAACATCTGGACAATTTTAATATACCCTCTACAAGGGTATAAAAAGGTCAAATATTACAAAATTCTTATTTCATACTTGAAAAATCAAATATAAGGATTTCTAGCCTAAAAAGGCTGAAAGAAAAATATATTTCTGACTATTTCTTCTAAATTTCAAGAATCTTCAGATCATTTCCCGTACAGCTAGCTACCGAATATGCTGACATATTGAGAAAGCCTTTAGCTAGGTACTGGAAATTTTGGATATTAATAGCTCAATACATAATCAACTATTCCTGTTGATAAAATTACATCTTTAGTTAAGGAGGTAAAAGTTTTTAAAAAAGTCTTTAGAGCTTGTAGTTTGTATAGTTTGTACTTGCTAATTCGAGGTCAAAGTGTCAATATTGAATAGGCATTAATTCCATTCTCTTAACTATCTTGTATTATTTTTTGAGTTTAGCTGGCTCTAGGTTCGAAAAAGTTGCGTTTGTTCTCAACTGTAAACAACTTATGCATTGTACCACCAAAAAGAGCTGGTTGCCTATACAGAACTGTTTCATCGTTATCCCTAACGACCCTTCAGTAGGCTTTTCGCTGAAGAAAGCATGATTGCCAACTGCCTCTCCATACAATCATTGCATAGATCAGTTGGGAACTGCTAAAAGCAATGAAAGCAAAAATAGACAAGCAATGAGTGCTTTCAACTTTCTGGTGGTAATGCTTGAGCATAGGGCTGAACTTTCTAAGTGCAAAATCTTGAACTTTTGAGCGAGCTTAGAAGTGCCCGTTAATTTTGAAATTTTACAATGCATAAGTTGTTTACAGTTGTGAACAAACGCAACTTTTTCGGACCTTGAGCCAGCCAACACACTAATTAAACATTAGAAAGGTCGCCAAATAAATTACAAATTGAATAATATATATTATGTCGGCTAACCACAGACTGTGGACGTCCAGGGCCACAGAAGGGTATAAATAACTCTACCATTTTATAAATAACAATTTTGAATTACAGTCGATAGTTCTGTCTACGCAGAAACTTTTAACATTCACAAATCAAACGGCAAACAACATATCAGAAACTCTGCTAAGTAAATTGACGCTAGAAAGTTGTAACAGTTGTAACTGATAATGACGCAACTATGAAGAAAGCATGTAAGTTACTAAACCTTGATCACTTACCATGTTTTTCCCACTCGTTTAACTTAATCGTACAGGATGCTTTAAAATGGTCATGTCTTAAAGGTATTTTGACCAAGTGCAAGCGCATTGTCGCTTACTTCAAGTCAAGCGAGATAGCTAATGCAAATCTTAAACAGACGCAGGTCGTTGAAAGTTGGTGGAATTTGTAGTATTACTATCAGAAACATCGATGTTTTAAATCGACTTCCAATTGTGGGTAAAGAGATACATATAAATAATGGAAACATGTTGAACCTATTCAAGTGACGTGCATTGTAGTTTCCACAGTAAAAGATCTTCTTGTATCAAAATGTTGATAAAAATTCAGCGGTTTATTCATTATGAAAAGGTAAAGTTTACTTCGAAGGTAATTGAATGATCTACCATTTATTAATTGTCTTGTATAGGGATCTTCTCTCAGAAAATTTTAATATATTCCCTTGTACAGATCTCGAACCAAATTTGAATAAATAATACATGCACAATTTAACAATTTGAATGGCTATATGGTTATTTATATGAATACACGTATATGAATTGGTTATTTAATATTTTGATTTCATAGCTACATGTACAGATTGCTGATTGCGGTGTTGTTTTCCAAATGTTGTATATCCCCAAGTGGTTTCGTTCCAAAAACCACTTCCACATACATCTTCGTTAGTCCGACCTATTTGCCCAAGAATGCAGCAAGGGGCTTAGTTCATCAACTGAATCTAGTAGGAGCAGAGGTCGCAAAAATCGGTCACCCGTTTACCTTTGTCAGAAAACGACATTAAATAGATGGACAAAAACAACCTTTAGCAGCAGTCTTTGCTTCTCTTTGATTGTTAGAGGAGAGAAACACATTTTTTTGTTTATTTGCCTCTTAGGTCTTTTTGGGACCGTTTGGCAAAATTCTCGCATTCAAAAAGTCTTCTTCGTATGTATGCATCGGTCTGTAAGACTCGGCTAACGATATGAATGTATGTGACGAACTGTATGCGCTCTCTCGAGTCTACAACAGAGTTCCCCAGCGATAGCCCCTGGGGCACGAACATACTCGCAAATTTACACCGAATGCTTGCCGAAGTCATGCATCATTGTGTGTTAGAGAGAGACACAGTCATATTTTCGCGCTCTCTGCTTGGGGAACCCTGGTCTACAACCTTTTCAAATAACATTTAGACAGTTTGGTCTTCGAGAAGCACGCAATTTAAGACCAATTGACTGAGTTGGGCCTGCTATTCGGTGGCTGTCAGACCGATTAGTGCTGTGTGGTCAACCACAGCTACTTAACAGTGAGCGCGATAACAGAACATATTCGGTTGAGGAAAGCCCAAGCCCGGTTTTTCTTTGGTTTTTAGGTCAGTGACGTGAGCAGAGCGAACTGAAAAAAGGGTTGAGAGTTATTTACGAGCTATGAGTAAGAGTGATGCGGAACTCAATAATACTCCAATCACTTTTACACAGTTTGCTCTTAACGATTAAATAAGGGAACTAGATCCAATCTATCCAAGGAAAAGTTTGAATTATTGGCATCATGTTTGCGGGAAAGAAATATGTGGATATCTGATGTACAGAAAATGAAGAAGTGTTCAATTGCCATAATATCCATGGGTTATTCGAAGAATTCGGAGAGTTGTTTGATATTTATTGAAATTAATTTGAGGCTCGAATGTTCAGATCGACTGTATCAGCGACTGAGGCAAATGCATGGGGCTCAATTTTTTTTGAATGGTTGCTTGTTTTTGGGGCAACTGGCGAAGTTTCAACCATAAGTATAAGGTAGTCATCGAAGGCATGCTTACCAACTGCAAGAAAATGGTTAAGAATTGACGTTCTATATTATTTTGTTATTTTCTTTAGACAAAACTTTTTAAGGCAGGTGTCAACGACAAGAAATTTCATTTCTTGCATTTTCATTTCAACTTTTTCACGGATAATCTTGGTGATAAGAGTGAAGAGATAAATTTGTTTATTTAAAACAAGTAAGAGCGCTGTAATCTAGTGGCTCGACTACAAAATACCCAGTACAATTAAGACACACATACACAAATTCACATGCGCCCTAGCTGCCTGCAGTAGGTACGATGCTCCCCATTGTTTCGTGTATAGCTTTGGTGTTTTTGCTCGGATCTTATTGTGCTTTTCAGAATTCATAGATATAAGACCTAAGATAATATTTATTAAGCCACGAGGTTCTAAGTTTAAAATTGGGGCAGTTTTTCTGCGGCTTAAACTTGATCTGGGTACGGTATACACCCATGTACATGCTAAAACTTGTGTCTTTATCTCTTATAGTCTCTGAGATCGACGCGCTCACAGACAGAAATGGCTATATCAACGCGGCTGTTGACGCTGATCAAGAATATTTAGACTTAATAGTCCCTGTTACATACTTTTGCACAACTTCATGTAGGGTATAAAAATATGAGTGCTATGATTATCACACCAAAACTTTCTTATTCTTCATCAAAAACTCTGCACTTTATTATTTGACAAGTATGTACAACGAATTCAGCACCAAATGCAGTTCATTTCCTTCTAACAATCAGCCTATAAGCCTCTTTTAAGGCTTAAGTCAAGGTTTTATTTTCATTTCTCTTTTGATTTACTTAAAAACTTATTTCATCCTCTGTTTGGGTCTTAGACCACACCCCAAACCAAGGCTATTTATATGCCGTCGTGCTCAGGGGTTCTTTTGCATTTTCCGCCAATCAATTATAAAAATCATTGAAAACATACACAAGACGAAAATGGTGAAGAGCGAGCGAACAAATATAAATATTAATTTCGAAACGAAATTAAATTCTCAAAGTAGACTCGACGATACAGAACGGATATGATTGACTTAAGGCCTGTGTGAAAGCACATTGAATTACAAGCAACGAAGCTGAAACGCATTAATCGATATTGTATTTCAATTTAATTGATATTTTAGGTGCAGTTAAGTGGACATTTTCAAGCAATTGGCAACAACCAAAGTCCTGTGGTTCGAATTGTTCAAAGGGGTGTGTCGCATTGCACTTAGTGGGTCACTTGGTGGTGCATACATATATGCATGCATACATATATGCAAATTGGAAAACATTTTTTATATGCAAGAATGAAAACCGGCCTGGTGTTTTTGTGCGGAATAAACATATAAAATGTACATAGTTAATTATTTTGGCTTGATATGTCAAATTTTAGGGGGACAACACGTCGTATGAGTATCAAACTTTCAAATCTCTGGCGTGCAGTAAAATATTAAAATTCCGCCTGGGTTAGGCCAAATGTGTGTGTGTGTGTGTGTGTGTGTGTGTGTGCAGTTTTGTTACAAATATTTTTATTCACCATAAAATGCCTTGTGGCTACATCATCATAAAAAGAGAAGTAGTTAGGTAGTTACGTATAAAGCCGTCACACAGGCAGGAAAAAAAAGTTATATCTATGTCGCTTGCCTTTTTTTTTTTTTTATTTATTTTTAGTTTAGTCAAACAAAAAGCACGACTAATTGCTGTATTACACTGAATTGTTGTTTAAATTTTCATTTAATCACAATTATTTTAAAGTGCAGGTTTTTTTTTGATGTATTAGTTGGGTATTTAGACATGGGAATCATTTTGCTGGAATTTATTTTAATGAGCTTTAATGCTGTTAAAAGTCTCCTCCCTCTTTCTTTTATAATTCTTCTTTTCTTAATTTTCTAAAAAAGATTTCGTTTCAAATGACATTACTTTGCTGGAGCCTTCATTCCATCGACTTTTTGTACTTTTTTTTCTCCTTTCCTTTATTCTACTTCATTTGATCATTTAGCTCAGCCAGGTCAATTCCGCGGTTTGTAAGCGAAGTTTGAGAAATACTAGGACCCGATTTTTGGAAATGACCGAAACATATATTATCAGGCCTGTTCCGAGTTCCAACCGTTTTCAAAAAGTAAAAAACGAAACGAAAACGAACGTTTTACATTTTGCTGTTCCGAATTCCGAACGATTTGGTTACGTTTTTTCGAAACCGGTTTGATCAACAGCTCAGACAGTCAAACCGCTCTAAGGGCTCTTGACTCCTACACCAATAACGCCAAGACGCTCACGGAATGCCGTAGATCCTTAAATGCGATCGCTCAGCATCTCCGTATCCACCTCATCTGGGTACCTGGACACCGTAACATTAAGGTTAACGAGTCTGCAGACAAACTGGCAAGACAGGGTACTACCATACAGCTCCTCCCAGAGAAGAGCTTGATAGGGATGCCCTTAGCCTCATACAAGCTAATCACAAGGAATGAAACCTGGCGCCTGGCTACGGCACGTTGGAGTAACCATCCGGTTTGCGCTGCAGCTAGGGTCACGTGGCCCTCGTTTAACCTGAACCGAACCAATAGTCTTTTGCACCAAAGTGGGGAAAACATCTCACTTCTGGTTGGGGCCCTCACGGGTCACTGCCTAATCGGCAGGCATGCAGCACGCTTGGGAATCGCTAACAACGACTTCTGTAGAAGCTGCAAGTGTGAGGAAGAGGAGGAGACATTACTGCATCTTCTTTGCCATTGCCCAGCTCTTAGTAGAAGGAGACTCAAAACTCTTGGCCACCCCTTTCTACTCAATCTCTCGGAAGTGTCCGTGATAGAGATTCCGTCTCTACTGAAATTCTTAACGTTGTCACAATGGTTCAGTCGGGAGGAACGCCCCCTGGCTTAAATAGGGAATTATATGGTATCGCAATGGGCCTATCTTGGCCTAAGTGTAGGAACAGTCTTACTGTCCCTAGCCATCTAAACCTAACCTATCCTAGCCTTGATCAACAGCTGGCTGGATGGCCAGCGCACGTCTTTGTGTATTCGAAAGCAACCAGAGTTGTCACCAATAGAATCTGTGTTGTCCGAATACTTTAGTTCACATGATGCAATCCTAGCAGCTATCGATTAAAGGTTGAAATCGACAAACAAAACAAGAAAGAAAGTCGGTCAAGCCCGACTATAACATACTCTGTACCCTTAACGTCTCAGCTCGCATTTGCTCACGAGTTATACGCGCTCATCTCTAAGTTTCACTCTGTCTCTCTCTCTCTCACTAAGATTGACGTTCAATAGAATGCTGCGGTGGTGGGTGGGGTGGTGCTGGGTGTTTATTGGCCGTTTTTTGCTCATAACTTGAGTATCGTTCATCCGATCTTTATCATTCCTTCAGCAAATCGATAAATAATTTTCTTTACAAGGTATCTCTAGAAGGAACAAACGATCTATCTCCAAAACTGTAGGAGATATAACGTTTTTTCCAAATTGCGGGGGCGCGAGGGGGCGTGGCAAAAATTGAAAATAAACTTGATCTGCCTGCAAGTATAAGAAATATATATCCCATACATGTCAAACCTCTATCTCTTACCATCTCTGAGATCTCTTCGTTCATACGGACAGACAGACGGACAGACGGACCGTCGGACAGACGGACATGGCTATATCGACTCGGCTGTTGATGCTGATCAAGAATATATATACTTTATAGGGTCGGAAATGATTCCTTCTCCCTGTTACATACTTTTGCACAAACTTAATATACTCTATGTACCTTCGGTACAGAGTATAAAAAGTGGAGTTCAGAACAACTCGATATATTTCAACATTAAACAAATGAATAAAAAACGCAAATCGTTTCTAAGAATATTAAGCATTATATAATAATTATAACTATAATAATTAGTTTATAATTTTTAACAATTCATTTTAAAGTCTCAAATATGAATTACTTTTAATCAGGGAATCAAACCGAAACCAGAACCGGAACCGATATTTAAAATTTTTTTGTATACAGGTATCCGAGAACCGATATTCTTGGAACCGAAAAGACCGAAATCAACCTAAACGTTGTACCGGTACAGTTTCGGTTGGGAGCAACAACTAGACTGCACAGGTGGCACTTTGTTTTGGGGGACTTTTTGGTAATTTGGTTATATCGTATGTTTTAAAAAAAAGAGTCTGGTTCAGCAAACCTTTTGTAGTGTGATATAAAAAAGTACTTGTGTTATCCATTTCTCTTCAAATGAATCTTAATGAGGAAAGCAGCTCTGACCAAGGCTGCAAACAAACCCCTTGAAAAGTGTTAGGTTCGCTTCTCAAATCGTTTCCTTTACTTATCGAACCTAAGGTTTTGGTTCGAAGCTTAATTCATGAATTCTGATATCGCTGAGATATTTTTTGGTAAAAAATAAAACATATTTTTTGGTAAGGAAGCTTTCAGCTAACAAAGCTATTAAAAACGATTAATAATTCCCGAATGGACCTCATTCGTTATAGTAATCATTCATTAGTTCTCTACTAGGGCCGCACCTTCTATGTTTATCAATAAACGGATTTGATTTGTCATTTAACAACCTGACTTTATTTCCTTCTCGAAGTCGTAATATACAGTTTGGATATAATTTTGAAATGGTAATGCTCCGATTCAGCACTATAAAGCAATTTTTAAGCGGTCAAAATGTTGTGATAATTTAAGATACTCTGAAAAACCTGACTAAAGATGTTCTTTGAACCTCAAAAGAGGTCCGGTGCGGGTCCAAATTCGGGAGGTTGCAAATTTAAAAGGTCCGGTGCGATTGAGCCAAAAACCCAAGCCGAACTGGTTCTACGGGTTCGGTTCAGGACCGGTTGAAAGTGAAAGCTTAAGTGGATGCATACATGTATTTGTATGAAAAGGAACAGGAAAATTAACAGAGATCAGTATTTTCCCCAAACAGATTAATGGCATCAAACATCACAATTTTTCCTGAGAAACGTTCTCATAATAAGGATGATGAAGTTTCCACATTTGCCTTTGAGATGGGCAAGTAAGCGTAAAACGTTTGTTTTTTGGAGTATAATTATTAAGTCATCGCTATAACCAAAGTTCAACGTAGTGCTGCATAATGCATGACTGGTGCATTGCGTACAACCCCAACAGATGCACTTAACATAATGTTACACCTTATGCCTCTAGATATTCTGGGTAGAGAAATCGCCAGTAACGCCACTCTCAGGCTGAGAGAAAGCGATACCTGGAAAGATAGTAACTCTGGCCACTCCTCTATACTTCTGCATCAAGTGGCGGTACCGCCAACGCTTGACTACTGCATCCCAACAATAACGTTTACCACCATGTATAAAGTCACCATACCGAGTCGACTGGACTGGAACTCAATACCTCACTGCAAACCGAATGCCATAAATTTCTACACTGATGGCTCCAAAGTGGGTGGACAGGTAGGAGGAGGAGTCTTCAGTCCAGAGCTTGGGATCGAAACTTAATTTCGGCTTCCTGACCATTGTAGTGTTTTTCACGCAGAGGCTGTAGCCATCCAGGAGGCTACCAACCTTCTGGGAACTCTCGCAAACCAAGGAAGTAAAGTATTCATTTTTTCAGATAGTCAAGCTGCATTAAAAGCCCTTGACGGTTATATTAACAATACCAAAACTCTTACGGAGTACCGCAAATCTCTTAATGAGATGGCTCAGCACTTTGAAATTAATCTCGTTTGGGTGCCTGGACACTGCAACATTGAAGGCAACGAGATGGCCGACCACCTCGCCAGACTTGGCACCACCACTCAGCTCTTACCGGATAAGAGCAACATAGGGGTGCCTCTTGCGACCTTTATGCTACAAACAAAGGAACCATGAATCGATGGCAAGCAATTCACACATGTGAAGTATCTAGGCTTACATGGCCTACTCTTAGTATTACAAAATCTAGGGCGCTACTCCGTCTAAAAAGACAGCATATTTCCCTACTAGTAGTAGGGGCCCTTACTGGACACTGCCTAATCGGAAGACACGCAGCTAGGCTCGGCATCAGACACAACGACTTCTGTAGAAGCTGCAATTCAGTGGACGAGGAGGAGAGTGTACAACACCTCTTCTGTCATTGCCCAGCTCTTAGCAGAAGGCGACTCACAGTTTTGGGTCGTCCTTTTCTAAACGATCTGTCAGACATCTCTAAAATAGATCTAGCCTCTCTACTCAAATTTGTGATATTTTCTAAATGGTTTAACGGGAAAGACCCTCCCTCTACGATCGCAGCGTAGAAAGGGTTATATGGTAACACAACGGGCCTTCATGGGCCTAAGTGATGAAATGGGATTCTCACCCATTTCAACCATTGCAACCTAACCTAACCTAAGTCATCGCTACAAAATTGAATGGACGCAAAACCAGTGACCGATCTTCGTTTATTTTTTAAGGGTACATACCGGTACCGGTTTAACGGTACAAACCGAAATAAAAATCTAGGTACCGGAACAGAACTGAATACCGAAATAATATTATAACCAAAACAGAACCTTTTACCGAAATATAAGTTTCGGTACGTACCAGAACCGGAACCGAAATACGATTCGGTTTGATTCCCTGCTTTTAATTCAGCCGGCTCTTCAGCACAACTTTAGAAAAGGACATATTTGATCGATTTGCGGAATTCAGAACAGCAATCAGCTCGATTTGTGACACATCCACTCGTTTTCGGAATTGGGAACAGGCCCGTAAAATTTTTTAATTTTAGTTTAAAATTAACAAATATCGGAAAATGCTGAACCCAAAACTGTGAAAGAAAACGGTTCGGTTTATTCGGTAAGCTCGATCAACGCACAACTTTGCGAAAGTGAAAATGGGAGCACGACTAATAGTCCGTCTTCCTCTTTTCTAGCATGAATCGTATTATTTTTGAACACGGAATATTCAACGGACGTCCAGTTAAAGCCACAAACAGGTCCCGTATACTTTTCTTTCCAATATAGCATAGCGCGTCAGCATCTCGACTACAATATAATCAGATCGAACAAAATTACGTACAAAAAGTACCTAGTACCTTAACTATTGACAAGGTAAATGAAAATTAAGACCTAGGTAAGGTAAAAGGTACTCGAATTTGAAAATACCGAGGTGTGTACCTAGGTATTGTACCTAACACTGCATACAGATGGACGTCAGCAGCAAATTGGCACATATGGACATTACAGTTTAACAAACAATCGGACAAGTCATTAATATATACAGAGAACAACTGAACAAGTGAGCAATTTGAGGGAATTGACTCAGAAAAAAAAGAAGGGAAATGAGCAACCTTTACCCAACACTAATAGATACACAATTTGAGTCGCTGTTCTATTTTGAATGTTAACATCTTATTTACAATTCCGAAAACGCAATGGAATGAAATCCTTTTTAGATATCTTGAACACGTTTTTATACCCTTGTAGAGGGTATATTAAAATTGTCGAGATGTTTGTAACGCATAGAAGGAAACATCTCCGACCACATAAAGTATATAAATTCTTGATCAGCATGACGAGCTGAGTCTGCCCGTCTGTTTTTATGTTATCTCCTCCGTCAGTTTTAAAGCTATCTTAACCAAACTTTGCACGAAGTCTTTTGGTACAAATACGCTGCACATTTGTCGGAACCGGCCAGATCGGATGACTATATCATATAGCTGCCATAGGAACCATCGGTCGAAAATTTTGTTTATAATTTTTCGATGCTTTCACATAATTCCACCAAATTTGATAGGACAACTATATAGTATAGCTCCCATAGAAATTGGGTATAGAAAATGTATATAGAAGGCCTTGTCAAAAATATGTACATTGTGCCAGTGGAATTAGTCTACTAATTTATATAAATCATACAAGCTACAAGGGTATATAAATTTCAGTCGAGCCAAAGTTGGCTTTCCTCTATTTTTTCACTTTTTTGTTATTGTGCGAAAGTAAAACTATTTTGGAAGCATTTTACTTAAGTTACTCAATTCAGTATATAAAATGTTCTGCAAAGAAGTCCATTAATTTTCTTTTTCAAAAACATTTTCTACTTAATCTGACATTTCTGGCTCCCTGTTGTCTGCATAAGAAGATGGCAATGCCTGTGTATTTTACCAAATTTGAATCAATCCCTTGAGTTCAATAAATCGCTTTCCAAATAGAAACAATTTGTAGAACGCATGGGAATAAAAAAATCTATGAGCTTGAGGTTAGTTAGCAAATAAATTTTTAAAAAAAAAAACTTTAATTAGCAACCCTTTCAACCCTCTTTCTCTTTCTTCTTACTCTGCCTTTGTGCCTGTGGTAATTTTCATCGTTTTGCATTCGCGTTTTCTCTCGAATATCGCAACCATCTTTCATAATGATGTCAAAAGTGGGTGCTTTCCTTTTGAAACAATGCCCATAATCCTTACTTTGTGTGTGTGTGTGTGTTTTTGTAGTATTTTGAAGTAACGACTCTGAGTAGTTTTTTGGTAAGGAACCTGTATAAATAGCGCATATTTATAGCACATTTCACTCGGCTAACAGCTGCCATATATAATCCCTTGTGGGACACATAGGGCAACACTTAAAATGGTTGAAAAGTTGTCATATTCGTCTGACGCACCTACATAAATACAATGTATGTATGTGTTTGGTTGTGGAATTGAAGTTGGAGTTGGAGAAGGAGTTGAATGCGTGCCTTTAGACAAACAGATGTACGAAGTGGGTTTGTGTGAGAATGAGAGCACAATATGACGACGTTCGTTGTTGTACTTAACCACGCTTCTACTATTTTACCAACATATAGATACATTCATGTACACACACACACACACACACACACACACACACATACAAAAGTAACCACCTACATACGCTTTATTCATACCCTTTCACCCTATGGAGTATAAATGGGTATATTTAGTTGGGTTTTTGAGCATTTTAAGCAAATACTTGGGAATTTGAAGGGTTTTTTAATTTGAAGCATCAAACACACTTGGACACCTGTATTTATAAGGAGTTTATTTACATTGTGTGTATGTAAAGGAGCGATGCTCCTGGAATCCACTTGGAGCCTGTCCGTTTTCGGTGTGTTGAATATTTTAATTTTCTGTCATTGATCCTGGCCTCCACTTTAGGTTCTGGTAACACTAATGTCAATATTTACAATATGGTAATACCAAAATAAAGTTTGACTCAACGTTTTCATGTACGAGCGCTATTTGTGTCGTTTACAGTGAGTTGAAAAAATCAATTTTTGCATACCATTTTTTGAGCGATTGTCAAATTAGGCGCAATCCAACTCGATTTTTTATTGACATTGATGTTACCAGTTCTTTGAAGCCCTGTCTACCTTTGGTATACCAGCAAAGTACGTTCAACTTTGCATGATGACATTGAGAAGCACTTAGAGCTCCGTCAAAATAGGAAAGAAAATAGAGGTTTTAGATTTTAGTAGTTGCCTCTTCCGACATTTTTCTTAAAATTGTGTCTGGCACAATCAATGGCATTAAATACAGTTCGATGCAGTCCCGTGCAGCGGCACTTAACTAACACCTCGCACTTGGCTGCCACTTCAAAGATTTCGTTCAGTAATTCGATTGGAAAGTAAATGTCGCATTTCTGGCGAATTGCTTTCGTAAAGTTGGTCAGCATGAGGATCTTTTGGGTGTACTACTGCAGCAAGTGTGAATTGGCGGCTGAACTCGAAAATGGTATTGGGCAGTGGTCCCTGGTTGGCCACATAGCACTTGGACACGTAGTCGGAGCCCTGGCAGGGAAACGCTAAGAAATGGAAGTGATTATAAAGTTGAAGTTTGGTTCGCTCATTTTTTTTACCTTGATGTAATTGTCATTAATGTAGGGCACATCCTCGTTGCCCGATCCGCATTTGCTCGTTCTCCTTCAGGGGGTCAACTGTGGCTGCAATATCCGCTAGACTATCGCTTGATAGGAAGGCCAGCAGTTCGCTGTCCACTGAACTGGAAGCGGTTATTTGGTTTTTAATCGTTTTAATGTCTCGATCATTGAGCACCGGCGGCTGTTCAAAGATATTCAGTGATTGGAAAGGTACTCAATTTTCTTACCTTGCTAAGGTACAATGTAAATGTCAAAAAATATACCTGGGTAAGGTAAAAGTTATACGGAATTTCCAGTACTGTTTTTGCAAATCTAGATGAATTTACTGCATTTGCTTTGCTCATGTTCAAGTCTAACCATCTAGGTGGATTTCGTTGCAATCAACTTCATCCTTATTGATTTCAAAACCATGTACATGTCAATGCAAATTATGTTTGAGTTCATATGGTCACACTGAAAAATATTTGAAAACTAAAACCAACTGCTGCAAAAAACAGTTAAGTCTGAATTCTTAATAAGTAAACCAAAAATTCAAAATATTGGATGTGCGTTTTGTATACAAGTCACCTGCAGACATTGCTGAAGAGACAGATGCGCAAACTAATCCCTCTAGTTCGTGGCTTAAGCAAAGTTCACACAGGCAATATTTTATAAAAATAGTCATGATTGAAGATTTAACAGAATTTCTAAACTAAAACTATGGTTTCTACGTAAATAATTTGATCAAATATGCCCAGAAAGTTCGCCTATTTGGCCTATATAGCTAAATTTTCATCAAAATTGGCCCAAATTATTTACCTGTTTGGACATAGCTTTAGACCTATTGCTTAATCTCCCATCTTAGTAACAAGTTTTTTCCCGAAAAAAGATCCTTGTCCTCCTCTGTGAAATGCTTGCTTTATTTTTTAAAATTGGCGCCCAATAGACATAGCAATAAACAGGCGAGTGCAGAGGTGCTGCCAACCTACTATTAGTGAAATCCTAATCAACCTAAATGAGACAACCAATTGCACAAAAACCACCTAGTTGCAAAATCTAGGTGGATTTCGATTTAAGCAAAAACAGGAACATGAGAAAACGTCCCTAAGTGGATCACAATATTTCAAAATATTCAAGCATTGAAAGCAAGCATTAAAAGCATTAAAAGCTGTTGTAGTTTCAACTTCGTAAAATCGCTCGGGTCTCCCATCCAGCTTCACTTGGCAGTGGTGTTTGCACGCATGCTGGTATGGTTCCCAAAAAGAACGCTACAAGAACGTATTTAGCATGGCATCCTGCACCAGTGCTATTAGAACGTGTGCAGCATCGCATGCCAAAGCTGTTCCAAAGGAACGTATCCGCAACCCCAATAAAAAAAATGATTTTGACATACATAGTAAAATACAAACTCATCCTTTTTATTAAAAATTGCAATATAATTCATAATATTTTTGTATATCTTAATTCAATATTGGCGCTACATACTGCGTTAGCTCTTAGAAATGAGAAAGCTAAACGCGGCGTGCAGAAAAGCCACACGCCACGTGTTGAAATGATAAAGCTAAACGCGACGTGCAGAAAAGCTACACGTAACGTGTTGAAATGAGAAAGCTACACGCGACGTGTTTAAAAAACTACACGAAACGTGTAGGATTTCAATATCTAAACGCAGCGTGCAGAAGAGCTATACGCCACGTGTTGAAATGAAATAGCTACACGCGACGTGTTGAAAAGCTACACGAAACGTTATGGGTTGAAAATCCTACATTTTCGTGTAGCTTTTTTAACAAATATAAAATGAGAACCACATTCAACTTTTAATTCATTACGTGGCAAACGTCAACTTTTAACTAAAGTCAAAAAAAAACTGAAAAACCATGTGTTTTTTGCGTGTTCCCCTTTGTTTTCTTAATTGTTACCTATTCGCTTGTCACTAATTCTCTGTTCAGGTCTCATTTCGCAGTTTGGTTTTCAAAAGCATGATGCTGCATGCTTGTCATTAGAAAGAACGGTTGCATGTTATGCAACATACTGCAAAAGGAACGTGTTTGCAAAAAACGAACGATCGTTTATCGTTCAGGTCCCACTACCCATTTTGCGTTTCAATAACACGCGTGACATTAGAAGGGACGTTTGCATGTTATGCAGACTTCTTCGCACTTCTAACCCACTGCAAAAAGGAACGTGCATCCGTTTTCACACAGATTGTATGCCGCCTTTCATACTAAAAAAATTGGTAGTGCAATCTTCCTTGTAAAAAGAACAGTACCAGATGGCAATCTTTTGGGAACCATGTTCCGCCAAGTCCGACTGGGAGAGCCACCAATTTTTGCATGTAGATCAAAAAAAATTCTTTCTCCACCTCCTTTTAACCGCGGAAAACTGTCACAGCCTCAATTTGAAAGTTTCAACTCTGAGTTTGAGTTCTGAAAACCTACAATAAGATCCGAGCAAAAACAACATGACTTGGTACAGAGTATTTTGGAGTCGGGGTACTCGACTCGCAGCACTCTTACTTGTTTTTAGATTAGATTATTCGTTTCGGTTTTTATCTGTGGTTTTAAGTATCAAGTGTCGACGACTTATTAGTAATTGCGTGAATATCTTTTTAAAATTCGTTGAGTTGGTGTACGCAAGTTATGGTTCGAGACTTACTTTCCCTTTGGGTGAACTCCATTCCAGGGTATGACCAAAGTCAGTGCCTGCTCTTGTACAATTTTTCACTCTGTTTTTTTTTTTTATATATATATACTATATATCGCCCACTACAGTGTTCTGGTTCAAAAAGATATTAACGCGCAGAAAAATACTGCACATTAGCCAGCGTAGTTTTTCATTTTTAATTTTCATTCCTTGTGTGTGTGTGCGTGTGTGTGTGCGTGTGTGCTAGTATGTGGCAAACAGGGCGAATGTAGCTAGTGAGGAGTCAGTTTTTGGCCATTTGAAACTGGCAACTAGAATTTAAATGAAACTTTAACACGTGGAAGACTTGGGAATTAGAGAGATGGTAAACACGTGTAATGAACCGTAATTTTGCTGCCGTTTGGGGGGGGGGGGGGTGCGTGCATATTTTGTTCTACTTCCGGATTAGGTGGATAAATCTGTATTTTTATGAACTAGCAAGGGGCTTAAACCCCAAAAACTGTTTGCTCATTTAAAATTAATTGTTGGGGCCAACCAACCGCAGATTACCCCTCTGCTCTTTGAGTAGTAAATGCCTCCCACCCACTTCAGCCCGGAGTACTCATCTTCTACATGTTTTGTTTGTTTGTTTCTGTGTGTGTGTGTGTTTCATTTCAGTTTAACGAGGTGCAACGCAACCAGCTCCAATTGTGTTCCGAAGCGAGTGGAGACAAACGCCGCTGCTGCAATCGAATAAACAGCAATTAAAGTGCAGCCGGATGCACGAACGGATGTGCAAACGCATCTGCCAAATTGTAGAGGGAGTAGCTGCATGACCGCCAAGTGCTGCTCTAAACGTGAATAATTTCCGGCGTGGGCAAGTTGACATCGTCGTCGCGACATACTTGACACGCCGGTCTCTGCGAGTAGGATCAACATCAGAGCATACACTTGACGTGGCCCGGTTGCCCTCCAGGCATTGTTCGAGTGGCCCATTGTCTCCAGCTCCCGCTGCTGCTGTTGCTGCTGCTGCTGCTGCTGTTGGTGTTCCTCATCCTCCTAATGCTAATGCTTGACTTCTACTGGCAGCAGCATCAGCAGCAGCAGCAGTAGCCAACATGTTTCCTGTCCAAACCCTTGTTCCCGGCCTAGTTCTCTGGCTTCTCCTGCTCTCTTCATCCTGGCACCGTGTGCAAGCCGACTGGCTAATGGACTGTGGCAACTGTCACTGCAAGTGGAATTCGGGCAAAAAGACCGCCGACTGTCGCAACCTGAGCCTGAGCGGTGTACCCGAGAACCTGAGCTCTGAGCTTCAAGTTTTGGATCTCTCGCACAACCGCATACCCTACCTGGAGCAGAATGCTTTCCTGGCCGCCCAGCTGCAGAATCTCCACAAATTGTTCATACGCAACAGCTCGCTGCAGCAGATCAATCCGCGCAGCTTCACCCAGCTGGAGATACTCATTGAGCTGGACTTGTCCAACAATTTGTTGGCCGAACTCCAGCCCAATGTCTTTGCGCGCTTGATCAAGGTGCGTGCCCTGGTGCTCAATGGCAATTTGCTGCAGTCCCTGAACGGCGGTGTCTTCCATAATCTGAAATATCTGCACAAGATCGAGCTGAAGCATAATCGTCTGGTGCGCATCGATGCCCAGGCGTTTGTGGGTGTGCCGCTGCTCTCGCAGATCTATCTGGATGGCAACCAGCTGAGTGTGCTGCGCAAGGAGAGCTTCGAGTCGCTGAAGCGACTGACCGCTTTGTCGCTGGACCAGAACCCCTGGAACTGTACCTGTGAGCTGCAGATGTTCCGTGACTTTGTGCTCAAGCAGAATTTGTATACGCCGCCCACGGCCTGCTACTATCCGGTGCAGTTGCGCAGCATGCTGTGGATTGAGGATCAACCGCAGGCCTTTGCCTGCAAGCCGAAGATTATTTATCCGGCACGCGGTGCCTCAATTAATACCTCCAAGGAGAATGTGACCCTGGTGTGTCGTGTTCATGGCTCGCCCAACACGATTATAGCCTGGGACTATAACAAACAGCTGTACAGATCGAGCTCCGTGAACTCAGCCGCCGAGAATCAGCGTGTACACATCCAGTTGCTGCGCGAAGAGGATCAGCAGTTTGGGCGTCAGGTCTTCATATCACGCCTCACCATACTGGGAGCGGAGAAGAGCGACGAGGGCATCTACACCTGTCTGGCCGAGAATGCCGGCGGCAAGGATGCCGTACAAATGAGCCTGCTGGTTCAAAAACCCGGACAAAGGGATTTGCTGCTGCATAGCAATCTGTTTGTGGTCATTTGTTTGATGGCCCTGGGTCTGCTGAGTGTGTCGGTGCTGCTGTCCATGATCACCTGCTGTATTTATAGACGCTTCAAGCAGCTACATCCGGCCAGCAGTCAGCATGCCCATTTGCGTCAGCTTAATCTCTCACCCCAACAGTTGGCGGGGAATGCGGGAGTGGGTGGCGTGGCCGGAGCTAATGGTGAACGCACTGAGGTAATGCTGGACTCGGTCAGTGCGGCGGAGAATACGTCGTTAAGTAACTACAAGCATCACAAGGCGGCGGCGGATGGTGTAGTGGTGGATGGCGGCGAAAGTCATGGCAAGTATGTGGATGTCATAATGGGTGGCCATAGTCATCATGCGGTGGTGGCAGAGACTGATGCTACATCCTTGCGAAATCGTGGTGAGATGCAGCCTGGAGCGGGTATGGAACGTGGCACACGAAAGTTAGCCGAAGCTCAGTATTTGGAGCAAAAGTCTGAAGGTGAGTGTGGAAATTGGATTTTGTTTTGCTTTTAAAATTACACTTTTTTAATGGTTTTTGCAGGGTTCGGAATCGCTTTATGCTCGCAAAGCTCGATAGTTAGCTCATGACAACGACTGAGTCCAGCCTAGAGCCGAGAGCCGGTTGATGGCTCACGAGCTGAGAGCCGTTTAATGCTCCCGGCTCGCTCGCAAGCAATTCCGAACCCTGGATTTTTGATATAATTGAGCTGAGAGATACAAATCGAGAGCTCTACCTGCTTTGAGCTGAGAGTAGGAGCTCAAGAGGCGGAAACTCGCAGCAGGCTCTCAGCCCTGAGCTTGGCTCGGCTCGTGGCTCGCTCCAGATCAATGCCGAACCCTGGATTTTTGATATACTTGAGCTGACAGATACAAATCGAGAGCTCTACCTGCTCTGAGTAGAAAGTAGGAGCTCAAGAGGCGGAAACTCGCAGCAGGCTCTCAGCCCTGAGCTTGGCTCGGCTCGTGGCTCGCTCGCAAGCAATTCCGAGCCTTCTATTTTTGATATAATTGAGCTGAAAGATACAAATCGAGAGCTCTACCTGCTTTGAGCTGAGAGTAGGAGCTCGAAAGGCGGAAGCTTGCAGCAAGCTCCCGGCCCTAAGCTTGGCTCGGCCACAGCTAGCAAATATAGACTGAATGATTGCGCAGTTGCGGTGTCGACTGTCAGAAATTGGTCAGCTGTTCGCTCTCACTGATGCTCTCTGAGTTCATTTGGGAATATGTCCGTCTCGCTATAACCACTGTGATTGCCTATGCGCACTATAAGTTTATGAAAATGAGAGGCAGCGTCAATTCTCTAATGCTCAGAACACTGCTCTTTATTCACAGCTCTTTGCATTGAGCTGAAACTAATAAGCTCGAGAGCTAAAAGCGAGCAGCCGGCTCTAGCTCAAAACCAATAAACTAAGTACCAATCGGAATCAGCTAGTGTATCTATATGTACGCCCTAGATAGAAGAGATTGGATAGAAGAGATTGGTCTAGAAACTGTGAAAAGAGATGGCTTTCTAGGCTATATCAACTCAGCTTGTCATTAGCAGAAACACTTTCTTCTATTTGTTATAAACATATGAACACTTCTATGATATCCTCTACATGGGTAACAATAAATCCTTTCCATCTGTACATCACCGAGAGCTCAATGCCGGCTCTAAGGCTGCGGCTCTGGACCCATTAGCCATAGCTCTCGGCTCAGAGCTGAATGCTCTTTTACAGCTGCTAGCTTTGGCCTCTCTAGCTCTAACTCTCAGTTAAAGGGCAAGAGCTGAGGGCTGTTTGGTGCTCCAGCTCACGGCTCTACAGCTCAGATCTGGGAGCCAGCAGTCCGCTCTCTCTTAAGTTCGCCTTGGCACAGACCCAAGAGCTGAAAGCCGATTGCTGTTTCCAGCTCCCGTGCTCTGCCTTTAGAGCTCTGCCTCAGAGCCGGAAGATAGCAGAGCCGATTGCAGTTCTCGACTTCCGTTCTCCGCGTCTAGAGCTTCTGCTCTTAGTTCAAAATGAAGAGCTGAAAGTCTGTGCTTCCAGCTCCCGAGCACTTGCTCAGAGCCAAGCCGAAAGTTAGACGTCAGCTCTCGTTCAAGTTTGCCTTGGCACAGGGCCAAGGTCTGCAAGCCGATTGCTTCGGCTCTTAGCTCAAAACTAAGAGCTGAGAGTCAATTACTGAGAGCGGCTCTGTGCTCCCGGCTCTCTAGCTGCTCAGGAGCCACAGTTCTCGACTTTGAGTTGTGAGCCGGAAGCAGTAAACTGCCAGTCAGCTTATCGTCGTTTCTCCCTAAAACTTTTGAGAGACTTATAGATGTACACACGCAACATGCACACAGCAAGGGTAGATCTACTGAAATCGGCCTGCACTCCCTGGTCTCAAGGATTGAAAAATCACTTGAAGTAGAGGGTACCTTCAATAACGTCCAAGCTAATGCCATCACCTTTGCCTTGACATATGTGGGAGCAGATGTGCCGCTGGTAAGACTCATCGACCAACTGCTAACCAGCAGGACGGTGTGCTCCCAACTTGGCGGTGCAACTGCTTTTAGATGTGTTAACAGAGGCACTCCGCAGGGAGGTGTTCTCTCTTCGTTGCTGTGGGTTGTAACAGTTAGCCAGCTTCTGCGGCTTATGGAGGCGGAGAGACACTTAGTGGTGGCTTACGCGGATGAAATTGCCATCTATAAATGTGGAATGTTTCCTCAAACGCTGTATGACCTCATGCAGACCGCACTGACAACACTTGCTCAGTGGACAACATCTTGTGGCTTGGGCGTGAACCCAGCTAAGACGGAATTAGTGCTTTTCATCAGGAAGTACAAAATTCCTGATCTTGTTCCTCCTAAAATCAACAGAGTAAGCCTTGCGTTTGGTGACAATGCCAAATACTTGGGTGTCATTCTGGATAGGAAACTACTCTAGAACCACATACATCAAATGGAGTTATTCCCCCTCCATAGTACAGGAGGGGTCGTTTTTGCTCCCAACCTAGATTTAAACTTTTCGTTCCGCCTTTCTGATCACTGTAATGTGTACCAAGCAGAGGTGGTAGCCAACCAGGAAGCTGTCACCTACCTTGGCACAGATAGTCAAGCCGCACTTAAAGCACTTGACTCACATAGCGACAATGCTAAAACGCTTAGGGCGCACGCACACATGCAACTGAAAGATGAACTGACGGCTGACCATGATATTTTAGCACATCAGCAAGCCGAAATATACAAACATGATTGATTGATTCTGTAAAGCTGAGCTTGCAACTGAATTTTAAAGATGAATCCAGTGCTTGTTGCGCACACTAGCATGCACGGAGCAGCCTTAAGTTCTGCCATCAGTTTATCTTTCAGCCGCATGTGTGCGCGAGCCCTTACTTAATGACGCTTACCTGAGAGTCTGCGGACAAACTGGCCAGAATAGGTACCACCATCGAGCTCTTTTCAGAGAACAGCACGATAGGGATGCCTCTGGTAACATATATGCTGAAATACTTCGTCTCACTACGGATTGAGTAGAAGGAAACTTAGACCACTTGGTCAACCTCTGCTACTCAAACTCTCGGACTACTACTGAAATTCATTCTGTCCACACAATGGTTCAGTACCGAGGACCCCCCTCCAGTTTTATAAGGGTTAACAGGGAATAAAAATGTCACTCTCGACCAACGCAATCTATCCTAACCAAGCTAGTAAAGGCTACGTAAACCAGTTGAGAGTTAAACCGCGTATGATGGTAAGAGTTTCTTCAGCCCAGTTTCACACCTCTGTAGCATAGAGTATTACTGATCTTGACATTTCTCACTTGGCTTTGGAAATATTTTCTCAGTTCTCTTAAAGTTGCCATTAAGCAATAAAATGAAATGAAAATAGTAAAAACTTAATTTCAACTAGAATTCTGTTTCCCCCTTATATGATTACAGATAAGCTCAATGCCAGCAGCAGGCACAGTGAGATGATTAGCCGCACGAATAGCAGAAGTTTCAGTCGCAGCAGCGAGAGTGCTACAGCTGTTGCTGCTGCTGCTGCAGGTGGTGGTGGTCTTGTTGGTGGTCGTAACCAGCCTTTGGTAGCAGCTGCCAGTATAGGCGAATATCAGCCAGATCTGTTGCCAGCGTACAGAGGACGCAGCAGTCCCTTGCCACCGGCTAGCAGTGATGAGGGTCCTTTGCACTTACACAATTCTCGCAGCAAATACAATATGAATGTGCAGGAGTATCTGCAGACCAAATACGGCAATGTACGAACTGTGACCACCACCGGCAACAACAATAACAACAACAGCAAACTGCAGCAACAACAGCCGCATTCACACACCGTCAACGGTAATGAGGCACCCAGCATACCACCGCCAACGCTCGCTTCCACCTCATCATCCATCTCCCTCACGCTGGCGGAAACGCAAACGCGCGGTGTACAGCGACATAGCAAATCCCTGGCGCTGCCCAGCCTCCGCAGCCAACCCACCGACAGCTATGAGTATCGACAGCCACCGCCGCCGCCATATAGCAGCGTCATTTCGCGCAAGACAACCACATCAGTCGTTTCCTCGCCGGGCATGGGTTTGCCCACACGACAGCAGCTGCTTTGACACCTCGTCAATACGAATAAATGACCAGACGATCATTAGGACGGATATGGGACGATCTACGTCTACGTCTAGTGGACAATAAATTGTGCATTGCGGCTATAGACAGGGCTAGCAGTGTGTCTTCTTCGTAGAATGTATATACCTAAACTGTATAACTAAGTTTTTTTTTTTGTTTTTGTTTTTGGTTTTCTATTGTATGTGTACTACTTTTTTTTTGTGTAGCCATATACTTAGTGCATTTAAACGTAAGTGCTTCATCTTATATACTTCCATGAAATGGTAATAAATGGTAGCTGGGTCATGAAGCCTACCCTAGTTTTAATCCCATCAGATGGCATAATTTTTATTTATTTCAATGGGATACGAAAACTGGAACGACTTTTTTTGGCACCCAAAAAAATGTCAATTTGATACGCGTTGTCTCAAATTGAGATTAGAATCTACATTAATTAAATTGTATCAAATTGATATTTTGGGTATTAATTTGATACTTAGAATATTAATTTTATACGCAAAATTATTAATTAATAACTAAACAGTTTCTGAGCTTTACAAGATGACGGCCACTGCGAGTCTACTGTAGAAGAGGTGTAAAGATCTACAGCACAAGTAAGGGTTCCAGCACGAGGCACATTGCGAAGTCGGACCTCCTGCTGCACGTTTAATAAGCTCTTGTTAACAATTATTTTCAACTCGAAGGCCAAGTGCGGATGCTCATTATCGATTTTGCGCAAACTGAACGTTAAATAGTCACAGAATTCAGATCATATGTCAGATTTTTTGGTGTTTATTGCCATTGAGTTTAATAAAACCTGTTTCTGCATATTATCCGGTATTGGTTTCCGACGCTTCATTATTGGACTCTGAGTCTCAGAGCACATTGATACATCCGAAAACTCATCTGCTTCCAAATCCGCAGAGCACACAAATGCTGCGTTCTCCAAACTTTGATCCAAACCGGAGCTTGATAATAATGGATTCTGGAACGAATTAAGTTATATTAACTATTGGCTATTTGCGATTTGCATAAATTGCTTTTGTGAGAAGAATGAAGTGTAAAGCAAGCTTGTTGATCATGAGATGGATGGAGAGCTTATACCGGGAATAAGGCGTGTGTTGGCAACAGATTGTTCGCTTTCAAGTATAAATGCTGGCCGTCATAGCGAGGCTACAACCAACATTCGTCTTTTTTTTTGCACTGAACATGGTGCAGTTCCATGGCAAAATGAAAAGATTTTTAAATAAATAACTAATTTAAACATATTACCAAAGATGCAGTTCAGTTTTTGCTTTCAATTATCATTACTGTCTGATGAAATGACATAGCAATAAAATATGGAAAGGTTGGTTTCTTTTCCGGCCCACTCTGGCCGCTCTTCACCGTCTTGCTTGCCTTTAATGCAGTCTGCAAAAGCACGAAATGTGTTTCGCAAATCGTTTCACTTGTCGACAGCGTCTTTCTTGGTGACGCCAAGCTGATCGGCAGCGCTGCTCCAGCTAGACTCGGCATCACGATATTTATAATTGACGCTGGTCATATTCCAGAGTCATTCCGACTCTTCGACGTCTTCAATAAGCTTAGGGATCATATCAGCATTCCACGGCATGGCCACACGGAGATCGCAAATTATAATTTTTGGCTTATTCATTCTTTTCCAACTTTCTTTTTTGATTGTTGTTGATATTGTATTGTGGATTTGGCTCAGTGCTGATGTGACCTCTGTGACGACAACAAGATGCGTTCACATCAAAAGTACTCATTTGAGACGCCAATTTCTGTGACGCCAATGTGAACACTTTTGACTTCTGAGTACTTTGGGCACAGAGGGCTACAGACGACATTGTCACAGTGTGACACTGAGATTGGCGATATGATTGCTGATGTTCATACAAAGAATTTGACAAAAGTGACTGGAGTAAGTGGACTAAGAGAACAAATTTAACAAATATTTGTAGTGTTCAAAGTACAACACAAAATATAATCGTAGCAACCCTGGTAAACTTATGTCAACTTTGAAATGTGAGATGTATGTGTAAAATGTAACAATGCTTATTCTTTTTCAAACCTTTCGGCACATCGGACGTAAAAATAACACAAAAATTATTTTGTGTTAAAAATACTCTGACAAAATTAAACTCAAAATTTTAAGACACACCAAAGAAACATTAAAACCATTACCAAAAACACTTCAAAAATATAACACAACATGTAAACTTTGATGCTAAGTGAGGAGGAGGAGGACTGTTATCAGGATCAGCTGCATAGGCACCATTTTGTCTAGCCAAGGACGACGGATACGTTCACAAGTGCCTCGTAGAGTCTTACAGCCTTGGCAGTACTTATTCTTGCTTTTGCGATTGCGTTTGCGATTACGACGCAGCGGCGCTGGCTAACCATACTGGAGTCTATCTGGAAAACGCTGCATGACCGAACGTTTAGACGGGGCACAATTTGGTGCCTGAATATGCAAACCACGATCATCAATATTGCCCCAACTGAAGGCATCAATTGAGCTTGAGGCGGCAGTTAAGGTGCAAGTACCACGAAAAATATTGAGTCCAAAAAACAGAAGTTCAAGAATTCAGAATTCTTGTTGACATGATAGAGAAATTATTTAACGAAATAAAATGTAGCGTTTTTTCTTACGATTCCTTATTTCAGTTTTTTTCCTTAACGAACTTTACAAATTGTAACATCATTGATGTCAAAAGTGGGATTGAGGAAGATAAAGTTGGAGGATTTAAATGTCGAGCAGTTGAAGTAGAAATTGACTGAGCGGAGCTTGCCCACAGTTGGCATGCAAGCATCGTAAGAGCCACAGACAGCAACAGTCAAGAAAACGCTTTCCAAGCTAAACGAGGAGGTCATGAAGAGGCTGAATGAGCAAAAGCGAGAAGTTGCCACGCAAGGCCATGCAGGATCTCAAATCACTGATGGAAAAATATCGATTATTTTCAAAGCAAAAACCGTCGGATCTTTTTGCTCGAAAAGAAGAAAGAGCGCCTGCGTAAGAAGTAAGAATAACGTCTGGTCTAGGCGGCCAAGGAAGCCTGCTGTCGTGCTCAATACATGAAATTTCAAGCATAGAAGGAGGAAGCTAAGCGCAAGATCAAGGACGATTGCGATCGTCTGGTACGTGAGGGCGATAACTGGCGTCTACGTGGTGGCAAACGGTCTGAGGAACGACAGATACAGATGATGGAAAAGAGGAAACAGCTGGGCAAGATCAACAGATTTATGAAAGGGCGCATTCAGTTGATTGAGAGAAGCTTGGCCCTGGCCCTCCTGGAGGTGCTGTTTGAGCCAATTTTACTTTTTACATTCAGTTGATTAATGATAGCATGAAGGCTCGGTACGACTTAAAAGCGAACACAGAAGGTTTTCACAACGGTAATTTGGTGCTTCTTTATAACCCACAGCGGAAGAAAAGACTGTCCCCGAAACTATAGACAAATTGGGAAGGACCATACACAATTATTAAAAGAATCAATGATGTGGTGTTTCGCATATAAAAGAGTGACAACCGAAGAAGTTAAACACCTCGAGAGGCTGGCGCCCCACCTTGAAGGGGATCTAGAACAGCGATGTACAAAATTTGAAAAGGCAGCCACGCGTGGTTGGCAAGCCAAATTCTGCCGGCGTCGCAGCCGACACATATATAGAGAGAGAGAGATTATGTGTATTCTATAAATAGCACGCTCGGCGGCTGGCTCTCTTACGATGCGCGTGTTCGGCTTTGTGTTCTCTCACAAGACATTTGTTCGTTTGTTTGTTGCTCATGTGGAAATGTCAACATGCTTACTTCGTGTTTCGCAGCTACGCACACATATGCAATGCTTGCTTGTGTGAGTTTGGACACCACTTATCTCGAACTTGTTTCGGGACAAACAAGCTTAGGCAGAGGGCATGCTGCAAATATAGAAGATGACGCACTCCGCAACTTTAATATTCTCAGTCGTCCTTGGTTCGATGACTCAAAGTTGTAATCTGGTGTATCGAACCGATATGGTCGACTTCGATTTTCGGATGTAGTGCGAAACTTTTATCGAAAGCTGTCAAGAAATGTAAGTAACGACTGAGTAAGTAACGGCCTAGGATTTTGTGAAATTCTTGCGCTACCTTGAAATTATTGTATCATGGGTTTAGGGCAGTGTTACAAAATTGACAAACCAAGAAGGCTGCGAATGGAGACGTCATACCGGCTCTGCTAGAAAAGTAAGTTTTAGCTACGATTTTGCTTATATCACACAAGAACAAAAGTTATTTCCATTCCATACTGCAGTCTTGTTTTGAACAAGATGCCCATAGCCGAATGTTTGTGGAACAATAGATTGTATCGAAGGCTGTCTTAAAGTCGGTAAAGAAGATTTGTCCTCAAGAATATACTGTCTAATGTATCCGATCGATAAGAGTATCATTTTTTGAACCCACACTGTTTATCGCTTTACCTTTTGTTCTTTAAGGAAAGAGTTTAGACGCGTTAGGATTACTGAAGTGAATGTTTTTAAAAGCGTATTCAAAAAGGAGATTCCTCTACAGTTTTCTTTGTGGTCTCTTTTTATACACTTGGAAAGTGTATTATAATTTTGCCCAGAAGTTTTGCAACGCATAGAAGGAATCTTCTCCGACCACAAAAAGTATATATTATTCTTGATTAGCATGCCGAGCTGAGTCTATTGAGCTTTGTCCGTCCGTCTGTCTGTTTCTACGCGAACTAGTCCCTCAGTTTTGAAGCACAGAGTCTTTATTTGGCTGCACGCTGATAAAATATGTCGGAACCGCCCGGATCGGATAACTACTTCTTGTAGCTCCCATAGAAACGATCGTTCGGAAAATGGGTTCTTGTGAGAAAAACTTTTTTGTTTTCAATGTTAGCGCTCTTAAACTCGATAATTATTAATATTATATGTTTTCAAACTGATCTGCGAAGTTTTGGTCGAAATCTGTTACCTTTGGAGCAAAGTCTTTCAAGTGTATTAAAACTTCGCCACAGACGAAGTTAGCTTTTCTTTCTCGTTAAAAATGGAATAAATAATCTTTCTTTAAAAATTTGTTTGAAAGCCTCCATAAGCCGCTCGTCAAAGGTACCAGCGACGTGCAGCAGCAACTCCGCAGGAACTGGCACGACTTTGTTTACTTAGAAGAATAAAAAGGATAAAGCTACAGCAACAATGCGCACAGCTATTGCATTTAAACTAAAGTAAAAAAGTAAGCAAAACGAAGTTCCAAACTCAAGCGTTTTTATCCGGTTTCAATTCCAAAATTTAAGAAACCTTCTTATGGAATGCTGGAACTCTAGCCAAAGGAAAAACGTAGAAGCTCGATCTGGTTGATAAAAGTATGTGGTCATGGTACATTTAAAACTTAAGCCTTGGTTAACACTTACATTTTTGTTTTATATATCTACAGAGATTTGCAAGGCACGTTGGACCATCAATCACCAAGCCCGACGTCTTCCGTGCCAACACATATTATGGATCAAACGCTACGTAAACGCTGTCTTCACATTTTTATTCCAAGCTTCAACTGATAGGAGCAAGGACAACTATAAGTTCCAGCTACAGCTCACACAGCCCGAGCTATGAACTACTATTGTGGCTTTTGCATTTCTGCAGACTACTTACTTGGTATTTGGCACAAGTTGTACTTTCCACGCCAGCTAAATTTATAGTTTTAGCTTTAGTTATAAGAGAGCAAAAAGAAGAAATGTACAAAACAAAAGCTCCTTGAGCAGCTTCATTGTGTAAATGAGGACTTACCTTAAAGTTCTCCATTAGAGATGTAGACTTTGGAATTATTTGAAAATAGCCGCCACGCATTTCCACAGCAACGAACGTGACAATCGTACGAATTTTTTAGCCTTTGATATGAAGAATAACAAAGAAAAAATGTACAATAAATCTCCGCATATTGGTGTTTGGATAGCACTTGAGTAGCACTTTATTTAATGTAAAAGCTGAGAGTTGTAGACAGTAAGGTCCCAAGATATGCGCAACGTGACATAATACGGAAGTGCGTTTTGTCTGCTTTCACAAAAGAGCAAAACTCTGTGGAATGCGTTCGAGTTTTTCAATGCAACTAGCTTTAATATGATCTGCAATGATGTAGCTATACATTTATAGCTGATTCGCTCAAAAATAAATGTTGCTTTTTTTTATATTTGGCTCATTATGATACGCAACGTGACATACGTTACGTGACAAGCCTTTCTCTAACGCCGTACTTCTGATGCTTGTCATAAATTTATATATGTATCCTTTTGCGTAATCATAAATAACATATAAATGTTGATTCAGGAACTTATGTTGATATCAGGGCTTAATCCCGAAACGAATTTCGGTACCGGTACAGGTACGTACCAAAATGGATGTTTCGGTTAAAGGTTCTATTTCTGTTTTCAACTAATTTCGGTTTCGATACGGTACGCGGATTTTTATTTCGGTATACCGGTACGTACCGGTATAAGTACTACTTATTTTTAGTATTGGAAAAATTAAATTCTGAGATGAAGCTAATCCATTTTATTCCTGTGTAATAAAACGAGTCCAAATTCAATTCAATTCTGGTTGAGTCCATACAACATCTTAGCAGAAATTTTACGCCAGAGAATAGTCGTTCCACGCTAACTTGCGTAGCTGGAACAGAAAGCAAGACTTTTGATATCACATACAATTGCGGGAACTTTGTGGATGATTTTCACCATCAGTTAAGAATGTTTACATGGTTTCGAGCACATTTAAGTATGAAAAAGTCTTAATGGAATCCAGTAGCTTATTTGTTGACACAAATGATGTATTTTTATCACCAAGTTTATTTTCCTGCAATATCATATGTGCCTCAACTTCGTCGATGCTTTTAGTTGAACTAGTATTAGAACTGCCTTCATCATTAAGCCGTGCTTGATCAGCAACCTACGAAATTTGTGCATAAATATTTATTAAAAGATTGATTCAAGTACAATTTTTTTTGCTCAGTACTTAGCGTTACGTTATAACTAGGGTCCAAAAATATGCCACATAAAAAAGCATTGTTTTCTAAAAGTGATTTCCATCGCTTTCTTTGAGTTTCTTTAAACAAACGTTTTCGCTAAGAGGACGAATTTTTCCATATTTCCAATTTGAAGTGTATCCAAATGAAAAATAAAAATCCCCCAAAACTAGATTTACGTCTTAAAGTTTAGTTGTGGCCACCTCCGCTGGTTCTAATATGCGTACAACTTCGCGAACTGTGTCCCACTCTTTCTGGTGCAGAAACAAGTCGCTATCTGCAGCCGCAAAACTTTAGCAAATGTTGAAGATGTCTTCCGGAAGCAAATATTTTGGCATCCGGACCAAAACTACGATGCGCTCTGCAAAGGTAAAAAAACCGAAACTGTACCGGTACCAACGTTTCGGTTTCGTTCCGGTGCTATCGATTCCATTAATAACGTTAAACGGTTTTCGGTTCTCAAGAAAAAATTTGTATCGGGTCCAGTTCCGGTTCCGGTACTTGATTTGAAACGGTTTATTTCGGTTAACGGTTCCTGTACCGATTCCGGTATTAAGCCCTGGTTGATATACATAGGATAAGTTAGCTGCATTTAATGAATAGATGTTTCCAGTTTTTGGTTGACCTTTCTGTGGAAATGCCCATTTGTACAAATATATCGATAAGTATTTTAGCCTTAAGGACAGCATTAAATAGACAGAGAGACGAACAAGTACGGACTTTGTAAATAGTTCAGACAGAACAAACCCGTACTAGCACTGTAAATAGTGAGCTGTGTGTATATAGAAACCCGTGTAAATAGTATGTAAATAAAAGCACGAAAACAGAGAAAAAACAGATTAGGTGTGTTATGGCTTCCTCTTACAAAACTATAACAAACAAGTAAAAAAAAGTCGATAAAGCCCGACTGTAATATACTCAGTATTTGCAAAAATGTATGCTCAGTATGTATTTTGCTGTCTCAGTAGCAAGTACCTTGACTATCGTTCATTCGATCATTTTCAAACCTTTGGAGACAATTTAAGAATATACTTAAAATCTTCTGACATTATACGATTTCTATATGTTGATGCTTCTACTAGAAATTGGAACAGACTATGTACTTCAATTTTCTCCGTTGAAAATTTCAATGGTTTGTTGTGGTCATTTCCTGTGAAATTGGGCAAACTGCAATAGTGTTTTGACACGTTTTGATGTGTCTATTTTAGCGTTTAAATTGCAGTGGGCGCAGATGGCTTCCTTGTTGTTGACATATGGGCGGGAACGTAGGTTCACGATTTCACATTTAAATTTGAATACAAATGATGTTAGGCTTAGGCTGCTCTTGAGTTGCTTAGTTGTCTGTATAGTATGCTCGTCAAGCTGCTCCATAAAATCAGAGTGAGATTTTTTTTAACAATTCCTTCCAAAATTAGTCGATGGGATCTCTCCCACGTATGCGGATTATTCAAATCCATTATGTTTCATTATGTTGCAGATGCAAGTGTTCTCCATGTTTCGAAGCAATGGGATCAACAACAGAAGCTAAGCGGGTTTCAGGCATGAAATGTAATCCCAGCGTTTGGGTATAGAGCGTCGAAAGACCAGTTTCTACAAACCGAGCATAGTTCCGGGGTATTGCGTGGTAACCTAAATATTTTCTTTAGAAAAAGTCGAAGAAGCTTCTCCACTTCGTCATATTCAAGGAAACCCCAAACCTGTGCAGCGTATAGCATGATTGACTGGGCAGTGGCTTCCAACATTCTATATTTCACACTTGGTATTTGTGGTCGGGCGTGTCGTACCAGTTGTATGTGTGGCTGCTGGTGCGGAAGGTTGTGGGTTCGATCCCGCCTCGGACCATCTAATAGAAAAAGTTTTTTCTTTCTTTAGAAAAAAGTTTTTACACACCCGATCACCTTCACCAGCTACTGGCGCCAGCTGTGAAGTAACACTAGCCATGAAAAAGCAAAATTTTTTAACTATTGCCGTTCGGATTCGGCGTTAAACTGTAGGTCCCTTTCTCTTGTGGGAAAAATTATATAAGCACACACGCTAAGAGATTGAGAGAAGCTTGGCCCTGGCCCTCCTGGAGGTGCTGTTTGAACCAATTTTACTTACTTTTACTTTAGTACATTTTGTTTGCCCAGCAGCGTATTCCACGTACAGTTGAGAGCCTTGATAGCATCTCGCAGAAGTTTTAAATGACATTAGACGTGACGGTAACTCCCAAGTATATGAAAGACTTAACTCGTTCGATTTCGGATGTGTTCAGGTACCAGATTTCTTCATTGCAGTTCCGGCCTCTATTGTCTCTTATTGGAAGGATTTTCGTTTTTTCCGTGTTGTCAGTTAATATTATATTTATTATATGATTGTAATAATTAAAGTACAACATAGTAAAGTAACACATTTATACACATTTATTTAAAATTATAACAAAACTTAATAGTTGGTTATAATAATTTTATAAAAATAGATTTTTTCTTAACGACTTAAAAGAAGTTTAAATGGTCATTCAATGAACCTTAATGAATATATGATTAAATTTTAAAATGGGTTGGATTTGGAATTGAACTTGAATGGATATTAAGAACAAACAAAAACTTTCATAATATTTTTGTTATATGTTAAAAAACTGAACCATGCACGATTGAAAATTACTTTTGAAATTGAAGCTAAGCCCCTATTTCTATAGACAAAACAAACAAACAAAAGTCACTCATACTACGTTTATACACACAAACTTTATTGTGCTAAATGCTCTATGCTTAAGTATGCTTCTGAAAAGGAATGATTGAAAAATTGAAAATTATGTTGTATACCTAATACTGGTCCGTCAATCTGGTGGATTATGTATGCCGCTGCCATAACAGACTATCACTATCTATGTTCAAATAGATAATTATAAAAGGAAATAAAGTTTGCATACATCGAAGGGCATCAATCACAATAAATTTTGTGCATATAAACGTAGTATAAGACGATTCAGTTAATTGAGCAATCGTATGTTATAAAAACTTAACAGTTCTAACAACAAAAGATTTGGTAAATACTTCAAGAGACTCTAAATCTTTCCTCTATTTACTCTATGATTTATACTTTAAACCTATAGCTTTTTTTCAATATTAATTCCTGAAGATGTTTTTACAACTTATTACTGTGATAACTAAAATAAATTGCATAATTTTTGTTGAACTATACAAATCAGGGAGTCAAACCGCTCGGAAGTAAGGACTGATTCGGTTCAGTGGTTCTTACAGTTTTTGAACCGTGCGGTTCGGTTTATTAGATGATTTTTGGAGCTAACAGAACCGTGGTTTCGATTCACTCTTAACTTATTTTATTTTTTATGAAGGCCTTTCGCAATATTTTTGCGAAAGTGAAAATGGGAGCACGGCTGATTATGATTTCCAAAGCGAAAATGATACTTTTTACACAATTTCGAAATTGAATTCCTAGAAGAACATTAAAATTTTTCACAATGTGCCTGTTTTAGCGTCTGATTTTAAAAATGTTATGATGAAAATCATAACTTAAAGACCTAGAGCCCGCTAAAAAGATCTATGATTAAAACTATTTTTAAATCCTTTTATAAATGTACATAGATCAGGGTTCCCCAAGCAGAGAGCGCGAAAATGTGACTGTATGTTCATGCCCCAGGGACTATCGCTGGGGAACTCTGGTATAGATATAGATGGGTCGATGATGATTCCTTCTATACGTTACAAAACTTCTGGTCAAAATTATAATGCACTTTTCAATTATAGTTCTTAATGTATAATATATAAAACTAAATAAATACAAATGAATTTCGAGTAGGCCTGGCTAATACTGCTATAGCTTTTCAACTTTTTGATGCCTGAATTTGTCTAGCCTGAACTCATTCTCTCTCGTGTAGTCTCACAGAATACATATCAAGCGCTGTACACAAAAAAAAACCCCTTTTTTTTAATTTCTCAACGGTAAGTAAATACAGATAGTATATCTGTGCCCTTAGTATAAAAGTTTTAAATTATTTTACTTAATAGTTGGCAGCCACAACAACAAATGTATCAGGAGGAGTCCTGCTGTGCGCTTTGAAAGATTGGAAACAGCAGCCCATAATAGCTCAAATTTATTAGAGTTAGAATGATGTTACCGGAAGCGGAGGATAACATAAGAGAGAAAGACGGTCAATTGTACAGATTGGCTTGACATGAGGCGGATGATCATAGTACGGCCAACAAAGCGCACAGCAGGGAAGAAGACCAATGGGACAGGGGAGCCAAAGCACAAAGCAGCACGGAAGCACATGTTATGTCAAATTTTCAGCATTTCTGTGCCGAGCATCGAGCGCTTTCGGATATATTTGAAATCGTTGGAACAACTGGTGGCCTATATGGGGATAGTGAGGATGATCCAGAGTTTTCATTGACCCATTTGGCCCTAATCTCGCACAGCATTGTAGCGTCTTTATTACCAGGGGCCGAAATCAGTAGTCCATCCACACCGAATGCTTGACGACGCCATGACGACTCTAAGGACTGCCCGATGTATATAGGGGCAAAGTAATGAAGATAATGAGACTGTTGGATGAGCATCCTACAAATATAGATGGCAAACTCATTAAGGAAGTGCTCGCATTTCGGGCGAGGACACACGCTGGCTGGGATCATTGTTTCACTTGGGATCAACGAGCTTGGCAGCCCGCTGTAGTACCAGAAGTTTCAACGTGGGTTGCAAAGTGAGCAGATGGGCTGAAGGTTCTTTAAAACCATGCTTTAAAATGTTATGTAATAATATAATAAATATGTAAACATACCTATTAGAAGAGACCGCTGCAGGCCAAATGGAGAGGGCAAAAAAGGGAGCTCTCTCCAGACTACAGCCGTTTTACTTGCAATTCAGTGTTCACCGATTCACACAAATCATGAGTTTGGCTCTCGATTGCGTAAAAACACGACTGACTTCGGCTTCTGGTAGCTTTGGCTGGCCTTCTCTGGACAAAACTCGGAAGCTTATTTGTTTTCTCATCAACAGTCACAAATCGTACTACTTTGGGGACAATGCGATTTCCTTAGACAAAAATCCTAATCTTACTATTTGGCAGCGTAATAAAAATAGCCTAGCCTACTTTTAGGCACTCGCATATGGCGTACTCTTACTATGAACAAAAACTGTATTTAACACTCGGACAAAGGCCGCATTAACTGTCCAAGCAACCACACGCACCGCGGTGTCCACTGAGCAATTTTGTAGTCTAGATCAGTGCCGGCCAAATGGAGAGAACAAAAAACTGTGCTTGTGTTGGTGAGCACGAGAGCTCTTTCCAGACTACAGCCGTTTTACTTGCAATTCAGTGTTCACCGATTCACACAATCATGAGTTTGGCTCTCGTTTGCGTAAAAACACGACTGACGGCTCCTGGGCTATGGCTGGCTGGCTCTGCTTTAGACCAGGGGTGCCCAAGCCTATTCCGCAAGCCACGCATTTGTTGCTTTGCGAAAAGGAATAGTTCGCGCATACGTCTCACGCGCCCATAGGATTACAAGGTAAGTAGGGGCCACACACAGACCTTACGGTCCCTAGTGAGGATCCAAGAGGACCTTTGGCAAATGCCAATAGTTGTTTGGGAGACTTCAAGAGAGGTGAGACTTGAGGAGTGCAGATGTCTTAATCTTGTCTTAGCGATCGCTGGGCAGCTGCAGATGAGGTGTTCTAGAGTTTCGACGACTCCAGGTTCCTTACATAAGATTACAAAAAGTATGCAATGTTGCCATTTAAGCTATTTAGTTGCAATTTTGAAAGTGCAAGTGCTATTACATTTTAAAAAAATGCTATGTTTAGCTATTTCGTTACTTTTTAGTCGATCTCGTATTAGTTGCTCAATCTGAGAAGCTAAAAAAATTTTCTGTTAATATGAAAAGTAGGCTATCTGATTTCATATAAGAATTTTTTGACTGCCAACCAAGCGTCGTACAAAACACCTTTTTTTTTGTCAAAATAAGTGAAAAAGGTTAGTTAAGTTTTTCCTCTGTCAAATTACTTTCTTAACATATTACAGTTCATGAGCAATTTTATTACTGTTTCATGCCTCATAAAGCCAAAGTCACGAAAGAACGCCCTGCATGCATTTAATTCATGACGAAAAAGCATGTTAGGAAATTTATGATTTTTCCAAATCAGTGCTCATTTCAACACTAAGACCACCTGAACGGTTCGGTCACAGATAATGCTTTTAAGCAAGGCTGCAAACTTCTAAGATTTTGCAGAAGGTTCGGTCCGGTGGTTCGAACACGTTGTAAAGTTTCTGGACCGGTTTCTGGAACCCCTGAACCCAAGGTTTTTGCTCGAACCTAGGTTCGATTCCATATGTATTCCAAGTGTATAAGATTTGTAGAACACATGGGATTAAAATTAATTTTTTTTGCAATATGTAATGTGTTGAAAAGGCTCGATCAACTGATACCTGAGTTGCTAGAACACCAAGTATAGCCAATATCTTTTTAGTTCTCGTTTTTTTCGACCTTTCCAAAATTTTAAAACATTCATCAACATCATTTAAAGATATTATATTTGATATTTGTTTCTTGCTTTCATGAACTTCTCCTCTTCTTCGCAATCAGAAGTTGAGTCATTTAAAGTTCAATTTTGAAAACTCTCATTAAGAATTTTGTTTTGTATGTAGCTTCAGCATGTCTGTCGTAAGTGAATTCAGATATTTTTAGGTGGAGCTCTTTTAGAGAACTCTGATTGCAAAAATCTTGAAGAGTTAGTAAACGTTCGCACATTTGGTAGGTTAAGTTCACCATTTCTTTCAATTTTTCTATATGCCATAGACTTCATATAGTGTGAGTACGGAGTTTCTTACAAAGTGTGCGAACTCTTGTAATGTCAAACTGAACCTTCTTAACAAAAAAACTCTTTAACTACTAAATTTGTGAGGACTTGATTGGTAAAGTCCCACAACTTATCGGGGTAAAAACGTAGTTATAGGGTTAAAGGAGTACTTTTAAGATTAAGTGTAAGATTTTCGGAGAAACTAGCCTATGGAGTGGTGGGGCGGGCTTCAAAATGTTGGCCGCATAGGGTTAAGATGGGCGGCGAATTGGCAGCAGGAGCCGAGGGGCAAGGTAGAGGGGAAGACGGAGTGCAGTGGCAGCGCTCAGCAGAGCGCAACGGGGAAAACCGTTGTATCTGCTGAAAAGAAGCAGACAACGGAAGAGCGGAGACGAGTGATCACGCTCACACTCGCTCAAGCACAGGAGAGGGCGAGTGGAAAATTCCATTGAACTGGCGGCGCATGGCAACAACGGGACTTGGCGGCTAATGACCGACAAATGCGCAGCCGAGCCGGACCTGCGGCTGTAAAAGGACGCGCTGTTCGAGATGCAAGTCAGTCGAGTGCAAGTCTAAGTGCGAGTCAGTTAAAGCGAGTGCCAAGTCCCAGTGCGCGATTTCAAGCGAGTGCGAGTACCAACGCGAGTGATTGGAGCAAAGGAACATCGAGGAAGAGGCCCGAAACGCAAGCCGAGGATCGTCGTGTGAGAAAGGCAGAGTGAGTGCAAAGGAAAAAAACGTAGTTCAAGCCATCGAGCTGGGCGAGATCAGCCAGTGGGCCTGACGAAATCGTGGTGCCAGCGAGAAGGGTAGGACGTTGAGCCGCCTGCTAGGAGAAAACCAGTGGGTTTCAAGACAGTAGCTGTGCGGTTAAACGAGAGCCGGCGAGCTTTGCGAACGGCAAGCGGGTCCGGGCGAATCGTGGTGCCAGCGTTGTCTGAGACATAATACAGAGAAGTGAAAGAATTAACTGAAGTAAGCCACCTAGCTATAGCCCACATCTAGCAATAAGCCCAGGAAGGGAAATTATTGTAACTTTAGCACCCTAAGGCCAATAAACACGCAAAGAAACCGAAATCCCAACCGTCTTGTCGTTTCCAAAACCAATTCCGCAAAATAAATTTGTTGGAGCGAGCCACGACTGCCCTGAGCGCAAGCCAGCGGAATAATAGGTTCGTTACAAATTTAACATAACGAACTGTAATTATAGAGTAGAGTACCGGGAATCTATTGAGGTAACCTTCATCAACATTACATTATTCATAGTTGCATTTCTGTTCTGGATGGATCTTCGATCCATTATCGACGGTGATAGTATAAATCTGACCTAGAGAAATGTCGTGATAGCAGTACGATTACAAGGAATTTCTATATTTCCCTGCTGTATGTGTTTCGTTGGAAAAACTACTTAATTTTGTGACTGTAACCTATTTTTTCGAAAAAGTGGTCCGGTTCGGGTTCAGGTTCGAGGAGTCAAAAATATTAGGGGTTCGGTTCCGGACTGGTTTGCAGCCTTGCTTGTCAGTGAACTGAACCCAACCGAACCAGTTTTTCTTTGTGGTTTTCGGTTTGCTTCAGTATTTTCGAAAGGACGCCGGCTCAGTTAGCGGTTCGGTTTATCAGCTCGGTTCGGTTACGGTTTGGTTTGCATCCCTGCCATCTTCAGAATTCTCTTTGAAAATTGCCATGTCTACACCTGTTGCTACATGGTCAAATGATACAAAAATATTGAGACTGAGGTTTAGTGTATAAACATGGATGTTTCTTAATTTTGAGTATCTAAAGGCTGCTGGGTGTTTCCCGAATTGCCTTGGGCCTTTCTGTGGTTGTTCTTATTTTGATTGCCACGAATGGTCGTACTATTGTTGGCACTACCACGATTAGCATTACCATAGTTTTGATTTCCTCGGCTATTTTCTCTGAAATTTCTATGACCTCTGTAATGGTTCAACTGGTGTAGTTGCAATTGCCTTGATGACCACCACTTCCACCCTAATTACCTCTGTAGTTATTTCCTCTATAATTTTCTGAGTTTGTTCGTTGCTGATGGTACAGTACAGTTTTTGTCTGTGCTGTAGCCTCTGTGCAACTGTTAACAAATTTGAAAATGGCATCATTCGTGGTATTGAATGTGCCCGCTTGCATGATAAGTTTGACCTTATCAATTACACAGTTCTGCGTCATGGCCTTAAGAGCTAGTGTTTTGCTGTAGTTACTGGCCAGATCAGGGGTTAAGACATCATTGATGTAAGCTGCTTCTAGGGATTTGGTAATTTTTTCTACTTATTGGGTGTATGGGTTGACAGTTTTATGTTTTTGTTGTAGATTTAGAAGTTTAGCGGATATTACTTCCACTGATTCTCCTCTTTCTGTGTTTGATAGCCGTGTACTGAAAGCAGCAATACTCTAAATCATTACTTATTAAATTTCTGGCATTGCCTTTCAACTTTGTCTTTATAAGGTTTACAGCTGTTGCGTCATGGCTGACTTTTAAGGAATCTACGAGATTCCCTGCATCTATGAAGCTTTGCAGATTTTCTGACTTTCCTTCAAACTCTGGTGAGAGAGTAGAGGATAGCTTCAAAAAATCAACTACTGTTTGACTCATGTTGGTACTGTCTATGTCTAGAGTATCTGGTGAGTTGGTAAATGCTGAATCTTAAGTATCGGTTGGTTTGGTGCCTGCTGAATCTAATGAATAGAAATCTATTGAATAGCCCTATTGAATAGAGATATATTTAGTAAATTCAACAGGCACCAAGCCATCCGATACTTTAGATTCAGCATGTGCCAACCCACAAGATACTATAGATATAGACAGTACCAACATGAGTCAAACAGGGGTAGATTTCCTAAAGTTAGACTCAACTCTCTTAGCAAAGTTTGATGGAAAGGCAGAAAATCTGCAAAGCTTCAGAGATGCATTGAATCTCGTAGATTCGTTAAAAGGCAGCCACGAAGCAACAGCCGTAAACCGTATAAAGACAAACTTTAAAGGCAATGCCAGAAATTTGATAAGTAATGATTAGAGTATTGCTGCTTTCAGTACAAAGCTATCAAACACAGTAAAAGGAGAATCAGTGGAAGTAATATCCGCTAAACTTCTAAACCTACAACAAAAACATAAAACAGTCAACCTAAACACCCAAGCAGTAGAAAAATTTACCAAATCCCTAGAAGCAGCTTACATCAATGATGGCTTAACATCTGATCTGGGCAGTAAATACAGCACAACACTAGCTGCTAAGGCCATGAAGCAGAACTGCGCAATTGATAAGGTAAAACTTATCATGCAATCGAGCCCATTCAATACCACGAATGTTGCCATTTCCAAATTTGACAACAATCGCACGGAGGCTACAGCACAGACAAAAACTGTGCTGTACCATCAGCAAGGAACTAACGCAGGATATTATAGAGAAAATAACTACAGAGGTAATTAGCGTGGTGGCGGTGGTTATCAAGGCAATTGTAACTATTAAAAACAATGATAACTAACAGGGCAACAATTCCAGAGGTCATGGAACACCCAAAACAATGACAATGCTGCTAATCCTGGCAATGCAAACAACACTAGTAATACCAATCGAGGCAATCAAAATAACAACAACAACAGAGAGGCACAAGGCATTTCGGGAAACTCCCAACAGCCCTTAGATGCTCAAAATTAAGAAACACGCATTTTTATATACTAAACCTCAGTCTCAATATTTTTCTATCATTTGAGCATGTAGCAGCAGCCAGAAATAGCCAGAATTAAATTACACCAAAGTGGGGAAAACGTACAAAAACTAACAATATAGTTAGACGAGTGATTCGGAACTGTAAAGCATATAATTAGCATACCAAGACGTTTGAACTATTTTTCATGGCGACCGTGACATGGTACTTTTCAACATTTTACAGGACGACCGTGACATGGTCCTTTTCAACATTTTACATGGCGCCCGTGACAGTGATCATATATTTGATATATTTGACAATAGTGATAGTCAATAGTCAATAGTCAACAAGCACAAAGACCCAAAACAGTTTTCAAGTGCAATTGTAATTCGATCACTCACTTAAGTCAGCAGATTTGAACAAATCCACATTATGTGTCGCCACAGCGACCGAGCAATATGTAAAACATTATATATGTTATGTACGCACATTGCTAGCTAAAATTTTTCAAAAAGACTTTTGGAAAATAAAAGGGTATTCGGTGGTTGACCCTTTCCAAAGGTAAGACTTGTCGTATTCGACAAGCATGGTAACTTGATTCCTTTGTTTTTAAATGTGGGAAATCAAGGCCATATATTTGACTGAAATGTCGCTGGAAATGTGGAAAATCTCGACGGAGAAACAGCGACTGCCTCTGTAATCAGAGCCTTGGCTGATCATGGGAATTGCCAAGTGCAAATCCGCTGCTGCCGCGCAGCCAACGCCCGCCTCTCTGATGGGTTAGAGGGAAAGTTCAAATCTTTAAGAGAGTTGGTCGGATTTTCGAAGGCGTCCAGAAAGGAGGCCTCGGAGTGAGTCAAAAATTCAAAGTAAAAGAGAACAGACGGTCACGGGCAAACACGGGATCTCGTTAAAAAGTCTCTTAGTTACGCCCTTGAGATACGCGAGTTGCCACCGGCTTCGAGTGTAAAACTATTACAAAAGAAAAGTGTTCCAATATAAATTTGTCAAATGAGTGTTACTTAAGATCCATATTATGGCAACCAAACACAGACAAACACCCACAAATCAGCAATTAAACCCCCCTCCTCTTCCACCAGTTCTGTGTGTGTTGTTTTTTTTTTTTGCTTTGCACGAGAAATTTTACATTTGTTTTAGCGTATCTGTGAGCAAGTGACCTAATGGAAACAAAATGAACCTTACCCAAGCTGAAGACCGAAAAGCCGGTAATAAACGGGGGCTCCATCAACCGTCACAATTACCACCAGCTCGATAGAACAACGTTACATGCTATAAACTTATTTTTGGCGAAGTTCGATATCAGTGCAGATCCAAAGACAAATGTCTCGTCTGTTTGCCAGCATTCGATTGAAATAAAAGTTCATAATTAATAAAGAATCATCAAACGAAAATTGAACTAAGGTAGGTCAACCCTTTGTATGGCGACCGTGACCCCGACCTGGAGCATTGTAAGATAGCACAATTACACAGATGACCGGAACGGAGAACACTTACTGATGGAAAAAGAAAAAAAATAAGTGAATTCCCAACGAGAAGAAAACTTGTCCATCCGACCCCGGTACACTTGCCGCCTGTGCCGATTAGCACATCGGTCACGGAATAGCAGAATCAAAGAAGAAAGCCTGTGCAGACCAGCTCCGGTATTGCCAGAGCTTAAAGGACCAGGACATCAGCAGCAGCCTGTGCAGACTAGCACCGGCATTGACAGAGCTTAAAGGACCAGGACATCAGCAGCAGCCTGTGCAGACCAGCACCGGCATCGTTTGCCCAAAAGGCCCCGGACGGCAGAAGCAACCCGAGGGAACCAGAATTTTAAAATTGAAAAAATAGGTGAAAGCTAACTTCGGCTCGACCGAAGTTTATATACCCTTGTAGCTTGTATAATTTATATAAATTAAGGAATTAAATGATTTTCATCGAGCATTCTTAGCTGAGTTATTTCCCAAACTCAGCAATAAGATGGCGCCTCTACTTTGACCATTTGTTTGCCAGTTTGTTATGTGGCAGCCACACGATATATTCGTCCGATTTTGACCAAACTCCCCAAAATTGTGTGGAAACTGATAATAATCACAACTGGAAGGTATAAAGACGCTACCATTGAGAACAAAAATGTTTTTCTCAATAGAACTACTTTTTCGACCGATAGTTCCTATGGCAGCTATATGCTATAGTCATCCGATTTGTATCAAACTTGGCGGAATTGTGTGGTAGCATATAATATTGATCAGTAACAAGTTTAGGAGCAATAGCATTAAACACAAAAAAGTTTTTCATACTTAGACTTTTTTTAGACATATCTTTTGTATGGCAGCTCTACTATGTAGTTGGCCGATTTTCATAAAATTTAGTGGAATTGTGTAAAAGCATAGAAAACTTATAAATACGAGGATTGGGGACGTTTGCTTAAAAGAAAAAAAAGTTTTCTCACTAAAACTACTTTTTCGACCGAACGTTCCTATGGCAGCTATATGCTATAGTCATCCGATCCGGCCGGTTCCGACAAATGTGCAGCGTATTTGTGCCAAAATGCTTCGTGCAAAGTTTGGTTGAGATAGGTTTAAGGAGGAGATAGCATAGAAACAGACGGACGGACAGACGGACGGACGGACAGACGGACGGACAGACGGACATGGCTATATCAACTCAGCTCGTCATGCTGATCATAAATATATATACTTTGTATGGTCGGAGTTGCTTCCTTCTATGCGTTACAAACATCTGGACAACATATACATATATCCTCTACAAGGGTATAATAATAACAAAAATGTTAAAAATTTTTAAGTTAACAATCCGCTGTCCCCTACGCACCGTCAACTTCACCCGCCATGCCCCTTCATGAACCAACAACATAAGACTGCAGCGTAGGAATGGCTGACGGCACTGGAGTTGAGAAACGAGTAGGTAGTCTTGGACAGAACGGGAAGAACCACAGATCAAATAAAGTCAAATAAAGCCACATAAAATAAAGTCAAATATATACTATTGAACCAAAGCTCAACCTATTGATTGGGGGGAGAACTGTTATGGAGTTTATTAAAAGGTAGAGTATGGTTCCAGGTGGGTCAGGATGACCCATCTTAGCTTATAAATATAAATTAACGCCCAGCGGTTGCCCTACGATGTTGACCCACGTCGCCCCGCCCTAAGTCAGCTACTCTCGCCGTCCCTGCTCGGGCGCCAGTTAGCATTAACTTGACTTCGTAAGAGTGATTAGGTCTCACATAACGGGTGCTGTTCACATCTTTAATCCCCCTGCAACAAGGCGCTATTTGGCGGATCAACGGTGTAGTTAAACTGGTTGAAATCATCGATCTGGATAAGATGCAACAACTTATCGGCGGACTAACGGCGGAAGCTGCCATGATGACTGATCGAAAAATCGGAGCTTTGGTAGATGCAGTTGAAGGTATCAGCAGGATGACCAGTGCACCACTACGGTGCAGAGCTTGGAAATGGGTCGCTGGATCATCGGATGCAGTGTACTTAAATGCTATTCTGAGTTCACAGGATGTAGCCGCAAAAAACAATAATCAGCAGATAGGAATCAACTCTCAGCAGATAAGAATGAACTCTAAACTCTTTGACTTCATGCTTGAATCGATCCACAGCTCTATAAAGTCGTTGCAAAAGTTAACGGAATAGACGGGGATCTTCATGCTGCCACAACGATCCTGCACAAGGTAATCATACTGACCAAAGTCGATTTTGTAGAGTGCGCTTAAAGCGTAATGAGCTGGGAGCGTTAGATAAGTACAGTAACAAACTCACAATTATACATTCACAACCATTAATACTAACATACATGGTACAGTGTAAATTTAATCCGAGTTTTCAATTTTGCAATTGTAAACTGCAACATGTATTAAACATCCACATACCATCAAAACTCTTCTTATTTTTTATTTCTTATTTGATTCACAAGAAATCAATAAAGAAAAGTTACCTAAGTCGAGCTAACGGTCTCGATGAAATCTAATTACCCAAATTTAACACAAAACCAAATCGACGTAAAAAGCCTAAGATATTGGAAAAAAAAACTGATCGAAATGATGGGCTGGATAGTTGAAGAAAAGAAATTTGAAAAGAAAATAGTAGACAAAATCGAAATCCAATACGGATCCTTAACAAAAACCTACCGCCGTGGATCCACTAACTATTTCAGGAAAACCAACTCCTGAAAGTCACTACCAGGCAACAAAGTAGACGAAAATCCTGCGCAGGAAAAGAACAAGATCTTTTGCCTAGGTCAAATCATGAAAAAGCTTCAGACCCCAACGTATATGAAGAGTACAAAAAGTAGTAGCCTTGCATATAAAAAACATGATGTGTTACATTGCAAGAATTGATGTTAGCGATTTGTACACCAATGGAATTCTCTTCCAAAGGCTTGAAATGCAAGCCGTTTTGAATAATATCTGCCAACTCAACGTATCGATAGATAATTTAAACAAAAAAAGGGGGAAATATGATATTAAAATCATTAAGAGAAGCGCTTCTCAAGCCGGCGATCACAATAATAAATAAAATAAAAATAGAAGCTTTTATGTTTACATTCCATGATAATCCTACACCGGCCAAAGTAAAAAAGCCCCTCCAAAGGGACAAATATGACTCGTCAGCTAAAAGAGACACCCCAATATGTGCTTTCCACAGAATAATAATAGTGTATACAATAGGTCCATTATCAAAATCTGAGAACACCAACGAATACATAAATATGCGATTTAACAATAAACCTTGTACCCATCCCAATGCCAAATAAAAGTCACAGGCCATAAGGCCCTGTGAAGGACGACAGGGCACGTTTTGTTCGTGTGTAAAAGGTTTCAGGCTGAAAAGGTGGAACTATCCAGGGTGATGGGCGGTCCCATAAATGCTGATGTCGAAGGAAAACTGGGAGGCAACGTGCGAGTTCGCAGCTACCATTACATTGTGCAACACTAAAAAGTTGATAGAGTCGAGACCAACAAAATTCTGAAAGGTTATGATGGTAGTACAAAAACCTTCGCCAGGTTTGGCCTGGTTAGCTGATTGGGATTTCGTAAGCTACTTGGAATTTCGCTTTGACGTTTTAGAACAAGCTGTTGCTCTTGGCTTGGCTTACAAAACAAGTCAAAAAAGTCACATCTTTATACTCAAAATTACAAAAATCTCTTCCCCTCATTTTGTACTATTTTTCAACTTTGTCTTGAAAACCGTAACGAATTTGACTTAGCAATGCAGGACAAAAACGTAGCTTGGACTTAAATAAACAAACGATTGGAACACACCAACTTCATTCGATTGGTCCTTCGTATAGTTACGGGCCCCTAAGAGCATGTAGAATTTTTGGCACCAGTTGGCTGACACAGTCAAAAATTTCGATTGTTTTGTATTAAATCAATAAAATAGTAAAAAAAAAAAAAAACAGAACTTACAAATTATAATTAAAAAATCTAATATTTTTTACTTTTTTACCGAAAATGCTCGTTTTTTTGAGTTTTTATGACAGTTGTACATGCGTGTTGGCCTATAACTATGTGAAAGAGTTAACTAAATGAAGTTGGTTCGTTCTAACAGTTTGTTTATTTAAGTCTAAGTTACAACTTTGTATTATACTACTCGTCCAAATTTGTAACGGATTTCAAGATGAAGTTAAAAAACTGTAAAAAGTGTTTTTTTTTGTAATTTTTGTATGAAGAAGTAATTTTTTTGATTTGCTACAAAGAAATGCTTTGTAGGCCAAACCAAGAGCAACAACTTTGTTGAAGATTTAAAAGCGAAATTCAAAATAGTTTACGAGATATGGAATCGTTAGTCCTACTCTGAAGCTGAAAAGATCAAAGTGCCATAAAAAGAAAACGGCAGCTAATCAGACTAAACCTAGACAGGGTTTTTATACTACCATCATACCCTTTCAGAATTTTTTGGTCTCGACGCTATCAACTTTTTTTGAGTTCAAAAATGTGTCACAGTGTTATGGCTAAGCTTCGGCTGACTGAATGTGCAATGTAGAACCAGGATGTAGGCGGGGTATGAAATCTGCGAAGCTATGCCTTGCGGCCGTCCCGCAGATTTAAGATGTTTCTGTCTAACTTTCTGTATTATGTTGTTCCAAAGTGCTTGCATTAAGATACATAGTGAGATAGATAGTGCTTGCTCCTTAAGCCTAGTACTGAGGGCGTTCGAATTTTCCTTTTGTCACAGTATTTCTTTCTTATTTGTTGAATTTGTTTCTTGATTGTTGAATAGAAAAGAGAATATAATACAAATTCGAATTCACTTTAGTGGAAACCAGAATATGGCAGTATAACTTAATGAAAAAGGTATTAAATGAAGTAAGTTTGTTACAACTTGTTAAAGTTGAGATAAAGTTGAATTACTGTAAAAAAGTGGGCAAAACTTTTGTTTTTTGGTGCACTTTTTCGAAATTTTGGGGGTATGAAGATGTAAGTTTTTTGATTTGCCAAAAGCAAGCCAAATGTAAAACAGTGAGATGTGGAGTTATAAATCTTATAGCTTCTCTATAACACAGGTTTACAATAAAAAGTACCACTTTTTCAACAGAGAAGTTAATTGTTAATCGTTCCTTAAGAAGACTGTTGAAATATATAACAATAAAACCTGAAAGTTTCGTTTCAATCGAATATTTCTTTTCTTCCCAAAAAAGTCCTCGGAAAAATCGATTTTTTGAAGCTTCTAAAGCAGGCTCCCCCCTTAAAATCAAAAAATTTTTTTGAATTCAAAAAGGTGTCACCGTGTTGTGAGAACCTAAACTGAACAGAACAACTTATTTTCAAATTTTTTTAAATTTCAAAATACTAAAATTTTATGGAAAAAAAAAAATTTATAATTTATAATAAAAATTGGAAGCCCAAATGTATAAAAAGTTAAGAAAATGTTGAAATTGAAAGTTGCTTAAGCTTAAGGTCCCACTAGCTAATAATTTGCCAACATTTTTGAGGAAAATTTGGCTTGATGGGCAAAGTTAGGAAAGTTTTTGGCCATATTTAAGCAAATTATTTACGTAGGGAAATTTAGTTTTGGATTTAGGTACTACAATATCTGCAATCCTGGCTATTTAGTCAAATTTTCATAAAAATTTCATTTCATTCCAAGTCCAAGAGCAAAATCTAGGTGTATCTTATATATGTATTAGGAACCGAAAACTTAATCTAAAATTTTAGATTTGGTACAAACTTTCGTTTTTATTAGCATTTTCTGCTCTTCTTTGGCTTGCCCTCAGCTGTTTTTGGTTTTTGTTGAAATTGCGGCAGATCCGCACAGAAGAGCACCTACATCATAATATCATTAGTTTACTTTCTAAGCATCTAAGCCTTTAATTACTCACCGCCTGAGCCCAGCCAGCATAGGGACCATGCAAATGTTGAAAATGTTGAGCAACTTCAGCATAAATTTTCGTAGTTACACTTTTTTGCGACTTCAAATGGGGCAAATAATGGGCCTGACTCAATTTATAGATATGCGTGTCCACGGGCACAGCCGACAGGTGATCCAAGGACATGAGGCATATACAATCGGCCACCTTGTAGCCTATACCAGGCAACTGTACCAAAGCCTCACGTGCCTCTGTATAGGGCAACTGACGTAACTGTTCAAACCATGTAGCACCGCCGCGTCTCGTGATCTCCTCCAACGATTTGGCTATAAATTTGGCCCGATAACCAAATTTAGCCACACGCAATTGCGTCTCCAGTTCAGGGACACTCAAGGCGCTCAACAAGGGAAATGTATACTCATCCTGACCAAAAAAGTGACCAATCTTTTCACCAAAAGACCGGCATAACCATTGTATCATCGAGGAGATTCTACACAAAGGGAAAACAATTTATCCGTAACTAAAAGTCTCCTCAGGTGGTGATAGCTAAACTTACCTTTTGATATTATTGTTCTGGCTGCACATAAAACTGATGATATTTTCAAGCGGCTCTTGGCTTAGGATACGCACTGGCTTGCCCACAAATTGCTTAAAATTAGCATCCTGACTCATCCAAGTTGCTTGCTCCTTGTCCAAATCAAAGTCGGCTCTCAAATAACTGCGCAGCAAGTCGGCATAATCTAGCGACAATAATGCTGAATCGGCTCCATAAGCTTGAAATTCAATATGCTGGGTTTGTGGCATGAGAATCCAAAATGTGTTGAGTGCAACGCCGCAGTACTTGGCTTCATCTAATTTGCGCCAACTAAGGGAATTTTTGTTTATTTGTTTGTGTCTGGCTTCAGTGGAATCAAAGGACTTACCGAAAACTTTGGCCACCGAGCAGGGTGCGCTCTAGATCGCACACTTGGGCGGCCAACTTAAGAATGCCGAGTTGGGTTGGTTTAGCCAGCATTTCGGTGTGCACAGTTTCCATGTTGGTCATTCGAATTTCAAAGAAACTAGAATCTAGAGATGGACAAAGGCAATTGTAAACATTGCTGGTCTTAGAAGAGTAGCCCTTCGAACTAATTTTTGTAAATCAGTAGATTAGTGATAGAGGAAGAGATTAGTATCAGTATGACTATATAGACAATGATGCATTCAATACATGTCCAAAACATCTCCCGCAATGCGAATTTAAGTGGGAAACTAAATTAAAGTATGATATATATTTATTTATTAATTTAAATTTTATTTATAATTTTGTTTACATCCAAAGTTGTGCCAATTAGAAAACCAAATAAGCCTCCTGAGGCCCCTTTCTCGTACCGGCCTATTAGCCTTTTGTCTGCTGTCAGCAAAATATTAGAAAAGATCATCAAAGAAAAGATTTCAGCATTTGCCGACAATGCTCTACTCCCTAGTGAACAGTTTGGATTCCGTAGGGAGCATAGCACAATTCATCCGCTAGTTCGAATAAAAAAGATTGCCAAACAAGACTTTAATACGAAGAAGTCCATCGGGATGGTGCTGATGAATATAAAATCTGCTTTTGACTCCTCTCATATTCAAGATGTCAGCTCTTAACTTCCCAACAGAACTTATTAAAATAATACAAATTTTTCTCAACAAGCTTTCGTTTTCGGTTTAGTTTTGACGGGCTCTTTCTTCACTTACCAGAACTCTATATCCCTTCATCAATAGAAACTCACGGTTATCCATTGAAAATAAGTTGTACCTGTTCGGATCGATATTTCAGGCAGTAATTTTCTATGAAGCCCCAGTGTGGTTTGATGTCGCCAAGTGTCAAACAGCCCAAAACAAGCTATTCAAAATGATTTTTGAATAGTCCCTTGGCATTATCCTACTTCCGATTTGCACCACAAAGCCAATGTAGAAATGGTAGCCGACAGACTAGGTCGATTGACAGATAACTTCTATGATAGATGTAGATATTCAATCCAAATAATTATATAAATATAGGTATGAGTAGTATTAAGTTTTTGTCTTAAGAAGATTTGGGGGTATTTTTTTCAAAAATTTTTCCCTAAAATATATAATTATAAGTAATGAAATTTAAAACAGAATAAGTCCATAAACTTAAACTCTTAAGAAATATGTAATATATATTAGAAAAATGGAATTGAGTTGAAAATATGGAAATAGTTTTTAAGTTTTTATAAACAATTTATCACTTTTACAGTGATTTTTGGACTCACTGGTTCCAACAATATCATGGTTCATCCCTACTATCGATAACAATTTCGATAACTTCCCTCTAACAACTAATACATGGAAATTTAAGTTAATAACAATTTGTTGTTGTTGTTTTTTTACTTTTAAATATTATAACACCTGTCAGCCAACAACAACTAAACACAAGTTTTAGGTGTAGGAGAGAAACGACAAACCAGTACAAAACTACAAACATAAATACATAATTGCAGCAGCCGCAGTTTGTACGTACTTATACCCACACACACACACACACACACACAAACAGATACGGTTGTAATGGCAGGCATAAACAATTATTCCAATTTAATGTAAGTACCAACCAAAAAAGAGCAAATCGCATTTAGCTAATGAAATGGACCCACTCCGCACAGGTATGCGGCGAATCGAGGGCAATTTGATGAACAAGCGGACATAGACAGGGACAAGCTGACGGCCCCCGCAGGCCATGCGCCCAGCATGCACATGGGTAGCAGGTGGGTAACCAGCAATTCTTCATTCACAATTACATAAACAACCCTCCCTCTCCAGCCTGGATGAACGTGAAAAGTCCATTGTGGACAATATAAATGCCGATCAAGATGCCATTTCGAATATCAAATATGTCAATTCGGAGCGTGATCTAACATTGCCCCTGGAGAAGCATAAGGTGCTGGACAAATATTTAGATAGCCAGGAGGATGGTGAGTAAAAGGGAGAGAGAGAGAGAGGGATGCACACATGCTACTCAACCCTTTTTATAGATGTCTCCCTGCGCAAATATTTGGTCTTTGGCGTCCAATGGGTATCGCTGGTCACCGAGAATCTCCTCAGTCATCCATTCATAGTGCTGCGACGCCAGTGTCAGGTCTATAATGCCGCCCAGCGTTATCATCTGCATCCGTTTACCCTGCTGCCGAGCATTGTCCATCTGCACAGGCGCCAGGGTGTGACCACACTGTGGAAGGGCCTGGGCAGTTGTCTGTTGGTGCGCGGCATGACCCTGGCTGTCGATGATGTTATTGCCAAGTGCACCAGCTGGCCCAAGGAAGTGGATAGTCGCACCACCCTCAAGCGTTTCGGACAGCACATTCTCCTTAAATGGTGGGTTACATGGTGGCACATTGAAATCTAAAGATTTTTGTCACTGATTTGAGTCTTTTTTTGGATTTTCCAGCATCAGCATTGGCCTGGTTGTGCCCTTCTATGCCGCCTCTTTGGTGGAGACGGTACAAAGCGACATTGCCAGCGAGAAGCCCGGCCTGCTGGATGTATTCCGGGAGGGCAGCCTAAGGCTATTCTACTGGAGTTCACCCCAAAAGGGGCGCATGCTGCCCGCCTGGGCCCTAATTGGACCCAGCGTCTCGCTGGGCATTACCAAATACATGTTCCAGCTGGTCATACGTGGCGTCTCGTCGCGCATTATGCGACGCCGTCTCACAGTGATGCAAGAGAAGCGCGGTGCCAAGTTTCGTGATGACACGCTGGAGCATCAGAATGCTGAGATCTATGCCAGCCTAATTGCCATGCTGACGGCCGAGGTCATCTTCTTCCCCTTCGAGACGATTCTGCATCGTTTGCAATTGCAGGGTACCCGCACGATCATTGACAATCTGGACAATGGCTACGCGGTGGTGCCCATATTGACCAACTATCAGGGAGCTGTCGATTGCTATCGCACCACCATACTAACAGAGGGATTTGGCGGTCTGTATAAGGGATTCGGTGCCATGATATTGCAATTCGCCGCCCATGTGGCGGTCATCAAGCTGACGAAGTGGGTGGTGGGTCAGATAACGGAAGTTATATCCAATCGACCGCCGCCGCGCATCGTTCAGTACTATAATCTGGATCGCGGTGCGGCGGGCAATTCTAATAATTCAACGACCATATCGCCAAGCATTTCCAGCACCGAACTGGATGTGCACAGCGTGGGACAGAATTCACTCGACTAGAGAGTGTTTGCCCAAGATGTAGACAAAATTTGTTGTATGGCTCATTGGGTTTTCTGGTTACCAATCTAAGGGCCTAGCCAGAATTTATACATATTTATTTATATATATATATATATAATATGTGTTCTGTTTCATTTCGCTGTGATAAACCTTCACGCTCGCGCACGCACGCTCAGACGATTGGGGCAGGGGCGCGCGAGTGTTGCGTTTCCTTAGGTTCTATATTCATTTTATTTGATTTTTTTTTCCACCAAACAACAAACCCAGAATAAAACTATACCCAAAAAAATGTTATTTATTGAGAACTGAAAAGTGAGCAAAGTGAGTTTTTATTTCTTCTGAGAACCAGTTTAAAGCAAAATTGATACGGAACAGTGCCGAAAGTCTAGTTTTATTGGGAAATTACAATAGTTTTCCCAGAGATGTCATCATGTTGTTGCTGTTCCTCTGCTAGAACCACGGTTTCTTCTTGATGACATGCAGGCGAGCTCTTCCACTTGTCGATGACACCTTCCAATGCTTCTATCATTTCACGTTGACGTGCCAAAATGCCTTGTAATTTCATTGAAGTACTTTGAAATGAACCACTTTCCGTCTTTGCCTTCACGATGGGTAAAGTGAGATCTGAGGGCAAGCCTCCCTTTTGCAAAATCTGCAGACAGCCATCTAGAGAATTCTTAATTTGGTTGAACTCATCCCTGGCACGGTCCAATTTCCCCTTGGGCGTGAGTGACATGGTGAGTTGTTATATATAGAATGATAATTGAGTTTGGAGTTAAGTGTAAGTTTAATATATTTGTAAAAGGAAAAGACCAGAAATCAAACTACAGTTGCTTTGGTGTGCGATACGATAGAAACTCCGATAGGATAAAGCTATCGATAGCTAGGCCTATTTGAATTAGAGGTGAACACGTGACGTGTCACGGCAGCCCATATGAAAAATTTCGATAACAACTTTGAAACATAACTCAAAACATTTTTGGGCATAATGTCCAGACATAAGGCCCATGGGCGTTCAGTCCGCATTTGTATTAAATATTGTTGACAACAAAACCAAGGCTGTGACTTAAATTAAGTAACCATGAGATCACTTAATGAAAATCCCACCATGAAAAAAATTATTTTAATCGAATTCAACGAATTATAAAATCTCATTTTTAAATTTAAAATAAAATTTTTTTTTATATTTTATTTTCGTCAATGCGCAAAAAACTCGTAATAATTTCTAGTTACCGTAATGAAAAACCGAAATTCGAAATTTTAAGGTTTAATACCTCCGCCATGGCTTTAAAATTGCTACATAAAATGTCAATTTCCTCTTTTTCATTTTACTTTTACAACAAAGTAAACTTTGAGATGCCAAACTTTGTTGAATTAAAAACCTATTTTAAAAATATTTTATACAAAGCTGTGCTCTGACACTAAATCCAAATATTAACATGGGCCTTAAGTCCGACAAGTGACAAGTTTGTTACACTGAACACGAATCTGTTTCTAGAAACTCCATATTCATGATACAATGAATACAAGGTAGTGCAAACACTTGCTCAATTTCTGTGAGTCTGTGACCACCATTTGACAGATCAGTCTTATAGGCTTATCACACTGAGCACACCTCAGCGGAACGCATGGAATTTTTTGAAGATGTGAAATTGCTTTTCACACTGACAACATCTGATATCTAACATCTTCAGTCGCCCAAGTTATTTAGCAAACTGCTAAGAAAAATTCATAAACTGAATTTTGAAGAACAATTGGTGGTTGTTGTTCCTGTTGTTACAAACTAGAAGCTTTTAATTCGGCAACTTATAGCAGAATAAGTCAATAATGCGATTGTTGCAGAGATTGAAGATGAAGGTGAGCTGCTGCCCATGAGAGGCATGAATCTGCACATACCAAGAAGCGCTTGGATGTTTGTAAGTGGTAGTAAAATGTGACTTTTATACGTGCATTTCGCTTACAAGAAGCCAAACCAATCTAATACTTCAGCTGACTACTCTTCTGGTGCTGAAGAGATAAGATCTGCTATTTTGAGATTTGTTATTTCGAATGAAGATTAAAAGCGTATTGCAAGGCACAAATGATTCGGACCGAAGGTAGCTTGACTCGCTGCCATCCCACGAAGCATAATACGAAAATCCCTTTGATGCTTCTGCTTGGTGGTCAGAAATTCCAGAAATGGTGCCACAATCCGACACCTCTGGGACGAACTCTATAATATCATCCGATATGAATTCCTCAACATCTGCAATAAGGTCAAAACATGTGCATCATTAAATGTCTGTTCATATAATTCAGTTAATAATACTTACTATAATAATCCTACGTCTGTTTCTCGTAATTGTTGGTTCGGAATTTTTGACATTTTTGATTTAATTATGCAGATTTTGCCCTTCCCGTTCGTTAACATTGATCATGTTTCGCAGTGAATGACAAATTTAAAGTGGTGGACAAAACTATCGTGAAAATACTGATTGGAACGAAGTAAAATAGGAACATCCACAGAAGATGTTGGAATGATGATACAATTTTGGCACGGCAAATGCTTATGGAACATCTTTGATAATGATGTTAGATGTTAGATGTGCCTCAGTGTGAATAGCCTATTAGGTTAGGAATTGAAATTTTGTAGTTTTAGCTTGATTAAGCTTAATTGTTGATATAATTTCAATTCATTTTGGCCTTCGACATGCGTTCGGCTTGTGTATGTGTAAATAGCGAAATGTCTTCGGCCTCTGGGGGCTACCGTTGGTGACCATCGCTGGTCTACAGAACTCCAATCAATGCGAGTTAGTACTGATAGTAGACGAGTGTTCTAATATAATATTCCTCCACTCTTAAACCTTTGAACCCATCCCAATCGAAGAAGCAACCTTTCTTGACTTGATCTAGGAATAGTTTCAACATTCTTTAACAATTTTAATTACCATTTAAACTATTACATGGCATGTCCCTTAAGTAAAATTAGGTTCCCAATCCCCCCACACCACACAGGTACTTTAAAATTGGGCAACAGTTAATTTTGTGAGGGGTCTGGGAACCTAATGACATTAAATACAACTCCCAAATATCTAAAAAGTTACTCTACATGATCAGAGCTTTAATTTTATCTTCATGTTGTTGTTGGTGGTGGTGGGGGTCCATGGTGTTGGTCAATGGCGGCAGTATTCTAGCATCGCCTATCTTATCCTTGTCATGTTCATGGCTACTGGGTAGATTGAGGGGCACATTCAGGCTACGCAGGAAGCAGGCGAAATTCACCATGCGTCCCTTGTGCAGGAAGGGGATCTTGCGACACAGCTCGAAGGCATGGTTAACGGGCGGCATATCGCAACCCTTGCCGCAGGACACGTCAATGAAGTGCATCAGATCGCACACCTCAATCTCGTCGCACTCGTTGCGATTCAATATGGACAGTATGTTATCGGTCAGCTCCATGGAGAAGGGCAGACGACAGCCGCGCAGTGTGGAACGCACCTTGGCCTCGGAGAGGAAGGGTCGATTGGTGGGATTAATATGATGGAAGTGCTCCATTAAGTCATCGCGTGCATTCCACAGAGTACGCTTTAGCTCCAGATGAGCGGCAGCACGTACATTCTCCCGGTCGCAGGCATGCGGTGGATTCTGCTCGGCGGAGAAGTGGCGACACAGCGTGATAATCTCATGATCGCTGATGTTGGCACCCATGATGCCGATCATTGCAGCCTTGAAGCTTTCAAAGGACACGAACACATCCTGTTTGCTCTCCAGATCGCTACAATCCGGCACACAGGCGCCCACAAACTCCGCCATGCGAGACTGCAGCGCTGCACGCGTCTTTTCCATAATCTTCTCCACGCTGGCATGGGCAAACTGCTCCGGATGGTGTTCCATATACATCAGCGTATACTCATCCGCCGACACTATGTGGAAAATGAAGTCCTTCAGCGACATGGTGGAGCCAATGAAGAAGTTCCAAGACATATAATACTGCGGCTGTTTGCAGGAGAAACGCTCCTGGCCGGGCAGCTCCACCCTCGTGCGCTTCATGAACTCACCGCCCAGGAAGCCCGAGTTGCGCACCGCCACCTCCTGGATCTGCATGGAGTCATCGCTCAGATAGTAACTGATGACGAAAATTCGCTCACAATTATCCTGGATGGTGGACAGCATTTTGGCCCCGAAACGCAACACGTAGCGATCCAGTTTGATGAACTTCTTAAAGTCCGTGCGCGGTGGCTTCGGCTCCACGGACAGGCAATTGCCCACCGAATCCTCGTAGCTGCCCCAGCCATTGTAGGGCGGCAATTGACGCTCGCCCTGACGGTATTCGGCACAATCATCGGATCTGGTGGGCACCGCCAGCGGTGTAAAGTTCTCGATGCCATACCGATCGCGATAATATTGCTGGGTAAACGGATCCAGCTCGGTGATGACCACCGCCCGGCCATACACATTCAGCACGGTGCCAATCTGCAGATCCCGCTCGTTATAGTACAGTATCTCCTTGTTGCCCGTGTTCAGCGGATCGATGCAGTAGCGCACATTGCGCATATTCGTGCCCAGCACATTGAGCAAGGTCACCGGCGTCTGCTGTCCCGGCAGTATCAAGCCATCGAATTCCTGCAAACAAAAGGGTGAGATGGAATATTCAGTGGTTCTACCCCCGTAGGAATACTTACGCGTGCCAGGCGTCCGCGTTTCAGAAACACTGTGGGTCCATCCCGTCCAGAGTTGCGTACATGCGCTTCCTTTACTTCAATGGTATCGTCCGCCAGATAGTAGCACAGCTCCAGCTTGCGCACATCACCAAATTCGGTGCGATCATCCCAATAGGCCTGAAATTTAAGTATCTGTCGATCATACTTGAGGAACTGGGCAAATGGATGTTTCTTCTCCGGCGGATTAAAAGCGCGCACACGTCCACGTTTACGCACCGATTCGGTGGGATCACTGGAGAGATAAAATAATGGGTTGTTTGAAAATAGACGCCATGATGTGAATAGGTACAGATATATCGATATTTTAGTGTAAAGGTATTTGTAAGTAATCGAAAGATGGACAACAATGAGAGCGTAGACACCGAGTAGAAACCGCACAGAGACAAACCGTAGAGACTTTGTAAATATGGAAGCCGAAGTGATGGCGCAGCAAAAGCGTGTGTAAATAGAAACCAAAAAACCCTCGTCTTGCAAATCAGGTGTGGGGTAAATCACCCTCTATTTACAGGTACATTATTTCTCTACAAGCCAAGTCGTTTCTAAGCGACTTACAAAAGGAGACATCATTAAGTGTTAACTGTACCCAAGGCATACTTAACTAGGTAGTCGAACTCGCTCTCTCGCTCTCTTTGCTTGCTTCTTAAATGTCAGTCTGTAAACAACAGTTGCGAGCGACGCATCTCCGCGGACGAATTTTTTGTGTTCTGCTTCTTAATTTTGTTTGAGAGTCTTGCTCTCGCTCTCTTTTGTATTTTTATAAGAAGCTGTGAGAGGACGAGTTCGGCTACCTAAGTATGCCTTGACTGTACCATAGTTAGGTTTCGATGTGTTTCGATACAGATACAGAAGCAGATATCGATAGTTCTCCTATTGGATTCTAGTTTCTAAGATAACCGTTAGATAACGTTCGTTTTTGATAGAGAAAGGGGTCTGGACGAGTTACCGAGGACATTGTCGAACGCGTTCATAATCGGCGAACCAAAGACCGTCCGTATGCGGCGCGATGGGTGCCGCTATTTCTTCCGACAATCACACTCAATACTCTCTTTGAACCCGTTTAATTATAGTCCCAAGTCGGCACCGTTGATAAAGACTGGTTCCATAAGAGACGAAGAACACAGATTAAGAAGCCGCTCTAACGAAAACGAATTGGTTTTTTGCAGAGCTCGCAAATAAAACTTTTTTCATACAAAATATAAGCTATCGTCCCCTCATAATCCACGGTGAGGAGTCATTCCTCACAAGTGGGCAAGGAAGGGTTAAAAGGCGGCGAATTAGGGAAAGCTCTCGCGAAGAGCAACGAGAGCAAGGGAGAGGGAAGATCAGTGGAGAGTTGGAGAGGCCAGAACAGCAAAGGACCTGCTTCAGCAGAACAGCGAATTGGAGGACGGAGGTGAGCGGTGATTGGTGGCAAGGGTCATTTGAAACGGGGCCCCGGTACAGCGACAGCAGCAGAAGGCCCCGTTGCAGCGAAGACTACAGAGGCAGAGGAAACGAGACAGGCCCCGCTTGAGCATGGGAACGGGACCTGGGACCGGACGCTGGAAGCGGCGGAACGGACAGTCGGTGACACACGCGAGCGCGAACGGAAGTCGGAATTGTGAACCGAGTAGAGTGCGAGTAGAGATAAACGTGAAACCGAGACGGCAGAGCGACCGATACAGCTCGACGATAAGCGGCAAGTAGATCAGCGATAGCAAGTGAGGAAAGTACGAAAGCGTTCTGCGAAAGGTCGGAGCGAACAGCACGACGAGAGCAGCGGGACAAACACTAGATAACTTGGCGAGTCCTAGGTGTGTTACGGGAGCAATCGCGAGCGGGCAACGTTAAACGCTGAATTGTAAACCTAATATAAAGCTAACGTTGAAGTGATTTTTACCAACCCAAATACAGACTAAAGTACATTCTAGACGTTGTCTTCTTATTTCCGGCAATCCTTCACAATATAAATTTGTTGGAGCGATCCCCGAGCACCCAGAGCTACGCCCGGCTGCAAAGGTTCGCTACACCACCTGCCGTAGTTTCCAAACCAAAATCACTGCCCGAGTTTTTTAGCGCTCCCTCTAAGAACTCAGAACCTTAAGCATTTGGAGCACAGTTGTGATAACTATCAAGGCTGCAAAAGTTTCAGACCGGAGGCTTAAGCCTGTCGTAAAGTGTAAGGCTCTGTTCGAGAACCGGTGCATTAGCTCATCGAACCTTGGTTCATAACATCCTTACTCTTTGCCTCTATTTTCTATGAATTTTAGCAAATTGGTCTGGTAAATACAATTGACTTACAAATTTCAAACCGAAACGGTTCTGCGGGGTTCTGGTTCTGGTTCGGACCGTTTGGCAACCTTAAAAAAATATCGGATCAAAGAAGATGAAGAATCGAATTACAATATTTCAAATTGGACTTTTTAAAAATCTTTTATCTAAATCGAAATACCGACAATCAGGATTCAGAAAACCTCGAAGTTGCACTACAACTCAAATCAGCGAAGATATTCGACGAAATATGGACAAGAGCAACGTAACATTTTTGACTTTGCTAGATTATAGCAAAGCGTTCGATTTAGTCAATCACGAGATTCTCTGCACAAAGCTTAGTGGATTATATAATTTCTCCAGTACAGCATTAAAATTGATGAGCTCGTACCTACATGACCGACTGCAAGCACTGTAAATAAAAGATCATCCTTTCTGTCCATTCCCATTATGTTGTTCTGTCTAAATGTGATGTTCAAATGTATGCAGATGATGTCCAGATGTATGTCAGTCGTCCGTTAAACAAAATTTCTGAATGTGTGTTGATGTTTGTAATAGTGAACTTGAACTGATACGGAGCTGGGCAAAGAAAATTGGTCTAAAAATCAACCCAACAAAGTCCAAGTGCATTGTTGTATATAAAAACAAGAAAAAAAGTCGGTCAAGCCCGACTATAACATACTCTGTACCCTTAACTTCTCAGCTCGCATTTGCTCACGAGTTATACGCGCTCATCTCTAAGTTTCACTCTCTCTCTCTCTCTCTCTCTCTCTCACTAAGATTGACGTTCAATAGAATGCTGCGGTGGTGGGTGGGGTGGTGCTGGGTGTTTACTGGCCGTTTTTTGCTCATAACTTGAGTATCGTTCATCCGATCTTTATCATTCCTTCAGCAAATCGATAAATAATTTTATTTACAAGGTATCTCTAGAAGATACGAACGATCTATCTTCAAAACTGTAGGAGATATGACGTTTTTTCCAAATTGCGGGGGCGGGAGGGGGCGTGGCAAAAATTGAAAATAAACTTGATCTGCCTGCAAGTATGAGAAATATATGCCCCATACATGTCAAACCTCTATCTCTTACCATCTCTGAGATCTCTTCGTTCATACGGACGGACGGACGGACGGACGGACGGACGGACGGACGGACGGACGGACGGACAGACGGACATGGCTATATCGACTCGGCTGTTGATGCTGATCAAGAATATATATACTTTATAGGGTCGGAAATGATTCCTTCTCCCTGTTACATACTTTTGCACAAACTTAATATACTCTATGTACCTTCGGTACAGAGTATAAAAAAGATTTTATACAGGTTGCTTACCAAATCTAAAGATTGATGGTATCAGTATAGACTACGTTGAGCGAGCAGTAAATTTAGGTTTTACATTTAACAATATTTTATCATGGGATGATCACATAAACAAAGCAATTGGCAAAACATACTCCTTAATCCGGCATTTAAATCTAACGCAAAGTTTCATACCAACACATATTAAAAATCTGGTTGCAGAAACATACATAGTACCTTCGCTTTTATACGGTGTGGAAGTGTTCGGTAGTTGTAGTGCAAAGTCTAAATCTAAACTCAATGTTGCTTTCAACAACATAGCTAGATATGTCTACAACATAAACGACGAGGGATTGTCTTGTACCGCTGACTGCGACTGACATTCAGTCATTCTGAGAGAAATGACTTTGGCAAACATTCGGCTCTTATACGTGTAAATTACCGAATGCGTTCGGCCCCCAGGGGCTATGGCTGGGCAGCTTTGCTGTAGTCTCTCTTGATTACAAACACAAGCACATACATATTTCTGTACTCTTCATTTGGCCCACCCTGTTTTAGTACTCGCAAAGGTGAGAAATGAATGTTAGGGAAATTTGAGGTGTAGTTTGATATGTGCATCTACGATTTTACACATGTGTGTGCTGTGTGTGAACAAAGTTTGTAAAATCGGAAGTCCACATTAAAATTTCGCCCTTGCCATTCTCTTGTATGGCCTTTACTGACCTTGTTGAGTTCTAGAGTCTTTGGTAGCGGCCCTACAAGTAAATTTCAGGGAAATTTGTGATGTACACATAAATCGCACGCATTTCCCCTTACTCATCCTTATGAGTTCTAAAGCAGTGGTGTCCAAAATGCCATGGGATAGGAACTCATAATTCTGCCGGCGTCGCAGCCGACACACGTAAAGAGAGAGAGAATACGTGTGTTCTATAAATCAGAGCCGGCCAGCCATAGCTACCAGGAGCCGAAGTCAGTGTGAATCAGTGAACACTGAATTGCAAGTAAAACGGCTGTTGTCTGGAGAGAGCTCTCTTGCTCACCGACACAAGCACACTTTTTTGTCCTCACCATTTGGCCGGCACTGCTATAAATCAGCGATGGTCACAGGAACCCCCTGGAGGGCGAAGACATTTCGCTATTTACACGTATACGAGCCAAACGCAAGACGAAGCTGAGGAGAAGAGAGCAAAAAGCCTTTCAGTCGCTGGCTAGCCTTTGATGCTGTCAGTACGAAGCAAATTCACGGCGCTTTTCTTTCACACACTAATACACTCTAACTTTTTGGCCTCGCTCTTGCACGCTAGCACGCTCGGCGGCTTGCTCTTTTACGATGCGCGTGCGGCTTTTTGTTCTCTCACGAGGCATTAGTTCGTTGGCTTGCTGTTCATGTGTCGTGCGCAGACAAACGCATTGCGTAAAATTCAACTTACGTGGGTGATGTCACTGGATCGGGCACTGTTATACCACGCCGGTTCAGAAAATCGCGCGTAAACTTATCACAGTCCGTAATATGATAATGACGATCAAAGATCTGCACTGTCATATCCACATTCAGATCAATCATGGACATAAACTCATTGTCACAGGGTGGTGCCTTCGGTACACGTTGACGATGCACCACACAGCCCTGCACAATGCCCGAGTTGTCCACTTTCGGCTCATAGATCTCCAGCGTGCCATCTTCCAAAAAGTAATGGATCTTGACCTTTCGCACCAAATATGGAGCATGATAGACCTCCTGCAGAGTCTGTTTGAAGTAAGCATTGAAGCAGAGCACCTTTTTGTCATAGGCCAACCAGGGCGGCATGCGTGGACCCGAGCGTGGTGGATAAATGGAGGCGGCACCCACAGGCGGGCAGCTAATGTCCACAAGACCACCGCTAAGATCTGTAGGCGAAGGTTGCTGGCGATCGCTGAGCATGCTAATGCCCTGGTAATTTAACAGCGACTGCGGCTTGGGATAATGGACCTTGGCGACCTGCAGGTGGCGGTGCGGTGAAGTAGACAAAATGACAAAGTTACCTGAGACACCACACTTACATCGCGAAAGAGCGTGCCCGGCAGCAATGGCATACCCGGTATGCGCAGCATGATGTATATATTTTTGTTCTCACTTTTTTTTTTGTGTACTGTATTTATGTAACTCAGATCTTGAATGGGGTGTTACAAATGAATGGGATGTGGCAGTTGCCTGAAAGCGTTTAAACTCCCGGCCTACTAACGTTCAGTTCAAAACGAAACGGTTAACACAGCTGTGTGATTAGTTCTCTCTTCTTCTCGCTCTCTGCCGCTGTTACTCTCTGTGCCAGACGCATGCGAACGAATGAAAATGAATAACAGTTGTTCGAATGTTAAGGGTGGGCAGATACACTACAGCAAAGCAGATCCAACAATTTATTTAGGCGGTTTGACTAATTGTCTAAATTTAAGAAATTAAACGGGAAGCATTCAAGGATTAAAGCAGGGTTGCCTAACAGTTGCATGCTGAAAAACTTTTTCCAAAAGACATCATTTGTCAAAAAACAATAAAATTTAGTGCCAGTTACGAAGGAGATGATGCAAAAAAGACAATATTTGGAGGTGTCACGGAAATCTCTTCCTACCCAAAACCAATTCTTGGTGTCCCAGAAATCTCTGTCGGTTGGTGTCAAATCCCTCGTGTTTGGGCAAGAGATTTAGCAAAACCATTTTGACAAGCAAAATTAGTTTTTGAAATGTAAATAACATTCTTTTTCTATATAGGTTGCATCAAATGAATGAAATGTTTAATTTGCTTTAATATTAAGATTTGCGTTTCAATAATTATTCGCAAAACCAACCAAAGTCTGCCATATTAATCAAAACCAACTTGCCACTCTGTGTTTCGGTTTATTGCTGATGGCGTGTTGCTGGTAAGAATGGGCATAAGCGAATGGCAAAGAGTTAAGTGAGAGTGACTTAGAGATGTACATATATAGAAGAAGAAGGCGGTTACCATCGAGTATCGATAGTTGTTAGTGATGTGTGAACCTGTAGAAACTGGATCTGTGATTGAAGCTGGATGACAAACCATCTATGTAACAACAAACGGGCTAAGCGTTGCCAAGCTATACTTCATAACTCGTGCGAACATATTTTTAAATTTTGCTTTTTATTTTTGGAGAATTTAAAAATGCATTATAAAACGTATAACTCAATCAAAAATTTTCAATTAAACATCAAATTAACTCTTAACTAGAATATGGGAAATTTTTTTGCAAGAGATGCACCATTATTTTGGACACAAACTTTCTAGCTAGATTTTAAAATAAGAAAATGATATAAGATATTGAAGTTCTATAATACCGACGGATTTTTCGAACATTTTGCAAATCAACCGAGGCCAGCATTGGTTAGTGCCCCAGTCGCAATGCAATTGTAAGCTTCGAAAAGTGTTCTTTAAAGCTCTCTCAAGATTAGGGATGCCGAAATATCGATATAGTCGTATAACTTGTGACGATATTTTTGTTGGTTTCGGCCACAAAAAGGGAGGTCTTGGATATTGGTAATATCAGTAATATTGGATATTTAAATAATGTAATTATAGAAAACGAGAGCGTCAGTCGGCCGTGCCCGACTTCGATATACTCTCTGAAGCTGCTAATATGTGTTGAGTTGGACATTTTACTGGATCAGGACCAATATTGAACCGGGATCGAAACAGTTTCGAACCGGTTAAAAAGTGGTTCAGACTCATTTCTCAGAAATTATTTAAGCTATGAACCTGAAATCTGGTCTGTAGGTTGGTAATATGATGTTGGATATTTAACTGGATCAGGACCGGTATTGAAATGGTTTCCAACCGATTTAAAAGTGTTTCTGAGTCTTATCTTAGAAACTATTTTAGCTATGAACTGAAAACTTGATGTGTAGGCCGAGCCGGCCGGCTGAACGAGTTCAAATGTGGTTCAAATTAACATTTCAGAAACTATTTAGGCTGTGATCTGGAAAATTGGTGTGTAGGTTTACATTGCAAGTGTTAGACTTCTATATATATAAAACAAAGTCGTAAACGACTTTATAACAAGAACGGCTGAACGGATTTTTAAAATCTTTGATATGTCGGATTTGTTTCCGCCCCAGAATACAGACAGTTAAAAATTCACAAAAAGGTAATCGGTACACAAAATCCCAAAAATTTGAAAATGTTATAATTAGTTTTGATTTTCATTAAGACCTAAAAGTTGGCAATTGTCGACGGGTAAATAGGAGGTGTAGCCCAATCAGTCCAAGAAAATCGCGGAATTTACAAAATCTTATAATAAGTTTAGATTGTCTTGAAAACGGGTAAATAGAAGAAGTTTATAAATGAGCTTAGATTGTCATAAAGACGGTTAAATAGACGGGAAAATAGAAGGGTAAACATACGGGTAAATAAGAGGTGTAACCAATCGGTCCAAGAAAATCGCGAAAAATATCCAAAATGTTATAATAAGTTTAGATTGTCATGAAGACGGCTAAAAAGAAGGAGTACATCGAACGGTCCCAAAAATATCGAAATTTGCAAAATTCATAGATGAGCTTAGATTGTCATAAATACGGTTAAATAGACTGGTAAATAGGGTAAACATACGGGCAAACAGACGGTTAAAAAGGACGGAAAAAAACGCGAAATTTTAACAATTTTATAATGAGTTTTGATTATTATGAAGCTGGGTAAATAGACGGCTGGTAAAAACCGAAAGTTCTAAAAGATGTCGAAAATTACTCAATTTTCGTATGAGCTTAATTTATTTTGAACACGGGTATATAGTTAGATGGTAAAGATCGAAACATCCACAAAATCGAGAAATTTGCTAAACTTCAAATTGACTTTAGATTATCATGAAGATTTGATAGTTGGTAAATGGCATGTAAGCCTCACTCCTTAGTTTTGTGCTTAAAATACTAAACGGTGCAAAGCAACGCGCGCCCGGGATATAAAACAAAATTATCCGTACAAAAGTAGCACCATTTTTGCAGAACTTATTAATTACACAAGGCAACAAAATTATACTTTTTCCAGCTGAACACGAATCTGTTTTCAGAAATTATCCATCACGTCGACGAGCTTAAAGATACAAAAATGCCTCATTTGACTTTTATATCATCGAGACTATGTATTCAAAATGATATGTCTTTGCTTAAAAAAAATTGTACAATTCTTTGGGACAGTTTATTTTAAAGTTAAGATATAGTAATTTATGATAATATCAAAAAAAGTCAAAACAAAAGTATAGGTTCCTCCACAAAACGCCTCTGAAAAGGGTCAAGATAGCCATTTCTGAAAACAGATTCTTGTTCAGCACATGAAAATCATCTAGAATCACCACCAATCCTTCAATATACTGGAACTTGTTGCCTAGTGTTAATCGCCGTAAAATCAGATGTTTCATCTCAATGTGCTGTGGCTTGATTTTGGTATCATTTAATTTTTTATACCCTTGTATAAGATGTTTGTAACGCATAAAGCATCAAAGCATCTCTCTTATATATAATATATTCTTGATCAGCATGAGGAGTTGATATAGCCCGTCCGTCCGGCCGAATCAGATGACTATAGCATATAGCTGCCATAGGAACGATCGGTCGAAAAACTAGTCTTAGTGAAAAAAACATTTTTGTTTTCAATGCAAACGCCCCCAAACCTAGTATTTATAAGTTTTCTATCCTTACACATAATTCCACCAAGTATGATGAAAATCGGTCAACTATATAGTATAGCTGCCATACAAAATATAGTTTTGAAAAAAAGTCTTAGTAGGAAAAATTTTTTTGTTTTCAATACTATCGCTTCCAAACTTTGTTACTGATCAATATTAAATGCTACCACACAATTCTGCCAAGTTTGATCCAAATCAGATGACTATAGCATATAGCTGCCATAGGAACGATCCGTCGAATAAGTAGTTCTAGTGAGAAGAACTTTTTTGTTTTCAATGGTAGCGTCTTTATACCTTCCAGTTGTAAATATTATCAGTTTCCACACAATTTTGGGGAGTTTGGTAAAAATCGGATGAATATATCGTATAGCTGCCATGTAACAAACTGGCAAGCAAATGCTCAAAGTAGTGGCGCCATCAAGCTACAAGGGTATATAAACTTCGGTCGAGCCAAAGTTAGCTTTCCTCTATTTTTGTTGTTGTTTTACATTACCTTACAGGGACTCGAACTCTGGACCTCGAAAGAATAGACACACGGATGACGGCGCTTTAGCTCACATAGTTAAGAACTTAGCGTATTCAAAATGGTAAATCTTTGCTTAAAAAAATCATAGAACTATTTGGGACAATTTATTTTAAAGCTAAGAAATGGTACTATACGAAAACAAAAGCTTAGGTCAGCGTTGGCCAACGAGGGTGAGGCCAAAAAGTAAGAATGTATTGGAGTGCATCGAAGACTAGCCAACGACTGAAGGCCTGTTTACTCTCTTGGTCTCAGCTTCGGCATGCGTTCGGTTCGTGTATGTGTAAATAGCGAAATGTCTTCTTCTCCTGGGGGGTACCGGTGACCATCGCTGGTGTAGGTGCTTCACAAAATGCTCATAAAAAGGTTCAAAATAATCATTTTAAGCAACTTTAAGCTTAAAATAACAAAAATCTAGACGTGATGTACCATTTCCGAACACAGATTTGTGTTCAGCACACTATAATCATATTCAGGCCTGTTCCGGTTTTCACTTTCACTTAATTTGCTCGAATTCGATTTGGTTACCTGTTCCGGTTTTCACAATTCGATAAATTTACTCGATTTGAATTCACATTGCATGAAGTCGGTGAATTCAAAAGAAATGGTGTCAAAATAATGGCTTAAAATTATTTTTGTATCAATGTTTTACTTTTTTATGAAACGCTTGAAATATTCGAATAAGCTTCCATTAAAAATAAAAACTACATCTTAAACAGCTTTATTAAAATACTATCGACTTCTTTGACTTTTCCATGTGTGTTTTTTCTATGTTTGCAGCATATTGAGCTGAAAAAGTAGTCAAAAGGAACATTTTGGAAATGAAACATTCGAATTGCAAATCGAATGCAAATCGTTCGAATACCAGAACAACTTAAATCAAATCGTTCGATTTTGTTTTCATTTGAAATCGACAAAAATATGTGATAGAATTACCACCAACCCTTCAATATACTGGACCTTGTTGTTGTCTAGTTTAATCATTAGCCATACCCAGCAAAAGGGTATTCAATTGCCGTTGTCATGGCACCTCATCATATTTTCTTGTTTTCATCTGCCTTAATTTGCTCTGGCTCTCTCAAAAGGCCTGCGACCATTGCTGTGAACGGACGTGGTGTGGTCGGTTGTGACGCGCGTTTTTGTTTATGTTGTAATTGTTATTTCTAATCTGTGTTGGCCCAGCATATAAAATACCTTTGTATCAAAGGGAAACTATGTATATATATTTCATGTTTTACAATTAATTTTCCCCATTTGTTAAACTGGCCTTTTAAATTACTTTTCATTCGTTGACGGTTACCGCATAACTTTTGCATAATTTTATATAAACTAAACAAAAACAATAGTCAAACACGCGCTCGATCGGAATCGGAAGTGCTGAGATTCGCTTGCTGCTTGTAACGGTCGCCTTGGATGAGAATTTAGCAGAATACGGAATAATTGTAATGCACTTCTAAGAGCTGCCCCAGATCCAGATCGACGACACGATGTAAGTGAGAGCAGTAGGATTTGTATTTTAATTCATTTTGTTTCTTTTCTTTTCTTCACACTTAACCCCTTGGCTGAGGCTCCTCCGCTGTGGCCTTGACTTTATTGAGTGTGTTTGTTTTGTTGTAGTTTAGTTCTGTTATAAATCAATTTGGGCTTTTCTTTTGTTGGACGGGCGAGGCAGGCATGACATGTGTACACACACACACACACTCACATGTTGTGCATATTTGTAATTAAAACTAAACAACGGGAATTATATGGCAAGTGTGCGAGCGCCTGTGACTACTGTACTTGCTGGGGGGAGGGAGGGGGAGGACACATGAAACGCCTCACAGTTGGCTGTAATTAATGGGCTGACTAATGAAATGGACAAATCTGTGAAAGTTCATGCAATACATTTGTATACCCTGGCAAAGGGTATTATATTTTTGCCCAGAAGTTTGCAACGCATAGAAATATTCATTTCCGACCCCATAAACTATATATATTCTTGACCAGGGCGACGAGCTGAGTCGATTGAGCTTTGTCCGTCCGTCTGTCTATCTGTTTTTACGTAAGCTAGTCTCTCAGTTTTACCGACCGGATTGGATGACCATATCTTATAGCTGCCATAGGACCGATCGGTCAGAAAATGGGTCTTAGTGAACAAAACTTTTTGGTTTTTAATGTTAGCGTCCTTAAACTCGGCCATAATAAATATTTTATGCTTTTAAACAGGCTTGCAAATTTTGGTCAAGATCGGATGACTATATCTTATAGCTGTCATAGGAACCATCGGTCGGAAAATGTGTCTTACTGAGAAAAACTTTTTTGTTTTCCATGTTAGCGTCCTCAAACTCGTTTATTATTAATATTATATGCTTTCAAACAGATTTGCAAATTTTGGTCAAGATCGGATGACTATGTCTTATAGCTGTCATAGGAACCATCGGTCGGAAAATGGGTCTTAGTGAGAAAAACTTTTTTGTTTTCACTGTTAGCGTCCTCAAGCTCGGCTATTATTAATATTATATGCTTTCGAACAGATTTGCAAACTTTGGTCGAAATCGGATGACTATATCTTATAGCTGCCATAGGACCGATCGGTCGGAAAATGGGTCCTAGTGAAAACACTTTTTTGTTTTCAATTAAATCGTTCTTAAGGTCGTTCATAATTAATATTAAAAGCTTTCAAGCTAATTTGAAAAAGTTGATCGACATCGGGTGACTATCTTATCGACCGATCGGTCGAAAATGATTCTTAGTAAGAAATTTTTTTTTGTTTTTAATGTAAGCGTCCTTAAACTCACTAATTACTAATTGTATATGCTTTCAAATACATTTGCAAAATTTGGTCGAAATCGGATGACTATATCTTAGGACCAATCGGTCGGAAAATGAGTCTTAGTGAATTTTTTGGTTTTAAATTTTATCTTTCTTAAACTCGACGTTTGTTAATTTGATATGTTTTCAAAAAGATTCTCGAAATTTGGTCGAAATCAGTTGTTTATCTGTCGAAAAATGGGTTTTAGTTTCAAAAATTTTTGAATTTTTTGTAAGCATTCTTAAACTCTGACATTTCAAAAACAGAATTTGCAAGCAAAAACTTCGGCACAGACAAAGTTAGCTTGGGCTTCTCGTTTTAAACTATTTCATGTAAATGTTGCCCCAGGCTACGCTTGAGGTGGTCCATCCGTAAGCTCTAATTTTGTCATACTTTTTCCAGCATATCAGCCGGTATCTCACCAATGGCAGCTGTAATGTTGTCTTCCGGGGCAGCAATTGTGGCTGGCTTGTCCCTATACACGAGAGACTTCTCGTAGCCCCACTAAAAATAGTGTAGTGGGGGTCAAATCACATGATCTTGGCGAGATTAATTGCTCTTCAAACTCGAATCTCAATTGGTTCATGGATTCACGTGCCCTTTGGCATGCGGCACCGTCTTTTTATAATCAAATGTCAACCAAGTCCAATTCTTACGTTTTGGGGAAAAAAGAAGTCGGTAATCATTGCACTGTACTTTGCTCCATTGACTGTAAAGTTGCGATTTTCGTTACTTTTGAAAAAGCATGGTCCAATGATGCCGCCGGCCCACAAACCGCACCAAACAGTGCATTTTTCAGGGTGCATTGACAGCTCTTGAACTGCCTGTGGCTGTTCTTTAGACCAAATTCAGAAATTCTGTTTGTCGACGTACCCATTGAGCCAAAAATAAGCTTAGTCGCTGAAGCCAATTTGTCGAATTTTTCGATTTCTCACTCAGTACGAATTTTGATTATGAAACTTAATGATTTGCAAGCGCTGTTCGTTTGTTAGTCCATGTTACGAATGACGCGTGAGGTGTTAAAAAATGTACACTGAAAAACCAAATAGCATAAAAATATACTATTATTATTATAATTTTGCGCAGAAGCTTGCAACGCATAGAAATATTTATTTCCGATATATTGTGACCATCCCATTTGGGGGGTGCGTTATCTTAATCAATTTTTTGGTAACCCTTTGCACCTCAATGTGTTAGGCAATTGTATCAAAGTGACTGTGAAATTGGTTTTATCGTGCTTTAGCAGACTTCCTTACATGCCTAATTAAGCGTAGAATTACGATTGGGGTAATAAATGTCAAATTAATTTTAAGGTTTCTATAATTATACCGATCCGACGATGTATGCCCTTATCTTTGAAACGTGCTCTGCTGTGCTGATTAGAAAGTATTTTTGATTAGGTCAGAGGGAATTTTTTTTAATGCCATAAAAAACTTCATTTTAGCTCATAAATAGCAACTACTTTATATATTTCTTACCTTTTTTTGGGTTTTTACTGGGTGTTTTGAGTTCGTAAGCTGGCGACCGTGCCTGGGTTTGGATTACTGTGTGGATTGGATTACATGAACTGCTACCTCAAAACAACGTCAAACATTAGTCTAAGATCTTAGATAGTTCTTATATGCCAGACATTAATTGAGATAAAATCACAACTAGGTAGATTTTTAGTCCCACACCTCTTCTTCAATGATGTGTGCTAACTATAATAATTAAAGCTGACAAAAGTCTAATTACTCAGAGCTTGCTGGAAATTGCAGCGTCAGCTGAGAACGCGTCTGGCATAATTTGTGTATTTTGTAAGATAAGAACTGATTGAACAAACTGCGCTTCGCATGGATTCTTCAGAACAAGCCCTTTGTAATTATCAGACCTGTTCTCAATTTTACTTCCACGGCAACCCCAAAAACCAAAAAGTTATGCTTGTAGGTCGGTGAAATGAAATGTAATCTTAGTCCGTTGTTACACGGTGAAGTTTGCTTCATGAAGCTCTCTTCGATTTTGTTTTGAAGCATCTTCAAAACCCCCCTCGCATTTACACGCTTCATGCAGTTTTTCCTTTTGTTCTACATTCCGATTACTTTCTCATTGTAACCATATTTTTTGGCAAGCTATCGATAGAGAGCAATTGCCAGCATGGTTTTTTTCTGTTATTTAACAATATTAAAAATGAGTCAAGAAGCAGTAAAATTAATTAAGGCTGCAATTGAAGTCTCGAAAAGGACTTAAGAAATCACGAACGAAGTTGCAATATTTTTTAAATTTGTTGAACTGCTGTGAGACAAATCAGAAATTGCTTGTTCGATCAACTCGTGTTATCGATCGACTAAAAACTCAACCCTGCCAAACATAAACTATCGGAAAACTTCATTGCCAGCTTGCCATGAAGCTTTGCCTGCTTCGACTGCCCCCATACACCTCTTTCCCACCAAAAAAAACTTCATGAAGTTTGCTTCACCGTGTGAATGCGGACTTACAGTTGTACATAAAGTGAATTTAACTTGCTTCTGTCATCCATTTATAAAATATTAGTGTAATGTGATTTTACAAGATAGTGTTTTGTTTGATATGTCGAGCATTTGACAGTGCTAGCATAAACGTAAAAATCCTCCTCTCTCATTTTCGAGTGTTCCATTTTTGATCGTTTCGCTTGGACTAGTGGTTTCTCTATTATGTATCTAGTGCAGAGATTGTCACGCCTGGCACACAGGGGCCGAAAACTTATCGCTATACACACAGTCACGTGCCGCACGCATGCCAATGCCTGTGCCAAAAGAGCAAACAGCTTTTCAGTCGCTGAAAAGCGGTCGATGAAGTAAGTCTGAGCTGGTTTTTGCAGACCAATACACACTTTAACTCTTTGGCCGATATCGATGGTTTGCAAAAAATGAAAAATGGCTTTCTTTTTCATTCGAAATTGAGAACAGGAAAACGAAACTAAAGCGGAATTGCGCTCGATTTACTTTTCAAAAAGTAATGGAATCGAGAACATACCTGAATGTCAGGGTTCCCCAAGAAGAGAGAGCGAAAATGTGACTGGCTCTCTCTATCTTTCTAACACACAATGATGCATAACTTCGGCAAGCATTCGGTGTGAATTGCCGTGTATGTTCGGCTCCCAGGAGCCATGGCTGGGCAACTCTGCTGTATATCATGTGTTATTTGTATATTTAATGATTGAGGAGTTTTTGGATTTAAGTATAATATATAAAAATTTAGGTAATAAATACATTTGAAATGCTAGAAATTTACTTAAAAATTAATAATTAACTTGTTAATTTTGTGTTTAAATATATGCTTTGAGGTATTTTACAAGTCGACCCCACCCGTTATTATATATTTTTGGCAATTCTGTCTGCAAGCGAATCGTCTAATCATACATCTATCCAATCGATACATAATCAACGCACCTCCCTGATTATTGACGTCAGTCTGTATACAAAACAGGAATGATTTAAATTGAAGTGACCACAAGTAGCGCGTATAATGTTCTTTCAATTAATATTATCGCACCGAACAAATGTTGTTTACCTCAAGATCAATATGTGCTCGTGTTTCCCCTCTGGTCGGCAATTAAGTGCTGTACTCGAGAACAGGTTTGCATAGCTATTAGCCTAAGGTGATGATGGGGGAAATTTAGGAATTTTGTTTAACAAATCTGTAAGTTGAGTTTTAACCAGGGAATCAATCCCGGAACCAGAACCGATATTTTTATTTCTTTGTGTACCGGTATCCGAGTACAAATATTTTCGGATCCCAAAAGACAGAAAAGAAACTAAACATTGTACCGGTACAGTTTCGGTTTTGAGTGCTAGAATTAGACTACAGTGCTGGCACTTAGTTTTGTAGGCTTTCAAAATAAGAGTCTGGCTAAGCAAATCTTTTGTATTGTGAAATAGTAAAACGCGTGACCGGTCTCTTTGATATTGTTCCATCCTACCTCAGGGAATTAATGTGCATACTTGTGTTCATTTCTCCAGTCCTTAATAGTAATGGTACATTAGTTTTGGGTATAGAAAACTATTGTAATCTATTGTAAGAATGCTTATGAAAAATTATTTTTTGGTCACCATTCTTAATATCGTTATTACACATTTGTGTGCCGTGTTTTGATTTTGTTAGGAAATAAATATAATTGACGGGAGTTTGGCGTTGTGTGCTGTGTATGGACTTCCTTCTAAGCTAGTGTATAAATCTTCAGTCCGTCCTCTATAAAAATGGCTAAATGTCAAATAATTAGCTAGAATTACAGGTTACGGACAAACTGAATAGTTTCCGAGTTTCGAGCTTACAAAAGAGTTATATCTGGTGGGGAAAAATAGCAAATTGACAACGCTGCACACTTCTGTTTGTATGAATGTATGTAGTTTTGTTGCTGGACAAGACGGCGGACATGTTTCTGCAGTAGCATACACCGAGTTGCTTAGATTGGCGCATATGTATATGTATAAGATGAAAAATAAAACGTTGAATACTTTGGTTCGGAACGGGTTCGGGTTCATCTATTTTCGTCCTCGTAGTTCGGTTCAAGGTTTGGTTCACAGTAAAAAGAAAGCCGAAGCTCCGGGTTCGAACCGGTTCGGTTCAAAACCGGTTTGCAAAAAAAAACGTAAATTAAGTAGTTGTTGAAGGAAATTTCGGATTTTGCTAACAATGCATTTGTCAGCCTAGGATCGCGGGTTTATTCAAGGATTAAAAGAAAGTGAAGCTACCATCGCAGAAATAGCTTCTAGAATCACATATATGTTCTTTTGGCATTTGCAGTGAGGCATACATATCCGCAATGTTAATTTTCCGGAAAAAAAAGTTCAAATTAGAAACTCAGGGGAATCCTTTCAGCCAGGTTTTATAAAACAGGAAGACAGTTTGACAATGTGAAGCAATTAAGTGACGCTTTGGTTTCAGAATGAAAGTTAATAAGCAATGTAACTCCTCAAAATCTTGTAGATTCTTTGCCAAGTCGCCTTAATAAAGTTTTATAGGCAAAAGGGAAATATATTAATTATTAAAATTGTCCAAAACAAATTTTTTGGGGTGTATGTAATACTTCAATTTCAAACTTCAGTATAAGATTCTCAGAACTTAGACCTTACGTAGTCTGAAATAGCAAAGACTAGCCATATTACAAGAATTTACATAAACATGTCCACTGTAAGAATATCAGGTGGGAACCACTTGTAATGATCTGTATGCTGTATTCTTGGACTATAGACTTGACTAGCTGAGATAGATGAAATCAGCGTTTGTCAACAAGTGCGTGGCCACATAGTGTGAGCGAAGCCAGCTGTTTGCTCTCTTGATACAAGCCTCGGCAGACGTTCGGCTCGTGTCGATGTGAAGGTAGAAAAGTAATACATAAAAAAATGCAACCATTTTCAGCTTCGTTAAAGTTATTCAAATCTTAAGTTTAAAAGTCGCCCTAGCCCCTCCACTTGGGCGTAGGGTATTTTATTGCAATATTAATGAAAATATCAGGCAATATGGCAGGCAGGCAGCAAGCAGCCACACGGCACACAGCTCGCTTCGACAAGTACTTCTTGCCTTTAAACCCAATCAAAATGGGGGAGGTATAGGTACATTTCATGGTGTTCTACTTGGTGTCGTCATCGGCGTGTGCAATCTTTTCTATTTAAACGCCTTGTTTTGGCCCAAGCATCTATCTATCTATAGGCAATGGGAATTGTGGCGTTAGTTATCTACCAACTAGCCGTGATCTTATCTCTGCCAAAGCAGACAAATATCAAGTTAAAGTTAACGACTCATCATATATCTCGCATTTACAGTCTGACACAGCACGATGTCGTCCACGGGCACGGATAGCACCAAATTGGGTGATGGCCTAATTGAGGTTCAGCTGGATAGCCTAGATTCCTGCCATAGTATGGTCACGGCGAATGGCTCGACCACGCCCAAGCAGCAGCAGGATCAGCAGCAGCAGCAAAAAAAGAATGTGTTCAAATCGAAGATCTTCATCATAGCCGTTGGCTTCTCATCCGTCCTAATGATAGCCATGTGCATTGGTTTTCTGGTGCACTATGAATTTGCTGGCGATGTCAGCGACATGGAAACGGTGGCCTTCTGGCATGTCTCACTGCCTCAGCAGCAACAGGTTTGGTTCGATCGTGGCATCGATGAACTGAAGGTGGCCCTCAATCGTGATCCAAATCGTCGCCGTGCCAAGAACGTGATACTCTTTGTGGGCGATGGCATGGGCCCGAATACGGTGACAGCTGCCCGCATCTATGGCTACAGGGAGGAGGGTCTGCTCAGCTGGGAACGTTTTCCTCATATGGGTCTGCTGAAGACATATTGTGCGGATAAACAGGTGCCCGACTCCTTTTCCACGGCAACGGCTTTGTTTAGTGGTGTCAAGGCCAACTATGAGACAGGTGGCGTGGATTCGAATGTACCGCTGGGTAATTGCACTGCCTCGCTAGATGAAACGCATCATGTGCAGACCATTTTGAAGTGGGCACAGGTGGATGGCATGCGTACGGGTTTTGTGACCAATACACGTGTAACACATGCCACACCGGCGGCTCTGTATGCCCATGTGCCGGATCGTCGTTGGGAGTGCGAGGCGGGTATGACGGCGGAGGCAAGAGAAGAGGGTTGCCTGGATATAGCGCGACAGCTGGTGGAACAGCCAACGGGGCAACACATTAATGTAAGTATTATAAATGAGGCAGCAGCAGCTCAGCGAAATGAAAGAGAGAGAGAGCTTTGTGAGCTTTTTTTACTCACAACATAAAGCTCGCTCAGGGTTTAAATGCGCTTTTTTACTTTCAACTGAGTACAAAAATCAGAATCAAAATCCGCTTTTCAGTTTAAACGATTCCAAATTCCACGCGAAAAAAAAAACTTTGGAAATATGATTGGTGAGGCACTGAAATCTCTCTAAACTGAAACTTGTGTTGATGGCACACCCAAAGCAGTTTCAGCAATTTTCGAAAGAATTGGCTCTGTTGATTCTTGTGCTTTCCAAATTTACCAACTTTAGAGGCCTCTTGCCAAGGGTTTTTTCACTACGAAAATTCCGAAATAAAATGTGTAAAATATTGTTTTGAGTCCAACTTTCAAAATCCGTAGGGATATATTCCAAATTTCAGAATTTTTGAAATTTGGACCAGTCTAGTGTAGTTCAGATTCGGGAAATTCCCCCTCCTCCTCCCTTTAACCGCGAGAAACTGTCAGAGCCACAATTTTTAAGTTCGAATCTTGTATCAATCAAAGACGTAGGAACAACATTACTTGGTACGGGGAATTTTGCAGTCAAGGGCACTCGACTGCAGCACTCTTACTTTTTAGCTCCACTTTGGTGGTTGGCTGCTTTATCAATTTAGTTTCTTTGGACACTTCATTAACGTCTCTATGTACACTCAAAAATAAAATCAGTCCTAATCGGTAATGATAACCACGACAACGAAACAAATATTGAGTTGATCTGAATTTCTTAATCCTGAAAAAGATTACATTTATCCTGGGGTAATCTTAAAAAAGATTGAATTAAGCAAAAAAATTCGAGCACAATTTAATCCCAATGCAGGATCAACTTAAAGCATGTTCGAGATTATTTTTGAGCTCGATTTGTAAGATTGATTTGATATTTTCCTTCCCCATATTCCATAGGACATTCTTATACAAATACACTTCGAAGAGACCACAACAGTTTTGATTTATTTAAGACTTGTTGGGCTTAACTAGAATTCGAACCCACAACCAGACTCACTGAACACGAATGAAATGGCATCCCATCGCAGACCACCAACTCCATCGCTAATTGCCGCATATCAAAAAAGCCAAAAAATCTAACATTAACAGCGAGAGTGTTCGCTCTCTTATTTATGAACATGTGATCTCGAAGGGGATTGAAGTAAGCACATTTGGAATAATACAAGTTCGAAAATCTGGGACCAATCCCTAAAAGCTTGAATTGTGTGGAATATCCTGTAAGTCGGGATTGAATTTTCAAGCTCATGCCGGGCTTACTCCAAGATTCAAAATAGAGGAAAGCTAACTTCGGCTCGACCGAAATTTATATACCCTTGTAGCTTGTATAATTTATATAAATTAAGGTTTTAAATGATTCTAGTCGAACATTCTTAGAAGATTTATCATATCGAAACTTATAAACCATCCTAAAGTTTTCTAAAAAGATTCAGATTTTGTTAAAGAAAAACAAAAATAAACAATTTCAGGTTGCAATGTAACTCAACACCCCTCCTGGGACTAGAACCACGACCTTTTCGTTCAATAACACATTGGCACGGCCGATTAGTCGATTTTGCCGTAGGGGGTCAATTGTTACGCGCAGCCAGTTGCCAGTAACTAAACCAACCAATCACACATCACCACCACCCTTACCCTCCCTCCCAACCCATCACCAGAAAAGTTTTTCTCACTAGAACTACTTTTCCGACCGATAGTTTCTGTGGCAACTATATGCTATAGTCATCTGATTTGGATCAAATTTGGCAGAATTGTGTGGTAGCATATAATACTGATCAGTAACAAGTTTAAGAGCGAAAGCATTGAGAACAAAAAAGTTTTTCCTACTAAGACTTTTTCAGAATTTTATTGTGTATGGCAGCTATACTATATAGTTGATCGATTTTCATCATACTTGGTGGAATTATGTGAAAGCATAGAAAACTTATAAATACGAGGTTTGGGGACGTTCGCGTTGAAGACAAAAAAGTTTTTCTAACTAAAACTACTTTTTCGACCGATAGTTCCTATGGCAGCTATATGCTTTAGTCATACGATCCGGCCGGTTCCGACAACTGTGCAGCGTATTTGTACCAAAAGAATTCGTGCAAAGTTTAGTTAAGATAGCTTTAAAACAGACGGAGAAGATAGCTAAGAAACAGACGGACATGACTATTTGAACTCAAGAATATATATACTTTATGTGGTCGGAGATGCTTCCTTCTATGCGTTACAAACATCTGAACAATTTTAATTTAATTATTCTACAAGGGTATAAAAAGATTGAATATATCCCGACGTTTTTTTTCTGTGCACCAATTCTTAAAAGCGCCTTATGTTTCCAGTCTATTTCAATAGTGGTTTGTTACAAATTTTTCACAATACTTTGTCATCTTCATCATTCTAAATTACCAATCCGGTTGTATCCTATTGTTTTTTTTTCAATTGTGTTTTGTTGGCACAAAAGTTGAGCACACAAAAACTTTGTTGTTTACACTTCGCAAAACGACATATACTGAAAAAGAAAGCCTTTGAAGCCAATTTTTAAAATCTTTTAAAACTTTTTTGTACAGGTAATAGAAGAATAAATCTTCTTGGCTTTAGGCATGATTAAATTTTAAACTCGAAGAATAGATCTTCCTGGAAGTAAGTAAGAAAAATTGTCGAATTCATAAATAGATGTTTTTGATTTTAAGTAGAATCTGTGTATAGAATAATACTGACCAGGGTTGTAGTTTAAGATTTGTACTGACTTACTCACACAAGTGCATCATCTGACCTTTGTCAGCAACCCTAATTAAATTGAATGTTATTACAAAAGAGACATATTTATGAGTTAGGTTGTGTCTAGTCAATATGTCTTTTAACACTAAGAGTGGGCCGAGTAGAGTATCATGTTCAAATTTGAACTATCTGTACTTAGTAAACAGCTAGAGCGGGAATTGTTCTCACTTACTTCACCGAAAAATTCAATTTTTTCTTGTCTTCAAGCACATTTCTTACCAACAAAAAGAAAACAATAAATCAGAGTGTACTTGTATACTCCACCAACTGTTACTTCACTTAAAAAACCAACCACAAAAAATAGAAAAAGCTCATTTTTTTGCAGAACTAAAATGAAAACTGATGAAAAAATGTTACTTCACTTAAAAATTCATAAATGTGCGACTTGGCTGGACATAACCTTAAGAAAAACTTATAAATCATGCTCCCATTTCTACTTTCGCAAACATTGTGCGATTTCAAACCAGTTTTTGAACCAAATTTGGACTAAAAGTCTAAAAAGGTAGCTTACAAATGCTGCTGAACTGCTGCTGCTTTAAAATAGATATAAAAAAAGAAGACAAAACCCTCAACTTTACATTCTTTTTCAATACAGGTTATCATGGGCGGTGGACGACAAATGTTAGTGTCAAATGTCACTGACACACCAGCCGATCCGCTGGATACCTGGGTCAGCAAAGCCTCCGATGGACGAAATCTCATAGATGACTGGGGCAAACGCAAGGCCAGTCAGGGCCAGTCGCATGCCATAGTACAGAACAATGGTGAGCTAAGGAATCTCAATGGTCAGCATGTGGACTATGTTTTGGGCATTTTTGCCAATGGTCATCTCAAGTACGATCATGAGCGGGATCCAAGTGATGCCGGCATGCCATCTCTGGCCAATATGACTCTAAAGGCCTTGGAGGTGCTGGGCAATAGCGAGAAGGGTTATCTGCTGGTTGTGGAGGCGGGCATGATCGATCAGGCACATCATCGTGGAGCTGCACGCAAAGCCCTAAGCGAAGTGTTGGCTCTTAATGAGGCTGTTCAGGCCGCACAGGGTTTTCTCACGTCCAGGTAGGACGCGTTACCTTCCCCTCTATTTTGGTTGTTTTAATAAAAGTTTTCCGTACAGAGACCAGCTGGATGAGACTCTGCTTATAGTGACGGCTGATCACTCGCATACTCTAACCATTAATGGACATCCGGCACGAGGTGCAAATATTTTGGGCCTGGCCGGTAACTCCAAAACCGAACAGACACCCTATACCACTCTCACCTATGGCACCAGCCACAAAGGCTTCCAGGTGGATGCCGAGCGTCAGCAGCGTGCGAATCCAACCAGCAAATTGGACACCACTGACTGGGAGTATACCCAACAGGCGGCCATCAATACGGATGAGAATCTACATGGGGGTTCCGATGTGACCATACATGCACGTGGTGGGTTCAGCTGATACTGAGAATCTATATAGAATTGGTATAATTTGTATATTTTTATTTACCTTTTCAGGTGCCATGTCTTACCTGTTCCATGGTGTGCACGAACAGAGCTATGTGGCGCATGTCATCTCGTATGCTTTAAGAATTGGACGCTTTCGGGATAGCAGCATTGCTGAGTCTCTGGCCGAGCTGATGCCATTGTAGTCTAAGGATGTTTTTCTATTTTCTATATAAATGTTATGTACGAGGGAGGAGTACATTGTGATAGGTTGGTTGAACCTTTCTCTAGGGCAAAGGCATTGACTTTAATATTTTGAATTATTAACTAATTAGCTGTAATTTCTATTTATACACAAAATATTAAATAATTATTAAGCAACTGTGGTTGAACGTTTATTTAAGAGAATACGCTTGAAGGCAGTTGCCGAGGTAACTAACGATTTACCTAGCGAAATGGGATCAGCAATTTCCAATAGTTTGAGAACAAATAAATAATTTTCTTCTTGCCTTTGAAATTTGACTTTATTTTGAACTTGATAACGGTAGAGTTGCTCCCATTGCTCAGATAGTTATTTTACGACAACTGGCGTCACTCAGGCGCACAAGAAATTGCCTCGATTCGTCTAGAAGACACAGCTAAATAGAAAGCGAAACAAAATAAACAAAATAAGGTGGAATAAGGTAGAAAAGGAAAACATAAAGAGTAGAAGAGAAGAAACGCCTTCCGATTCGGTGGGGGTAGTTTATTTTGTCGTTATAAGCAGCTCGGGCATGATCGGGAGAAATTTTCAAAAAATACTAGAAACTAGGCAAGTGCAAGATTGTAAAGAATAAAAGACCTAAAGCATTCGTTGGAAAAGTTACCACTGAAAAGATGAAACATATTATTCTAATCCCTACACAGAATGGGAAATAGACAAGCCTCTAGGGAAAATAGCTTCGTGTTTGTCTTGATGGAACATTAAAGTTCAGACACCCGAGTAGGTACTCTGCATCAATATTACCCATTATAAGCTTGTTTAGAAACATTATACCCAACATAGTATGTCTACGCTCAAGTAAAGGTAAGTCTGAATGTATAAGGAGGAAGTCTCAATAGTGGGTCCCAAACCAGGTCACGAAGAGCAAACAAAAGGAACTGCTTCTGGACAGATTCGTTGCGTTTACACAGAGTTAGTGATTTAGGGTTCCAAATACACCAACCAAACTCCAAAATGGGCTTTACTTGGAACATAAGCAAGAGCTTGGTCGTGTGAGGATCATTAAAACCTAACAAACCCAAGGCTTTATTCACAGAAAGTTCAATGTGAATGCCAAAAGAAAGCTTATGGTCAAGGGCAATACTCAGATCATGGAAAGATTCAACTTGTTCAAGCTGATAAGAACTCAATAAGAAGTGTGTTATAACCAGTGTAACCAGTTAGATACATATTTTGTGTACCTTTTACATTACCTCGGTATTTTTAAATTCCAGTACCTTTTACCTTTCCTAGTTCCAAATTTTCATTTACCTTGTCAAAAAGTAAGGTATAAGGTACTTTAATATGATTGAGAATTTAATTTCAAATAATAGCCTGGGTGGGAAACTAATCTAATTTAATCATTCTTTCAATTTGTTGGTCGATGTGACTATTCAAATAACATAGTCTTGAGCTAATAACTGTGTTGATCCTTATGACGCTTTAAGTCAAGGAAATACAGAAAGCTGTCAGCGCAACTAGCATGGAAATAAGGTACATAAATTTTTTTTTGAATGGTTTAAAAATGCGATTGCTATTCAGAGTAGCTTTAACACATAACAAACCAAATTATATTCTAGGACCCTATCACCAGTGGACTTTGTTATCAGCTTCAATAATTAAGTCGCTAATTTTACTATTTAAGAAGTTTCAAAAACGTGTCCATATCGCTTTCCTTCCTATGTATCTGGGCCAAGACCAAGATTAAATATGTAGATAAAGCCGTTTGTGACGTTGACGCAAATGTGTAACTTAATGATTAACGTTAATATTTAAATATGTATTTTGTAAATTAGGTCGAACATTCAAAAAATAGGAATTCTAACCTAAATACTCGGAAAGAACAAAAACAAAATATATTTTTCTGACTTAAAACTAAAAAAAGTGTATGTCCCTGTAGAAATTTTGGGAATCTTGGAACACCGATTTGTTCTACTGATTCCTGAGAATCTTTTGTTCTTTTTCCGTACACTTGTGTTGAAATTTCGAGGAAGCCTCAAAGTTTCGGTTGGATAGTTCACGTCATGGACATTTTCGGGTAGGTGGTGTTGAACAAACCATGCCTTAAAAGGCATTTAAAAAGCACATTTTTTGTACCTTTACCTTTACCAAGGTACTGGAAATTTAGGATAACTTTTACCTTAACTAGGTATATTTTTCGACATTTACCTTATACCTGACCTAGGTAGGAAAAATTAGTACCTTCCCAATCACTGGTTATACCAACAAAATCCATGCGTATCGGCGCAAATACATGCAGTTGTAAACGAGTGTTTTTTTCGGATTTTGGGCGTTTATTTACACAATATTTACACAGCTTTACTATTTACACACGGGTTTCTTTTTACAATGTTAGTACGGGGTTGTCTTTTCTCGGTTTGTCAATACGGCTATCTTTCTGCTTCGAGCAATGAGTATTAGAGATAAAATTTGCGCTGCCTCAGTCAGCGCATATGTATATAAGGCGCTATCGCTTAAACCAGTCAAAATTGAGAGGCAGCGCAAATTTTATTTCTAATACTCATTGCTCCATGCTTTCTGTCCGTCTGTTTCGTCCAGCGCCTGTTTGGCGGCTATTTTCCGAAAAACCCCAAAGACTACATCGTGTTTTTTTTTTTAAATTTCTTTATTTCTACACTTAAATACACCTCAGCTCCGCTACTCAACGTTAACTCTTCTTAAGCGCTCTAGTCTGCACAGTTCCACCATGATTAGGGGCTGAATAGTTGCTTATTAGCTCCCAATTCCGGCTACATCTTCCTGAGTTTTAGCTAAAAAATACATTGTTTCTTCAACTTCATAGCTTAAACAATTTCTGATATATTTCTCTGCCATTTTTGATCCGATCCGATCGGGTTCATAAATGTTTCTGAAATAGTCAACAGTTTTTTAATTTTTTTTGCAATTTTGCTAAATATATTTGTTCCTGTTTCAAAGTTTCTTTTGTTACTGCTTTATCTTAAGCTAGCGAATTTCCTAACGAACAGTAGTCAGAAATATCGCCGTAAGTTCTCTTACATTTTTCATTAAAATTTACGTATTTTTGGTTTGGAGACATCATGGGACCATTTTACTTACTGGGAAAATGCGCACTAACTTTATATAAAAGGGTGATCGCTATCGCGACATGATAATCTAGTTTCAGTCTCTTTTAGTGCCTAAATTGCCAGATATGATATGTGAACGACATGTGATTGTGATTTTGGACAAAAATAAATGTACATGAGTCAGCCAAGCTATCAACTTTATGGATTTATGGGCAGACTTGTACCAGGTGTCGTTGAAAGATTTTATTTTTGATAAAGTTAATTTACTTAATTAATGGAAATTTGGATTTCATTCTTCATACCAGATGAATTGCGTGTGGCTCCTGCCATTCATCCCCTGAGGATTTCATCCTATCAAAATAGTCTGTGGTCTAGACTTAAAAAGTTTCGTCAGTAAACTCACTTCTTCATTCTGATGTGTAGGTCCATCTTGAGTTGGAAGGAGGTGAGGCTAATAGGTCCTTAAGGCTGAGCTTTCCTAATTTTGGCAGAAAGACAACTCTAGAGGTCCTAGATATACTTAGAAATAAATCTTACTAATATTATAAATGTGAAAGCTTGTATGTTTGTGTGTTTGTCCGTTTGTTACTCAATCACGCACAAATGGCTAAAAGGATTCCCATAAAACTTGGCAAACAGATAGTTGATAACCTAGACTTGAACATAGGCTATCAGCAGGGCTTAATCCCGAAACGAATTTCGGTTCCGGTACCGGTAAGCAATGGCTATCAGTCATGCCCCTATTTTCGCTTACGCAAAAATTTTTGCGATTTGAGTGCAAATTTGGTCTGAGAACCGGTTTGAAATCGCCAAAGTTTTGCGGAAGTGAAAATGGAAGCATGGCTGTATAATAATTTTATTTAATAGTCAAAAAAACTTCGAAATTTGTAAAAATATTTTAACGGTATTTTGTAAACCGCTTGATGATAAGATGATAATGCAAATGTTGGTAAATAGAATAGAATAGAAAAAAATACCGAAATTTGCTACATTTTCATAGGACCTGAGATTATTATGAAGTTTGGATAAATGCCAATTGAAGACGCATCTATAAAAGTGTGTATACACAAAACCGCGAAATTTGCCAATTACGGAACAAAAAATCACAAACAGCCGTGCTCTCATTTTCCCTTTCGCAAACATTTTGCGATTTTGGTCCAAATTTGGTCCAAAAATCGGTTTGAAATCGCAAAAGTTTTGCGAGATTGAAAATGGGAGCATGGCTAAAAAATCACGAAATTTCCAAACTTCTCATTTGAGTTTAGATTAATAAAGACGCCAAGATTAAAATGAAGATTTGAAAGACTGCCGTCTAGAGTACACGGGTAAATAAAGGAGGAACAAAACTTATTTGACTTTAGATTATCATAAAGACGGGTAAACCGGCGACCAAATAGGAGCAGTACAGGGTTGGCCATATTCGACGGACCCATCTGGCAAAACTATAGCTTTCGACAGCGATGCCAGTTCGACTAATTGCATAGTGCGTTTGAAGTCCAAGTATATTTTTGCCATGGAACAGTACACGCCACGCGAACGCTCTCGAATTGTTGAAATTTACATTCAACAAAACAAGTCAATTGGGGAAAACTCTACTTGCAAAATCATCATAACCGATGCAGCTCATTTCACGTTGAACGGAACGGTAAACAAACAAAATTGCCACTGAAAATCCTCAAAAGATTCAAAAGGTGAAAGGTGAAGTCACTCTTAGGTGCGGCGTTTGTGCTAAAAAAAATGTCAGGAGCGTTATTGCGATATGATTACCATTTGTTTGATGCCAATTGTTCGTCGAAAGCGTCTGGTGCACTACTGGTTTCAGCAAGTTGGCGCTCCACCACACACAAGCCGCGCTACAATCGATTTTTTGAGGTAATTTTTCCCTGGCCGCGTTCACCAGATTTGACACCTTCAGACTTCTTTTTGTGGGGTTATTTGAAATTAAGCCAAGGATCCTGGAAGACCTGAAAAACAATAGTCGCCAAGAAATAGCTGCCATTCCGGCCGATATGTTGGCCCCAACCATGGAAAGTGCTGCAAAATGGTCTCAATACGCCGTAGCCGCTCAAGGCGACCATTTACGAGATATCTTACTCAAAAAGTGATGTGAAAAAATCTACTTAAATGATTTTTATTACAAACAGAAAAAAATTGTGTTTATCTTTGATCTTTTTAAAAAGTTAGTAATGTAGCAGAAGATTTGGTGGCCGTTAGAGAAAAAATTATGCAGGATTGGCAGATAGTTGTTTAGGGTTTTAACATCCCTGCCTGACGTTATTATGGTGCAGTCGTCGGCAGAGGAGACTACTTTAAACTCTGATGGCTGTGTTGGTAGACTAGCAACAACAATGGTGCGAGGACTCTAACCTATGGCATAAGGGGAGACAAAAGGAGTGAAGAGGAGAACGATGTATTGAATTGCCTCTTTAGACATTTGACCAGTGTCCTGTTCATTCACTTTATCTCTCCGATTGATTGTGGTGGTTTAGTCACTTACTTTACCGTTCTTATTTGATTTGGAGAACCCGTTTTGCTGAAAATTGTATTCATTGAGTCGATTATAGCTTATACTCTTTGTATCTGATCTATGAAGACTAAAACCAGTTCACAGTATAAGGAAGTGGTCCCAAAAGGTCTATTGGAAACTTTGTTCTATTAATTGGAGCGGGTTTTTGACTGCTTTCTCTGCTGGACGCTTCTTTTATTTCTAGGATTTTACAGCCTTGCTCAGTTTGTGTACCAATTGGTATCCAAGTACAGTTTTGACTGTGGAATCTTTAATTTTTAATAATAAAAAAATCTCTTTCTTTGGTATTGTATAATTTTTGCAAGTTTTCTTTATTTTTCGGTTCACATATATATACATATATGTGTCTATATATAGATTTATTTTTGTTTGCTTTTCTTTTGACTAGGATGCAGATTGCAGTATATATATATAACGTTTCATTTTCAATTTCTTGTTGCAATTACAAATTACATTATGTATATGTACTTAAATGTTTATCCCAAGTTCAACTAAGTCTGTTTCACATACAAAAATGGTAAAGAGAGAGCACGAGAGATAGGAAGAGAGACAGGTATGGAAGTGTTTTTGGTTAGGGGAAGAAGGAGCAGGTTTTTTTTTTTGCAAAATATAAGAAATGCCTGCAAAATCAAGTTATAAGTTGGTTGGGGCAGACTTTAGAAACAGAGCAACTCACTCAGCAACATGTTGGTTGTTTCTAGAGTCTTTAGATTGGTTAATGGATACACAATATACATACAGAATATAATTATATCATAGATATTTTGGATAGTTGGGTATGTACCTAATATGTTCGTTTGAAAATATGTTTTAAAAGCTAAAAAGACGACATATGCATTTGTAAGTATTTGAATAATATTGCATTTTGTGAATGGTTGTATTACATATGTATGTACGTGTATAATAATACGTTTTACATTTAAGTTTTCATTTTGTTTTCAATTAATGGCCACGCGTGTTGTTGTTGTTTTTTTTTTGTTTTTTAGAAATTGTACAAAATTCATAAATACTTTTGTTTTTTGTTTTTTTTTTTGTAGTTGAACACATTTCGACCTGGTTAATTACTAAAGTTTATTTTGTTTCAGCTGCTTTTCTAAGTTACAAGAGTATATAAATGTACGAGTGTATATAAAAACGTTAAAAAAATTATAATAAAACAAACAAAAAGTAATAATAATAATCAATAAATTGACGCGAGAAAAGCTGGAATCAACTACTCGTCGAACTACCCTCACAATATGTACGGTTTTGATGGATTTTGGATTGCAACTGTATATCTATATATAAAAAGGTATCTACTATATATATATATATATGTATGTGTGTGTGTGTGTGTGTGACTGACTGTTTGGTTTTGTACGCCTTAGCTGATCATCTCACGATATTTCAACTTATGCTTGGTCAACATATCCGTGACGGTGACAAGTTTCTTGATTGAAAGTATATTCGATAATTCCTGCAGTTCTTGCAAATACGAAACGCAGATGTGATGCAGTGTGGCCAATTCGCGACCTGTTGGTAAGATGGATATCAATAAAATGTTAAAAAAAAAACAAAACAAACTCTAATCTCACATACCCGTGTCTTGTGCATTGTGATTGGTATTCTGTTCAACAAACATGCCCAGCGGTGGATTTGGATCGGATACCAGTGAAAGTTGATCCAAGAACACAATCATACGCTCCTTGTTTTTAAGTATAAACGGATTGACCACCTCCATGTATTGCTCCTAAAATTTAAGAAATAATTTAAAAGATGTCAATATGTCAAAAATAGTCTGATATCAAGGGAATAAAAGTCGCTACTGTGCTCTCAATGGCTATGATCTTGATTCAAGTAGTTAACAAAGGGTTTTTTTTGTTTGAAAACTTATGCTTTTACAACTTCTCTTGAATCCGCCTCGAAGAACCAAGCAAAAATCGTAGTCAGTTGTCTCAGAAAGCAAAATAGAACGCGTCTTATTTTACACAACATGTTCTTTAAGTACACCTGATAGTAGGTTTCGCTTCTTTTCAGCTACGTCTGGGGCACAATATCACAATAGCTTGGAACACTTTGTATATAACAAATCAACAGACGATGTCAGTAGAGGCTTTAAATTAAGGATTTCAAGGAAAAACTTAATCGGTTAGAGTATCTAATAAACAAATTCAAATTGAAGATGATAAAATCTTTAATGCCAAACATCTTCGGCTAAATGTAATATATGTATATAAAACGGAAGGCACTCCATTAATGTTTGTAATAAAAATCTGTACGATTTCCCTATAAAAAACAAAAATACCTCTGTGTATCACGCCCTTGGCAACGCCTAGAAATGTCACTGAAAAAGCTTTTTCAGCATCTAGCAAAAGCCAAAAAACTTCAAAAAAAATTCTAGCTTTTACGCAGACGTGATTAAGGCCAGACCAGACTCTGATTAAATAGTATCTTTACAAAATACACCAATTATGTCGGTACTAACACAAACTTTAACTCCCCATGACATGTAATTTATAAGAGTTAAGGCTACCTTATCTAACTTTCCTATTTTATACCTTAACAAATTCGATAAAACAGTTCACGCTTAACATCTGTTTGCCATTCAGTGAATCTTTTCACTGCTTCGAGTAAAGTCGTGTGCGCTTTGAATGAAGAATCAAAATCATATGACGTTATCGATGGCCTTAATCAGCTGTGCAGTTAATCTTCAGCAAAGTTGGAATTAGAATTGACCCTACCAGAAGACCATTATTATGCTACATTGGAGCTTACCATTGATTTGGCTAGCAGACGTGTTGTATTCACACATTCTCAATTGTAGCTCAACACACGCTGGCATAAACACATTCCCCCTCAACACAAATGAAAACAGTAGCTTAACTATAAGTCTCTTACCTTGCCGCCAAACTCAATTAAATTGGCCAAATTCTGCAAACATTTGGCCACCATTATGAGCGAACGTGTGGCTGCCGTTGGCGGCGTCTCGCTGACCAGACCAAATTGACGCGGATTTAGTAGCGCCGGGCATAGCAGACGCAGGAATATAAAACCAGAGACGACACGCGTGCGCACCAATCGTTCCGTGGGCCATTTGGCCACCACAGCCTTCTGCAGGCAGTTGCAAATGTAGCGCACATTGCGCGGACAGGCGTCCGGCGAAGTGAATATCGATTGGGTAACGAGATCAAGAATTTGCAGCAGGAACTCGGCATTTGTGCAGGCATCATCGTTGACATCCATTTTCGTGGGATTCAGTTCAGCGGACTGTTTGCTCTCCAGAATGCGCTGCACCGTCTCACTGACCGCCGACTGAAGGAAGCCGCTGCATTCGGTGCGCATGTACAGGTCCATTAGCGTGGTGGCCAGCGAGGCGCCACGGAACAGCGTTGTGGTCTCATTCTCGCGTGCCACCTCCGCCTGGCACAGGGTGCGTATCAATTCCGTTTCGCGCTTCTCGTGCCGGAACACACGCAACAGGGCCGTGGCCAACGGCACGCGATCATTGTGACAGAGTTCGGCCAATGCTTTGACCGCATACAGCTCTGGCTCGAGCAGCAGCTGCTGCAGCGGACTGTACTCTTCGCAGGGCATGATCAGATCGTCCAGATATCGCATGCGCAGCCGCAATGAGCCCCACTCGCCCATGGGCGTCATGCCGGTGAGCTGGTACCAGCCTTCGGTCTCTTGGCCGTTTTTGAGATTGATTAATTCAATGGTTAGATCAGCCACCTCCGAGTCCTTGCCGCGCTTGCCGCGTGACACCAGCGTAATGGTCAGGGAGACTACATCCGGCGGCACATCGCTGCACAAAGAGAAGAGAACAAGTTAGTTGGAAAGTGCTTTCTTTTTTTTTGTAACTCAAAGGACACTCACTCTAGCACAAACTCCTCCTCCCAGACGGGTTCGGGGGCTATCTTGACGCGCGTCTTGCCCACCTTGGCCTGGTTGAGCGAGATGCTGCAGTAGGGATGTGGCACAAGTTTAAATGGCAGGCGATGCGCCTCTAGCACATGCAGATTCAGGCAACGCAATTCACGCAGTCGAGACACCTTCTTTTGGGCGCGACTCAACTGTGAATCGCACTGCGCCTTAAGCGCATTTATCCACTCCACGTAGCTCTCCTGACTGGGGGCACACAAATACGTGACAGTGGCCAGACAGGGCAACGCTCGCTCCACAATCTGGAAGCAGTAGGGACGCTCCCACAGTGAATCATGGCACTGGTATAGATACGCACACGACAAGTCAATCAGGCCCTTGGGCTTAGTCTTTTTTGGGTTGTCATAGAAGCAGAGCTGCGTTTCGGTGCCATCGTTGATTAGGGCAAAGTATAGTTGCTTCCATTTGGTGGTCTTGTCGGATTTCTTATTCAAATGGCCATGATGCTTGATGCCCTTGATCTTCTTGAGGCCAATTTGATCGCGACATTCGCGGAGAGTGGCATAAATCTTCTCGGCCGCCTTCTCCACCACATACTGCTGATTGAACTCCGGCTGTGTGCCATTCACCACCGGATGGTTCAGCGAGTGACCCTCCACAATTTGCTCCTTGCGATAGCGATTTATAACAGCATCCAGACACTCGAAAGTGCGTCCACCCATCAGATAGCGAACGCCCTTTTTCTCAATGCGAAAGCGTTGAATTTGATTGTTGATGTGGAAGAAGAGCGAGTAATCGCCCGGTGAATTGTCACTGGGGCGGACCAGAAAACTGCCAGGACCAGCTGATGGAGAGAGAAAGAGAGAGCGTTAAGTAATCCATGGTATGTGTATGGGAATAACTTTGCTTACCCTTGACTAGCATGTCAACGGCCTCATTTTTGGTACAATTCGGATGGAACCAGGGAAACACCGTATTCGGATCTATGGACACATCCAGATCATCCACCAGCTCACGAAAGATCATACCCTGCTCGCCGGTACGATGAGCAGTCACCCACAGCCAGCCATCACCCATGTCGTTGTGTACAAAAAAGATGTCGCCCTTCTGAAAGCTCAGCTCATCCGTTTCGGGCATTTTCGTATACGGTAAAATGGCCACGACGCGTTTTTTATCATTCACCGGCTCCGGTGGGGCCACTGGGATGACCAAACGCTCGCGTTTAAGCAGATCACTGCAGGAAGTGTAATAGCCAACAAGATCGCTCAGCGAAATGAACTGTCGGCCGCCAATGTAAAAGTCACCACACACGGCCGTAATCCTAAGAAAATAGTGATATATATATAGGGAATGGGGGGGGGGAAGAGATTTCTAAATACCACTTACCGAAAATGATTAATCCCAGTGCGTCCATAATAGCTGAGCACATAGGACCCGGGCTTACGATCACTTTCTCGCACTGGACAAGAGAGAGAGAGAAACAAAATCAATTAGTTACTCCTCCTCCTTTTCCATCTACTCCCTAGCACCAAAGACCCTAGAACACAAAGATGCATAAAGGACTTACAAGCAAATGTTAGGCAAAATTTTTAGCGTGGATTTTCAATGTGGATTTTCGATTTTACATTAGTATGCTGTGCGTGTGTATTTCGCCCAACTTCTTGATTATGTGCTTATCATTATCTATTATTTAAACTTGCTTAAGTCTTCTAAATATATGGAAAAGGGTATCAAGCGACGTAGTGGAAATTGTATAAGGAAGTGTGGAGGCCCTCTCATTCGCATTCGTGTTCGTTAACGAATTATCTGGCGCACCCATACAAATACAAGTGTCTTTGACGCGACGCGACAAAAAAATCTCCAACTTCTGATATTTTGATATGCTGCTTTACGCATCTTTGTGAGTTCTAGAGTCTTTGCTGGCACTATTACGCACCCAAATAACTGCCCAATTTGCCGCTGCCACGCAGACGTGACTCGGCCGAGTAGCGATCCAGACGACCATGATACCATTCACTCTCCGGCGGCGCAATAATGGCAGGACGTTCGCCTGTAAAAAATATTATTCCAAAATGTTGTAATTAATATCTGTTGATGTTGATGTTTATATAGAATTCTACTCAACCATAGACCTTGAGCCAGCCAGAGGTAAACTATATTTAATACACACCTGATCATATTAATAGGTACACACCGGAATTTTTTAATTATAGATGGTTTTTTCGTACTTTTAGTGTTGACAACTTTTTAATTTTTGGTTTTTTGTTGTTAATGTCTGGCCACACTGTGACAAAGAGTTGAAAGAGGGGCTGCCCCGTATATCAAAGCTTTTCTATAAATTGCGAGTCCACCACACATTTCGCCTGATCATAATAATAGGTACAGTCTCCGTTTCTCACAAGTATCAAGTGAATAATTTTGTAATCAGTGATCTTTTGGTAACTAAAGATAAATTAAGAATAGCTCCTGTCAATACAGAGAATTAAATAATTATTTTTTCAGAAAAAATGGGTCGAAATTCTCATTGTACTAAAGAAGAAGCTCGATTGGTTCTTAGTCTGAGAAAAGAAGGCAAATCTTTACGAGTCATCGCCAAATTAATGAACAGGTCTCATAATTTTGTTAAAAATGCATTAGAAAGAAAACCAAGACAGGAAACCCGTGGAAGGCCACAAAAAACAACAGAAACCCTTGACCACCCCTACATAGTAACTTTGAGCAAAAAGGACCCATTTAAGTCATCGAAGGCTATTGCAGCCGAAATTGGGAATTCAGTTAGTGCTCCAAATATCCGAAGACGACTACAAGATGCCAACCTACCAGGAAGAATTGCCAGAAAAGTCCCACTTATGCGCAAAAAAAATGTCACCATGAGGCAAACTTTTGCAAGGGACCACAAAGACTGGGTAGGATGCACAGGGGAGATAAAATGGAGAAACATATTATGGAGCGATGAAAACAAGATTAATTTGTTTGGGAATGACTGTGAAAGGCATGTTCGACGCCCTAATGGAAAGGAAGTCCATCCACGGTTTACAAAAAAAAACAGTCAAACATGGAGGTGGCAATATAATGGTATGGGGTTGCTTCTCCTGGTACGGCGAAGGTCCAATTTATCAGACTACGAACAAAATGAATGCTGAAGAGTACAAATCCATATTGGAAACAGTTATGTGGTACCGTATGCTGAGGAAAATATGCCATTACGTTGGGTATTTCAGCAAGAAAATGATCCTATGAATGGATCATTCCTAATGAATAGCAGTAGTGGCCAAAAAAAGAGGTGGATACACTGGATACTAAGTTAGGAAATACTAATTTACCTAAAAAAAGAACACAAAATGGAAATTACAATTTTTTTTCTTACCAACACATGAAGTGTACCTATTATTATGATCACACTGAAAACGTATCTGAAACACAAAATGATCTCTTTTATGTTATATTATTATTATATGTTACAATTAAGTCTATTTTATTAAAAACAAATAGTTTAAGAACCAATGAGACCTTAAAGTCAGAGTTGATGTGTGTACCTATTAATATGATGTCTTTCTTTTTCATTCAGATTTCGACTAGTTTTGGTCACCTCACAACCACTGTGCGTAGTAGCGAATGCAGCTGCATGTCATGTACAAACAAACATACATATATACATATGCATATTTCTAAAATGGAAAACAATAAACATACTATATGTGGCAGCCAGCTTTGCGATAAAAACTAATATACTCGCAAGTGTGACGCACTTTTTGGTATACAAAACGAGCAACGAGCTCAGCTTGGATTTTGCATATTGATAGCCCCCCTCCCAACCAGCTTTTCAACCATTTTAAAGTGTCAAGTGTTATCTACATATGTCCAAGAAATTTGAAATTCTACTAAATATGAACTCAAAAGGTCACATAGACAAGAGATAAGACAGACAAAGCAGCTGAAGGTTTAGTTTTGACGAGCGTTTTTTTTTTAACTGAAAACCAGGATTATGAGTTTAAGAGGAGGTGGACATGTTTCCATTTTTGAATAATTGGCATTACAGCCCAAAGGGCCCAGCCGAGTTTCTCTTAATTTCCCCCGTCTTAAAAAGAGAGAGATCGATTGTGGTTGCAAGCAGGAATCTCTGTTTTTCAAACTGGCCCTTGATATCCACATCCCTAGCATCAACAAACCCCAAATTTCCTCAACTTTAACAGCTGGATGACTGCTAATGTGAATACAACAGCGCTCTGCGACACACCGACAGTATCTGACCCTGTCCGCTCCCAAATCGTCCGCAACCCTCCTTACGACTTGGACTAAGGAAGTCAAACAAGTCCTCGATATTCACATCGACGGACAACGAATCCCAACAGTTAACAACCCCAGGATACTGGGTGTTACGTTTGACTCCCTCTTTACCTTTGCCTAACAAGCGGAAGACGTCATCAAGAAGGTAAGGAGCCGAACCAAGGTCCTGAAAGTCATAGCAGGTAGTACATGGGGAAAGGAAAAGGAGACCATAACCACAACCTATAAGGCGATCGGGAGATCCATGATCAACTATGCTGCCCCCATCTGGTCGCCACCCAATGGAGGAACCTCCAGCTAGCACAAAATGCTGCACTCCGGGTCGCCACCGGATGCCACATCATGGCGCATTCCGATCACCTACACCAGGAGACAGACATTTAGTCCGTCTACACAATACACACATGCGCAGAGGCCAAGAAGCAGGCCCACACCTCCATCGTAGCTGAAGCCATAGGAACCTACCGGCTCAACGTAGTCCTGGGCGGTCATGTTTGTTCAGCGAGTCTTGTTTAGTCTATCACGTTCAATTCCTCTTGGTGTGAGCTGTTCGAAGAGCTGTTCGGTCTCTTTTGCACAGAGATTGGTTATGTCTGTCTCGCTTTGTGAGCTTGCTCTGTTTTGCTTTAAGTGTTGTTCTGTGTTCTTTGAGCTGCTCAGTCTTTCTTGCTGTGAGAGTTGTTTTGTGTGTCTCGATCTGTGAGCTTGCTCTGTCTTGCTTTAAGTGTTTTTCTGTGGGCTGTACCAAAGATTTATAGATATTATAGATGACGCATCTGACGCAAAAAACGATTGTTCTTGGGAGCTGACATTGGATCCCAAAAACGAAAATTAAAAAAGTTTATATGAGTTGCGGTATCTACTATATGTAGTGTCAGAACAACTGAACAAGTGAGCAATTTGAGTGAGTTGACTGACTTAGAAAAAAAGAACAAGTGAACATGTTCAGTGAAAAGAACAACCTTTACCCAACACTACAACAAAAAAATGGTTAAATGAGCGCGCTGTCACGTGGCTAAACACACACACGTAACGTCAAAATGAGCATGTGTGATTTGCCGGGCCCTGCTATAAGGTGACGTACTCAGCTTAGCTGCAATCTTTCAAGGGGCCTTACGCGATTGCTATCTCTTTCAAGCATATGCCTCTCAGAGCAGCTGTCATTTGTCTCAGAAAGACAAAAGAGAGAGTTGAAAAAAATTATGGCCACTCACCACAACGGAGTACGTCACGTTATAGTTAATTCACCTTGCTCGCAACCAAAAACGTGAGGCGTACGTTCAAGCGAAACACAGGTTCTTGACTATGAGCTAGGAAACGATACGTATTTCACGGAACAATGTGATACCTTAACCATATCTTATATTTTCAGAGCTATAACTAAGATACTGTCCCTTAACTACATGCCATTTGGTCCAGGTAGACGCAAGGGTAATGAGCTGTGCCAGTCTCTGTTATATGAATGCGATAGTCATCTGCCCAATTCTGAAATAGCTTAGATTCTATCTGCTGGGTAAGGCAATGCTCACGATGGGTGAGTTGAAGGCGGTGTTGAATGGCCAATTCTAAAGTCGGTTGGGGAAATATTTGCTGAATGCTTTTAAGTACAGTGCAAAAATCTTGGTGGAAGCTTTTTAGGATAATAATTAGGCTATCAGCTAAGTCTTAGGAGCCTGGGACGGCCCCCTTAAGAGTGAAAGAGGGAAGGCAGGTGGTGTAACTCCCAGAGCTCGCAAATAACAGTTGACCGTGCGCACTAACATAACTGAAAAAACCATGCACGCTTGCTCTCTCTCAGTTGACTGTTCTCAGTTGAGCTATTCTTGTTATGCTCATTCAATAACAACTTAAAGAGAGCGATCCGACTGAGCGATCGCACATTAAGAGTCAGCAAATGAGCAAAAAAAAAAAATGAAAGACAGCGTAAACGGTCTTTTTTTTCTTTATATGTTTTTATTTTGATTTTTTGGTTTGTTTTGTATGACTCACAAGCCCAAACAGACGCTTCACTCGCACATACACGCATACACAAACGCTTAATACTTTTTTCTTCGCTCGCGAAGAGCAGTCATTGAGCACAGACCGATTTATTTGAGAGACGATGTGAACGGCTCATCTCTGACTTTTTGCTCAAAGTGTCCGTAAATAACAGTTATTTTTGGACAACGAAAAACGATCAACCGTTCTTTGCCAGCTCTGGTAACTCCAAAGGGTGGGACTTCCTAAAGCTTAATAGGATTAATAATAATACTCTACTACTTCTAGTCATCAATTTGATACTCGCTAGGTTTATATTGATACAAAAAACATGATATTGGTTCTAGTTTCAATTTGAGACAATGCGTATCCAATTGATATTGATACAAGTTTTTGTTACGCAGACGCACTAATGTGACTCACTCATACCTGGACATTAAGATTAAGAGAGAGGAAGAGAGGTGGAGCTCTACTCACCGTTTAGCATGTGCGGTCCATCAAACTCATCCTGATCCAATTCCTGTGCCAAATCGGCCAAATCAATGCCACCAACTGCCATCATGGCTCCCAGGCCGCTTATACCGCCCAGTCCGGTCAGATTGCCGTCATCGGAGCCGCCGCCGGTTGGTGAGCCAAGTTTATCTTTCTGTATGACAACGTCGACATTACCCAAGCCCAAACGCATTAAGTCTGCCATGATGATTGTTATAGTAATGTTTTTTTAGTTAATGCAAAATGCAATGCGTGTGTAAGCAGCTGTGAGCGAGTGAGTGCGTGATTATGTGAGTGGGTGTGGGTGGTGTGAGAGTGGGAGTGGAAGGAGTGTGGTGGAGAGTGTGAGTGAGTGTGCGAAGCGCGCACGCTGCGCTCGCAGTCGCCAAAGATAATGAATGCTGATGCTGATTCTATTGTTGTCGCTGTAAAATGCAAAATAGACAGAGAGAGAGAGCGCTTGATGAGTAAGTCAAGTGAGAGGGTGAGTGAGTGAGTATGTGTGTGTGAATGAGTGAGAGTGCAAGCAATTTGTTATAAACAAAACGCATAAGCTTAACCGTATGTGTGTGTCTGAGTGGGCGGGGGTAAAAGAGGCACCGGTTAAATGGCAGACAAATAGACGCGTCGTTGTCGCAGTCGCTCCTTGTAAGTAAGACGACGACGACGACAACGACCGACCACCCCACCCAAAAGAAAGAGAAACGAAACGAGTAAAGTTACATTTTATGGGGGCACACATGTATACATACATGTATGTATTTTGCATTTAATTGCTGAACAATTGTTTCAATTAGCCTCTCACTGACCGCCGGCCCCAAAAAAACAAACTACTCCACCCTCTGGGATATGGGCACCCCTTTGAACACACACACACACAGGCAGAGCAATGGTTGGTTGGTTGGGGGCAGGGCAGACACTCTTCTCCAACAAAAGAAAGCAGCAGCAGAAATTTTCTACACTTACGCGAATGTATGTACGTGTGTGTCTGTATGTGTAGAGTGTGTAGATTTTAGCACCTTACACGAGAGACGACAATAATAAACAAAATTCACATATTAAGACATAAACACACACACTTTCAGGACATTTCCACCAATTAACAATTAGTTGTGGCTTATTTGCAAATTGGCTAAACTTTTGTTATTTTTAACGCCCGTACCACAAGAATTGAAATTCCCCAATTGTCTCTCTCTTCTCCTCCTCCTACTAACCGACACCGACAATACAGATGAGACTTTTATTCAAGTAACGATACGAGTAACGAGTCTAATATATCGATAAGCTCACATCCCTTGCACCTAGTGCTGCCAACTATTAAAGCCGCCAAAGTGGCTAAATCGACGCGAAAAAAGTCTAAAAATAGCACAAGCTAATTCTGAAGCAGCTATAAAAGATAGCTAAACAATTTGTTTTCTTAAATAACACAGGACAACAGCCAGTTTGGTCCAGCCTTCTGAATGCTAAATTCTGTTCCAGTTTTGTGCACTGATTGCAAAACTGTTATCAGTTTTTTAACCATCCACTCTTGTTTTCAAGATATCGCGGAAAACCCATTTTGCAGTATTTTACAACCACTTTAGCATATAGCCTAAAGGCTCTTCTATTATCACAAATTTTGTTGCATTTAAATTAGCTGGACGAACAAAGTTACAGCCGGCTGATTCCGGAAAAAAAGGCTGGACCAAAATGGCTGTTGGCCTATGTTTTTCTTGCTTTAGATTTATAGTTTTCAATGAGTTTTGATCCGTATCAATAGCAGAATAAATAAGCTAAAAAACATTTCAGATTCATTTTAAAAACCGTTAGGATTCATTTTAGAATTATAGAAATAGTTATAAAATGACTAGATCTGGTGTGGGGGGAAATAGCTAAATTGCCAACACTGACTAACACCCGGACCTTGGATTATTTTTTGTAGTATTTTGTATGCCAAATTTAATTAGCAGTGGCTGGTCACACTGTTTGTAGCTTGCGAATTGAAAATAATAATAAATTGTTGTTTGTTGTTGTTGTTTTTGTGTTGAAAATGCGTAAGCGGTTTATCGATCGGCTGGTGTGTGTGCTCTTAACGGAATTGGCTACCTAAATACTCAATTAACTTAGTTAAGTGCATGCAATTCACACACACATACCTATGCATAAATATATGTATGTATGTACGTAGACTTGAACATTGAGAAAACAAAAAAACAAAAAAAAAAATAATGATCAAATTTGATACTACAAATAAAAACCAATCTCCTATCATGCAACCACTGCCTTATTTCCAGGTAAGTTCTAACAATTAACAATATTGTACTAAATTGGGAGATTTTGAACTGATAAGCAAAAAAGAACAAACAACAATTCACAGCTGCGACGCAGATTTTTACATTAAAAGGGGCACGACTAAGCCCTCCTACACACATACACACATCCATTCACATTCAAGTTCGACTCTATCTCTTTTGCACACGCTCGAAATTACAACAAAGAAAATGCAATTTCGTCATTAGTGATAAGAGCCAGTGCAGCGTTGCCCATTCGTTGTTGTTTTTTTTGCCTCAAGTGGGCAACCTCAACCTCAGTCAGCAACCTGGCCGGTCAATGTGAATATTTACTTGCATATTTACAATATTATTTCTCCAAAGCACACACACACACACACAGTCAGACAGACAAGCACATTTTAGCAACAACAAAAGAAATGCCAGAGGTTTTTTCTTGTTGAATTATTTTTTTTAAATTGCGCCGTCAGTTGTTGAGCGAGAGCAACTGCCGTTAGAGGGGGGCTCTCTCCTGAATTTAGTTTAAAATGGCTTTTCTAGTCTCCATTACAGAGGTAAATTAGTAATTCTTCTTCCTTCTCTTTCATCACACACACTCTCTCTCACTCTCTCATCAGGATGAGGCCCTCAATCCAAATGTGGCTAATGAATCGGATTTCAACTCCATACCCTTTATAACCACCAATGAAACGGGCTTGGATTCATTGGACAATGCAAATAGCAGCACAAGACGTTCATTTCTGTTCCTAGATGCCGAAGAGAATCTACAGATCGCCACACCGGAGCTATTTTGCAAGAAGTTGCAATGCCACAATGAGGATAAAATCAAAGTGATTTCAATATTCGGGAATACAGGCGATGGTAAATCGCATACCATGAATCAGGTGTTCTTTGATGGGAAGCCAGTGTTTCGTACCTCCACGGAGCAGAATTCCTGCACAATTGGTGTCTATGCGGCGTTGCAAACGGAGCAGAATGTACTCTGTTTGGATACGGAGGGTCTATTGGGTACCACAGCCAAAAGTAATAAACGCATGCGCATGCTACTGAAAGTAAGTAAATAATAATGCATCGCATCTGATGGCAACGACGAGTCAAAATTTGTTTGAAAAAACGCTCGAATTAAGAATACCCCTTACAACTGAATGGGAGTTGAGAGTGCAGCAACGTCGTGACATTTTGCTACTTATGTTCAGACTAGATATGGGCGCGTTCACGTTCCGTCCCAAACCCAAATTTGTAATTCAATCCCGTCCTTTAAACCCCGAACTAGGCATGTCGGATATTTAGAAAATATTTACAGTATGTGAAAGCTGAGTTTCACTTGAACAGAAATAGGTAACACAAGTACTTTACTGTTCAATGGTTATCATGACGATATAACAGGGATGCAAACCGGTTCTGAACCGAACCGAGCCAAACCGCAGTATATACTGCATCCCAGCTCTCTAAGAATGTCCTGAAACGGCGTCAGTATATCGGACTTTATAGTTTTTGAACATGAATGCTCGAATACTGAGAGTGAACTACCTTACCGAACCGAAACAGCGGGTTGCTTTCATTTAAAAACCATGTTATAAACAGAACCGTTGGTGATGATAACTAGTAGAATACTTGATACATAGAACTTAATCTATTTACAAATAGTTAACAAGAATTACTAATACTATACAGGACAGCACGGAAAACGCCTGGCATAACAACTTAACACGCAGCACAGGTCCTGTGGGTGATCTGTCATGGGGGAACCAGCAGAGTGCAAATATTGTTAGGGGATAGTCCCAAGGGGACACTTATGCCAAGTTGATGAGGCGGCCCAAGAAACGCATTCAATAACCCCAGAGGTCAAAGAAAAGTAGTCGGTTAAGGCGTCTTCTGAGCCTGTTTGTAGCCAATTCAGAGTCAAGTCTGTTGGAGTGGGAAACCAGTTGGTCATGATACTGGCTGGTATGCATATTGATTTGGGCGCATAATGGCAAAACATCCAAAACGCGATATAAAGTTGTATGCCTCACGTACCAGGGAGCATCAGAAATGCGCTGGAGAACTCGGTTTATTGAAGATTCTAGTTTCTAGAGTGTAGAGCAGCATGCCGTATCCCATAGCGGGATCCCCCCGACGCGCGAAAAAAAACTGATAGGCAGACATCTGAAAAGCGTGAAAAATCGATTGTGTCCCAAAAATAATCGACGTTCACAAAAATCCAACAAATCGACTATAATCGAATCGATTATTACGAATTACGATTGCGTTTCTGTCACCAATCGAGGACCAAATGGTTTTCACTGATTGTTCCGATATTCCAACAAGGTCAGTAAGGTCTCCGACTGTCAATCGACGATTTTGGATCACCCATTCATTGATTTTGTTGACGTGTAGCTCACCAGCTAGCTTGCTTGACCCTCTTTGAACATTTTGTACCACTCATAAACTCTTGTCTTCAATAGTGCTTGCTCACCGAAGGCCTTCTGCTACATGTTCAACACAAAATTTGATGGAAATGCGTTGTTGAATTATTTTTTGAGGCTTGAAAAACGAAAAATTCACTTTTAGGAAACGTATCTCAAACACTAATAAATATTTTGACGTGTAATTTTGCACAGATGTCAGTGACAGTGTTGCCAACTTTAAAATAAAAGCATTTGTCGCCATCATAATCCCAAACAAAAAAAAACCGTAAAATCAAATTTCCCGGTAGAAATTTGAGGATCGATCATGAACATAAGTTATAATTTATTGAAAATTACAACAATATTCAAATGTACCAATTTTTAAGGTAAAATTTACAGCTAATCCATTAGAGATATGGAGTTTCTACAACCAGATTCGGGTTCGGCGTGACAAACTTATCACTAGAATCAAAAATTTACTGAGAATATTTGAGTTTCGACATTTAGCCAAGACGCTTTCAACTTGGGCTCTCTGGGTTGGGAAGGAATTTTAGTCTCACCCAAAATATAATCTTTCAGTAGAGTTCATTAAACTCATGTTTATGGCTCAGATAAGGCTATTTCCTTTACCAAATCAATCATTGACCATACTTTTCTCCTCCTCCTCCACCACCTTCTAGATACTCGCCATTTCGGATATTGTGATCTATCGCACACGCTCAGAGCGTTTGCACAGTGATATGTATGAATTTCTGGGTACCGCCTCGAAGGCTTTCTGCCTGCACTTTACCCAAGCACTGCAGTCCATGGGCAATGGCAGCACTCTGGGACCTGCTGTGATCATATTCCATGAGACTCACTATACCAAACCCTTGGAGAGCTGTAAGTAGCCAGACACACAAAACACTCCCCCCCCCCCCATCTCTTCTCTAGCAGTTTCTCTTCTCCCTTCTACTTTTTAGCCGTTGAGGAAAGTGCCGAGGATAAGTTGCGCAACAGTTTCGCCCTGCTCAACTATGAGACGAGTGCATTTAGCTCCCTACGCTATGTGGGCATACAGACGGATGCCAATAAGCCAACAAATTTCAAAAAAATTATCGATGCTCTGCGCTTGGAAATTGATAATACGGCCGTGCGTTCGCCCCGACAGCCGGCGGTTGTATTTCGCGCCATGAAACTATTGAATCAAAAATTTGCTGGCGAGATCATTGAGAAGGCCATCAATCCGTTTCCGGAGCAGTACTTCACCTGCGGTGCTCATTGCGAGTCGTGCAGTCGTCGCTGCCAGCGTTCCATGGGTCATGTAAACGATGGCGAACTGCATTTTAATACACATCCCTGCAACTATCAGCATCAGTTTGAGAACAAGGAATATCTGTGCAAGGCCTGCTACAATAATGGCAAAGAGACTGTGGTCTCGGTGCGCTCACAGGCGCATTCCGATTCGGCATGGTCGGGCCTGGCCAAATATGTGTGGAAGGGCGATGTGATAGAGTGCACCTACTGCGGGGAGATATACCGTGCGCGACAGTACTGGTATGGTAACAAATCCCCCGAGGCATCTGTGGTGCGGTGAGTCACAAAAAAGAGAGTTAACTGGGAGGGTGGATGGATAAGTAACCAGCCGACGTTTTGTTTTTTTTTTTTTTGCAGTGTACAAGTGGTGCATGTGTGGAAGGGCGGGAATGCTTGCATACGTGGCAATGCCCATTCAGCCCAAATGATGCTCGATGGCGTCAACTATCTGAGTGAAGCCATAACAAACATATCGGCGCCCTCAGCCAAGGCGCTAAGCGGTTGGCTGGCTGACAAGGTGGCGCCCAGCTATTGGCGACCCAACCAGGAGATTATTGTAAGTAATAAGGCTTTCCGTGTTGATTTTAAATTTGTTTCACCCTCTAATCCCGCCAGCTGTGCCATGCGTGTAAGCGAAACTTTGAGAAAACCGGCATGCCCAAGCATCATTGTCGCGGCTGTGGTGAGGGATTTTGTCATACCTGTAGCCAACACAAGGTGCCGGTGCCGGCACGCGGTTGGCTGCAACCGGTACGAGTTTGCAACGATTGCCATCAACAATTGCAGCGTAAATCGGATGTAACGCCTGGTATGTACGCAGTTCGAAATAACCAAAAGTTGTATCAAAACGCAAGTACCACTTCATATCCATCCCCCCCCCCCCCCCCCAACTGACACTTCTGCATCAATATTCAATTAGGTAGGACAAAGGTAATTGGAGTATATTAAGTTTGTAAAGCCTAAAAGGAGGCATCTTCGTTCCCATAAAGTATTATGGGGAACCTGATTCCCGACTCCCTGAATTAGTGTCATTTATCGTTACATCGATTGTGGTCGATAATGATTTGTCTGTTACAGAAACACATGTCGAATAAAGAAAGCCCTAGAGCTCAACTAACTAATTGGCGTCTTGCCTTCTTTTCTAATGCTGCAAATTGATAATAACTAATAATAAGTCACGATTTTCAAAAAAAAAAGTTTGTATGAGTTCACCTTGACTTTGTTACTGATTTGAACTATCTATGAACTTCTTCTCATAGTTCACAAAATAATTGATTCGTTGAATTAAAGCTCATGACATGAGCCTTGAGCTATATGATCTGAGGGAAATGATTTAGCTCAGATCAGCTCTACAAAGCCAATTGATCAATCATGCTCAACTCAAATAGCTTATAAGATTCGTAGCACAGACGAAGTAAGCTGTAGCCTTCTCGTTTTTAATTCAACTTTAGAACATTGAGTGGCAACAATGTGGAGTCAGCTGATCAAAGCAAAATACCGACCACAGCCTATTTACATAGATTCCACAAATTTGCAGTTAAGTGTAACATTAAACGTCAAAACATGTCACAATACATCAAATACATCAAATAACACTATTATCAATCTCACAACTGGAAATGGTGCATTTAACGACTTCGTACAATCTTTTCATACCCTTGCAAAGGGTATACTTCTTCAGGGTTCAGGTTAAGGAAGCTAATTAGATAATTTATGAAACTATCTTTCTCTTTCCCATTCATTATTTGCTTTGTATTCCGGCTCATTCTAAATCTCTCTCTCTGTCTGTGTCTTATTCATGGACCTTTGGCAGAAAGAAGTGATGGGGGACTATGGAGCTCTTCTTTTATTTATTATTTACCCTCCTTACCTCCAAACAGACTGTCAAGATCAAGCAGCATTTACTCATTGCAATTCAAATCTGACTAATGCATACACAGGATCCAGGCCAACCAACGATGAGGGTGATATATTGGTGCGCAAGTATGGAGAGACCATTTATAATACAATTAGCAGCGTGGCTGCAGTGGCCATTGATTATCCCAAGGGTGAGTAGTTATGCCTCCTCGTCGACCCCAAAACCGCCTTAAATAACTTCTCTTTACTTTGCATAGAAATGATCAAGGACAGTGCACGTCCCTCGTATTGGGTGCCTGATGCTGAATCACCCTGCTGTTTTATATGCCGCAACGACTTTGGCAGTGTCGAGGAGCTGGCCTTGGTCCAGCATGTGGGCGGACATCATATGGTTAGCAAGCCATCCTCGGGCAGCCTCAATAGCAGTGCTGTCGTCGGCTCGGCCGCTGTCGATTTTAGGCGCCATCACTGCCGTCGTTGCGGACAGGCGGTATGCAGCATGTGCTCCAAGGCACGCATGCCCGTACCGGAGCGCGGTTGGCCAACCGATGTGCGTGTCTGTGATTCATGCGCCTGTGTGCCGCAGTCCTCAGCGCCCAATGGCGGTGGCCTAAATGCAGCACTCTCGGAGGCCATCAATGGGGACACTTGTACCACCGAGACGGAGGCAACGCGTCACAGCAACAGCAGCAGTAGCATGAGCGACTATCGCAATGGCAACTGTAATGCCAGCGATGATGCCAAATCCAAGACCGAATGAGACGCAGTGCAGGGTCAGAGCAGCAATGTCACAATCTGGGCCAAATGCCGAGTGAAGCGGCCGCCGCCTTGTCCAAGTTAATGTGTAAATCGTACCATGTGATACTATATATGTTCGTATATATCTATAAAGTTATAGTTAACTCAAATCGTCTTCACATGTGTGTGTACAGAAAATCAAACTGAAATCCAACTACATACATACATATATACCCTATGTGAATCTATATATTATATATGTAAATGTTTCAAATTTTCCTTGTTTCTTGCTTTTTGTATTAAGTTTCATTAGCATAAAGTTTAAATAAACATGTCCAATGAAATGACAAAACTAAGTTGATAAAAAAAAAAACAAAAAGTTTTGAGTTTACTTTCAGCCTTAGCAACCAGTTTGGATGATTGCCCAATTGAACAGCACTTCTTTAAAGCTAGCCAAAAGTATATATCCCCAGCTTGATTTGATACCCAACATTCTAGCGTCTTGCCCTTCTGCAGAATCGTTACACGTTCTGCTGCAGAATGTCTGGCCAAAATGGCTGGAAAAGGTGCTGCGTATCGAACCTAAGAATGTTAGCCAAAAGTATATATGCCCGGGGCTTGAAGTTGATCTACCATGAAAACTCATTCACGCACACTTCGCTTAAATTGATACCCAGCATTCTAGCATCTTGCCCTTCTGCAGAATCAATACATGTTCTGCTGCAGAAAGTCTGGAAAAGGTGCTGTGTATCGAACCTAAGAATGTTTCCTCTAGTGACTTAATAATGAGTAAAGCGTGTTCTTGCCCTTCCTTTAGCATGGGAAAACGTCCAGTTAACTTAACCCCTCACTTCTGTAGAAGCTGCAATTAAGTGGATGAAGAGGAGAGTGTTCAGCTCTCAGCAGAAGGCGACTCGCATTTTTGGGTCGTCCTTTCCTAAACGATTTATTAGATATATCTAAAATAGGCGTTGCCCCTTTGCTAAAATTTGTGCTACTTTCTAAATGGTTTAAGAGGACAGACCCTCTACGATCACAGCGTAGAAAGGGTTATATGATACCACAACGGGCCTTCGATGGCCTAAGTGAAGAAATGCGAACTTGCCATTTCAACCATTGCAACCTAACCTAACCCTAACCCCGCAACGCCTAGCTAAAACCCTCTCCGCCCATGGCAACGCCATTGACTTCCGCTTATTGCTGGCACTTTTCAATTCGATAGCATATCGATAAGAAATCTAGCCTTTTAGCGGAAAATAGCTATATGTCGTGACAGTAGCTAGATCCTTCATGACAGTGACTTGATAACCCGTCGTGGAAAATAGCTATATGTCGTGACAGTAGCTAGACAGTGACTTGATCATCCGTCGTGGACATTTATCTTTTATGAGGAAATGCACAGAAAGTATGAGCGGATGATCTCTAGAATGTGCCAGTGGAACAAGGTTATAACCCAAATGAGAAAATGCATTTTTTCTACAGGAAGTGCTCTGAAATTGTATATATAGGTACGTTTATTCTTATTTACTTGGTTAATTAAATTGTTTATATGAAATTTATATATAAGTGCAATGTAATAAATACATACACTTAAGAAAGAATAGGCTTAAAAGTAATTTTTGAGATATAAAAAGTTCGACAAAATCCAACTTTTTTAAAAAACCCGGCATAAGACCCTAAAATTATGATAAAATGGACCTCTGTAAGCATCACCTCATACCCAGTTTTCCAAATAAAGCCTCGGTTCGCGTTTTATGGGTACTTTTGTACATGCAACACCCAACGACAATAATTTTATCTTAGACTTCAAGGGTTGAAGATAAAAATCTGGAAAATTCAGCAAATGTGGACAGGGTCATTGGGAACGCAATACAAAAGAAATCACTTCAATCGGGCAATTTGTTAAGGTACCTCCAGAAGGTGTTAAACCTTAATTCTTGAATATCTTTAAAAGCTCACCGTTGATTTTTATTAAAATACATATTTATGATGGTATTATGGTCTATTGCATGTTCCTAGAGTACCAATTTTATATTCACCCACGAACCACTCCATATGGACTGCGAGCCAGACGATAAAATAGACCGAACTGTGCTTTCAGATTCACAAAGGAAGCTTTGGTTCGCGGACTAGAGTCAATTTTGTACCAGCAACATTGACCATTTAGGTTGAAACCAGCTTCACCAAAATTATGTAATAAATTTTATGAGTTAAGTTCTTCAGTACCAACAGAAAAACATATCATATCTATATTTATAAAAGTGTTCAACCTGACTGACCGTCGCACAGCCCAAACCATAAGAGATAGGATGTTGATTTTTTCACAGTAGTTTTATCTTCTGCTAAAAGTGAGTACTAAGAACGGATTTTGGAAAATTCTGTCGGGAAATGTTGAAAATTCGCGAAAAACTTTTGTATGAAATTTTTTTGTTCATCACCCGATCAAGTTCAAACTCATTTTCAAAGATCTTTATGAAAATTCAACAAGAGCTGCAAGCCAATTTTCCGGAAAATTCACCCACTCTGGGTGGGTAGTTCCTAGCGATTAGCTCCAAACTCATTATCAAAGTTACACATACGATTGACTTGAAACTCGGTTTGTAAGGATAGAATACGAAATAATTTGAATAGTGATTTTCCAATGATGGAAAATCCGTCCCCAGGGTGTGAAAATGCCCGGAAAATTCTACATGCCAAAAACTAACTGGGTGGCATGTGGGTGGGAAGTGGGTGCGAAGTAGATGTAAAGTGGGTGGTAAATGGGTGGGTAGTGGGTGGGAAGTGGGTGGTTATTGGGTGGGAAATTATTGGATAGTGGGTGGGATGTGGGATATTGGTTCCATACTGATAAAGGCTATACTGATGGCGGCGCAGCGAAGCGCGACGGGGCTTATGCTAGTCATATATAAATACTTCAGTTCAAGGCATGTTAGCGTATCGCCGATTCTCCACCAAAGACAATTTTAATTGAAATTTTACTTTTTTTTGGTGGCAATGACGAATTTTACTCATAAGATTAATTACACAATTTTGGGGAAGCCTGTGATACCCAAATGGTCAATGTTGCTCAGAGGCAATTGTTGGTACAAAATTGCCAATAGTCCGCGAACCAAAGCAAGTACAAAAGTACCCATAAAACGCGAAACGAGGCTTTCTTTGAAAAACTGGGTATGAGGTGAGGCTTACAGAGGTTTTATCATAATTTAAGGTGTCTCATGCCGGGTTTTTAAAAAATGTTTGATTTTGTCGAACTGTGTTATACAATGCCTGGGAACGGGATCAATAAATAATGAAACTAGAGGCATCAGGTAGCAACACCTCAACCCAGTTTTTTCTGATCACGTCAAATTCGTGTTTATTGGGCACATTTATACTAGCAACACACAGCTACAACATCTGCTGCTGGTTAAAAAAAAAAGATAAAAAAAAAGAGAGCTAATATTTTAGAAAATTTACCAAAGATGCAGGGAGTTACCACAATTGTTATACCAAATTTCCGCCTCGGATGGACAAGCGGTTAGTAACCCGCCCATAGACGTCTAACTTAGAAAATGGAATCCACTGGAAAACCACTTTGATATATTGAATATATTGAGATGCTGACCAATAAAATGTGCACTTAAGTGATGGTGATATGCATCGAAAAACTGCGATAGTGGGAACCACATTTGATAGCACCCATTATGGAGTCCATATAGGTCATAAACTAGAGATAAAAATAGACCGAATTGCGTTTTCAGTTTTACCAAAGAAGCCTCGCCTTAGAACAACACAATTAATGGTGATTTTTGGAGATTTATTACTTCCGCCCACCTCCCATTCGAAAAATCCATTGCCCTATGAAAAACATCGGACACTTTGTTCAAATAATTGATAGGGATGCCTGGCAGGATCGGCAAGTAAACAGATGATTGTTGCTTGCCATGTAATATGATCTTCGCTTTGTAATGTTTAGTTTGAGGGTTCGGAAATCTAAGCCGTCACTGTTCCCCCCAGAGGGGCGTCCGCCAAATAACAACACACACCAACTTTGCTTTAATTATGTTTATTATTAAAAGGTTTCTACTGGTCCACTTCGAATCAATTGTGTATTTATGTATCTTGAGACTGAAGCGAAGGCGTACATATTTATATGTACGTAAATATGTGCGCTGACAAAGGGTTTGTCCACTCAGCGGTTTGTCATGCGCTGTCTTACGTTACACATGACAACTGATGTTGGGTGCGCTTGGATAAAAATGCATTTAATCTACAGACAGTGATTGGAAAGGTACCCAATTTTCTTACCTAGGTAAGGTATAAGGTAAATGTTAAAAAATATACCTAGGTAAGGTAGAAGGTATCTGGAATTTCCAGTACCTAGGTAAAGGTAAAGGTATCAAAAAGGTACTTTTAAATTAAAAAGCATTGCTCACCAATTTACACTAGTAATAAGTAGACATCGTATTTTATGCACTTTTTTAAATGAAGGTTGATTGAGGTGAAAATTTGGATTAATACTAATTTAATAATACACTTTACATTGAAAACTGCATATTTTGCAAGATCTGAAATATTGGGAAATTTCTAAATTGTTAAATAATTTCAGATTTTTATGAAGATTTTATGGACGGCTGGAGTATACGGATAAATAAAGGATATGTGGAACAAATGGTGAAAAAAATTGCGAAATTTCAAAAATTTTCATTTGAGTTTAGATTATTATAAAGAATATCCTTACGGCGGGTAAATAGGAGGAGTAGATCAAGTGGTCAAGCAAATTTTCAAAGGACCTAAGATAACTTGAAGCTTGGATAGATGGCAATTGAAGACGCGTATAAAAGATGTTTAGACAAAAAACCGCGAAAATTGTCAAATTTTCATTTGAGTATTTACGAGGCGCGCAGGCGTTGGTAAATAAGAGGATTGAACAGGTCAAAATTTGCCAATTTTTCGTATGACCTAATATTATTATGAAGGTATTATGGATGGCAATGTAGACGGGTGTAGGGGTATGAGGTGTTGATCCGAACGTTTAAAAGAATCGCTAAATTTGGCCATTTTTCATATGAAGACTTAATAGTCGGCAATAGTAGACGGGTAAATATAGGAAGTGTAGACCGATCTGTAAAAAAAACGCGAAATTTTCAAAATTTTATAAGTTTTGGAAATCATTAAGATGTGATAGATGGCAACTGTGGACACGTAAATGGTTAAATCCAACGGTCCAAAAAGTTGACAAAATTTACAAAACTTTTGCATGAGACAGGTAAATTGACGAGTCATGCGGTCCAAAAAACCGGATACATACAAAATTTTATGATGAGTTCAGATTATCATGAAGATTTAATAGTTGGCAATTAAAGACGGGTAAATGGAAGGTGTCGGTTTAAAGAAATTTTAACATATGCGAAATTCTTATATGACTTTAGATTGACACGAAGACGGGTATATCGACGGGTAAATAGGAGGTGAAGATCATACGGACCAAAAACTCGTGAAATTTGAAACAAAATTTAATGAGTTTCGATTATCATGAAGATTTGATAGATTGCAATTGTCTATTAAACTTCACTTCTTCGTATTGTGTTTCAAATTCTAAAGGGGATAAAGCAATAAAAATATTGACTGTTTAGTTTTTATAATGTAAAGAAATCTATGGAATGAAAGCAGAAGTGTGTTTTCCGTATTTTTCCGGAAGCAATTATTACTTTTAAGATTTCACATCTTTTACAAAGCACTAACTGTCACATAAACTAACAAGTAACAGAGTATATATATTCTAAGTTTTTTTTGGCATATAGCAGCTATATAGATGATGAGAAATCGGCTCTTAACGAATATATTAATAAAGTGCATGGTCGTAAAGTGGAAATTTTTTATTTTGATAAGATCAATTTGTTATTTTCGTATTTTGACTTACAGACCAATACTTATTCAGACTTATCAAGACTTACGTTGTTTTGTTTTACCATTATATCTTTGTAAATCATCCGATTGATGTGAAATTTGGACACAATATAGAACTAAAACCGAGGAAACCTAACTCAATCTATGCTGTTATGCCTTATTGCCATAGAAATTAATTAATACATGAAATACTTTTTGGGATTATTTGTACGTTTAAAAATACTCAAAAAAAAAAATGAAATGGATGTCTTATTTAACGATTTTGTGAAGGAGTATTTTGTATTTTGTTAAATGAAAATATAACATGAATAGGGAAGAAAATGTTGTTGGCCTTTTTTCATGAAAATGGCTCTTTTTTTACATTTTTGTTGGTGTCATCTCACATTTTCAAGTGGCAACCGTGCAATACGGCCCTTTTGTAAGAATTTAATTCAAATTTTATTCACAATTTCGAGATTTGGTTGAAGTCTCAAATTGCGCCCTAAAATTGATGGAAAAATGATTCAAATTGGACGCAATAAGGTCTATTTTTGTATCTCCAATGTGCGATACCTTTTGAAATAATAAAAATTCATGGTTTCTTGAGCTATCTATAAAAACACACAAAATACAGATCTAGTTTATTTTCGGTATTAACTTGAGCTTTGGTGCCAAAATTTTGTTATTTGCAGGTTTTTTGTTTCGGCAGTTCCTTTGTTGAAGTGCATACTACTACTATACCATATTTATTTTTTTTTTTACAGATTTCACCTATCTTGTGAATGTACAACAATAAAATCAACGCCACTCTTCGTTGTTACCTCGGAAAACATAAGATCGATTTGCATCTAAGTTTTGCAAATGACTCAAAAATAAAAATAGAGCTGAAAAAAAGCCAAAATCATTTTAAGAAAGGCACAGTTCCCGCTTCCCGCTGTTTCTAAACTATTCCCTCAAAAAAAGCCAGAAGTGCGGGAAAAAAGCTAATTTGGCAAACAATCGAACTAGATCTTTCGGTTATTTGTCATCGATTTGTGCTGGTGGACGCGACAAGACATGTAAAGCTTCCTTTCTTCAAAGAACGCGGCGGAGGTCAGACAGCGAGCGAAATCAATTTTGTTTTTTCTGTGGATTAATTTTACTAAAAAAGGATTTAAATACACAATGACTGAACGCGAGAACAATTTCTATATGGCTATATTGGCCGGACAGGCCAAGCGCTTCGATGAAATGGCTGAGGCCATGAAGAAGATAGCCACCATGGACGTTGAGATGACTGACGAGGAGTGCAAATTGCTATCAATGGCCTTCAAGAATGTGATTGGTAAACGCCGTACCGCATGGTACAATATCGCTGTGTTCGAAGAGAAAGAGGAGGAGAACAACGTTGGTGAGGAGAAATTGGAGACTATCAAAATGTATCGCGTTCAACTGGAGAAGGAGCTGTACGACATCTGTTCGGATGCATTGGATGTGATTAATAGACATCGCATTCCATGGGCCAAATCCGATGAAAGTCAAGTATTATACTATACGATGAAGGGTGACTATTATCGCTATTTGGCCGAATTTGTCACTGGTCCGGATCGCAAGGAAGCGGCGGATAATTCGCTGATTGCCTATAACGAAGCTACTGAAATAGCCATGGAAAATCTGCCCCCAACAGATCCTATACGGTTGGGTTTGTCATTGAATTTCTCAGTATTCTACTATGAGATACTCGACTCGCCGGATCGTGCTTACCGTTTTGCGAAAGCCGCCATAGATGAGGCGTATGTCGAGTTGATTACACTGGACTCGGAGAGTTTCAGAGAGACGACAGCTGTCATGCAGCTGCTGCGAGATAACCTCGAATTATGGAACGATATGAAGTAGATCCCAATGCAGGGGAGGGATTTGGAATGATGAGAATCAAGATGTGTCGTAATTAAAGTCGACCCCCCCCGCCCCGTCCTTTCATAAAAACAAAAAAAAATACACATTATATTATAAGTATAGTATATGCATACAACAACAACAGCATGTGCAGTGGGCAGGCGGCAGCAGCAGCAGCAATGCAGGCCTCCTCCTCCACCCGATCAGCAAGCAGCATCAGCAGCATGCACAAGCAAAATCAACTCTAACTACATTTTTTTTGAATTTCTTGCATTTGAGTAACAAAAAGCATTATACTTTATATTTGAATAAACATTTTTTTTATATTGACTGAGATTTTAGGTCTTTTTTTTGATGTTGGTTTAATAAAAGCAAAATTTTGGCACCTCCAGTAACATATAGTCAACCGATTGTGACCAAATTTCTGCTCAAAAGCATATATAAGATCGGAGCCAGCCAGCCATAGCTACCAGGAGCTGAAGTCAGTCGTGTTTTTACGCCAACGCGAGCCAAACTCATGATTGTGTGAATCGGGGAACACTGAATTGCAAGTAAACGTCTGGAGAGAGCTCTCTTGCTCACCAACACAAGCACACTTTCTTGTCCTCTCCATTTGGCCGGCAATGAGACAGATAGTGGTAGTGGTAGTTTAGTTTATTGGATCGTTTCTTGGCCTGGTTCATAGAAACCGTCAGCCGTTTACAAATTTATGTTTTACCTACATTTATTTTATAATTGATAGAGCAATTAAAGTATTTTAAATCTAATTGATAGTGACTAATCTGCCGTCGATTGAGAGAAGCTATATAAGTTCGCGTCGATACCGTAAGGCGTGTGACAGGTAGTTTGCTAGCAACCTTTCAGTTTCTCCCGTGCATCCACTCTAGTGTTTCCGCCTCAGACAGCAACGAGCTCTGTAGATGTAAAGCCCGTATCTCGCGCAGCATCGGGCAGATTGCGATGAAATGCTCGACGTCCTCTCTTACCCGTAGATTACATAGGCCACATATTGTGTTTGTAGAACGTGTTTATGGGGTATAGTTAAGTGCCCCCAAAGCATGGTTGAATTTTCGGTATAGATTTTTCATGGTGCAATTCTCCGCTCTGTTTCTATAAAAAGTCTAGCTTTCATTTGCAATCCTCTTCAGCAGAATATTTTGAGAGTATTCCCAGTGGTTCGAATATATCTACATTGAACTTGTTTCCTAAAGTCTCCCAGCTGTTGAAGCACTGCGCCGTGTCTAAAAGTAGCCTGGTTGGCTAAGATTCTCGGCAATCTGGAGCTTGGCATGTTAAAAACTTTTGTGATGTTACCAAAGTGCGCACGGAGACAGGCGGTATACATTGGTGGTAGGCCGGTTTCTAGTAATATGAACCGCATAATGCGGTGTATTAAACGGTAGTTGGAATATACATTTAATAAAAGTACTCTGGAGTTGATCTCTATTCTCAAATTCTTCATGGCCCATTATCGTGTTTACTGTTGCCTCAAAGAGTTTATATTTAGTACGTTTCGCTTATTAAAAAATTGCTTCCATGTACTGTTGATGGCAGTCTTTGCGTCTCTTAGTTTTTGAAGGACATGTTCGACTTAAGTGTGACTCCTGGTCAGACCGACTCGAGCGGCAGAGCATTTAGCGACCAGTTTTCGTTCTCTGCTTGGCGACCCCAGTGGTCTCTTACCAAACTTTACTTTGGATTTTGAGTCATTTGAAATATTTTTGGTCATTGTATTCAAACTTCTAAATCGATTTGAAAACAATGTTCTATGCTGTTATAGACAATTTCATTGCGTTTCAAATTCGTATCGAACCTCTACAAGGGCATAAAAACGGTTCGGTTTGGTTCAGTTTATTGACGAGTCTTACCACTTTAAGCGCTTACCTACGGACAACGATACTTGTCAATTTGCAAATTTTAATTGATTCCCTAATATAAGTTTTATCCGAATTTAGGTTAAATTAAGTTTTGCTGATGGACGCATTACAAGCGAGACTACTTATAGACCGAATTATGTCTTAGCGATGTCGGATCAATGTAGCTTTTAAAGATGACTTGTCAACCATTGTACATCTCCTGCTTCCTTTGTTCACCGACCGCATAATATACCTGACATCAGACTACATTTCTTTTTTGAAAATTTGCCAATTGATTTGTGTGAGTATCCCATTTCCTCTACGGGACGATATTCTCCATATTCTGTAAAACATTTAGCGTTTGTAGGGAGCACTTACATAGAAATTTTAAAGATAATCAAATGTTTGCTAGGAATTCAATTTCCAAATTGTGCGAAGGAGTCACTAATTTACTTTAGAAATCTTAATATTCCGAACTTGAAAACGATAATATATAATAAATTCACCACTGAACCGAACCGAAACCGCGGTTTAGTTAGCTAAAAAAACCATGTAATGAACCGAGACAGCCCTTACAGAGGTTCGTAGTCCAGAGGGAAGATGGATTCTGAGTTCGCACTGATCTGGAGATAGTCGAAGAGTTTGCTTCTTTGGTTTAAATGGCCACCCAATCTCTAGGCTTCCCACACAGTTAAGTGCCAAGTTCAAGTCGAGTCCCCCCCCCATCCAGTAAAATGATCCATTTTTTTTTGTTTTGTTGTTGTTGTCGTTTATTTAATTATTATATAGCTTTTTCTTTATTATTTTAAAATAATTATAGTATTTTCTGTTCTCTAACAGCTAGCTGAAAGTGTTTTTTTTTTTGTTTTTTTTGTGTGTTATTACAATACTTTTTCCTTTGAATACTAAGAGGAAGTTAGTTCATGTTGAATAAGTTTTCTATTTTTTTTTTCTCTGCCTTTTTGGAAGCTGTCCATACAAATTGTGTTTAGCTTTCTGCTTTCCAAAATCATACAAACAAACCAAGAAAAGAAAAAAAAGGGGATTAATGGTATTTTTGTGTTTTTGTTTTCGTAATTTGATTTACATCGTCGTATACATTGATTTTTGAAAGAACGGTTCGATTAGTTAGTATACATGATTGGTTTCAACGTTTTTGTTTGTTTGTTGGTTTCTCGTAATGTTTCTCTTTAGTATACAATTGTTTGCAGACTTATGGACTAGGAAAAAAATATATGTAAGTAACTATTAGTACGTATTGCTGGCAAAACTCCCTTCGTCGGGCAGGCAGCAATAATTGTTTATAATAAAAACTGTTGTCTAAGCACACAAGGAGGAGAAGGACAAACAAGGAGTTGTGGCATTTTGGCTTACAAATAATACAAAAATTTGAGCTTAGAAATACAAACACACACAGAACACATTATTATTTCCTTAGCTTAGCACAAAAAAAGCAATGCAAAAAAAAAAAATACAAAAAAAATAGGAAAACATTGGCCAAATTAAAATTTATTTGTTATTAATACATCGTATACATGATTTAAGTATATTTAGTTTCGATCTATAAGCTATTGCTGGCTGCCTGTGGAAGGGGAGTTGTGGTTGGGGGTTGTCGCGAGAGAATGCAGCTGCCATTTTTCCATTTTAGGTTTCGGGGTTCTTCTCAGTTTTGGCAAGCCTATCCTCAAGGGCTGAGATCCTGATGCAGATTAGGATCATAGCCGCCCATGCTGTTGTCATACGGCTGCTGTTGATCATAGCCACCGGAGCCCATGGGATAACCCATCGAGTCCTGTGGCGGTGCGGGTGACATCATGGGCGTGGTGGTGCCACTAGGCGGTCCGGCCATTGAATAAGGTGAAGCGCCAGCTGCCTTCTTGGCCGCATATAAATTGGCCTCCTCCTGGGCCTTGCCAATGTTTTTCTTGTATCGAATACGCTTGTTGCCAAACCAATTGGACACTTGCGACACCTGGCGATGGGAATAAAAAAAGAGAAGTAAAGTTTAATTAAATTGTTTTTTATTTTTGTGGAAGACAGACGAATAATTATGAATATGACATTTCTCCACTGCAAGAGCGTATGGCGTTTATGCTCAAATTGGCATATACTCTTCCACGTCAAGGAGACCACTCTGATAACAGTTCCACACACAGCCCCAAAGGACCAGGCCAAGCTTCTCTCAACCTCTTAAGGTGTGTGTGCTTATAGTTTTTCGCACAAGAGAAAGGGACCTACAGTTTAACTCCAAATCCGAGCAGCAAAGTTTGACAATTTTTGCTTTTTCATGGCTAGTTATACTTCAGAGCTGGTGCCAATAGCTGGGTGAAGGTGACCGGATGTGTAAAAGCAAAGATTATACAATGAATAGATCGGACATCTTATACAAAACAACAATTTGTATGGCGGGTCCTGCCAGTGGAACCCGCTCTCTTCAATGAAACCCACACGCAGCTGCCGTTTATTTAGAAATTTTCGTCGCTTATGCAACACTGGCCTCATAGCTGAATGGGTAAGCGCGTCGCTAACGTCGCGCGTTCTGTTAGAAGTGGTTCGAGTCGCAGAAGCGGCGGAAGCTTTCTAAGCGGAAGAAGCACGAGTTTTAGAAATTTTTTTGCACCCTCTCAAGCCTCTTTGTATGAACTGCACTAGAGGGATTCCAAATAAATGAATCATTCTCCAACTTGGAACGCACAAATGCAGAGTAAAGGCTCAACCTAGTATAAGGATCCTTGAATTGGCTGGCATTGCGATTGACAAAGCCAAACATGGAATAGGCATTTGGCCAAATATAATTTATGTGCTCATTAAAGGTAAATTTGTTGTCAAATTTCACTCCCAAATTAATGGCCTCAAACCGGCTCGATAAAGTTTGATTAGAAATCGAGTAAGTGGCCGTGATATTGTACAAGCGTTTGCTATATCTAACAATAAAGCATTTGTTGAAATTAAGAGGGAGTAAGTTGAAAGCACACCATGCACTGACCCTATCTAGATCAGACCGCAACAACCGACTATCACTTAAGGTTTTAATTGATCTGTAAATTTTAAGATCATCAGCATTTAACAGAAACTCTGAGTTACGAAAATGCATAAAAATGTCATTAATAAAAATAATGAAAAGTAAAGGATCAAGTGTACTCCCCTGTGGAAGTCCTAAAGTAGCCACATATGGAGTAGAAAGCGAGTTGTTTATTTTGACTTTGTAAGTCCGGCGGTCCAAGTAAGATTGAATCCAGCACAATAAAGAGGAATGAAACCCTAGCTTAAAAAGCTTGGCGAGTAGAGCGTTATCAAATGCCTTGGAAAAATCGGTATAAATAACATCAACTTGACAGTGTTTGTCAAAGGAACTGATGCAATAATTACTGAAGACCGCTAAGGCTCAATTTCTCAAAAGTTGCGGTTAGGTACCGGCCGGTCAAATTTGCCGGCCGGTATTACCAGAGGTTAAGTCTTTTGGTTTTCTCAACGAGACTTACCGGCAGGTTCACCCGATAACGATTATTTGCTATCGCTACAAAAGTGTGACCAGACACTGTCGACGAAACAGCTGTGTTTTTTTGGCTATTTTTAATGCTATTGTTGTCGCTGGTAATTATTTGGCAAAATAGTTTAATAAAATTGCTTGCGATGATGAATCAATATGAAACAGCGAAAAGAGCAAGAGTGAAGAACTTTTCTGCGACACTGGAACATTCGCTTGTATACTTTTTGAGACAAACAAACGCATTTTGAAGAACAAAAAGAGGGATGCGGAGACCTGGAAGCAGAAGGCCTGGGCTTGGAGATCAGCGTGCCGCCATAACAGAGTTCATCGCCCTTGGAAAAACTTACGGGATTAGTACGAGAATTTAAAAAAACGATCGCGAAAATAACTTTTCGAACTGTGGCAGCATTCCCATCACCGCTGGAGTCTTGTCTGATTCCAAAAAATTCTCGGCATGATCCCAAGCTCAGCCACAGGATTGGAATATGTGGTTGATAATGATGGTACGTTTTTATTTATGATATGTAAGCTTTAAAAATATTTAATGGACTTGTAAAATTTTAGCACAAATCAATCAGTCAGTGTCTGTTTGTGACGGCCAGTAATGCAATAGCGTGCGAATTTTGATTAACTGCACTGTTTGCCGAAGGAAGTCTGCCTCAACAGAAGTCGCCCGCAATGATAAGGAAGAAGCCACTTGCATAAGAGCGCAGCGCAACGGTAAGTTTGCTCTCTGACAACAATCCACGATTCCTGTTAACAATCCAAATCATAATAAATTGGAACACAACTGAAGTTAAGGTTTTACCTGTCATTTAGCGAAGATATTTGATCTCTAATCCTAGAAAGAATTATTTGACATGCTGAGTTTGTTAACCTGAATCGTTGAACAAATTTGGCATCATCCAGATCAGTAAAATAATAAATACTCTCCCTGTACTCTCTCGCATTATTTATTCGTTGCTCGTGTTTGGGTTATGTGGGTACAACCACCACCATGTTGGCCATTGTGGTAATACCGTTCCTGGTATTGGCCTATTATGGTGCACACGTATCAGTGGTTGGATCATTATCGGTATACCACATCGCATGAGGCAATTGGGGGTGCCATTGGCCAGGTGGGTTTTTTGATTTTGCAGACGGCGGGCAGTGAGTTTGCCTGCTTTGCCATTGTCAAAACATTTGCCATGAATGCGGCGGTTTCTATTCTGATGAACAGGAAGTTCCACATCGCCGCCTGTGTCCATTTCCACTGCGTCGATGTAAGAAATTTGTTTATTTATAAACAATTTGTTTTGGCAATTGACAAAGTAAACAATACAAATTTTGGACACAGATGTTTGTCGATCGATAAAAATATCGATTATTCTATCGCTACTTGCCGGCAGGTTAAAATTTGACCCCATCATGAGGCAGCGGTTAACTTTGCCGCTCGGTTCTCGCCAAAGACAGCATGGGACACGCGAATTCGGCTAACCTGCCGGTAAGTTTGACTAACCGGACATTGAGAAATTGGGCCTAAATTAGATGTGGTCGAGCGACCTGGCATAAAACCATGTTGATTTGGTACAGATAAAATCTGTTTGGCTACAATCCGCTCAAAGAGCTTAGATATATTGCTAAGCTTAGCAATAGGTCGGTAGTCGGTAAATTCAGCACTATAGCCTTATGTCCAGATAAGCACTCATTCAGTATTTTAGTTAGTCTGGGATTTTTCCGCCATTTATTGTTTCTCGAATGCAAAAAATTTTAAAAAATATAGTTAAAGTTGATTTTGCTTGTGTTTGTTGCTGCTGCTTGCTCTCTTTTTTGCTGTATTTCATGTATTATTGCTGCTCCTTGTTGAATGGTATTATATTACGACACATCCTGATCCTCGACATCCTGTATCTCTGCATTGGGCTCGTCATCATCTGCGTTGTGTTCTACTTCTGCCTGCATAAGGGACGTCAATATTTTGATGTTGTCTCCCAGCAGCTGCATGAATAGTGTAGTCTCTTCGCAGCCCTCTTTGCCCTTCTCTGAATCTAATACGACAGTGGCAGCATCTAAGCCGGCTTTCGCCAAATCGCAAGCCAGATTCGGCAATTTTAGTATTTTATAGAAAAATACCGAGAAATTTAATATCAAAGCCAACCGTGTGGGATGTGTTGGGGACAGATGGGTTACGGCTAAATCATTAGCACCCCAATAGGCAATCTGCGAATTCTCCACCGCTTCTTTGCGATCCAAACCGTGGGAAATTTCAGCCAAATAACGAAAATAGTCACCATTCATCTTATAGTAGAATACTATACTTTCGACGGATGTAGCGCATGGAATGAGATGTTCCAGGAGCTCATACAATATATACATACAGATTTCGCATAGCTCATCCTCTACTTTACGGCGATAGGTTTTGATCATCTTTACCTTATGCTTATCGCCAATGTTCTTCATCTTGTTTTCGATCCGAGTGATTTTGCGCAATGAGACACGAAGAGCATCAGTCACATTCTTGTAGGCGACTGATAACATATGGCGCTCCTCAACCGTCAGCTCAACATCCATGTAGGCGACCTTTTTCATGGACTCAACCATATCACAGTAGCGTTCGGTCATATTGGCCAATTTAGCCTTGTAAACATAGTCCTTGCGTGTATTCATTGTCTACAGAAAAAACTATTAAAATGCTCCCTGTACGTCCGGAGTCGATTTTTCTGGCTGACTGACTTCGTCGCCTTTATTTTAGATAAGTTTGATATAAGTTTCTCTTTTGACAAATAAATGCTAAAAAAAAACAAAGCTATATCGACTCGACTGTTGATGCTGATTAAGAATATGTTAGGAAATTATTCCTTCTGCCTGTTACATACATTTGCACAACATAAGTATACTCTTTTTAATCTAATCAATTTACATGCTGCAAGGTATAACAGTATAAAAAAACGGGATATACAACACAAGTTCTTGTAGGAGTTCTATGGAAACAAGAATATTGAAAGTTTTTCCAATGATTCTTTAACAACGATCGAGGCATCTGGATGTCATCAAAAGGTTTAAGATCATTCTCAATGTCTTAAGCTGTGGCGAATATGTTTATGCATGCAAATATGGAAAATATGCCAAGTAGACAAAAGCTGTTTTAAGTATCCGGAGAAAAGACTTAGGACAGTAGGACTGTTCATAACATATTGGATCATGGTGAGCAGCTAATACAACGACAACTTTTGTCGATGGAAGAGTTGTCAGAAGAAGCCTTATACGAAACTAGGAACCTTTTCAACATATTGTCGGCCTTCTCTCGTCCACTATTAAGTACTAATGATATGAATACCTCTAAATGGACAACCCTTTAAAAGAAAAAATAGAGGAAAGCTAACTTCGGCTCGACCGAAGTTTATATGATGGCACCACTACTTTGAGCATTTGCTTCCCAGGTTTGGGATACTGTTACGAGTGGGCATTGTTTTTCAATCCAAAATTACATCAAGTTGGGTGTTAGCTGTCTTTTTCAACGTGGTGAAAATGGTTGCTCTTTTAGGAAAAAATGCTAAGTTTACGGCTCGCAAAGAAGGCGGTGATGGTCGGGCGTTAGTACTCGCAACTATCTTGTGTTGGTCTCTATCCGAACCCAGAAAGGAGCAATCATCCGCGTAACTTACAAGAAGAATTGGATGTCCCTTAAGGGGATTGAGGGGAAAAAAGAAGAAGAATGGTCCACAATTCTTGTGAAATTTCGTTCTCTTAAATCAAGAACAAAAATTTCTTTGGATCATGATTCAAGTGAAGTCTTTTCTCTAGGCCTGTACTACCTTCTTTGTCCTTGAATATATTTTAAGACACCCTTCCTGCTTTTTTATCGTAACCAATATCTTCTCCCACTCACCGTTATGCCGCATTTGCGCGCCAGCTCCTCCTTGGCCTCTTCGGATGGATACGGATTGCTCAGATGACTATAAAAATACTCGTTGAGAATTTCGGATGCCTGCTTGCTAAAGTTGCGCCGCTTGCGACGGGCATCAAGGAAACGTGAGCGCAATATCATGACGGCCTCGCAGGTGGACTGCTTCAGTTGCATCTGTATGGAGCTGAACTTCTTATGTATGATCTGTACCATGCGCTCGATCTCTTTGGGTGTGATGGGTCTGCAAAAAATAAAGACAGAGAGCAATATTTAAGACTCGAAAATTTTTAGAAACTTTGGGCTGCTGCCGCCTCACCTGGTGCGGCTCTGCTCACGCAGTAGATTCATGACGTGCGTGGTAAACTCATTGCAGGCCTGCTCATATTTCTCCAATTCCTGGTGATAGATCTGACGAATCTGGGCCAATTTGGCGCGATAGTCCGAATGCTCGATGGCATTGTCGGCCCCATCAATGGACAGCGAGCCGCCCTGGCTAGCGGCCGCTGCTGAGGCGGCTGCTGCACCACCGCCACCCTTTTCGGGACCAGCCACACCCTCGGCAATCAGCATATTGTCCAGGCGCATCAGTTGTGGATCTGGTGGCTCCTCCTCCTGCGTGTTGCGAATTGAGAGCACTGCACAAGTGGAACAAAACGATGAAGAAAATTTAAGATTTCAACAGATAGATAGAGAAACAATAACAAGCGACGAGGACGAGTCCGCGCGCGCCCAGGATGAAGAGACATTAAATTTTATTATTTGCCAGAGCAAAACGCAAAACTTGCTCCTTTTTGGCCATTGGCAATTGTATTACGTGTGGGAGGCAGGGGTTGCGAGCGAAGTGGGGGGGGGTTGGGACCGGGCCCGGGCCCGGTGGGTTGTATGCGTGTTACGTTGTCAGATTGTCTGGGGAAATGTGTATTGTTCCTTTGTGCTTTCCTCTTTCTTGTTATTCGCGAGGCATGGCTATGCATGAATTAGATTTTGCGCCATTTGCTGCCACCGACCAAAACCAAAAACCCAAACCGGAGGGAGCTAGCTGGGATCTTAATCACGTTGCTGCGCCAAAGGAGTAAAATTTTGCTTGTGTCTGGGACTGAAAACTTGTGAGTTTTAAAGATACATTTTAAAGTGGAATGAAAAAGGAGGTTGATGGATAAAAAGATATTTCAGAGCTTTTGAATAGAAAGAAACTTGGTTTAGTTTGTTGTGAATTGTGTGCAGTCCACTTCCCGCCCAAATAAAGAAAAGAAACTTCAAATTGATGTAAATTAAGATTATATGTGACATTTTCGAAACAAGTTGCAAAATGTATACATACGAAGTGGCATTGGTTGGGATACTGTTGCATACTGAGATCAGAATGGTAAACGCTTTTCTTGTGGCCTTTGACAAGTTTTCAAGCAAACTGCTCTGGTTCAAAACACTTAAAATTGGAGTGTCAACAAAGATTATTCATTAAGAAAGGAAAAACAACCCTCGTCTCGGTCGCATATTATTGTTGCGCCGGCTGCTTGTGCGCCCAGCTGGCGCCGTTACTAATGGATATTTTTCTTGTCACCAGTATTGTTAACTCTTCAGAGCCTAAACAAGCTATATTAACATATAAAAAAAAGCTAGAAAACTATAGAAAATGTTGCAAAGAAGCTATTACCTGTACAAAAAAGTTTTAAAGGTTTTTTTTTTTAAGTTTCACGCTTTATTGTGAAAAATTTGTTACAAATTCATTTTTTAAAGTACTGTCCATCGCTAGTCACTACTTTTTACCATCTTTCTGGCAATATTCGAATACCATTTCGAAAAACGATACTTCTTTTAATGATTTCCACGAATCGATAAAATTTTAAAGTTTTCGGAGTTGAAGTAGTGCCGATCCTTAAGGGGGTGGTCCTAAGTGTGATGGTTCGAAAAAATCTATAACTTAGGTAGAATAGGCAATTCGTCGACATTCAGATTTTGTCGAAGAAATGCGAAAAGCAATTTGGGCTACTTCGTTCATAAGATTTCGAGCGACGAAAATTCACAGCATCAAAATTTTCCGGAAGGCGCAGACAGTTGGCACAAATGGCAGCAGGCAGCAGCTAAAGGAGAACACAGATGCTTGGGATCTGAAACTTAAAACCCCAATGAATCTTTGAATTCATTCCCAGCCAGCAATTTAGCAAGCGGTTTGCAAACCAAGCTTAAGGTAAGATTGCTTGTGCAAGCGTTGTCGTCTGACAGCCTCCGACATTTACAAAACATTTGCTATTGTAAGCGATTTGCGCATGTTGTTTCGTCGACCGAGAGCAGGCATGACTCTCACTCTCTCTCGTTCTCTCGGCAAAACTTAGCTTGGAATGCTAGGCTGCTGCTGCTGCTGGACTTCTTGTGTGCAAGGGAAATGGAAAAAAATTACAGCTTACTTTAAGCGAAGAAGTGAAAAAAAATTTACAGTTAACCTTGAGCGAAGGCGATCAAAAAAAATTTTGTGTAAGTCATTCCAGTTGTGGTTGCTGAAGAGAAAAGCAGCAAAAATTTCAATTAAAATGAAATATTACGTGCGCTTGTAAATTTGTTTAATATCGGCAACAAAAAAATCAAGAAGAATCAAGAAGAACATTTGTGGAACAGCGAGGCACCACGATCCGTAGGGAGCGAGCTTTAACGTCCAGAACAAGAGATTGAAATTGAAGGAAATTCGTTACGAAGTCGTGGAAAAAACTTATGGATGACTGAGTTGCAGAAAATTCGAGCTTTCACTGTCGCCACTGCCATTCGTCGTAAGTTAGAAAGCTTTCATTCAGTTTATAATAAATTATTTACATTCATATTTAAATTCTATTGCAGAAACTTTCACTTGCGAAAATGGAGGCAAGGAAGATGATTTTGTTTTTGCCTCGAAATCTTTTTTTCAATACGCGAAAGATCGTAATCAAAAGAACTGAGAAACCACTACTTTAATTGAATTTTCATTTTCGTTTATTATTAATAAAACTAAATAAACTAAACCCCATATACAATAAAACTAAAATCTAATAAGAACACTCACAAAATAAATGTTTAAAACGCTTAATTATTTCATTCAGAATACGTGTTTTATAACAAAGTATTTACAAAGCTTGTGGAAAACGTATAAAAATTAATTATTAAACATTTACTTAACACGTTTGCAAAAAACGTTTTTACGTGTTTTAAAAAACGTGTTTTGCAATCGTCTTTTATAAGCTTATAACGATGGGTCCGTTTCGAATATAAAACGCTTACTTTGAACCGTTTTATAAATGTCACAGCAGCGTTTTATAAGCGTTTTGCTTACATTTGAAAGCTTACAAAACGTGTATTTTTATATGAAATTGTTTGCTGGGTTGATTCATTCGCCCAAAACACCACCAATTCAAGTCCCAAAATCGTGGTGATGGCAGCATTTTTGATCGCTGCGTTCTTCAATGAAGTATTCGAAGCAGTCATTAAGATCGATCATGAATGTAAATGGGCTGTCCGATTGGAAATGAAGCTCACAATTACAACCAACGACGCAATAAAGAAGGAGTCGGTTGCTTCGAGCGACGCGTTAGCGATGTCGCTCTTTAGGCCAGTATGGATGCCAGAAGCGATCAAGCAGCATTGAGCGATTTCTACAAAGAGCAGGAAGGCGTTCTGTATGAACCAGGCCTTCATGGCGTGTTTCGTACTTGAACTGGTCAACATGATCTCAAAAACGACTTCAAACTTTTAAGGTATGTTCAGTACATGTGGGGCGGCTACAAGCTATACTAGACAAAGGTCGGGTCGTTTTTTTTTATGCAACAAAACAGGCCCAAAAAAATATCACGGAAAGTTTTCAATATTTCGCGTTCAAAAAATCTTTAAAAATACTTCAAAAGTAACTAAATATATGGCAAAAAATTCAAAGTTCTCAGTTAAAACAAGTGAGAAAGTCGGTCAAGCCCGACTATAAGATACTCTGTACCCAGTTAATGCCGTCGCTCGCATTTGCTCGCGCGTTATACGTGTTATACGCTGTTATACGCTTATCTCTAAGTTTCTCTCTTTCTCCCAAAGATTGTGTTTGTTTGAATACAGTGGTGGTTGGTAGGAAGTGGGGGGTTGGGTCATAACTTGTGTATCGTTCATACGATCATTATCAATCCTTCAGCAAATCGATAAATAATTTTGATTACTAGATTTCTCTAGAAGGTACGAACAATCTATCATCAAAACTGTGGAAGATATAACGTTTTTTGGCATGGCAAAAATTGAAAATAAACTTGATCTGCCTGCAAGTATAATGAGTTTTTGTCCTATATATGTCAAACCTCTATCTCTAACCATCTCTGAGATATCTTCGTTCATACCGACGGACACACGGACATGGCTATATCGACTCGGCTGTTGATGCTGATCAAAAGTATATATTCTTTAAAGGGTCGGAGATGATTGCTTCTGGCTGTTACAAACTTAATATACTCTGTGTACCTTTGGTACAGTGTAAAATAAAGCTGTCACACAGGTCAACCCCCTTAAGGGCATGCGTCATCAACGAAAACATATTATAGATGGAGGACTTTCCATTTCAGCGTTTCTAGGTTTATTTTGACCGGCTGAGCAACATGTGGCCGAGCATTGTCATGTTGCAATATGAGCTTGTCTTGCCTTTGCTCATATTCTGGCCGTTTTGACTTCAATGCTCGGCTCAAATGCATCAATTGAGTTCGGTAGAGTTGCCCTGTGATGTTTTCAATTGGTTCCACCAAATACAGAGCATGACCTTGCCACCGTAAATACTCGGCATTGACGTCGATTTTGGCGTGAGGGCTACGCCCTGCGCTTGAGCTTCTTGCAGCTTAAGATGGCCTTCAGCTGCATTTTTCTTCAAATAAATGCAGAAACGTAAACTTTCCCGCAAAATTGTGTGTTTGCGTTGCCACAAAAGTTGAGCACACAAAAACTATGTTGTTTACACTTCAGCGATGCGATACATACTGAAAAAGAAAGCTTAATGATGAGGCTTCAAATTGATATTGGTTGCATCATTGTCCGAATCGATCTGATACTAGTGACACAACATTTTCAACTTTACCCCATAAACACAACTTAAAAACCTCTACCAACACTTTGGGTGGGCAAAACTGAGTAAGCGAGTTAGGGTTGGGTTGGTGTACATACATGCAGATGCAGTTGAAACTTAAAAGTGCACCACACGCAATAAAAAATAACCAACAAATTAAAACAAAAACAAGACAGAAACAAAAGGAACAACAAACCCACCTACTTCCCCAACCCAAATATGAAATCCCATTTGCGTCTCCGCCCAATGTTATTCGCTTTGAATTATTCATGGGGAGTAAGAAGAGGACGATTTTTTTTTCTTTTGGCACGATGCATGCAAAAGGAGCAACAGCAGCAGCCGTAATGGGGTGCGGTTGAATGGAGTCGGCGTGAAATAAAATGAAACTTTTAACTTTTTAATGAAATTATACAAATTTCTCACAACTGAAACTCAATCAAAAATATTAAAAAATTGTACAACTATTCCGCCTTGGTTAGTTCTGCCAGCACCTATTGCTCCACCATTCCCCTTCCTCACTCCAAAGCTCTAAGCAGGGCACAGCAGATATTGCCTTTGGCGACAGCTGGTTTAATATCGCACAAGAAGGTAACACAAGCGCTGAGTGGGTGGGTGGGTGGGTGGTTGATGTTGTCTCTTGGTGGTTGCTTTATTATGCTAAGGTTACAGAGTATATTGCTAAAGTTGTGCAAAAGTTGGGGGAACGGCTTGTCTTTCTTGTTGGAAATTTGCAATAAGCAGTGACATTAGCTACTCTACTGATAAGACGAAACAGTGTCTGGACTTATCGACAAATCATAAATCAATCACAGGCAACAAAACCGAACAAATACCAGGAGAATAGAATAGGAGGTGTGTTTTTACAATAAACTCTGAATTGAATTGAGTGAATTCCCTGAGCATAAGAATTGATTGAAGTACAGAACATATACATTTCAGGCAGCTCCAAGGTCGTTGCCGAAAGATCTGTAGCAACCTACCAGTCATCTATTGATAACTATCATAACCGATGAACTATCATCTTTATACTACAGTTCTTAGCCGAGACTCTTGTAATTATGGTTAATAAGGTTCAAACATTCAAACTCCAACTCCAGTGCATGGAGCTGGCTACGACTACGACTAAGCGTCCCGTCTAAATCTAATCTTCCGATTCGTTTTTAGTGGTCACGATAGCAATATGTCTCAGTGTTAAAGTTCTGCTACGTCTGAATTTCAAAAAGAGACTTCCATTTGTCATTTTTATGCACTCTTTATATTATTGGATATTGGATTATGAGAGCTGGATGTGGCCTTGGGGTCAACCCAACAAAAAACAGAACTTGTAATGTTTACCAGGAAATATAAAGTTCCGGATTTGATTACCCTCGTTTAAATAACTTAGTACTAGAATTTAGCGGCACAGCTAAATATCTTGGTATATTACTTGACCAAAAACAATACTGAAACGAAAATATACTTGAATGGGTCAAAAAGGCGACGACGGCGCTGTACTTGTGCAAGCGCGCCATTGGCCGGAAGTGGGGCTTCTTCCCTTTAAATCTACACTGGCTTTATTAAGCTGTCGTCCGCCCCATACTACTCTACGGAGTCTTAGTCTGGTGGCCGGTCTTGGGTAATCCCTCCGTTCTTAGGAGGTTCTTAGGCGTACTACTCCTACAGATGCCCTTAACATTATGTTACACCTAATACCCCTAGATCTAGCAGCCAGACAGTCAAGCTGCATTAAAAGCTCTCGACGGTAATACGAACAATACTAAAATACTTACTGAGTGCCGCAAATCTCTGAATGAGATGGCTCAGCACTTTAAAATACGTCTTATGTGGGTGCCTGGACACCGCAACATTGAAGGCAACGAGATAGCCGACAGGCTCGCTAGACTTGGCACTACCGCCCAGCTCCTACCGGATAGGATAGCACAATAGGGGTGCCTTTTGCGACATGTAAATTAAAAATAAGGGAAACTATCTACAAGATGGTCACAACCCGATGGAAATCAATCCACAACTGTGAAATCTCTAGGCTAACTTGGACCACTCTTAACTTCAAAAGAACTTTAACGCTGTTGCGTCCTAGGCAAGCAGAACGCCTCTCTACTCGTAGGAATTCTCACAGGACATTGTCTCATCGGCAGGCATGCCGCGAGATTTGGTATCAACCATAATGACTACTGTAAAAGATGTTGCTCAGTTGATGAAGAAGAAAGCGTTCAGCATCTTCTCTGCCACTGTCCAGCGCTCAGTAGGAGACGATTCGCCACACTTGGTCAGCATTTTCTACCTAAAATTTCCGCTGTCTCTGAAATAGAGATTGCTTTGCTACTCAAGTTTGTGCTACTTTCTAAAAGGTTCAAAAGGGAAGACCCACCGTTTACTCTCTAAAATTAAAAAATAAATATTTAGGGGATATATGGTATCACAACGGGCCTTTTTTGGCCTAAGTGATGAAGCTTCACCGCTTCTACCATCGCAACCTGCCCTAACCTAACTTAGTCTTTGAAGACTAAGTTGAACACTGAATAAAACACCCACAACGCCTTCGAACCGGTTATGATCACTGTTACGGAAAAGGCAGCTAGCCCCACGATCCTCAGAGGAATTCTATCCCACTTGTTTCACGAGAGATGAAAAAGCTGGATATAAACTCACTTAGCGTAAGTATATTTCTCACTCATTGATCAAACGTAAGGAAGACGAACCGTTTTCTAAGCAAAGGAATGATGGTTTAGAAAAAACGTAGAGGAAAAACGATTATGAAGCAAGTGAGGTAAACTGGTTAGTCCACATTAAGGGAGATATTCACTAAAGAAAGTCACTAAAGAAAGTGCCTGTTTGGTGGAATTGAAAAGAAAGAAGATCATTCAACAACGCTCGACCACATACATCATTGATTACTTATCAAACATTACCATATAGCCCCGACTATGCGCCTTCAGATTATACTTTCTTTCCCTCTCTTTAAACGGTTTCATATAGATAGTAGCCGACATTCTCCCAAACAAACTTTGGCTGGATTTACGTTGTTTTAGAAATCAAACTTGAGAAGCTTCTCACAAAGTTTTTTTGGATGTGAAAGATGTTCCAGTAAAGATGTTGAGAGAATTTGGATTAGTTTTTTGAGAAGACAATTTGTTCAAAATCAAAAATCCTAAAGGTTTATATTGATTTTATTTCCGAATAATTAAATTGGCAATATATTTACCCTAAATTTGACCATTTGAGTTAGAATTGTTTACAATTCTTCATCTTAATTTTGATTAATACTTATTCGCTGGGGAGTATTCAAGCGGCACAAATGCCTATTTTAAGATCGATTGTTTCTTTAACACTTTGTAGGCTGGCAGCCTTGAAGTATCGATTACAGTCGTGTATACATTCACGTAAGCTTGGCCGTTTTCGTGGACCTCCTGAATTCAAAACACGAGTTCTATGTAATCGGAAAAGTGGGCATATAAATTCAGCTTTACATTACTCAATATAAAATTTGAGACAATGTTGACGATACACAATTTCGTCTATAGTATCTACTCTGGTTCGCTTTTTCTTTAAGTTTTGTTAAGTTTAATGCCAAAGAAGAGGACATTTCAAAATGCCACTAGATCTCTCCCACTGAAGCCTCAGGGCCAAATGAGTTGCTGTTGTTCTATAGGGCTTTGGGTATGCTCAATTGAGTATTTACATTACATTTTATTTTATTTTTTTTTTATCTATGCACACAGCAAGCGATAACACTTAAGGCTGGTATGGCCGATTTCCGTATCAATGACGGGGCGGCGCCGTTGTCGTTCAAGTAAACAAAGTAAGAAGAACCAAAAAACGAGTATTTTAAAAATACTTCTTCGGGTCATATACACATATAAGCTTTGCTCTCCGTCTCTCTCTCTCTCTGTCTCTTCCTCACATTAACATATTTTATCGGCAGCGGCAACGTGCGAGATGTTGTGCGTCTTGAAATTAGTTTTCAAAAGCTTAAACCTGTTCGACGGGCATGCTAAATATGTGCGCGACATGTTTATTACCATAACATTGGACTCCTTCATACCAACTGGATGATTTTTACATTATTCTAAAGTCCTTTTTCCCTCCATTTAAATTTACGAGCTGGAAATGCCATTTACCATTTATCCAAAGAGCTAGCTGCTGCTGCTGTTGCTGCTGCTGCTTTTAGATGCTTCATTAGATACGCAAATGATGCTTTGGGTGTGTGCTTAAACAAAAGGGTTGTCCTTGCCACCAGACTGGGTGACTTTGAGTGTAAGGAACACACATTCACCTGGTACATATACAGGCGTACAGGGTTATTAAGTAGTTTTTGGAATTAAACGTTTTCAAAACAAATATCTTAATATTTTGGAATGGAATAGGATTCGAAACGACCAAGCCAAAGTTTGTGTATAATTGGGACCTTTTTAAGTATGTCGCCATACGAACTGTGAAAAGTCATGCCCAACGAAGTTGTGTGCTTATAACTCCTCTCTTGCTCATGTGAACGTTACCAAGTAAAACGTAAAGGGAAATTTCTATGTGGACCTTAGATTTTACATGTGTATGCTGTGTGTGTGTGTGTGTGTGTGTGTGTGAGAGAGGTCTCTAAAGCAGGCGTCGGCAAAACACCCATGCTCATTTTGGCATTGCTTGTGTGTGTTTGGCCAAGCGAGTGCGCGCTCATTTATCACATCTTTGTTGTTGTAAAAGAGAGCAGGATAAACTCGTATACTGTCGGTGTGTCGCCGTCGCTGCCGCAGAGCGCTGTTGTATACACTTCAGATAGGGAGGCGCCGGACTCTGAACTAAAGCTTAATTCACACAGGTAAATAATTTGACAAAAATTTTTAGAAAATTTAAATAAAAAGCCATGATTGCAGATTTTGTAGTACTTAAAACATAAACTTTGTCTCCATTCACTAATAATTTGATCCAATATGGCCGAGGAGTTTGCCAATTTGACCAATTTAGCCAAATTTTCATTAAAATTTCCTAAAAATTTGTCAAATTATTAGCCTGTGTGAACTTAGCTTAACTTTAAACACACACAACATTGCAAATTTTCCTAACATTCACTTCTCTAAGCCCTTTCCCCGCGACAATGACCTATACCAGCGGTGGGCACGCCTTTTCTCCCACTGGCGTCACTCAGACGCATAAGAAATTTCATCCCAATTACCTCGCTTTGAAGTGTGTTACAATAGAAAAGACCATGACGGCGTAACAGGTGCAGTGTGCCTGAGTTTGGACGCCACTGCTGTAGTTACATCGGAACGAAGTTTCTAGTAAAACGAACTGACTTCACAAATCACTTGACTCAATCTCACCAGACAGAAGATGAAATCACGCTATGCCAGACTCTACGATCGATTAATCAAAGTCTCCGCTCGTAGGGAGGGAAATGTCTGTTCGGATACCAATTGGCCTAACTAGGACAACTGTTTAATGACGTAATCAAACTCTTTAGATCATCCTTTTATAAAGCTAGGTAACAACGCATCTATTTTGACAATCAAGCATTGCGCTTGTGTGCCTGGCAGCGAAGCACGAAGTAAACATGTTGACATTTCAATATGAGCAACAAGCAAATAAACAAAAGCCTCGTGATAGAGCAAAAAGAGAGCAAGCCGCCGTGCTTGCTATTTATAGAACACACGTATCCTCTATACGTGTGTCGGCTGCCACGCCGGCAGAATTATGAGTTTCTATCCCATGAGATAGGCTTTTGCATTTTGGTCAATACTGATTTACAGTCAAGTCTTTTTTCCCCTACTTATTTTCTTAACATACTAACTTATTGTCTCTTGTTTCTCAATCATTGTAAAGTTTAATAGAAAACGAGAAGACCAAGCTAACTTCGTCTGTGCCGAAGTTTTTATACCCTTGCAAAAGATGTTTTTGAAATGATAAGAGTTTAAGAACGCTTAGATAAAAATCAAAAACTTTTGTAACTAAAATCCATTTTCCGTCAGATGAACATCTGATTTCGACCAAATTTCGCAAGTCTTTTTGAAAACATATCAAATTAACAATGGCCAAGTTTAAGAACGATAAAACTGAAAACAATAAAGTTTTTCTCACTAAGACTCATTTTCCGACCGATATGTCCTATGGCAGCCTGAAGATATAGTCATCTGATTTCGACCAAATTTTTCAAATTAGTTTGAAAGCCTTTAATATTAAAAGTCACCGACCTTAAGAACGATTTACTTGAAAACAAAAAAGTTTTTTTCACTAGGACCCATTTTCCGACCGATCGGTCCTATGGCAGCTATAAGATATAGTCATCCGATTTTGACTAAAGTTTTCAAATCTGTTTGAAAGCATATAATATTAATAAGGGACGAGTTTAAGGACGCTAACATTGAAACCAAAAGAGTTTTTCTCAGCAAGACCCATTTTCCGACCGATCGGTCCTATGGCAGCTATAAGATATGGTCATCCGATTTTGACCAAAGTTTGTAAATCTGTTTGAAAGCATATAATATTAATAATGACCGTGATTGGGAACGCTAACATTAAGAACAAAAAAGTTTTTCATACTAAGACCCATTTTTTGACCAATGGTTCCTATGGCAGCTATAAGATATAGTCATCCGATCCGGTCGGTTCCGACTTATTAGCAGCGTGCAGTAAAAAGAAGACTCTGTGCAAAATTTCAGCTCGATAGCTTTAAAACTAAGAGACTAGTTTGCGTAGAAACAGACGGACAGACAGACGGACGGACAAAGCTCAATCGACTCAGCTCGTCGCCCTGATCAAGAATATATATAGTTTATGGGGTCGGAAATGAATATTTCTATGCGTTGCAAACTTCTGGGCAAAATTATAATACCCTTTGCAAGGGTATACAAATATTATGTTGACACTTGGCTATTCGATAACATATCAATAATAAATCTTAATTTTTTGCTGAAAAAAAAACCAAGCATTCACGGACGAATGGAAAGAATGTTAACATTCAGTGAACGTCCTCGAGCATGTGGAAGAGAAACAACACTACGTGGGGTACTATTTATATGTCGGCAACTGGTAACACTAATGTCAATAGTTAAAATCTGGTTATACCAAAACAAAGTTCGACATTTTCTAGCATAAACGATCTCACAACGTTTTGATGTACTAGCGCTATTTGTGTTGTTTACAGTGAGTTGAAAAAAGTCAATTGGGCTTTAAAATGGAAATTTCAAGAGAAGGTTTTCGTTGGATTACGCTACAAGAGTTTGTAGATGAAGTCAGTTCTTTAGTATGGTGATAAAGCACCATCAAAAACCTTTGTATATTGCTGGTATAAGGGCGGTGTCCATGGGTACAAAAACGGCCGCGAAATGAAAAACTCTATATAAAACCCGCCAGAGAACACCGGCGGATCGGAGCACGGTCCACAAGCGAGGAGCTTAAAATCTATTTGGCCAGCATTCAAACACTTCACACTCCAGTCCCCTAAATCAGTTCGAATTGATTCGCCTCAACTATGTCTTCGATCACAGCTACCAGACCAAAAGGAAAATCATTGAACAGCCGCCGGTGCTCAATGTTTGCGACAGTAAAACGGCCTCTCCCAGTTCAGTGAACAACGAAATGCTGGCCTCCTATCAAGCGGTAGTATAGCGGATAGTGCAGTCTCAATTGACCCCCTGAAGGTGACCGAGCAAAAGCGGATCGGGCAACGAGGATGTGCCCTACATCAATGCCAATTATATCAAGATAAGTCATATAGCACTTGGCCACGTAGTCGGGACCCTGTCAGGGAAACGTTAAGAAATGGAAGTGATTTATAAAGTTAAAGTTTTGGTTCACCCAGGGACCGCTGCCCAATACCATTTTCGAGTTCAGCGGAGCTATATACGCCGCCAAGTCACACATGCTACAGCAGTACATCCAGAAGATCATCATGCTGACCTGAGCAACTTTACGGAGGCAAATCACCAGAAATGCGCGAATTATTTTCCAATCGAGATGAACGAAATCTTTGCCGTGGCAGCCAAGTGCGAGGCGTTCGTTAAGTGCCGCTGCTCGGGACTACATCGAACTGCATTTAATGCCATTGATTGTGCCAGACACAATTTTAAGGAAAATGTTGGAAGAGTCGATTATTAACGTTCACTGCGCTTATACTGCAGATTGTCAAAAGTCATAATGATAAGAACAATTAATTTAATTTTAATTTCATTTAATAATAAAAATATATTAAAATAGCACATTTTATATGTTATATTCATAATCCTGCAAGGTATTGTTGTCTATAAGTTCGCGGGCATATTTAACAGCGCCAGAGCACCGCAAGGTTTCGTTAAAACGTTTATCGACAGAGTAAATTGTGTTATCGTGTTATTAACATAGGCTTAACAGACTCTGTTAAGAATCTGCGGAATATCAACTTTTTCACAAGAAATTTTTTGGCGACCCGTGGATACCGCCCTATAGTGAATTAAATTGTGGTCGTAGTTCGTTCAGCGACGAACTCTGTGAAGGTCGTCCAAAATCGGTTGTTTGGCCAGAAAACATCGCTGCTGTGCGTGAACTGATAATGCAAGATCGTCATTTGACATATCGTGAGATTGAACATTAGTTCCACCAGCATATGTTCCTACATATGGAATCCTTTTTGCATGAACAAACTTGCGGTAAAAATGGTTTCAATGGTTCAAAAAACGTTTATAAGATCGTCACAGGTGACGAATCATGGATATATGCGTATGAGCAGGAAACAGAACAGCAATCGACCGCGTGGGTGTTCCAAGTCGAGCCAAATCCTACTAAAGTTGTTCGCGCACGAAGCATATGGTCGACTGTTTCTTCGTCCGAATGGGTCATTGGCCGTGGCCACTGTTTCGCTTAAGCAACGTAGGACGATCAATTCCGAGTGGTACACGACCATTTGTTTGACGCAAGTCTCAAAACTCGGAAATTCGCAAAAACCAACTGTCGCAGACGAATCATTCTCCATCATGACAATGGAAATATCTCATACATCACGTCAGACAAGCGACTTTTTGAACGGCCACACTCAAGATTCAAACTGAAAGTGTAAAATGTATCCGTTCTGATACAGTCTACGCGGTAACTCTATTAGTTTTTCAATATATTTCGAAAATGTTTTCTTGTAAAAAAAATTTAACACTAGGTAGTAAGTTCCTTCCACTTCCTTGCAGCGTTTCCCCACAAAAAAAAAAATGAAAAGAAAAACCATTGCCAACTTTTGGACTTTAACCCAACCACAGAACTTTCAACATGGCTTCAACACGTAAGGCGTGCGGAAACGTTAGCCCAAGACGTTCCCTTTTTCCTACCCAAGGCAATTTCGCAACGATGCGCATTGGGGGCTTAAGCTTAGGGGTGGGGGTGCGGGGTCTGTTGGTGTGTACTTTAGGGTTAGGCAACAATGGCAACGTCAGGGCCATTCAAAACATCTGGCCCACAATCAAAACGTTCTGTTATTGCCCATTTTACGTGTACGTTTGCGTCTCTGCGTGGATGTAATATACAAAAAAAAAAAGGAGGAAATAAACGCCAAAACTCCATTTGAAATTCTGTTCGGTGTGTTTTTGGTGAATGAAACGGGGACGGGGCGGTGGCAGGGGGGGGGGGCTGGGTCGACAGCATATTAAATTTCTGTTAAGCTCTCTTGAAAACTTACCGGTCTTCTCCTTAATCTCACACAGCACCGAAAACAGGGCCGGCTTCATGCGATGACAGTTGAGCGTATGCTTCCTGGCCTGCGCCTCGTCCAGCGACTGCTCCGATATGCTCATGATCTGTTGCAATATATCGCCAATATCCTTCTGCTTGCGCACCTCATTCTCGTTGCCCGCATTTTGGCCATCATCTTGGCCAGGCAGGCCGTAACCCTGCGGTGCCATCATACCGCCAGTGTGGGCCATCATGCGGTTGGGATCCTCCATGCTAGAGGATTGGGGGAACAGCACAGCACACACACACTGCAATCAAAAGTGTAACCGAAGAGTTAAGACAACAGTCGAAAAAAAAGTTCGCAAAAAACAAAACAAATTCCAAATGACGCGCGCGCACACACACGTCCGTACGCAATGGGAACGCGTAACCAACTGGTTAGCTGCTTCTGCTTCTGTTTTCTGTTTATCATCTCGCACACACACACACACACACATACACACAACCGTACGCACACGCACAGAAGCAGATAATCCTGCCGTCGTGCCGTGCCATGCCGTGCGGTGGGGTGTCGTCTTCATCGTCTTGCAACTGTGCAAAGAATTTTAATATATATGTATTGAGAGTCACTAGACGAAGCCAATGGCAATGTTTTTTTTTTTTGGAATGGGGCGTGGCTTGGCTAGCTACCTAGCTGGCAGACCCTGCCAAAGTCAGGAATATTAAATAAAATACACCTGGATATGTGTTGGCATCAACAGATGTTGTCTTATTGCTACATATATGCAAATGCGTTACGCGTCACGCGTAACTTATGGTTTAAAAGCAAACCAAACCTGGTACACAAATTACTTTACTGAGCCAGAACTAACTTGTTGGCAAATTTGTTTAACCTCATGTGTACTTAAATTCGCTTTCAACCCAAAAACGACCTAAATCGTAGGGGAATTAATTCGTTTCGTAGAATACATGCCCAAGGAATTGTTAAGTATTGCTTGGCGTATCCAACATACAGGTGAACATTTCGGGGTTTGGAATCGAAGCGTAAGCTTGACAAGGGTTTCAGCCAGGGGCTTCGGTTAGTGGTTCGTGGACCGGAAAGAACCTTAAAATTGTATCGTTACCGGGGTATCAAACCGGAACCGGTATACCGAAAAGAACCGATTGAAACAAAGAGCCGGAATCGATATTTTGAGAACCTAAAAGAACCTAACCATTTACCGGTCAAATTTCGGTTCTGAGGTATTTTTGTATTATTTTTAAATTTCCGTAGCTGTCGCCAAGTTATTTTGTCATCGCTATATTCAGAGCTGCTAACTGCGCCAACGGTGTAGAGCGCTAGAGATTGTCATCTCTATATTCAGAGCTTCTAACTGCGTCAACGGTGACGCTCTACACCGAGAGTGTTTCTGACGTCTGTGTATGCATGGTTTCTGTGTGGAAGACTGAAACAAAAACAGCAATGAAAATATATTGGCTTTTGTCCCTTTTTTTACGCAGCTTATACGCTGCAGCTGGCCGTGAATGCGAATTTTGAAAGATCCGCGATTTTCGAAATCAATTACAGTTGCAACGGTCCTGGTGAAAAAGCTGCGTAAGCCAACTATTAACAACCTCATGTCAGTTAAGAACCTAAATAAGCCGCCAATTGATTGTCCTACGCGTTGGAGTTCGACGTACAGAAGCGCGTTTATGATTTCTGTTGCAACTTCGCGGCAGCAAACACTTTTAGAAAAATAATATTGGGATACAATTGATCAAATTGTCGGTTTTCCTGAACCAACTGAAGTTGCAACGACTAAACTGCAAGCTGACCAGTTAGTTTTGGGGGATTTTTATACAATTTGGCTTAATTTTGGCAAAACTTTTGTTCAGTGAAATTGAAAAACGCGAGACCAGTCTCTTTGAAAATAATGTACTCCTATGTGGCATTTTCTTAGACCCCCATTATAATGTCGAGAATCTTTGAACAGAAAAGTACTTGTGCAATTCATTTCTGTTCAAGTGAAAATTAATGAGCAAAGCAGCTCTGAAACACATCCTTTAGCTTCATACATGCACTTGTGTGAAAGAAAAGGACAATTTAAATATTTCGATTTAAATATTTTAAACAACAAATGAGAAAGTCGGTCAAGCCCGACTTTAATATACTCTGTATCATTTCAGGCCGCCACTCGCATTTGCTCCCGATTATAATATTATAATACACCCAAGGAGTCACACGGTTATCGTGCAAATTTTTTCGTTATACGCTCATCTCCAAGTTTCTCTCTCTTTTTCTCACTAAGAGTGCCTTTGTTGAATGGAATGCTGTGGTGGTGGGGGTGTTGTTTGTGTTAGCTGGCATTTTTTGCTCATAACTTCAGTTTCGTTCATTCGATCTTTATCATTTCTTTGGCAAAACGATAAATATCTATCATCAAAACTGTGGGAGATATGAAAAATTTAAAACAAACTTGTTCTGCCTGCACGTATAGGAAGTATTTGTCCCATATATGTCAAACCTCTATCTCCTACCATCTCTGAGATCTGTGCGTTCATACAGACAGACAGACGGACATGGCGATATCGAATCGGCTGTTGGTGCCGCGTGCCCTACACTTGAAGCTTAACAAAATGCTTTCTTGTTGTTTTGAGCAATGCAAGTATAACCGTAGGGTTGGTTCCATGGATTTGCTTGTTGCTTGCTTTCTGTGTAACAATGTTGCCCATGTTAAGTGTGCAGACTTTCCTGCCCGCCAGAGTGACATTGTTTCCAAAGTTCCTGGCTTAATTTGGAGTTGTGAACCCTGCCGAAAAGTGGCATTCGAAATGCATACATTTATGAAGCAGACGTATGGTGATTTTATGTAGCTCCAAGACGAATTTTACAATCTCACCGGGAAGTTTCGGAAGGTGCCGTTAAAGTTTCATGGTTATAAACTAGCTAATTCACCCATGTGCAAAAAAGCTATGTACAATCTGCTCAACCTAATCGTTCTCATTTTGCAGTAGCTACTAATGCACCTGATACGCCTACAACAAGGAATGAGCCGTCTTTGATTTCCTTCGACTGCTCATGTTGACATGGAAATGCTGTCGACCACTGCTAACACTCTGGCTAACAAGGATGATGCTGGTGATTCTTCTGTTGTAGGCTGCAGCATCGGCTTCTAATGTCTGTGGGAGTGCAGTTCCTACCGTGTCTCCTGCTGCTTAGGCTGCTTCATCTAAAGCTCTTGCATCAGCTTCATAAGCTATTCTTGCACCAGCTTCTACACTTTGGTCTGCTGTAGCTGCTCCCGCTCCTGCTAGACATGATGTCTCTTCTACGTCTGCTCCAATGCTCGACTCTCTTTCCGTCCTATTGAAGCAGTTGCTCCACGAAAACATGTCTTCGGGTCGAAAATTATTCCTTCTCCCTGTTACATACTTTTGCACAAACTTAATATACTATGTGTACCTTTTACAAAAAGGGAAAAACATTTTTTTTTTCCTCGTTTGCTTTCGATCAGCGCGTGTTTGTTGTAAATTGCGTCCTAAATCTATTGCGTAGTGGGGTTTGGTAAAAAGGGCTATGAGGCTGCCCACAGCTGTTCCAAACTATCGTGGCTTAAACAGAGACTTCAGACTACGCTTATGGGATCTATCATTTCTCAATAATCGCAGAATCTACCTTAGTATGATTTTACTTCCTTCCTTCGGGAGGCACCACGAAAGTTCTCAACGAAAGGCATCATCTGGATCGTTTTGGGATTGCGAGAACACGAATCAATTCCACTTTCGAAAAGTTGCCGTGGAAGTGAAAACGTTTGGAATTCGGAACAGTTCCGATTGTGGCGTCTAGTTTTGGTTTGTCTCAACGTGCCCTTCACTGCTTTAGAAAGTTTCGATACCGGCAACAAATTTGATTTATTATTTTAATGTATTTTAAATATTTGTTTGGTCTAGAAAATTTTATCAGAATTTACTTTTCTGCATAAAGTTCTTGATTTTGAAACGTTTAAGAAAAATACTGTAAATTGTTTTCCCTTTTTGGGTGTTGTTCTAGCGCCCCCTTTCTTTATACTAGCTAGACTCTGTAGTACAGAGTATAAAAGGTCATAAATCATTATCAATTTTCCTAAGCTTAAAAGGTTAACAAAGAAAATGTACCAGAGAACTGCAACAAACACTTTATTTTCAAGTACGCACATTTACTCGGCTTGTTTGAGCTCTTCTCTTTGGTTCCGAACGTGCAAGCTCTCGAGAAATAATAGAGCAAGCTTGTTAAAGCTGTCGACTATACGTGTTCCAGCGAGCTTTACGGTAGCCGCGGGAGAGTATCAAGCGAGTTTCACACTTGAACACTCGCGGCTTGCTCGCCTTGTTGTTGTGTTGTATAAACTCTAAAACAAAAACAAAAAAAGCTGCCGTCGAATACATGCCAAAATCATGCTCTCTCTCATCTCTTTTGAGCACACAAGTTGTTGTTTTTGCTTGCTTGTAAGAGTTGTGTTACTCGTGTACGAGCTGTAATCGCCCGCAGCCCTCAGTAGATCTTTGATTTTAGCAACAAGAACTCGCAGCGGCTTGTGGACGAAGCTACGAGTCAGCGCGGGTATTTGTACTTGCAAATACACGTGTTCGCGTATACAATGATCCGTAAATACACAAGTGCTTTTGCATTTTTGGTTTGGTGTATACGAGCTCAGCGTGCTATCGCATTTGTAGCACGGGTGAACGAGCTTACTCGTGACAGCTCGTTGCAGTATCAGAGAACAGAATGTACTGAAATGGTGGTCAGAAAACTTGACAAAACTTTCACATTCGACTTTTAGAAGAGCTTAAAGTCCGTTTGCTAATAAATCGGATGGATTGCTAATACCGAAACATAAGGTTCGGTGCGTACCAGAACCGGAACCGAATTAGGACTCGGTTTGATTTCCTGGTTTTATCTAACTAATTTATTTTTGTAGAGCTCATCTTGCTAAGGAACCGCGAATGGTGGCACTCCCTCGACTTGGGAATACTTTGACAGGGTGGCGTGTGTTTGGTGAAAATCAAAGGTTGCTGCGGACATCCCTGTCAAATTCAGAAATTGCATTATCAAAGCGTCATCCTTGGCTTCCGCAGAACCAAAACAAAACTCAGCTGTTTTCTTGACTCTTCTGAGTTATTGCGTCGATGAAGAGATAGCAAACTCACTGTAGTGTAGTGTTTAATGTTTACATTAAAATGAATTAATTTTTTGATCCCAGAAGGTATGCAGTGGAAGGGCAAAAAGGGATGCTAATACCGACAAAAGGTAAATTGAATAAATTCTGCAGGTATTTGATCAATTCATTGGCCATAGTGAAGGCCACTCGAATAAATACACATGAAGCTGTTAAAGCAAGGATCAGGTGACCGCCAGATAAGCCAGGCTGGAACATGAATTTCAATAGGAAATTACACATGTGTATATGTATGTAGTGTGTAAAGTGCATTAACCTGCCAGGGTAACTAGGAGTGGAGTCCTCGACAATGAGAGCACAAATTTTCATTTCGATTTAATTTCAATTCAATCAGCCGAGCCGCGCTGCGACTGCACAATTTGTGTCTTGCGCAGCAGAAAAGGTCCAACTGTGTGTGTGTGTGTGTTTTTAGTTGTGGGAGAGTGTTATAAAGTGGGTGGCACAGCGGGCAGACCGACACACGCCAGTTACCTGCCTGCTCTCCCGCTGTCTCTCTTCCTCGCTAGCTGCCCTTTTGCTTTGTGTGTACAAAAATAATGAAACCCAATTGTTAATGTTAATTACTTTTTCAAGTGGCTGGACATTAAAAAAACTAAAAAATAACAAAAGCAAAGGAGAAAGCACAGTTGACCTTCAAGTGAGGAGGCTGCTGTTGAGAAAAACCACACGCACACACACCCTTACACCCACACACAGACAGACAGGCGAACAAAGCGTAGCTTCGAATTGTAAACCTGTTTTTAGGCATTTTTTTTTGTGTTTGTTGTTGTTTAAAATTCTTGGAAATCTGTGCTACAGTTTGTTGTGTATAACGCAAAGCGGAGCGCGTATGACAGCCAGATCAAAGTGTTATATAGAAACCCCCTCCTCCCCCCCCTCCCACAACAACTCACACTACAAATATAAAGGAAAAAATTCTATACCCACTTCGCCGCCCAACGTACTTACATGTTAGGTATGCGCGCCTTAGTGTTCAGTATTGGACCCCGTTTTAATCGATTTTCAGCTGTAATTGAAGAAATTGCACTTGTTATAATAATTCCGTAGCAGCAGCAGCAGCAGCACTCTATTTTTTCTTTTCTTCCACTGCAACTCTTCCTCTTCCACACGCTAACGTCGCCACTTTTTTCTTTCTCTGTTTACTTTAATGTTTACAGTTGCAGTTCTAGGAGTTATGATATGTAAACAAAAAACACTAACGTATGGAAAGTCGAGGAATCCAAGTGGTGAACGGGTAATAATTAAATAAATTAGCGAAAATCTATTTACCACGAAATCTGCTGGACAAAAAAAAGTGTATATGTATACGGCAGTGTGACCGCACTAGCGAATGTTTCTCTAGTGTGACCACACTCGTTTCGAAAATAGTCTGCGGTCGCACAAATACCAAAAATAGGTCGAGCGTGGTCGCACTAATACCAAAAATAGTCGAGCGTGGTCGCACTAATCGATTCTTACCAGTGTGACCGCACTAGCGAAAATATCTACTTCGGACAAATACCAAAAATATACTAAATTGACACGCAAATTAGAGATGACATTGGTTCCATAAATAACGACCGCCAAACGATATTTAAATTTTATTGGCTTAAAACTTTTGGTGGTTTTGTTGTTTGTTAATTTAAAGTAGGGGTAGCTAAATAACCTCAGCTCAACTCAGCTTGTCTTGCTAATCAAGAATTTTATACTTATTTTGGTTGCAATAAACTTTCAATATACGTAAATGCAAACATACAGGTTTTTTATATGTTTAAATATTCGTACATATTAAGAAAGTGCTTAGAAAAACGTTCTCACATTTCTAAGGTTTCCGGGCATTATTCACACATTACCTTCACGGGTTTCTATAAACACGGGTTGTCCGTACATTATATTAACATCGTCTTCGTTCGTCTCTCGGTCTCGTATGTCTGTTAATCTAATAATCTACTAACGCGTTCTCTAAAATACCTTAATACTAAAATTAAACTCTAAACTTCCATTACAATAAAATGTTACAGTAAAATGTTCATTAATGTTCTCTGAATTAGCGAAAAACCAAATTATTCCCGAACTCCGGCTCGAACTTGAACCTAGGCTCAGCGAGCTTCCGAACCCGCTCCGATTTACAGGATGTTTGCAGCCCTGATTTTAAATTTAGCTGTGCAATTTATGTCTATTTTCAAATATATTTTTATATATGTTGTACGTTATTTGTGTAAACGCGGATTTTTTTATTTGCACGGTTTACTATTTACAATGTCTCTATACGGGTTGTCTTTACACGTTTTATCGATACGGTTTTTTCTATCTGTCTGTCTCGTTCATTTCATTTACAGTGTCTGCAATGTCTAAAAAAAACCGAAACATAAAATATCGATATATTTACATCTTATAGCGAATTTACACTGCGGTCGTACGACTTTTTTTGGGGCTACGACCTTTTAGGTGTTTACATTGAGCGAACAGTCGCAAATAGTCGCAAACGTCAATCATCTGTTTTTTGTTTACTTTTAATTTAATTAGAATTTTGGTGTTAAAATTGGAAGTTTTGTCTACAAAATGGAAAAAAACATTCCTTACATGATTACGGAGATGCAGATGGTCGTGGATATAACTGAAAATGTGGCTAGTGAGGATGAAATGCTTTTGGAAAATCTGGAACAATTATAAACGCCATGGAATCAGAGCCAATTCCAAGAGCTTTGTGGATGCATGTAACAACAATAGTTACCGCTTGTTTGATTTATTAACTAATATATTGCATATTTTATTTGAAGAATCGTTTCGGGTGCTTTTGGGAGGCTGACCCTACCCATTTTCCACAAAAGCACCGGAGGAGCAAATGGTATTCAATTATCTTCTCTCAAAAGCTAGACGCGTAGTGGAAAATGCTTTTAGGCACCTTAAAGGAAGATTTCGTCGCCTTGGGAAGGGTATGGATAACTCAATGAAGCACACAAACGCAATTATTAAGTGCTGCTGTGACTTACACAATTTCTTCAATGCGCACAACAACCTTTTTCATGAAAATTGAACCTCCATTGCTGAAAATGTTGTAATGGAGCAACCCAATACCAATACCTTTTTAATAGAAGGGACTCAAAGTGTTCCAAATGAGATCCGATGTGCTCTAGCATCTTTCTTTAATTCTAACGAATCAGTACAATTATAAATAAAGTCTTTTAATATGTTATGTGGCTTAATTTTCCAACATCTTCTCTTGGTTGGTAGCAATCCGCTCTAGGATTCGGTTTCGCTTTTGTGAGAACTCAATCATTTTATTTGCTGTCTCGCTCGCAATTCGATTTGCCTCCTGTAGATGGAAGTTTAAGGCCTCGCCGCGGTCCAGTCTACTGCATGAGGAGTCCTTCAAGTGGACTGAAAAGTCTTCCAACAGTTCGATTTGGTTATCGTCACTTTTGTAGCTGGTTCTGAAAAACACATTTTCATTTGTAGTTTCCTATGGCTTTAAGATAAATGAATAATTCTATACAAACCAGATTGATATCCATTTTTCGTACTTACTTTTAACCTGTCGTTTGCATTTGTTTATCTTCTTATTGCTCTTCTTATATTTATTTGCATATTCCGATAACTATCGATAAAAATTGCACAAGGCTGCCACATTTTTGAGGTAAATAGGGTCTGACATCACTGATGTTTTTCGGTCGTGGAGTCTGCGACCGTCCCAAATTCAAAGTAAACTGTCATCATTTTGTATGGCCAGACGACCAGTCTCAGGCAAAAAATACCAAAAAAGGTCGTACGACCGCAGTGTAAACAGCATATTAGCGGCTATTTTTAAACAATACCAAACACTACATGTATTTTTAAAAATATTTCTATTTATATTTTTGTTATATGATGTTTGTTATTTGTTTGTTTATGTGACAGATAGCACTATGTAGTATATGTCAAATCGGCCCTTAAAATTGTAAGTTTTGGTTCAAATTCTACAAATTCTTTTTATATGTTTTAAAATTCTTTGTGTTTTTTTTAAACGTTTAAGATTTGGGTTTAATTTAAAAGAATTTTGAGTTTTCGTCAACTAACAAGTTCTACTGTTACAGTTAACAAGGTGAAGCAAGAGGTGGTTTTGCTAACAATTGCACTCCCACCTTGCCTCACCTTGGTCAACCTGAGAGGTATTCCTGCCACTTATTAAGTTAATTCATTCCCTGATTTGGTCATACTTTAAGTCGTTGACAAGTCTTAATTAATTGTTAATATTAAATTTTTTTTGTGATGATTTTATTAAACAAAAAAGTTTACCACATCTCAGTTGCAGGAATACCCTTATTAACAATATTATGGCCGCTAGTGCAAACGTCCACACTAATTGGAATACAAATTTCTTAGCCCAGCTGGCAACTCTGGCAGGATAATCAAAAAAAAAAAAAGTTGCCCAAAAATCGAACCGTTTCCGCAGGATTTCCTGAACAAAAATTCTAAAATTTGTTTTGCCGGTTTCAATAGCTTTACTGTGGCTGCAACTAAGGGGAAGCAGGTGAATTGTCCATTAAGTGAAAAATCAATACCGTTATACGTGAACCGGGTGCCGTCTGTTTTTTTTTTTTTTTGCTAGTGTGTGTGTGTGTGTGTGTGTGTGTGTGTGTGTGTGCGTATAAGTGGTGGAACCGTCGCCTGCGCAGAATGCAGCTCGTGCAACAACCGATTTCTTCTCTTTGCCATTTTTTAGGTCAGGCACGGACAGTCGACTCGTTGTCGAGTTGGCGTTAACTGCTCTGGTCGGTGTATCCCATAAGTTTTTAACCCACACACCAACACTCACACACAAGCACGCAAACCAACAATTGTACATACATGTAAAAAGTATGTACGACATTTACGCAACGTCACGGCAGGATCAGGCTCCAATCTGTTAAAATTAAGAACACCAATTCAAACAGATTGGACCATGGCAAAACGCTTGGGCTATACATCGCCCTCGGCTTCAGTCATCTGTGAGGAGGTCTTCGATGATGCCTGCCTGCCATCATCTGAGGGTGAGTTCATACATATATTACATACATATGTTTGTCTGTGTATAAGCGATTAGTTGTCATCCTGTCCCACATATAAAAAAAAAACTATTGCAAAAGGTGTGGCAAAACTGCACAAAGAACTCCGCCAGGAGATTTCCCCATATTTAAAATTCTAATTTTAACCATTTCCCCGAACCAAATAAATTGATTATTGTTGGTAAACAAACTAATCGATACTCCATTTGCCTCCCCCCCTTACCAACGTTTGCCTCTAAGTGTATGCAATAGAAACAGCCAAAACTTTCATAGAATTGAATATCGTAGGAGTTCTGTTATACGATATTTGTGCAACAGACATCACCACCTCAAGAATATCGATCTATTTTAAAAGTTTGAATCAGTCTGAAGTGGGATTCACAATTAAGGTCTAAAACAAAAAACCAAAATACATTCTTGAAAGCCGGTCCTGAACCGGTTCGGGTTTTTCAACGTCGTGCAAATGTATGTAACAGGCAGAAGGAAACATTTCCAAACAGTTGAATCGATATAGCCTTGTTTTTATAAGCAATTGTTTGTCAAGAGAGAAACCTATCTGAATCTTATTTCAGTCAGAAAGAAAGATCGACTCCGAACATACACGGAGCAAAATAAATAATTTTTTCTTTGATAAAAATATATATATTTTACTAAAAAGTATTCAAATACAACACAATGTCTGAACGCGAGAACCATATCTACAAGGCCAAATTGGCCGAACAGGCCAATCGCTACGATGAAATGGTTGAGGCCATGAAGAAGGTCGCCGTAATGGACGTTGAGCTGAATGTTGAGGAGCGTAATATGTTGTCCGTCGCTCACAAACGTGCAATTGGACCACGTCGTGCCTCATGGCGCACAATCATCTCGATGGAACATGCGGAGGAGGACAATGGGGATACAGAGAAATTGGAGATGATCAAAACGTATCGCATTGAAGTGGAGGATGAGCTGGTTAACATCTGTACGGATATATTGATTGTGCTCGAGAAACATCTGATTCCATGCGCCACATCTGGCGAAAGTAAAGTATTCTACAATAAGATGAAGGGTGACTATCTTCGTTATTTGGCTGAATTTGCCACCGGTTTGGAGCGCCAGGAAGCGGCGGAGAATTCGCTGATTGCCTATAAGGAGGCCACCGATATAGCCATAAGCGATCTGCCCGCAACACACCCCACACGTTTGGGTTTGATATTGAATTTCTCGGTATTCTATTATGAGATACTAAAATCGCCGGAGAGTGCTTGCAGCTTGGCAAAAGCAGCCTTCGATGATGCTTGTGCCGAGTTGGATTCACTCGGTGAGGATAACTACCGCGACACTACAGTAATCATGCAGCTGCTGGGAGACAACCTCACATTATGGTCTTCCTATAAGCAGCAGTCAGAACTAGATGTCAACGCAGATGATGACGATCAGGATATTGAGGATCCGGATGCCCTTACATAAAAACAAAATAAAATATAATACCATACAACAAGGAGCAGCCATAATACATGAAATACAGCAAAATACAGAGAGCAGCAGCATGCAGCCTCCTCAATCCACCCGTTTGGCAAGCAGCAGCAACAAACACTAACAAAATCAACTCAAAACTACATTTTTAGAAATTTTTTTTGCATTCGAGAAACAAAAAACCTTATTATAAATTATACATTTAAATAAATTTTAGTATATTTAACTATGAGAAGCCTTGACCTTAACTGAAATGAAAATTGTCCAGCGTAGAGTGCTTATTCTGGACATAAGCCAATAGAGATGAATTTATTAAGATTTTCAGGTCTGTTCCCGTTTTCGATTTCGATCAGATCATGCGAAATCGGAAGTGGTAGCTGTTTCTGTTTCCGAAAAACGATCAAGTTATTCGGTTTAAGTCAGTGGAATGAAAAGTACTTGACAATTTTCATATCAACGGTTATACATTTCGTCTATCAAATATTTTTATTTTTATAAGTGAAATATTGTGAAGGTTTTGAAGTATCCGTAGATATATGTTTGCTCAATATATCAACGAATACTTCAAAAACTTGATTTAAAATAATTTTTTCAAAGTTTTACTTCAGACGAAAGCAAAATCGATCGAGCTGTTCGCGATTCCGCATCAGCGCATGCGCAGTGTTGATCGAAATTGTTAAGATTGCCATTCAGCTGAATTATAATTCGAAAACGATTTGAACATTCATTCGAAAAGAAAATCGATTTCTCTTTCACTCGGAAACGGGAACATAATAACGAAAAAGATTCGGAATTCCAATCGTTTTACTTTTTAAATCCACTCGGAAATGAGAACAGACCTGTTTATGTGGGGAATATAGAGAAGAGATTTGTAGTAGTAGTATTTATTATTTTGTAATTTGTGTCAACAAAGGAAAGAAAAGGAAAGTCTCTTTATGGATATCTTTAAAATAAGTAAATAATTATATGCTTCTGGGCATAGCATTTAAAGCTGTCAGCCCATATTTCCCTTGAGTAGTCTCCAAGTGGTCGGGCGTGGCGTGCCAGTTGTATGTGGTGGCTGCTGGTGCGGGAGGTTGTGGGTTCGATCCCGCCTCGGACCATCTAATAGAAAAAGTTTTTTCTTTCTTTAGAAAAAAGCTTTTACACACCCGATCACCTTCACCAGCTACTGGCGCCAGCTGTGAAGTAACTAGCCATGAAAAAGCAAATTCTCTCTCTAACTATTGCCGTTCGGATTCGGCGTTAAACTGTAGGTCCCTTTCTCTTGTGCGAAAAATTATAAGCACACACGCCAAGAGATTGAGAGAAGCTTGGCCCTGGCCCTCCTAGAGGGTGCTGTTTGAGCCAATTTTACTTTACCTAGTCTCCAATCCATTTCCAGTTACTATAGGTATATAAATCTCTACGCCCGACTGACTGTCTGACTGACTGATTATCAATCCACAGCCAAGACCGCTTATCCTAGAGATCTAAGACTTGACATAGACCTGCGTTTAGTTATGTAAGCGTGCATTATGAAGGCCCAGATTTGGTTGTGTCCCTAAGAACCCCACCTAGCATTTGGAAGATCATTTTAGCTAGAATCACCTTGTTTTCGAGCCCTTTTGATGATTAAAAAGAGATTTATTTCATGTGCGATCTAAGGTGGACTCGAAAATGAGTCATGCATATGCTCATAATGGGATTTGTTAGAAAATGACGAAAAAGACTCGCAAATGATTGAATTTATGACTCAAAAATGAGTCGAAACTGATCAGTAAAACGGGTTATAAACGACTCTTCAAGAAGAGTAGCGGCTAGGGTACCATTTTCTCCCGACCAAAGTATCATTTATGATCAGAAAACGAGCGCAATTATGACTATTTTAATCAGACAGAGGACTCGAAAAAGACTCGAATGTGATCAAAAATATCATAAAATGCAGACTGGGTAGCTCCTCTGCCCAGGGCTCGACGGATGACCCGCCTCTCAAAGAGACATAGTTCTGCCATCTGCCTGGATTTTACATTGAACCATATTATGTTTTATTGTTTTATTGATTGGATATTTTCATGTTTTAAATCATATTTGTGTAGTGTAGTGTATACTCTTCGTTGTTTGCTGTATAAACAAACACACCACATACATGAAACTTGTCTCGAACTCCTGAAAATCCTTGTTTTTTCTCTTGCAGATGGGACATGTCAGTGTTGATTTGGTATGTGTATTGCCGTTCAAGACTCTTCCATTAATCATAGTTAAGAAGCATTGAAATCCAATCCGGACAACTTTCCCTCCTGTAGTTTCGACTGGGATTGGCCTCAGAGCGGACGTTTTCTTTGCATACTTGAACATATGTCACCACTACGTCCCCATAGTTTTGTATAGTTCGGTTCGGTCGCTAGGTTTTCAACGTTTTCAAACAGAAGCGGCTTAGGTTCGCGATTCGGTTCGTTTCGATTCAGCATTGGTTTGCAACATTGCTTTAAAAAGTGCCGGTTTTGGCTGTTAACTCGCTTTGGAGCCAGCTGCTGGCTGGCAATAGGCAGGCAAAGACTGCTGAAGATTGAACAGGAATGTTCATGAAACAGCTGTACGGTCAACCAGCCTCCTTTGTGGTGTGATGTGTTCCTGTTTAAAGTTATGTCCAATTGACCTCACTTCTGACTTTAAGAAAGTTTGCAGCTCGGACACTTAATCTCCCCCCAAAAAGTAGGCAACAATATTGATTTTCTCAACTCTAGTGATTTATGATTTAGTTTTTAATTTAAATTTAAAATTGTTTTTTAATTACATTTTCTGCACATTTAATGGGTTATGCATTCTGTCCCCAATTGGTCTTTGTCTTGCAATATTAATGGCTACGCAGGTGTGCAGGTGGTTGTTGTTGGCTTTAAGTTTTCGTGCGGACAGTTCGTTTCTGGTGACAAAATCCATTTAGTTTCTCTATGGCTACGGCCCAAGTCGGAGGTCGCCAATCCAACCCTCTGAGAAGGTAAGAGCAAGTCGATTGACAAAAAAAAAAAAAAAAAAATAAGCAACCCTGCGGCGTTTAATTGTTCTCACCCGGTACTTGCCTGAAATTCCCGTCCAGGTCACGCTTGGCTTCGGCCTGACTAAAATCAATAGCCGCAATGCAAGTGCCCACGCAGGCGACAGACGTCAGCGGCGGCCCATTCATAGATTTCTATGGAGATGCTGACGTTTGCATAGCGAGATGGAATTTATTTATAAGCTTGAGATTGACGTGCATGGTTGCTGATGAAAGAGACAGCCATTGAAAGCGAAAAATCCTTTCACTTGTTGTTCCCCGGCATGACACACTTTCGACCTTACAGAAGTTAGTTTATTAAACGAAGTGGACATTTTTGAGTGCAGCAGTAAGACAAAGTAATCTATGGTCCTAATCTATGCCGATGCGGCGAAAACCATACCCGGTGAATATGCAGAAACAGGTGTTAGTAAAGACAGCTCTGCATTCGAAATGAAATATAGTGTCCAATTGGCGCAAACTCGAAATTGATCATCCGTACTTGGCTTTGGAATTCCTAATAGGTGTTAACAAACATGCAAGAAGAAGGTCCTACTTCGTAACATGAAGGCTGCGTGTTTCCGGAATTATTCCAGATATTGTTGCCTTGGACATTCTAAACTCGCATGAGAGGGTTGCCACCTTCTGTCAAAGAAACACTGTGATAGCAAATGAGTACTGGCCCTTCAGTACCACTCAGTACAGAATCAGTCCTGATTTGGAAGGGATGGTACTGAAATCATGGCTGCCTTTACATGCATTTCAGCCATGAATTTAACACAGACAGGGCCTACTACGTCATGACCTTCTCTTCTTTCAGGCATGATTTCAGTACTGAACTCATGGGTTAGTTTAATGGGTAGTACTGAAAACAGTACTGAAATCAGTCATGAATTGGAGCAATTCCTACTTCTCAGGTCGGAATCAGCACTGACAAATTCAGTACTGAGGCGTTGAACTGCAGGGGGTGTTCACATTGAAATGAACTCATTCCTGTCACACACGATTTCTGTGCCAAGGCATTTGACGTTCACATTGCGCTGTGACACTCTGTGCCCCAATGTAAACTATGTGCATCAAAATAGCGTTTGATATTAGGAGTCGAATTGGAACGATGGAACACTGGGCAAATTTTAATATTTGTAATTTCTCTCTATTTATTCAAAAAATTAATCTGTAAATGGAAAATAACAAAATAATCGTTGGCACTACTGCGCATTGTGGGCCATTGTCTGGGAGCAGCAGTGTTGCTAACACCTCTACCAGAAAAAAGACAGAAAACGGACAGATTTTTTTTTAAAGGATATAAAAACAGGACAAACAATGTTTCCTTATTAATATAATAAAGCTTAATGAATATCATAATGATAGTGGGCGACCCTTCTCTAAATTGTAGAAATTTGAGTTTAGCCGGCTCGAGGTCAAATGAAACAAACAGATGTAAATGCTGTTTTTTCGATATATTTCGGTTGCTCACCGGCAACCATCTTCAGGGACAATTATTTTACACGCCTGTGACGTCTGACGTGGAGTTTCGAATACTTTTATTTTCGATTAACCCATATCGATCATATTATCAACATCAATTTCGTGTGCATATGATGCATTCGTTTCAATTAACCGAAGACAACTATCAGGAACTTGATAATTTTAGGGACATGTTTTGGCAAGCATGTTGGAAACAAAACATTGCTTGTGCCGCCTCCTGAAGACAAGCTGCTGATGTTAAAAGTGGCTGAAACGTAATTTTGTTTACCTGTGCGAAGGGCACAGCGTTTTGCATGTGTTTTATGGTCAATCTTTGGATCCTTGGCATCTTGGCATCTGAAATAAACGTCTTTCGGCATGCGAAATCATTTTTTTGTATATAGAGTTTTTGATTTCGCGAGTATTTCGCAGGTATCTCCGTACCAAGCTCAACCAACAATTCGCTATGACAATGAGCATGGACTTGACAACTCGTTTTTTTGAAAACAGCTGATGAAATTGATGAATGGGGTCTTGAAATTATGAAACTTATTTGATAATTGTCAGAAGTACCTTCGAGAATTGAGCACACAATTAAAAAAAAAATGGATGCAAAAAACACAAAACCAAAACTAAACTCATTTGAACCGCGCAATGAACCGATACTCGATACGTCTGATATCGATTACACACAAATAAAACAGGGCTACATCGCTTAAAGAAATGCTTATCGAAGGCGGAAAATCAATATGAAAGCGAAGCCACATAGTTGAAATCGATACACTGCCTTAGAACATTTAAAAAATGACGAATAAAGGATAAAATATAACAAAAAAAGGCATTTTTTCCGGAAATCGCAGTTTCAGAAACGACAGATCTGTCAGCAAAAAGGACAAACTGGGGAGCAGCAATATAGAGTTACCGTCGAATATAGTCTTTGGCAGTGTTGCCAGAGCTCCCGATTTTTTGGTCATGCTATGCGAATTTTGATAAAATAAGGAAAACTTAAATTTCTCAATAACTGTCCACACGATTCTGATGAAACGTTCGCATCAAAATGATTGGAAAATTAATGCTAATCTTTGAGACTAACGTGCATTGTAGGCCATTGTCTGGAAGCAAAAATAGTACTTAGTTTCGAATTTGTCGATTTTCGATTACCGACTGCTTCAGTTCCAATGACTGGTTCCGGTTCGCAGGCTATGAAGCCGAGTCACCCCCACTAATAAGCGTTTTTCATAAAATTGAGCTCCACTCTGGGTAAACACACTCCTAAATATTTCTGTTATAAGCTAAGGTTTTTTTGAAGGTTTTCTGTATGGGACTTTCGTGAGGTTGGTTTACTATCTCAAAAACTGTTCACACGATTGAGCTGAGATTTTCAGAGATTCATAAAAGTTTATTGGATACGTTCGTAATTGACCATATAAATTTTGAAATTCACCCAATATCTCTCTAACAGTAACAATCTCGTGAACCCATATTCTTTTTTTCCTTTGCTTAAATTTTCTCTACACTCTACAAATTGAGGCGACACCATTTTGATAGCAAGAATAAACTGAATAAGCTAAAAGCTCAGCTCAGCACATGTGAATCAAATTCTGTTGTCAGCAAAGCTTTCGGTTCTGCAGTCAGTTCATCTTTCAGGTACATGTGTGCGCGGGCCCTTAAAAAAATATAATGTTAAATTAAGTTCCATTTTTCATTAATGTGTTTTATATTAGCGAAAAACAAAAGTTATTTCTCAACCCCGGTTCGAACCTGAACCTAGATTCAGCGACTTTCTGAACAAAAAATTTTGCGGGTTCGTACTCCGGAGTGAACCCCTTCCGATTTTTAGGAGGTTTGCAGCCCTGATTTTAAGTAACTGTTTGACTATCTAGGACATGAAGAGATTTCGGTTTTAGAAATAGTGGGCTAGTACTGAAGTGTAGCTATTTAGCCTTCCTTGTAAGGTCTTAACGTGTATTCCTGTTGTTGTCATCGGCCTACGAGACTATCCTGACATCATTAGTTGGTGTGGGAAGGTTTGGCTATATAGTAGTTGAAGAGGAGTAGCTTGTGGCACTCCTTAGCTCTTCCATATTATATATACGATTGTTTGCTTAAGTGGTAGTTATGTAGCCACCTCTTCGTGGTTGGTTCAGCAGTGTGCTGTGCATGAAGTCTATGAGGAGTGTTGTTTGGTCTGTCCTGAATCCGTGTTGGCATTCGGTTGGGGACAGCCGTTTCTGTAGAGTTGGACGAAAGAGAGCTTTTAGGACTTACATTACTGGTGACAATAGTGTTATTGGCCTGTACGAAGCTTCTTGGCTTGCCTGGTTTTAGTATGGTAAGATTCTACCTGTCCTCCATACCACAGGTATGACCAGTGAGCTCACACATAGGTTAAAGATATGTGTGAGATATTCCAATCCTTTAGAGCCTATATACTTTAGCATTACTGGCCACGAAGTCCGGGATCAGTAGGTTGTCGTTGTAACTTCTGTGGTTGAGAGTAATGTACGCATATTATGTGGGTGTTAGAGTAGTGGTTAATAGTGTTTGTTGAGTTCGAGTTTCCCAGGTTCAGTCCTACGAAGGCAGATGTGTGTGTGGGATGTGTCCAGAGGTTTAGTGGTGAGAGATGTGTGGGATCAGCCGGGCAATTAAAAAAAAGAGGCGTGTCATGAGAAGTTTGTCTACAGTTCGGCCACTTATCTGTTTTTGCCTGGTTGGTCCTTGTCAGGTAGCTGTTCAGTAACCATTCGAAGCTGTGTCAAGGTTGGGTAGAGTTTTTCTGTATCACTGATAGGAGGAGACCTGCCTTCCAGGACAATGTTGGTTCTCAAGCGGCTTATAGCTTCGGTCACCGTGGTGAATGGCATCTTTCACATCAGTAGGTTGTGGCAGTTAGCTACAACTTTTGCCCGTATGTCTTGCTTTAAATGCCGACTTCAGTTGGGTCATGACCTGTTCTACCATGAGCTCAGTGCTGGTAAACGTAAGTTCCAGCACTCACCCGATTTTAGTGTCTTTAAAAGATTTGCTCGGACTCTGGTTTAGTTAACCAATGTCCAGGAACTCCCCAACTCTTCCATTTGTGGTCCTGGGAAACTGTCTAAATTTAATTTCAACTTGACTTTCCTTCAACTCATATCTGATCTTTGATGACTTCATTTGCAGAGATCAACGAATATGCCAACCTAATTGGCATTGAGCCCAGCAGGGAACCACATTTGCTTTACTTGGCCAAGGAGGGTCTGATGGCAGCTTTGCCCGCAGAGTGGAAGATCTGGTAAGTGGTTGTGTTGCAAGTCTTTATTCTAGTAGCTCTAAGTCTAGCTATCCTTCTTCTTCTTCTGTTAGCTACTCGGAGGAGAAGAGCGGTCATTACTATCACAATACACGCACCAAACAGTCGCAGTGGGATCATCCCTTGGATGCCGTCTATCGTGATCTGGTCGATCAGACGCGCCAAAAGGTGGCCGCTGGTGTGGCTACGCCTATTATAGACAATTCGGACGATGTGTCGCAACTGGACTCGGGCATACGCAGCATGCAGGGTACCGATGAGCTGCTCGATGATATGAGCTCGCCGCTAAAGTCGGCTCCAACAGCAGCAGCAGCCGCCGCCACACCCACAGTAGCAGCCATGCCTAGTTTTCCGGGGCCCAGCGGTTTTAGTGGCGGGGTAAGTCGGTTTCTGGAGTCGCGTGGCAAAAGTTTTGGTCCCATCTTTCAGCCGGTGAAGAATACCAGATTTGAGGTTGCCAAAACGAATGCACAGATAAGTTTGGCCATGAAGGTGGCCAAGCAGGAGCCGGTGACAGTGGAGGAGCAACAGCAGCAGCAGCAGCGTAAAGGAGCCTTTCATCTCTCGGGCACGGGGGCCATGTTCTTGAAATCCAGACGACAGCTAGAGCAGACACCACCAACAGCCACAGCTGAGGTTGGCGTCAAGGGTATACTACGCGATTCCAGTTTAACGGACATGCGTAGACGTCTGGAACGGGATGAACCACCTACAGTGGAGACTTTGGAGGATAAGAAGAGTGTGCGCTTCAATTTGGAAGAAACGCAAGAGGATGTACCAAAAAGTCCCGAATTGTCAAACAACTCGGAGGACGAAGACCCAGACCAGGAGGAAGAGGAGGCCGAACGTGAAGAGGATGATGATGACGACGAAGACGAAGATGATGTTTGGGATGAAGATCTAAGAGATCCGGATGCCATGGTGGGTATGTGTAGCCTAAATCCCTTCATCAGCGATGGCCCCGGCAAGGGAATACGCGTCATTAGTGTACCCAAATCCCAGACCATACAAATGATGAAGGATCAGGAGCAGACTGCAGCGGCAGCCAGCAGCTATTTGGATAAACTCAAAGAGAGTGCCGCCGTCAAGCCTTTGTATGAGGACACCGACTCCGATTCCAAGGGAAGTTCGGTGCGCAGCTTTATTATCAACAAATCCGAACAGGAGCAGGAAATGCCCAAGCAGGAGCAGCAGCAGCCGCAGCATCCCCAGCATCCGTTTGATCTGGATGAGCTGGGACGCAAGCATAGCCTGGAACTAGAGCAACTGCAACGCAAAGCGGGCATGCGCTCCCTGAAAATGGCCAGCAAACTGGTGGGTCTACTCAAACCCAGTTGCAAGGACAGCGAAGTCCCCGGAGAGCTGCAGCTACAGCAGGACATGGAGTCCCTGAGGCGTGAACATGAGGCACGCCTCAAGAGCTTGCGTCATGAGTATGACCTGCGCTTGACCTCACATCAACATCAGCTGGAGGAAGCCTTCGAGCAACAACTGGAGGACTATCGCTTGCAAATGGAACAACAGCTGCAGACCAAGCGTGCCTTGGTGGTAAGCGAGCATAAGGCACGCATGGCCACCTTACAGAACAATCATGCCGAGCTCTTGCAGGAGCTGGAACGTGATCTGCATAGCGAGGAGGAGATACTCCGGCGCGAGCATTCCACCAAATTGGCACAAATGCGCGATAAATTGGCTCACGAGCTGGAACTAGAAAAGCAACGCTTGAGGGAGAGCGGCGAGGAGCGCCTGTACGAGAAGGTGCGTTGCGAGAAGCGCCTGCTAGAGGACAAGTATCGTTGCCTCAAGGAGAAGTACGTGCGCCTCAAGACGGATGTGAGATTGTCTCTGGAGCGACGCAATCGCAGGCGTGAGGCCCAGCAGGCCTTGCAGCAGCAGCAACAGAATACCAACACCACCACCGGATCCGAGACGGAACGTTCAATTTCCAATAAACCTTCCATAGGAAACAGTGAGAATCGTTCGCTTAGCTATTCCGAGCAGGCCATGGGCGGCGGCACGGTGACCAAGGTGAAGCCTCCCTTGCCGCCCAAAACGCATCTGAGTAATAAACCCAGCTTGACCAGTAAATACATTAAGCAACTGCAGCTGCAGGATGACACAAATACCTCCATTAGTCAATCAGACACAACCATATCGAACAACTACAGCAAGGGACGTTATCTGCCTGCTCCGGCCACGCCACCCACTGTGGTGCTCAGTGACAATGGTAACTCCGACTCGGAGGCCTTGAACTTCAATCAAGAGAATAACAATAATAGCAAGGGTCTGCTACCACGCAAGAAGCTCTTCTCACGCACCAAATCGGCATCCACCTCACGCCTCAACTCTGACTACAAACTGGAGCGACCCTGCACTCCCGTGGAAAATCTACGACATCAGCTACAGAAACTGGAAGATCTGGAGGATCAGTTTCCTGAACATACCCTCGATACCACCTATCATTTGCGTTATCCCTTTACGGACATCTCCAACGAGCATGCCGCTGTGGTCGGTGTGGGTTCGGAGTTGGAATTCTTCAAGCATCGCATACACTTGGAGCGTGATTCGGTGCGTCGCGCCAAGGAATCGTTGCGTCAGCAGCGTACCAACTTTCGTGCACGTCAACGTGAGATTAAGCAACGCCATAAGAGCTCCACCCAAGCCTCAACGCGTCACTCGCTTGATCAGCTGATACAGGAGGAGAAGGAACTCACCGAAATGGAGGTGAATTTGCATCGTACGCGCGCTTTGTTGGGTGAGAAGGTCATACGCCTGAGGCATCTGGAGCAGAGTTTATTGCGCATCTATGAGAAACAGGATAAGCCTAGCAGCTTGGAGCTGCAACCGCAAGATGATGCCACCACTTTAAGTGATCTCTCGTCGCATTCCAGTTCGGGTTTTAGCAGCACAGATTTTGCCAGCGGTGCGGATCTAACCAAACGCAAGGAATACTTCCAGCAGGAATCAAATGAATGTATACAAAATTTGGAAATACTTAATGCTGAGATACGTGAGATATTGGACATATTGGGTCAGAAGCAGCAGCAGCAGCAGTCGCAGTCGCAGCCCACGGTCATGCCACTGATTTCACCCAATGAGCTGAGCTGGTCGCATATGTTGAGTCAACAGCAGCAGCAGTCGAGCAGCTCTAGCCACAGCATGGGCAGTGCCGGTGCGGCGGGTGGGGTGCCGTTGCACATGCCGCTAACGGTGCATGCACCACAGTCCATACCCACGCTGGCTGATCGCTTGGAAACCTATCGTCAGCTGGCCGCTGGACGCATGCATAGCTCAATGGGCGGTGCCATATTGGCGGCCAATACCATTGTATCACAGAGTCCACGAGCGGTGAACTATACCACCAGTTTGGTGGAGCGTACACGGGATTTGCGCAATTGGTTGCGTCAGGCTAAAACGGAACATGATCTGCTAACGGGTATGGGTATGGCTGGCATGGGCATGGGTATACAGCATGGAATTTCGGGCATTGGAGCGGCTGTGGGTGGTGGTGGAACAAATGGAACAGCAACTGCGGCAGCAACTGGAGCGGTTGGTACTAGTGCGGCTGCTCAGAGTACACAGACCAATTTGTAAAACGGCAAGCGCACAGCACATCAACATTTAAGCATCTAGTCAAGACAAGAACCATACGATCAAATCAATTATACATTAAGTCGAGCTGCAAACCTCCCCCCTCACTAAGTCAAGACAAAAACCATGCGATCAAATCAGACAGTAAGTCGATCTGCAAACCTCCCCCCTCACTAAGTCAAGACAAAAACCACGCCAGCAAAGTCGAGTTGCAAACCTCCTCCTCACTAAGTCAAGTCAAGAACCATACGATCAAATCAATTAAACATTAAGTCGAGCTGCAAACCTCCTCCTCACTAAGTCAAGACAAGAACAAGAAAGTTCACACAGCAACCATTTGCTAGTCAAAATAATTTCTCATTACGATTTAAGTGTTTTTGTTTTCTTTGTTTAAGTAGGAAAATTGTTTTCCTTTAACATACACACACACACACACACACCTCGGTAGGCCTTAAGTTGCAAAACACTCGGAAAAAAAACCACAACTCACTTATTAATTGTAATTCTCTCGTTATCTTTGCTTTGTTTTTTTTTTTTAGAATTCTAAGACCAAAGCACATTTTCAAATACTCATGAAAAAATATGAAAATAAATACAAAAACAAAAATATTTAGAAATTTTAACTACGCAAATTAACTAAAGGTTAACCAAAACAAAAAACAAAACAAAAAATGTGTTTCCTCTAATTGTTGCAAATGTGTGCAAATGTTTAGGCAACCAATTCGCAAATTCACTAACCAACAAACGCTAAGAATTTGTATAATGAGCCTATAGAAAAAAACTAATCAAGTATATGAATCAAGTATATTACATGACTTAAATAGAAAACAAAGAACAAACCAATTTTGTAGCTCGCCTCTTTCTTATCATACATACTCAAAAGAAATCCAAGCTACCGAAATACATTTTGAGCAAAAGAAATTCGTAGAATTCTTGGTCCGCTTGGTAATGCTTTAAACTCGGTTCGCGGCAACCAAGAACTGAAAATAACCAAAACGACCAAACCAAGCAAAGTAGGCTTGTTTTGAACCAGAACTAGGGCAATTCTCACCTCAATTTCTTCACTTTAGCAAGAACAGGATGAGGACAATGATGGAAGTCTTAACGGGGCATTGCACCCCATCAACATTTTTATAAAAGCTGTGGAAATGAGGAGCTGATAGAAAGCATTCAAAACCATTCTATAAAGATCTGGCTAGTCTGCTCAAGACTGCTCTAGATCAGAGCCGGCCAAAGGGCGCCAGTCACTCGGAAATACACATCGAATGCTTGCCGAAGTCATGTATTACTACTTTTATACACATAAAATTGATTGTGATTAATGCCCTTTAAAGTATGCAATGCTTTTAATAAGGAAATGATTCAGAATTATATTTATTTTATATTTGGCTCAACTCAAGATGATATTGTAAACCTATTAATGGTCCGACAATATGTATGAATTTACAGTGCAGTACAGAGTTTACAGCTGCCATAACTGGCTATCAATGTTTGCGTTCTAGTAGAACATTTTATAAGGAAGTAAAGTTTGCATACTTTGAAGGGCATTAATCATGATACATTTTGTGTGTATAAACGTAGTATATAACTGTCATTGTGGCCAAATTTAACTATTTTCCCCACCATATCTAGCTATTTTGTAAGGTCAATAGCCGGATACTATTCAGTTTGGCAGGAACCTGCAGCATTTATCAAAAATCGATATGAATTTTTCATTTGACATCATAAAATAGCTTCCTGTTGTCGTTTTCAAGTTTATGCTGATTCAGAATTGATAAATGCTTCAAAGTCCGATGGTGTTTTACGGCTTTTAATTTTAAATTTCCGTTTATATTCGACTTTTTGGCGTTATGCTAGGTTCTAGATTAAGGTTAAAAGGCCGTTTCAAAAGGTATTCCAGTTCTGATTCCCTTAATTGTTTGAGAAAGCTTATCAAACTCGGTGGCAACGATATACAAGTTTGGGTTGTTTCATCCCTCCTATAGGATGGTTAAGTCATATGAGTTGTAAACTGATTTAAGTATACAAATATTTATTACATAGGAATTACCCCCAAATAGTTAGAAACAAACAATTCTTAAGCACAAATTTAATATTGAAGGTTGTTTTGAACAAATGATAACCAAATATTTACATATGAAAATAATAAATATTACAAAACCAAATATCGTAAATACTTTTTCAATATTTTCGCTAACTCTGTAGAGTATGGTACTTAAAAAGACGGTAATTGTGTAGTATAGTTCGATACACTTCAAAACTTATAAAGAAACATGATTCTAGATAATGAATTAATTTTGTAATTAAAAATTTAATTACAATTACAACTACTTTCATGTAATAAGAGATTTCAATTATCAATAATTCAATTTTTAGATATAATTATTGAAATAATTGTAATGGGAAATGTTATTTTAATAACAATGGAATAATTTTAAATGTAATGGTTAGACATCGGATTTTAGATGTAATACAACAAAATTTCTAATATCAAATATGTTTCACGAAAAGTAGATTATTTTAAATTCTCATTAGTTTTGCATATTTGACATATTTACATAGCCTCAACCTATTTTGACCTATTTTGGAATATGTCATATGCCCTTACATGTTTAAAGAGTGCACAAATATGCTCCCAAGTAGACGCCTGCATATCTTAATACGCGTTTTATGAATGGTTCATTACGACAAACAGGCAAGTACGGTAAATGCTCCGTAGCGTACCAACCGAAAAAAAAGACGTCCCGTTTTTATTGTGCTCAGCACTTTGAATAATTCCCCTGAATTATGTCTGATACACTCTGAAAGGAGCGATAAGGCTTAGAGAATGGAAAAGGTTGGACGCAGAATCGTATTTCAAACCGTTTTACCGTGATTGACGAATCATTAATGAGGATGACTAATAGCAGTATTGCACTTAACTTTAATGCCAGTTAAGATGAAAATCATTCCAGATGTAAAGTTACGCCAGTAGTTGAAATTTCCAGCCAATAATTATAAGTGTCAGACGCTGCCCAAAGGATGATCGTATTACTTCGCACTTGGAATGTGATTGGGTCTTTTGTATATTGCAACAAAGTGTTTACAATATGTATTTTATGAATTGTACTGAGTACAGTGGGTACTCTATATGTACGCATACCACACAGATCTATTGGATTAGCTCAATTTTAGCTAAGGCTTCTCCCTGGCAGTTAAATCGCAGTTTGCCGGCCCCTGATCTACAACAACAATATCCTTGTCTTGATTGCTGTAAACTTCAGTCGAGCTGAGACGCTTGGCGGTAAATGCATTGCGTTGTGTGTTGAGAGAAATAACGGGGCTAGGCGGGCTCATGGTGAAATGAACTGGGTGAAGTCACTAACATCTGCTAAGGGCCAGTAGATGTATGCTTGTGAGATAGAAAGAGACGGCAGAACATTTGTTTGTCTCTGCGTTTGTATTGCCGTTCGCTTCTAGCATTCACAACGCACTGGCCCTTTGGCCCTACAAACACAGAGAGCGCTGTCTCGGTCGGTGTCACCTTATATAATTCCACCATGGGCGGGATATGCTTTGTCCATCGCTGGTAAAGAAAATAGACTCAAGCATACAAAATGTTTTGTCCAATTTTACTGTAAGGGAAAAATCATTAAATAGCGAAAAAAATTACAAAATCTACCCAATTTAGTAAAGATTCATAGAGACAGTGTACAGAAGCCTGCCAGATGCAATGCCTAGTCGAAATTTCATCATATTTTTACGATAAGATTCTCAACTAAAACCATTTTCCACTTCGCGTCTCTAACTGAAACTTTTTTTTCGGCATTGCCTTTTGCAGTCAGAGCGAAACGGCGCGTTCCGTACGAGAAAACATAAGTACAGTACGATACAAACCATGTTACAACTAACAAGGTATGCCCAACTCTCTAGCATTGTAAGCTGCTAACTTTTGCCAAGAGAGCGAGAGAGAGTGAGTGCGAAAGTTAACGACGTACATACTAACAAATTTAGTATGTGTGTAGAACAGAAACAACAAAAACAACAATGCGATCAGTGCAATAGAAATTCACCCCTCTGAAATCCCCATGGGAACACAAAGAACACGAGCGCAGGTAGTACCTTTTGCAACAAGTGCAGTGCCAGCTAAATGGAGAGGACAGAAAAGTGTGCTTGTGTTGGTGAGCAAGAGATCTCTCTGCAGACTACTGCCGTTTTACTTGCAATTCAGTGTTAACCGATTCACACAATCGTGAGTTCGGCTGGCGTTTGTCTGAATACACGAGTGACTTCGGCTCCCGGTTGCTATAGGTGGCCGGCTCTGATCAAGTGACATAGCTGAAATAGAGAGCGAGCTGAGTGCTGGCCATATCTTATTGATTGTATCATGATACAAACCGTTTAACGTAATTGCACTACGAACTATTTACAGTACTTGCCTGTGTACAGTACTTTCGTACGTTCCTAACATAAGTACGGAATTTGGAGTGATACTATGAGAAGAGCTTATATTGACCTATTTTGACCTGTTTTTAGCATATGCTTTTTACCTAAAACAAAACATTTTTGCTATGATCATCTTAAAAAACAAGAAAGAAAGTCGGTCTGTATACATGTCTGCCATAAAGTGCCGTTGCGGCCAGTGCTACCCATCATAATTGTTTGATTTCCTTATAACTCGACTATCGTTCATCCGATCTTCACTATTCCTTTGAAGGATCAATAAAAAATCTTGATTACTACCCAGTACTCTCAATTGTTTTGGTACACGGTTTTTTGGTCATAAAATTAAAACGAATAAATATTTTAAAAAACCTTTTTCTTCTTTTTAGTCGGTCACTCAATGGCTACAAATCGTAGAACAACTTATTCAAAATGGCCGCCTTGTGCCTTCCAGCAACGCACCTCATGCATTGAGAAATTGTCCATTGCTCGGACAAGGGCGCGCTTTAAAGACTCAATATTTGGGTTTCGAGTAGAGCGAACCATAGCCTCGAGAACGGACCACAGTTTGTAGTCCAATGGATACAGGTCTGGGCTACCAGCAGGCCAATTATCGGTAGAAATGAAGTTCGGTACATGGTTTTTTAGCCATGTTTGGTACGATTTTGCCTTGTTAGCTGGAGCGGAGTCTTGTTCAAAGACCCACGGCTTGTTTGCATGTAATGTCGTGTTGAGAGGCTTCAAAACCTTTTCTAAAACGTCGAATTGAGACACTTTCGCCGAAGTTTTGACTCCTTTTTCACAAAAAGGGAGCTTGGTGACCCCTTCATAGACGATGGTGATCTCTCTGAACTCTCGGAATGAGTTCGGACGGACAGCATACACTCTATCGTTCTGTTTGTTGAACGATTCCTGTATGGAGAACATTTTCTCGTCAGTAAACAGAATTCGTCGCAAAGTTTAAAATTTTGTCTTGCGTTTTTGTTTCAATGCTGTATGCTCGACATGAAGTCCTTGCTGTTATATATCTCACGAGACATGATTTTCTCGGCTTTGATGGCTTGTGGAGTTTGCACAGTGCGCTGACGGCCGGATTTCGCGCGGTCTTTTATTCCATCAGTATCCTCAAATAGCTTCACGGACTTTTGGTGCAGTAATTGTCACTTATCAAATATCCGTTAAGTTGGAGTGGATGTACCAGTGTGTACCAAAACAATTGCGACTACTAGGTAAATATCTCTAGAAGGTACGAACCATCTATCTATAAAACTGTGGAATGTATATGGGCTCCCAAAATGATGTGAATAATATAGGTTGATTTGTGTTGTTTATGGGGCATTCCAAGCAGTCCACCTCCCGTTCAACCGACCGATAGGCGCAGCCGGCTAACGTGCGACACGAAAACGTAGTTTTTAAAGCAGGAAGAGAAGTTTCAGAGTCGGTGGTTTATTGTATTCAGCACAGAGGACTTAGGTAGTCGAACATCAGGATTGGAGTACGAAGGTAATCGGACATCAGGATTCCAGTTTTACTCACGAAGAGCGAACAATGAGAATTTCTTTTCCGCAGATTGTATTCTATTTTGATGGGTCGAATATTGCGGAGATGATCCGTAATCAAGAATCGGACGGACAAGAGAAGTGTACAGATTTTTCGTCGTACAGGAATCGTCAAATTTCTTCGACCAGCGCTTAACAAATTTTCACAAAAAATTTTAATGGCAAGAATCATGATCAATTTTCCACAACTTAAAACGTTTACAAAATATAGAAGATGTCCTTAAAAGGTGGACAGAAAACTACACAAAGTTTCCACAATTGTATGAATGCCTTTGAGATGGGACAGTAAGCGTAGAACGTTCATTTTCCAGGGTGTAATTATTATGTCTGAGCTAAGAAATCCCGGAAATCCAATGACCGATCTTTCTTTATATTTTACGGGTTTTTCCCGGTACGTAACGGTATACCGAAATACAAATCCAGGTACCAGTACAAAACCGAATACCGAAATAGTGTTAGTACCAAAACAGAACCTTTTACCAAAACATAAGTTTTGGTACGTAGCACAACCGGAACCGATACCGAAATACGATTTGGTTTGATTCCCTGGTTTTTAGTTCCTTGCTACAGGCAGTATTGTCTGGCAAGACGTTTAACCGCACCCCGTACGCCATCACAAGTACCTTTCCGTGCGCTGTCTTTGAAGTGGTTTACCAAATTGGCAAATTAAGAAGCAAAAATACAATTTTTGAACAATTTTTGACAAGTTTTCTAAACTGATATTTTTGAGATAACATGACAAAAATGGCTATAACTTCCTTAATTTTCGAGCTACCGACATGTTCAGCCACTCAAAATTTTTGCTTTGGATTTGGTCCTATTTAAAAGATAGAACTCAAAAAGTTCTGCTTCGCTCTAATACTTCTAAGCCTGTCTTTTTCACTTCTGCCCTTTGTTTTTTACTCTTTTTATTAATGATCTCCCCACAATATTGTCTTATTCTCGGATACTTATGTACGCCGATGATGTAAAACTTATTTTATCTTTCAACGAGCCGACGCATTCCATCAGACTGCAAGATGATTTAAACTCCTTGCAGTCCTGGTGCTTGATTAATCAATTACACCTTACTTTCCATCGATGCAAACCTTCGCTGGCTACCTATACGATTGTCAATGAACGCTTGGAACGAATATCTACAGTCGTTGATCTTGGAGTTCTTTTTGAACCAAAATTGAGTTTTAATCCTCATCGAAAGGTGTACTTGGATTCATTAAACGTTGGTCAAAGGAATTTAATGATCCATACACCAAAAAGCTTCTGTACACTGCTCTAATCCGTCCTGTACTTGAATACTGCTCGTCTGTCTGGTGTCCGCAATATAAAAAGCATATCGATCGTATTGAATCAGTTCAAAAGCATCGTATTGAAGCAGTCCTAGGGGTTTCTTTTCTTCATAAGCTTATCATTAGTGATGTAGACTCTACCGAACTCTTAGGTCGCCTTAAATTTCCGTTCCTTCTAGGCCAACTAGAAACAATTCACCTTTAATCTTGCCCAGATGTACAACTGATTATGCCCAGCACAATCGTTTTCGGGTCTTATGTCAAAATTACAATGATCTCAATCACCTGCTCTCAACAGAACTCTCTCTCTTCTCTCTAAAAACGTCTCTTTATAATTAGCTCCGGGGAAATCTTTGACCACTCCCAGCTGTGAGTAGGACTGGCAAAAAAATCCTCCCCACCGAGTCAGCGATTTTCCGGTTATTTAGTTTTAAGTGTTACATAAAAATTTTTCATTTTTAAAGTTTACTTTTAGATATTTTTCGCTCTATCTCTGTTTTATTTAAATTTATTATATTATCTTCTTTCTTTCCTTTGTTCCTAAATAACTATAGGTTTTGGTTTTTTCTCTCTCTTTCTCTTTTTCCCTCTTCTCAATCTTTATATAATATTATTAAAGTTTTTGTAAGCTCTAAAAACGTTTCTAACTACAATCGGCTGTGAATAGGGGCATAGCTGGCCGGACGGGCAAAAAAAATTCACCCACCGTGTCGGAGTCGATATTAGTTTATTTTGTAATTTTATTAGGTTTTCTTTGATAGGCTTAATTAGCTCTTAAAATTTTTTTTTTGTAACGTATTTATACTTTTGTTGATAGCCTTTGTTTGTCGACTCTAAATAAATAAATAAATAAAAATAAAAAAATGTTTGGAAAAGATGCGGCATTTTTTGCTAGACTAAGTTTTAAATGTTTGAAAAAAAAATATTTCAAAATTGTTTTCCAAAGGGCTTTTTAAACCTGAAATTTTGAAAAAAAAACTCTCACTCAAACAATATGTTTTTTTTTGCTTAGAATGCCCCTTATATAGAATTATAATAGAATTAAACCATAGACCTTGAGCCAGCCAGATGTAAGCTTTGACTAAAACTGTGGAAGATATGACGATTTTTCCAAATTGCGGGGGGCAAGATTGAAAATAAACTTGATCTGCCTGCAAGTATTAGAGAAACATGTCAAACCTCTATCTCTTACCATCTCTGAGATCTGTTTGTTCATACGGACAGACAGACGGACATGGCTATATCGACTCGGCTGTTGATGCTGATCATGATTCCTGCTTTCTTGCATAAACTTAATATACTCTTTGTACCTTTGGTACAGAGTATAATTACAAATATTAATATTAGTCCAATGTCAAAATTATAGAATTTTTTAGACCAACAACAAAAACAATCCTAAAATCCGATGTCTAGTAATGGTAATTTCGATTACAGAGTTGTATTTTCATTGAATGTTCCAAAGGAGTTTGCTTTTATATAGGTAATTGTGAGTAAAAATTAGGTTTTAATTCGAATCAAATTATATCATTTTATTCCATTACGCAAAACTAACTTTAGATTTTAATGAACTATAGCAAACTATACTAAACAATTACCAAAACAATACTTTCAGTTCCTGAAGCAAATAAAACCAAAAATCTAACCAATAATGCACGACTTTGTGTATATATATTAATCTATTTATTGTAGAAGATTAAGTCTGAATCTGAATCATAAATGTACTTAGTTTTGTTCTTCATTATTAGAGATTAAAGACCAGATGGATTATGATGATGTATATGTATATTTGTATGTAATGTGATATTGACTTTAGCAGTATATTATTATGAGGCTTTGATTGATGATTCGTCCCCCTCCCCCCCCCCCCCCCCCCCACACACACATACACACACAGACAAACATATGTATACTCGGTCAATTTGTTCTCCAAAACCAAAGAATAAGTAAAATTTTTGCATAAATGTCTTTATGTGATAGCTAAAACTAAATCAAATTCATTTTGCTAAATATACAACCAACTACACACACACACACACAGCATATGTAACCTACCTACATATAGTATACAGTATATATTATATATATATACGACATATATAGTTACCCCCGATATTCTGTTCAACTTATGTGCACCGCAAGATTCTACATAATGCACCCAAAAATATATATCGATAATCGAAACACTAATCTAATTCATAGTTTGCATAACTGTTAGCAAATTTTTAAAGCGAATCAAATCAATTAAACAATTTATCAAAGAAAGCGGCACAAATGGAAATTGTTGTTTGGTTTTCTCTTTTCAATGGTTGAGTACAAAAAAAAAACAAAAACAAAAAAAAGAAAGAAAAGAAAATGCAAGTTTTTGGCAAATTGAATGAAAAAAATGTTTATTAAACGCATATAAAATGTGTAAAGAAATTAATTATATTATTCTATACAAAATATATATTAAAAAAAAAACTAGCACGAAATTAAAAATACAAAAACCGCCTCTTTATTTCATTATTTCATTTCCCTGCTTCACCAGGAGCTGCACGGCAGGTGTTATTTCCGCATAACCAGAGCAAGCGTTCTACAAAACAAAGTGGAGTATTTACATTTTTGGGTTTTTGGGGGAAATGGAATTCAAAACTAATAACCAAAATATTGCATCATGGCTTCAGCATCAAAATAAGTGCAAAAATTGTCCAACATCCATCGGAAGAATTGCATTGTCATCTGAATAAATAATTCGGCCAGTGAGCAAGTAGCGGCACAGCATCCAGTCTTGTCCGAGGGACAATCTTTCGCTGGCGTCACACTGGCCAGGGTGCCATTAAACCAACGCTGCCAGCAATCCATTTGTTAAGTGTTTTGTCCGGGATATGGAAAGCACCTCTAAAAAGACATCAAAATTTTGGAATTTAGAGAAAAAAAGAGTGTGTAAAAGTGAAACAATTTAAAATTTTGACTGTTTTACCCCTGGGATTTAGTCGAAATTTTCTCTCTACTGTCTTGATTACTTAATAGGCTTTTTACACTGAGCACATCTAACATCCAAGAGATTGAGAGAAAGCTTGGCCCTGGCCCTCCTGGAGGTGCTGTTTGAGCCAATTTTACTTTACATCTAACATCCACACCATCATGAGTTAAAATGCTTAACTATTTGACAAATTTCAAATTTTGCCACGGCAAATGTTTATGACTCATGATGTGGGATGTTAGATGTGCTCAGTGTAATAAGCCTATAAGGATTAATTTCATTAAAATACTTCATTTGAATAGCAACACTTTTGAAAAGCTTTGAAAGCTAATTGGATGTAATCAGCTCGGGAATTAAGATTGGTTCGGTTGAGTGTTTCATGAAAGTTTTAAACCACCGCAATTTGTTGTTTGCGTTGATAGTACAGGGTAGTCCATCTAGTGTATGGAATTTTAATTATTCATAATTTGACTTTAAAAACGTCAAATGTCATGGGAATGGGAAAGCGACTAATATTTAGTAAAAACTTTGACATTTACGAAATGGGTCGCTATTCGCTTGAAGAAAGTTGGGAAATATTAAAAACATATTTCCAAAGTGGTAAGTCCTCGACTCAAACTGTGCGAAATTTGAAAAACATTTAACAAAAACAATGTTCCGAAAACTTAACTTGTGGATCAATTCGTGAAGCGAGTTCGTGAAACTGGAATGTTTGGCCGAAGATGGTGAATTTGACCGAAAAATCATCTTTTCGGATGAAGCAGATTTCCACCTCGGTGGTTATGGTAATAAACAAAATTGTCGCATCTGGGGCACAGAAAATCCGCATATCGTCGTCGAGAAGCCAATGCACCCACCACGAGTCGCTGATTGGTGCGGATTTTGGTCTAGAGGCATCATTGGTCCATTTTTCTTTGAAAATGAAGAAGGAGCCAACGTGACCGTGAATGGTGAGCGCTACCGCTCAATGTTAAGTGATTGGTTCTTTGAGGAAATTGAGTCGGAAGACTTGGACGATATTTGGTTTTAACAAGACGACGCTACGTGCCACACAGCGCACGCCACAATCGATCTTCTCCGCCTTATCTTCGAAAATCGAATAATCAGCAAATATGGAGATGTGAATTGGCCGCCAAGAAGCTGTGATCTGACACCGTTAGACTATTATCTTTGGGGAGCGGTCAAGGACAAATGTTATGCAAACAATCCTGAAACAATTGATGAGTTGCTATTGCTGACATACATGCCGAAACAATTGAAAATGTTCTCAAAAATTGGGTGGATCGAATGGACTACTGCCAAGTCAGCCGTTTTTTTGTTATACCAAAATTCAATTCCAATTTTTAAACGGACCACCCTGTATAAAAGGAATACTTTTTTATACCCTGTACCCTTTGAAAATGGGTAAAAGGGGATCATGAAGTTGTGCAAAAGAATTTAACAGGGAGAGGGAAACATTTCCGACTCTATAAGGTATATATATTCTTGATCAGCGTCAACAGCCGAGTCGATATAGCCATATCTGTCTGTACGTCTGTCTGTATGAACGCGTCGATCTCAGAGACTATAAGAAATAGGCGTTTACCGTACCCAGTTTGTTTCAGATTTGGAAAATTTCCCTCCCTTTAACCGCATAAATCTGTCAGGTCCACAATTTTAAAGTTAGAACCTCGTGGTCTAATGTATATTATCCTGGGCCTTATATATATCTATTCTGAAAAGCACAGAACTATTCTGATCGCTCAGGTTTTGTTTAACGTGGCATTTTCCAAAGGTAGGATTACAAGGATTGCATATGGTATGGTGAGTCTGGAGTGGTGACGTGGCCCCCTAGGTACCAATAGAATGTCTGCTCTGACAATCCCCCTCTAAAACCTCTTCTGGTTGATGGGTCACAGCACTTGGCAGACACGCAACTCCACGTCGAGCCTCAACTGAGACTCAAACCGTGATGTGGGTGTCAACCACACCCACCACGATACTCCCACAAGGGAGCAAAAAACACCAAAGTTATACACAAAACAACCTATTGCAGGCAGTTAGGGCGTGTGAGTCAGAGAGAGCTCGCGTGTGTGTGCGCGCGCGCTCAACAGCCGAGTTACACTTGCAGGCAGATAAAGTTTAATTTCAATTTTTGCCACGTCCTCTCCCCGCACCCCGCATTTTGAAAAAAACTACATATCTCAGAAAGTTTTGTAGATAGATGGTTCTTATCTTCTAAAAATATTTAGTAATCAAGATTATTTATCGATTTGCCGATCGGCTCAACTATACGCAGGCTATGAACAAAAGAAAGTTCGCTGCAGCAGCGCTAGCTTGCTGGGTTGCCAAATGGCCATTTCGATTATTTAATGTAAAATACAGTTCAAATTTAGGTTTGGTTTATTGGGTGGCTAGCCGCGGAGAATGCGTTTAACAGAATGCCAAGAGTTGAAGGTGTGAGAGTTATCTAAGTTATCTTACATCTCCAACTCACACACACACACACACACTCAACTCTTTGCGTTCTGTAATACTTATTCTCAGCGGCCATGTATTGGTCAGTTTTGAAAATCCTCTAAGCATTGTTGATAGCAAGTAGCAGCGCCATCTATTGGTCAAGTTATGACCAAAGAAAAGCGCTGCTTTCAGCTGCTACTGCAGATACAGGGTATATTACAGTCGCTCTTGACCGACTTTCCTACTTTTTTTTTTAAATTTTCAAAAATCAAAATCTTAAAAAATCACCCGTCATATTCGCACTATCTATAATCTCTGAAATTTTCATACGAATCTGGTAATAAATAGAGGATTTATATAAAAACGTTGAATACTTTTTGGCTTTTCCTTAAGGAGTACAACTTTTCTCATATATTTCGGGTCAGCATGCGATGTCTGATAACATAATGTTAATATGTTAACATTAATGTGAATGTTCTGTTAATTAACATAAGGGAAGGCTATTCAACATTTCTTCCCCTGAGTAACGGGTATATCGGAGTCGGGCAGGATCGACTTTGACAGGCGCTCACCTTTTATATGAAGCTGGCTACCCGGCCATGGTCTTGATTTATGCCAAATGACGAAAGTCTTTTTGCGTCATCAAAAGCGAACAAATGTTCAAGGATGCTTCACATGGTATGCCACATGTCCAGGTGAGTACGCACGGGGGTCCTGCGTCAAGGAATCTCTTCATCAGTATTTCGCGTTTCTGAACATGTGAACAATGTTCAATGAAACGTACAACGCTTATCTAACACCAAGTCAACAGATCCCAACATTTGTATAAAAGAAACAAACACGTATGACATTCTGGCATTGCTGGGGCTTAGGGTTAGCAGTGTACATACCCGTTCGCCTTCACTTTTCTTGCCTCTTTTTTATGCCAAGTATTTAATTCAATAATGCCAAATGCCGAGCGAAACGGCAATGCCGTGTGCTGTGTGATTTCGTTTTCGTGTTTTTATTCTATGCATTTAGCATCGATGTTGACAGTTGCCACCACCCGCTCTGAATAGTCGTACGGTTTTCTAGCTACGCAAAGAACTTGGTTGTTTTATCGATAAACAACATGAGCGACCATCTTAGCCCAAGCCCTGAAGGTGTACGAAAACGATTGACCAGAAGCCAACGTGAGCGAGCCAATTCACTGACACCGCCTAAACAGGATTCATGTGTATCGTCACCGGTGTCTAGGCGCAGGAGGCCACCACCCCGACCGGCGCAAATCAATGAAATTTTCCGACCACGCTGCAATACAGATCCCACTCGACGTCCCAAAAAACCACCAGGAACGCGCAGTGTTTTAAGTTCATTGATAAGACAAACCATTAAGGTGACATCCGCTTCGGTTGGTTTCAGTGCCAGCGACGAGAGGTGAGTAGTGGTGAAATGTGGTGAAATTAAGCAGCAATATGACTATGGTTGGAATTGTAGTAAACTTATTTGACTCTTTTGGTAATGATAAGAAACGGCAACAAGCAAATATCGAACCCCTGAGCAGAGAAAACATCACAAATACCAAGACAGTTATCGATAGAATCGAAAGCATCCATGTCATTTCGACAACCTTAAATCATTGGACCAAGCACAGCAACGCAAACCCAATAAGATCTGACAAAAAAACACCAAAGCTATACATGAAACGATTTTGCATGCTTTTCAGCATCTCAATCAAAAATAAACAATAAAAGTTTTTAATTTAAGCCCGGTACTCAAAACGACAGAAAATTGGTGACACGTCTATAAAACACAGTGTCATTTCACTCAACACAGCAATTCAACAATTCGTCGACTCAACACAAACAATTTTAACACTCGTCTTTATAAAACAAAGTCATTTCACCTAACACAACAATTCAACACACGCCAACTCAACACAAAACAAATTAAATACGAATACAATCAACACAACACAATTTCAACACATATCTATACATATATCACAAAGCGCTTTCACCCAACACTACGTCAATTCAACACAACCACATTTAAATTTAATAAGTGGAGATAGTAAATAAAATGCAAGTGTGTAGTACCAACCTTATCAGGGATACAAGAAGCAGGTAAAATTTTTTGGAAAAAACGGAGCAATTTTTTTTTTTTTAAATTAAGTGCTGAATGTAAATAAAATGCAAGTGTGTAGTACCATCCTCATCTGGGATGGAAAGGTGACGCAAGTGACTGGTAAAAATAAAAAAAAAACGCGCGATTTATTCCAAAAAAAATGTTGCCTTCGGCGCAATTTCACGTCAACTAAACATACGTCATTTCAACACATTACAAACTAAACACAAACAACGAGTAGCGTTAATTTTATTAGTAAATAAAATGCAAGTGTACTTACAAATGTGCATATACTTTCGCAGGTACGGAGTATACTACAGTCGGAATCGACTGAAATTTGATATTGTTGAAATTATTGTTGTTTTCTATTTTCTAGTGTTAAAATTGTACTGTGTTGAAATTTGGCAATGTTGAATTGCTTCGTGATGAAATAGATTATGTTGAAATTCTACTTGTGTTGAAATACCTTGTGCTGAAATTGAGTTGTGTTGAATTTGTTTTGTGTTGAATTGACGTGTTGAGATTGTTTTATGTTGAATAGACGTGGAACCAGAAAATTCCTTAGTCACAGTATTTCATATAATTAGAAACACCTTGGCTTTGCTTTAATGCTCATGTGCTGTTAGAAAGTCCTTCTATTTATGTGAAATACTGTGACAAAAGGAATTTTCTGTCGTTCTGAGTATCAGCATGAATATTTGATACCCAACTACCTGACCCAAGAGTTTTGCGTGCTATACTCTTCAACTTTGACTGCACTCTTTACTCAGCTACTTGTTCTCACTTACATAGAGGGTTTTTAGGTTTGTAGAATAGTCATTTTTCAAAGAAAAATGGTATTGAGAACTTGTTATACCCTTACAGAGGTAAGGGTAAATAAAGGGAATAAATCTAGAATTGGCTCAAACAGCACCTCCAGGAGGACCAGGACCAAGCTTCTCTCAATCTCTTTGCGTGTGTAGTTTTTCGCACAAGAGAAAGGGACCTACAGTTTAACGCCGAATCCCAACGGCAATAGTTACAGAATCCCTGATGAAGGCGCAAAATGCGACCGAAACGCGTAGGAGGACAATTTGAAATAAAATGATGTTTTATTTTGGATGAAATATGACGGCCAACACAACCCACGCTAGCAACCATCTGAGATTTTTTGCTTTTTCATGGCTAGTTACTTCACAGCTGGCGAGAGTAGCTGGTGAAGGTGATCGGTTGTGTAAAAGCTTTTTTCTAAAGAAAGAAAAAACTTTTTCTATTAGATGGTCCGAGTCGGGATCGAACCCACAACCTCCCGCACCAGCAGCCACACATACAACTGGTACGCCACACCCGGCAAAAGGGTAAGGGTAAAGGGTAATATGTAAAATGGTTTTATAATTTTGACCAGAAGTTTGCAACGCAATGAAATATTAATTTCCGACCCCCTAAGCTATATATATTCTTGATCAGGGCGAGGAGCTGGGTCGATTTAGCCTTGTCCGTCCTTCACGCTGTCTGTCTATTTCTACGCGAACTAGTCTCTCAGATTTAAAGCTATCGAGATGAAATTTTACACAGCGTCTTTTTATACTCTGTACCGAAGGTACATAGAGTATATTAAGTTTGTGCAAAAGTATGCAACAGGGAGAAGGAATCGTTTCCGACCCTATAAAGTATATATATTCTTGATCAGCATCAACAGCCGAGTCGATATAGCCATGTCCGTCTGTCCGTCTGTCTGTCTGTCCGTCTGTCCGTCTGTCCGTCTGTCTGTCTGTCCGTCTGTCCGTCCGTATGAACGAAGAGATCTCAGAGATGGTAAGAGATAGAGGTTTGACATGTATGGGACATATATTTCTTATACTTGCAGGCAGATCAAGTTTATTTTCAATTTTTGCCACGCCCCCTCCCGCCCCCGCAATTTGGAAAAAACTTCATATCTCCTACAGTTCGGATGAACGATACTCAAGTTATGGGCAAAAAACGGCCAGTTAACACCACCCACCCCCCCACCAACAACCACAGCAACATACCCTAACCGTTCAACACAGGCAATCTTAGTGCGAGAGAGAAAGAGAGAGAGAGAGAGAGAGAAACTTAGAGAGCGCACCGCGTTGTGCGCGGGGTATTAACTGGCCGTTTGACTCCTGAGCAAATGCGAGTGTAAGGCTACAGAGTATGTTATAGTCGGGCTTGACCGACTTTCTTTCTTGTTTTTTTACTGCACGCTGCTAATATGTCGGATCCGACCGGATCAGATGACCAAACAGATTTGCAAAATTTGGTCAAAATCGGATGACTATATCTTATAGCTGTCATAGGAATGACATCGGTCGGAAAATGGGTCTTCGTGAGAAAAACTTTTTTGTTTTCAATGTTCCCCAAACTCTTCAATTATTAATATTAAATGCTTACAAACAGATTTGCAAGATTTGGTCAAAATTGGATGACTATCTTATAGCATCGTTCTAAAAATGGGTCTAAGTGAGAAATTCAAGGCACAAATTCGCTAGGAAGGACAATTCGAATAAACTAAACAAAAACTTATATGATTTTTGTCACCCTGTAGTTTCTGTACGTTAATTCTGGATAATTAAAAATTTGTCAAATTTTTTTTTTTCAAAATTAAGTTGTAAAATTTGGTTATTTCATCGTCTTAGGCGTTTAATTTGTGCAGCGCATTTGGATTTTGTAATTTGTGTTTTGTTTTGTTTATATTTATTTATTTACTGGGCCAATTTTGGCACTAAGCGTGACGATAGCTGGTTGCCAATTAATTTATCGCCTTGGCTTTTGTTTGATTTCATTTTCTTTCGTTGTTGCTGTTGGAAGTAAACAATAATTAGCTGCAAATGCCAGCCGGCTGAAAGATTTTGATGTCTACCTTTAACCATATGAAAGGGGTGGAGAGGGGGGGGGGGGTGGCGCAAAGAGAGCACATATAAGTACACACACACATGCTAGCTAGCAGGGGGTGTGTGTGCATGCGCAGTGTTGCTCCTGTCGCTGCTGTTGCTGCTGCTGCTGCTGCTGCTGCTGCTGCTGTTGTTGCTCTCTTTGTGTTAGTTTGAGAGCTTGCCGGCAAAACAGACAGCATGCAGCTACGGCAACCAAGAGATGAATGTGCAAAATAGCTCGTCGTAGAGCTTTGGCCTCGGAGCACCACCACCATATATCGTCAGGGTCGGCATGGTGGACGATTTGGGTAGAGCGCACGCTCTCTATGCGACAAGCTGATTTCTCTTTTGTTTGGGGTCAGTTGGTGTGATGGGTCGGGTTAACATTTGTAGCACTCAATTGACTTATAGATTTCTTGTTTGAAAAACTTTTAGACTAACTTTGGAGAAAAAAACTGTTTTTTTCGGGTTCCTAAGCTAAGGCAACCCAAATAACATATGCCAGATAACTCTTATTTATACTCTGTACCAAAGGTATACAGAGTATATTAAGTTTGCGCAAAAGTATGTAACAAGGAGACGGAATCATTTCCGACCCCATAAAGTATATATTATATAATATATTCTTAATCAGCATCAACAACCGAGTCGATATCGGCGTGTCCGTCTGTTCGGCTGTCCGTATGAACTCAGAGAACTCAGAGATGGTAAGAGATAGTGGTAGAGGTCTTGCAGGCAGATCAAGTATATTTTTAATTTTTGAAATGCCCCCTCCCGCCCCCGCAATTTGGAAAAAACGTCATATCTCCCACAGTTTTGTAGATAGATGGTTCGTACCTTTTAGAGATATTAAGTAATTAAGATTATTTATATATTTACTGAAGTAATGATAAAGATCGGATAAACTATACTCAAGTTATGACCAAAGGAAAGTTCGCTGCCGCAGCTCTAGTGTATAGAACTAAACACCTTTAATGAGCACGGTTGTAAGTTTGAATTTGTACTGACTCTGGCGAGCGATCTTCCTTTTATTAAGAATTTCTCATCCCTTAACTTTTAACTTATCTTAAGGATGTATGTGCAGTCACATCTGTGTATGTAAATATAAAATGCGTTCGTGAAAGGAATACATATTGCCTCACACGATGCATATTAAGTGGCGCGCACCCGATGACCTGTTCAAGTGGTTCACATGGTTGGTCCTTTTCAAGTGGTGTGGTGGCCTTGTCAGCAACCCGAATTAAATTTAATGTTACAAAGAATGACATAATGATCGGCTGTGTTGTCAAAATTATATCTAGTGGTTTCAAGTCTCGTCTCATGTTTATGTTTGAGCAGCAAGCTTGCTGGGTTGCCAAATGGTTGTGGCGGGTCGAGTTTATCCAGCTCCAAGCACAGATCCAGTTCACATTACTGGTTCGCATATCACTAACAACTAGTTACTTGATGGAAGCCCGCCTTATTTTACATCTTCACACATATACATACACTCAGCTCTTGGCATTCTGTGAAACTCAGTCTCCGAGTTGGATGCATGTGTGTGTGTGAGTGTGAGTTAGAGATGTACAACAATTGAGCTAGTTTTATATCGTGTGTGTGATGTGTGATCCACTCGGAACCGTGACTGGAACTGTGATTGGAGCTGAATGAACTGTGATTGAAGCGGATCACAGCTCATCCCGCTTCAGTCACAGTTCCCGTCATTCGCACATCACTAACAACAATCGATACTCGATTCTCGCGCCTCTATTTTGCGCCTATAGTTACGCATACGCACATTCAACTCTTAGCTTTCTGTTAAACTCATTCTCCGAGGCTGAAGCCAAGCAATAAACCGAACCTATATCTAATCTGTGTTTCATATTAAATAATTAAAGTGGCCTAAAATGGTGACCCCGACATAATCCAGCTAAAATCTTCACGTAAACACATTAATTGGATGTTCGAGCTTACGAAAAAAACGTCTCTCAAGCATTTCAACAACATATGGATTCCAAGTACCAGGCAAGCAATCAAGTCAAACAACCTCTTGAGCCTCCGAACACTGGAGCCATACACAACGTATCATGGATACAGGCCGTCATTCAGCATCAACTTCTCCGATAACCCAGTCTACTCCACGCATCATTTAAGGGGGGGAGTGGCTGTGGCGGATCTCAGTTCATTCTGCTCCCATCACAGCTCCAGTGACAGTTCCCGTTATTCGTACATCACTAACTACTATCGATACTCGATCCTCGCGCCCTTTTATATCTTGCATCTCTAACTCACACATACACACAGTTACACAATCAACTCTTAGCTTTCTTTTAAGCTCATTCTGCTTCCGGCTGGTCACACTAATCATCGTAATCACGCGATAGCCAGGTTGTTCATCTGTAGACGTAACGCGTCAGCGAATCAGTTTCTGGCTGGCTTCGCTTCCGCGCGGCTGGTGCCCGCATCGCGCTTTACAATCATACAGTAATTGTTAGCAAATAAGTTGTATTCAATAAAGTTAGTTACAATGATTAAACCAAGTAACTTAAATGGTCACAGAAGTGGCGCCATCTATTGGTCAGCTTTGAAAATCCCTCAACCAGCATTATTCAAGGTCAAGTGAGGTAAAGTTTCTAGTTTCATTCAAGTTTACAGAATATCCACAATTCGTCTAAATTGTTCCCAGTTGAAAGATTTGCGCCCCTTTCTGACATAACTTGACATAGGAAAGTAAACACACACACACACACACACACACACATATTCCATCTGTGTACAAGAGCTTCGCTCTCTGTATTATGCCACCTTTTTGGGGGTTGCTTGCACCTCAAACCAGACCAGACCAGACCAGACCAACCCAGCACCCTACCTTCACCTGGCAGCGCTCAACGCTCTGCTGCTGCTGCTGCATAAGTATCGCCGAGTACACCGGCGACACAGACGCTGAGAATGGAATGGAAAATGTCATAATCAGGCAGTGGCAAACGCAGAGCAGACGTGTATCGTTTAAGAGCTTCCCGAGCGTATCCCAAACAACAAATATTTGTTTTTATTTTAATTATTGTTACAAAAGTTTTGGCACGCGAAAAAGTCGCCGCAATTCCACACAAAACGTGCGTTCACAAAATCAACGAAAATTCACAAAAAGTGCAAAAAGTGTTTGGAGAATTTCTATCAGACGCAGCAGCATGTAAAACTTTTGCGAAAATTTGGCAAAAACCTGTGTGCGAATACGAAATCAAGGTGGGTGGGATGGTTGTTGGCGTTGTGTAATTTGGGAATTATGAGAATTTATTGCCAAAGGATCAAATTATTTTGCATAGTATACACAACTGATGGCATTCAAATCTGTTCTGTTCACTTTCAGATTAACCCAACTGGTTACAACTGGTGCATTAAGTGACCATGAAAATGCCAAACGGAAACATTCCAGGTGAGTGCATAAGATTCAAGGGTATGTGGCGAAACTTTTTGCACTTTGGGGGGCGGGTGTCTATTATGTTTTCCTAAAGTTTGAATATCTCGCTATTAACTCATCCATGACTGCAGAATGATTCCCAACGGTTTGGATTTTTGACTTTGAAATATGAAAAATTTTCGATAAAAAAATTTACTTAATTTCTTAGAGCGAATTCATTTGAGAATCACAAACTTGTTGTTGCTTCGACTTTGCCACAAGCATAGAAGAGAAAGAGGGAGAGAGGCACGTAAATATACGAAATCGGTTTTGATATTTACTCTCTGACCTGGAACTTGTTTCAAACCTACCTCACATGCCAGAAGATATAAGCAAAACTATTCACCAATATAAGCATTCAATTTTTAATCTTTGGAAATAGACGCCATGATTTGAATATGTACAATTATATCGATATTTTAGTGTTAAGGTATTTGGAAGAAATCGAATGATGATCACACTGCAGACTGCACTGTAAATAGAATGGACGATGACGAGACGGTAGTAGAGACTGATTAGACAAACCGTGTGACAGGCCGTAGTAGCCGAAGTGATTGCGCAGTAAAAGTGGGTGAAAATATAAAACCGTGTAAATAGTGTGTAGAAAGAAAAACCGAAAACAGATTTCCGTAGTTGCGTCGATGGTAACCTGGCGGGCCAGTTCGCCCAAGTAGGGTTAAGGTTGCAGAGTCAATAGTACTGGGTATTGTTCCTCGAGTAGAGACATTCGTGTGCCCACGTTGTGGACTTTGTGTTGAGTTCGATAACTTTTAGGTAGACTCAGGCTGACATCAATTGCCAAACAAAGAGCGTCTCGAGTTGTAGCAGGTTGCTTGTGGTCGATCAGGTATAGGGATCGTTGTGCATGAACATCGGCGATGATGAAGGATGCGATGAAGATCCAAATTCAGCTAAGCAACGTACTTCCATAAGTATGAACGAGCGTCTGCTGGACCAACGTGAGATCAGTAACATGTAGTTGCAGATTCGGCTGAGTGCAGTGTGAAATCAGCGTGATTGGTGAATGATTGACCAAGGTTGCGTAGGTGCAAGGCCGGCTGGGCGAGGAACGTTTTTCACACGTGCACAGCCTGACGTGGAAGGCATTGGCTGCAGCAGGAGGCGTACGGTTGAATATGTAAAAGGGCTACAGACAGGAAGTAGGTTTCATTTACACAAAAAAAAAACCATCCTTTGCCATCTGTTTTCATGTGTGTGCCAATTAGCGTCGCTGGCAGAGCTTAATCGCAAGTGTGCGTGTGTGAATTTTATCAGAGTGTGAACGTGTGTGTGTTTGGCGTTGCTGTTTCACAACTTGTAGAAGAAATTCCATTGTCAAAACTATACCTTGGCTGCTGTTGCCGGCTGCGAATGGGCTAGTCCTGGTTGGAGCGAATCTTTCTCGATGATCGCATGCTGTGTGCTCTTCCATGTGTCTGCCTCTCCATGAGAGGCGAATCACATTTTGTGTGCGTGAATGCGCCAAAATGCGTTTAAGTATATGCCGTAGACGCCGTGAGCATGTATGGATTTGTATGTGTGTGTGTTTGCAGGCGTGTGAGTGTCTGTGCGACACACTTGCCCCAAAAAGGGCTGGTAAGAGATAGAGGTTTGACATGTAAGGGACATATATTTCTTATACTTGCAGGCAGATCAAGTTTGTTTTCAATTTTTGCCACGCCCTCTCCCGCCCCCGCAATTTGGAAAAAACCTCATATCTCACACAGTTTCGATGATAGATTGTTCGTACCCTCTAGAGATATCTAGTAATCAAAATTATTTATCGGTTTGCTAAAGGAATGATAAAGATCGGATGAACGATACACAAGTTATGAGCAAAAAAAGTTAACCGGTCGCCCCCACCCCCCTCGCCATTCACGCCAACCACCGCTGTATTCAAATAAACACAATCTTTGGGAGAGAGAGTGAGAGAGAGGAACTTAATAAAAATATTGCACGATAACCGCGTAACTCCTTGGATGTATTATAATATTATAGTCGGGAGCAAATGAACTGGTACAAAGTATTTTATAGTCGGGCTTGACCAACTTTCTCACTTGTTTTTGGTAACTTTTGTCCTCTTTTTGTGGGGTTGTGTTTCCTAGGAGGACATTTATTTTGGGATCAAAACGAATTCGAGTATCGTGCCCAAGTCAATTTGACATTTTTGCAGCAATCTTTTTTCGGACAAATTTCACTATAATCTCGATTTCGATATCAACGCAAGAACGAATATCGAGCTTAAATCAATTTTGGACTCTCTTGATTGGATCCAAATCTGAAATTAATTTGTTTTCGAGAAATAAGATAAAATCAATCCGGACTGTTTTTGAAATTGGCCAATTTTAAGCTTAAATCAAGCTCACCCGAACTAAAGACTTGATGAAGACAAGAATTTTTGGGATTAAAACAACCTTTCGTACTTGGTTTGAGAAAATTCGGGATCGACTAACTACTGACATTGTTTGGTATTGTTTCGGATATCTTGTTCTATGTATTGTAACGCCATGCCAGTCCGGGGTAGTTGTTGCTGTAACCGTTTCAGCTTGCGTAACTTCGGGCTCAGTAACTCTCTTAACGATCTCGAATCTGATAACGATTTTCTACTTCGTGTGCGATCTGAACTACTGAGAAAGTAAGAGCCGTTTTACGTTATGCAGATTTATAGCCTTACGACTTACTGAGAAATCATTGTGAATGCTTTTGAAGGGAAATTTTACAAGCCAAAATATTTCGCAATTTTTGGATATACACTAGAAAACTAAAAGGTTGTGCAATCAATAAATCTTTTCAATTAGTTTTAGTGTAGCAAATTTTCAGTTTTAGTAGAGTTTAGTTTTACAATTTGAATTTAGTTAAGTATTTTTTCTTCTTCTTTTTACCATTACCTTGATAGATGAAAATGCATACCTCAGATGGGATATTAACAAACACTCTTTTGTTTGTAAAAATATCAGTTAAGTCTCTCTTAATTCTAGTATATATTTTCTGTAAATTCTTTACATTTGCATGTCAGCCTTGATCAATAATTCCATAGTTTTGTTAACCAACCAACATCCCGTTTCCAACTTTAGCTGGACCACCCAGTTTGTTGTGACAGATTATTTTTTAATGCGCAGCCAAATATTTAGACATTTTATAAGCAACAAAACTAAATTATGTACCCCACTTTTAGACATACCTATATGTATATGTATATGTACAACAATATGTATAACCCCCCCATAACACCCATACGTAATCTGTGCGTGAATAGCAAAAGCATTTCGCATCCTCCACAGCAAGCGTGATCGTGCTATCAGTCACAACGGCGACAATAACAAAAGTGTTTTGTTTTCTTCTTTAATGCTCACATCTTGCGGCCAGAATTGATTCTGAATGAAATCGGGGTCATTAGCTGGCTGGCGGGGGGGGGAGTCTAAGTTAAAATTATATTCACATCTTATTTATAAGTGAAGGCGCAATGTCACTCTTCATACATTTGAAAGAATCGATTGTATAAGAAAAATTACCTTAAGATTTTAAAAACATGGAAATATTTTGTGATTTGGCATAATTAATATATTGATATTGATAAGACATTTAAATACATAAGGCGAATTACCTCGAGTTCGATTCAAGTTGATCAGCCCTTAGAGATATTTTCAATCTTTTTAATCTTCGAGTAAGCTCGGCATAAGCTTGAAAATTCAATCTCGACTTCCAGCATATTCTACACAATTCAAGCTTTTAAGCATTGGGCCCAGCCTTTTCAAATGTGCTTACTTCAATCCCTTTCTAGATCACATATTCATAAATTAGAGAGCGAGAGCGAAAGCTATGATGCTGTGCGTTGAGATGTCGTTCCATTTATGTTCAGTGAGCATCCTGGGTTCAAATCCCAGTTGAGCCCAAAAATTCTTATATTTCTTTGTTTTTCAGAAGATTAAAATTAACACAAACTGGTGTGAGTCTTGAAATGTATAAGGATGTTTAATGGAATATGAAGCAGCAAAGGAAGGAATCTTTCCTGGGATCAAATCAACCTCGAGCATGCTTAAAATGATCCTGTATTGCGATTTAATTGTTTTCGAATTGTTTCCTTAATTTAATCTTTTTTACGAATATTCCGGGATTAAAAAAGTCGGATCAACTCAATCCTTTTTCTGATCGGCTCAAGAATATCCGGTAATACGCTGTTTTCATTACCGATTGGGATTGATTTGATCCTGTATGGATTGATTTCTTTTTTGTGTAGGTAACTTAGGTGTAAGAGAGCAATAAACGAGAAGGTCAAGCTAACTTCGTCTGTGCCGAAGATAAAAATAACGGGTGATCCATTTACTTTTTAAAGATAATTTCATTAAAATGTTGACAGCTACCACGCCTTAACTGGCCCATTCGAATGGTCCAATTTTGGATCACTCTTTCCAGCATTGCTACTGTTATCTAGCGAATTACGGGAGTAATCCCAGCCAGCATTTTAGGAAATTTTTTATCACATTCGTGTCTTTTTCGAGTCCTTTGTCTGATTAAAATAGTCATATTTGCGCTCATTTTCTGATCATAAATGATACTTTGGTCGGGAGAAAATTGTACCCTACCCGCGACTCTTCTTCAAGAGTCGTTTATAACTCGTTTAACTGATCAGTTTCGACTCATTTTCGAGTCATATATCCCATCATTTGCAAGTATTTTTCGTCATTTTTTAACAAATCACATTTTAAGCATATGCATGACTCATTTTCGAGTCTCCCTTAGATCGCACATGAAATAAATTTCTTTGCAATCATCAAAAGGGCTCGAAAAGACTCAACAAGGTGAGTCTTGCTAAAATGATCTTCCAAATGCTAGGTGGGATGCTGACTTTCAAGTCTTGAATCGTAGCTGGCTTATCGACAAAGACTTTCGACCTCACGTAACCCCACAAAAAAAAGTCCAGTGGTGTGATATCACATGATCTGACAACGAAATGATTTCTCAATAAAGCCATTGTTTCGAGCGCTGATTGTGCCGTAGCACCATCTTGCTGAAACCAAATGCCGCCGACATCAAGGGCTTCAATTTCAGGTAACAAAAAGCCATTTATCATGGTGCGGTAGCGCTCGCCATTGACGGTTATGTTCTGTCCGGTGCCATTTTTAAAGAAATACGGACTGATGATTCCAGCAGCCCATAAACCACACCAAACAGTGCATTTTTGTGCTTGTAACGCTAGTTCGAGAGTCTCTTCGCGTTGCTCATCAGCCCAAATGCGAAAATTTGGTTTTGTTGACGTATCCATTTAGCTAGAAATGTGCCTGCGTGTGTGTGTGGAGCAGCGGTGGACATAAAATTTGAGTTTGGGAGCAGCCCAACAACAACAACAGAAAAAACAACCGTTATCAGCGAGTCTCGATCGTCAAAAATGAAGCTGTTGAGCAGTCTGTGTGCGCGTCTTGAAGGCGCCGTGCTGCGATTCGCATTGACTTTGTTGTTGTTCACAATTTGTAGCCAGTTAATTACGACGCAGTTTTTTATGAGACTACTTGGCGCCAATTGCAGAAAAAAAATCTCGGAGCAATGGGAGTAAGGACTTTCCCACCGCTGGTGTGGAGCAATATTGGACCATCCGAATGGTCCATTTACGGCGTAGTCGCTGTCAACATTTGAATGAAATTATCTTTTAAAAAGTAAATGTCCCTTTAAAAGTAGCCCTCTAGATGTGAATCTGCAAATGTGTGCAATGGCTCAATGTGCTAGCGCGTCATTCCTTACGTTGTTCGTTAAGTGCAGAACGAAACCGGGTTCAATTCCTAGTTAAGCCCGACCAAATTTTTCTGTGTTTTTCTAAAAGACGTAAATGATTCAAAGTTGGGACAGTTTGGGTCGTTGGAGTTGTTGTACAACGATGTCTCCTGATCCTATGGAATATGGGCTGAGGAGCAAAAGGATGTCCAGCGTTTGTAAATAATAGTGGCATACCTCCAAGCCTTCCCCTCCAATCCAAAGTGGTATGTCCCTAAGTCCCCAAAATGTAATGAATCCGCTTATAGCCCCGCCACACCTGATCCAAAATCAATCAAATTTGTTCGTCAGTTGAGATTATAATGTTCTTAAAAACGGAAAAATATCATCTCAAATCAAGTTTTTAAAAACGGAAGAATATCAAGAAGAGTATCAATTGTTCTTGAATGAGAAAGTCCGTTCATGCACTGTTTTTGGTAACGTTTGTGCTTATCTTGAGTCCAATGTTCTCGGTTTTTTCCCTCTGTGTATTGAATTGTCTCAAGCTTTCTGTAGGTACCAGACTTTTAGCTCTTAACCTATAAAGACGTTGGGCCCTTTGTGAGGCCCAGTCAAAATAAACTTGGCCCTCTGGGGATTAATTTTTACTTGTTTACTTTTTTTTGTGTGTAACACTTAGCCATTCGAATGCGATTGACCGCAAAAACTGTTGTCAGCTTTCTTTTTGCAATTCTGCAAAAATAATGACACCAAAAAAAAGAAAAGAAAAAAAACTGAGCACTACCAATCATATTATATTATTATTATAAAATATGTGGCTCGTGTTTGGTGCTATCACCACTTACCAACCAAACAACCAACCGCCCATTAGTTGTACTTTTACCATATTAATGTTTTTTTTTTTTTTTGATAAAAAAAAAAAATACTATTGATAAGTGCTCGATATGATGTTGTTTGTTAAGTGGCCCCACTAAATGGGGCCGGGTTAGCTGATGACAATGTCACAGCACAGCTGTCAAGTTCGGGACCAGTTTCCATGTGGTTCGGTTAAATGGGTAACCCCCATCGATTCCTTGCGTAACATCTTTAATAACCCCAGCTGGCCATACATTCATATCTATGCATTTATCAGATTTCACTTTTCATGCCATGACTAATGCTCTGGGCGCAGGTGTTGGGCTCTACCTTTCAGCAGATAGCCCAAATTATGATATACTCGTACTTAGCCGTCTAATTCATAATAATGAATTTTTATTTATAAATATATGTATATAGTTGAGTCTCGGTAAGCCCCATGACAAATGAGCGGCGGCAGACATTAACTGTGGTCATAAATACGTACAGACTGCTGATTGGTAGAACCGAGAGTCTATAGTCCAGCTAGCTAATAGGCAGAAGATACTTTTGAACAGCATGACGACTTCAGTTGAACCATGTCTAAACCAAATCCTAATATTTACTGTATGCTTGCATGTTTTTCGCAATATATTTAAAATAACAATACAATAGGTATACACTTGACGACTAGATACATTGTTAGTCCGCATTTACACGGTGAAGCCAACTTCATGAAGTTTTCGTTTGTAGGGAAGAGGTGTAGGCAAAGCTTCATGGCAAGCTGGCAATGAAGTTTTCATGTTATTGATGTATGTAACCGCTAGAACAAAGCATCTCTGACCCTATAAAGTGTATACATATATTCACTTTCGCATGAGAAAGTATATCATAGTCTGGCTTGACCGACTTTCCGTATTGTTAAATTTCTAATTGTCGACTCTGCTGTTACGTACACAGAAGGGTACCCAAATAAATTTTAATGTGTATAATCTTTTTTTTTTGAACCGAACCAAAAGCTTGGGTTCGGAACGGGTTCGGGTTCATCTATTTTCGTCCTCGTGGTTCGGTTCATGGTTTGGTTCACAGCAAAAAAAAGCCGGAATTCCGGGTTCGAACCGATTCGGTTCAAAACAGGTTTGCAGCCCTGATATTAATAATGATCGAGTTTAAGAGCGCTTACATTGCACAATGGCCGGAATTGCCAAAATTTTGGCATAAACTAGACGGACCCAGTTAGAGTGCTAAGACTTGGAACAATTAATAGTATTGGCATATATAAGAAACGATCAAAATGTTGGACCGATCCGACCATGTCCACTCGTACCCAGTGTTTGGTACCTAGGTACAAATACCTAGGTACACACCTAGATACATATTTTGTGTATCTTGTACCTTACCTCGGTATTTTTAAATTCCAGTACCTTTTACCTTACCTAGGTCCAAATTTACATTTACCTTGTCAAAAAGTAAGGTATAAGGTACTTCAATATGAATGAGAATTTAATTTCAAATGATAACCTGAGTGGGAAACAAATATAATTTATTCATTCTATCAATTTGATTGTCGATGTGACTATTACATAGTCTTGAGCTAATTACTGTGTTGATCCTTAAGACGCTTTAAGTCAAGGAAATACAGAAAGCTGTCGCACAACTAGCATGGAAATAAAATACATGAGCTATCTTTTGAATGGTTTCAAAATGCGTCTGCTATTCAGAGTTGATTATAAATCACAGCATTTTATTTAACACACAACAAACCAAATTATATTCTAGGACCCTATCACCAGTAGACTTTGCTATCAGCTTAAATAATTAGGTCGCTAATTTTACTATTTAAGAAGTTTTAAAAACTTGTCCATATCGCTTTACTTCCTATGTATCTAGGCCAAGACCAAGATCAAATACGTAGACCAAGACTGAGTATGTAGATAAAGGCATTTATGAAGTTGACGCTAATGTGGAATTTAATGATTAATTTTAATTTTTAAAAATATATATTGCAAATTATGTCGAGAATTCAAATAATAGGAATTCTAGAATAAATAGTCGGAAAGAAAAAAAATATATATATTAAAACTAAAAAAAGATGTATGTCCCTGTAGAAACAACATTTTCGGGTAGGTGGTGTTGCCACGCCCTCTCCCGCCTCCGCAATTTGGAAAAAAACGACATATCACCCACAGTTTTGTAGATAGATGGTTTGTACCTTGAAGAGATATTTAGTAATCAAGAATATTTTTCGATTTGTCGAAGGAATGGTTAAATTCGGATAAACGATTGTAATGTTATAAGCAAAAGAAATTTCGCTGTCGCAGCGCAGCAGCTCCGTTGCATTCTGGTGCTGCTACAGCAGCAAAATACACACTGAGCATACTTCATTGCGGGTACAGAGTATATTACAGTCGGGCTTGACCGATATTCTTACTTGATTGTTTTAGAAAATATAACCAAAAATGATCAAATACACTGTTGCCGTCTGCAACAATACCAAATATTTCAAAGTTGCCCAAAAAAGCGCAAAATGTATTAATTGCATCATATCATATACATATTAATGAACACAATTGCATCTTTAGTTGCGAGTAGCAACGAGTAGCTGCCAACTTTTACTCCACGCAACCCGTGACATTTAGGTTAGGTTCGCCTAAAAAATACCACAGCAATAACAAATAAACGAGAGCGTAAGTTAAAGTCGGACGGACGGACAGACGGACATGGCTATATCGACTCGGCTGTTGATGCTGATCAAGAATATATATACTTTATATGGTCGGAAATGATTCCTTCTGCCTGTTATATACATTTGCACGACTTTAGTATACCCTTTTACTCTACGAGTAACGGGTATAAAAACAAACACACAACACAAATAAGCAGAATCTTTTCATTATACCCTTGCAAAGGGTATTATTATTTTGCCCAGAAGTTTGCAACGTCTAGAAATATTCATTTCCGACCCCATAAACTATATATATTCTTGATCAGGGCGACGAGCTGAGTCGATCGAGCTTTGTCCGTCCGTCTGTCTGTCCGTCTGTCTGTCCGTCTGTCTGTCTGTCTGTCCGTCTGTCTGTCTGTCCATCTGTTTCTACGCAACCTAGTCGCTCAGTTTTAAAGCTATCGAGCTGAAATTTTGCACAGAGTCTTCTTTTTACTGCACGCTGCTAATATGTCGGAACCGACCAGATCGGATGACTATATCTTATAGCTGCCATAGGAACCATCGGTCAAAAAATGGGTCTTAGTGAGAAATTTTTTTTTTTTTTTTAATGTTAGCGGCCTTAAACTCGGCCATTATTAATATTTTATGCTTTAAAACAGATTTGCAAATTTTGGTCAATATCGGATGACTATATATTATGGCTGCCATAGGACCGATCGGTCGGAAAATGGGTCTTAGTGAAAAAATTTTTTTGTTTTCACGTAAATCGTACTCAAGGTCGTTGATTATTAATATAAAACGCTTTCAAACTAATTTGAAAAATTTGGTCGAAATCGGATGACTATATCTTAAGGCTGCCATAGGACCAATTGGTCGGAAAATGAGTCTTAGTGAGAAAAACTTTTTTGTTTTCAACTTTATCGTTCTTAAACTCGGCGATTGTTTATTTGATATGTTTTCAAAAAGATTCGCGAAATTTTGTCGAAATCAGATGTTCATCTGTCGGAAAATGGGTTTTAGTTACAAAAGTTTTTGATTTTTATGTAAGCGTTCTTAAACTCTGTCATTTCAAAAACAGCATTTGCAAGGATATAAAAACTTCGGCACAGACGAAGTTAGCTTGGTCTTCTCGTTATTTAATAAAATTTACATAACTTGTGCTACATTTTCCAATTTAAAACATTAATTATTTTATATATTTATAGATGTTTTTATTATTTAAAAATACACATGGGGCAAAAGAGCAATGAAATTTGTGCAAAAAAAAACTCACGTTCAGGGCCGTGGCATAACTCCAGGGATGCACCAAAAAATGTTTGAGCCATTAATTGGGGTTCATGGTTCTATATTCTTTTAGAGCAATTAAATTTTATTCCTATACTCTAACATTTATTTTTGGAGTTTATGCCAAAATTTTGTCAATTCCGGCCAGTGTGCATTGGTACCCATTTTCCGACCTAACTGTTTTTTTTTTGCCTTATTTTTGGCATAAGATATTTACCCGAAATTTTGTTTGTACACATATTTTGCACCCCAAAAACGACTTGCAAAGATTTACTCAATTTACACCAATTTTTATACTCTGTACCGAAGGTACATAGAGTATATTAAGTTTGTGCAAAAGTATGTAACAGGGAGAAGGAATCGTTTCCGACCCTATAAAGTATATATATTCTTGATCAGCATCAACAGCCGATTCGATATAGCCATGTCCGTCTGTCCGTCTGTCTGTCTGTCCGTCTGTCTGTCTGTCCGTCTGTCCGTCTGTCCGTCCGTATGAACGAAGAGATCTCAGAGATGGTAAGAGATAGAGGTTTGACATGTATGGGACATATATTTCTTATACTTGCAGGCAGATCAAGTTTATTTTCAATTTTTGCCACGCCCCCTCCCGCCCCCGCAATTTGGAAAAAACGTCATATCTCCTACAGTTTTGAAGATAGATCGTTTGTACCTTCTAGAGATACCTTGCAAACAAAATTATTTATCGATTTGCTGAAGGAGTGATAAAGATCGGATGAACGATACTCAAGCTATGAGCAAAAAACGGCCAGTAAACACCCACCACCCCCACCCATCACCACAGCATTCTAATGAACGGCAATCTTAGTGAGAGAGAGAGAGTGAAACTTAGAGATGAGCGAGTATAGCTCGTGAGCAAATGCGAGCTGCGACGTTAAGGGTACAGAGTATGTTATAGTCGGGCTTGACCGACTTTCTTTCTTGTTTTACATAGCTGACGCTGAAATCAAATTGTACTCCTACTAAAATCTTACGTAACGAAATTAAAGATGTTTCACATCAAAAATGTTGAATAGCTCCAACAATTTTTAAGATATCGATCTCAAATTTAAGACTTACATTTATATTCGCCATATCTATAAGCCCTGAATTTTCATCAAGATCGGATGATAAATAGCAGAGTTAAAAAAATGTTGCATACATTTTGGCTGTCCCACCTCAGGCACACAGGAAGGCTATTAAACATTTCTTTCCATGTGTAACGGGCATATCGAAGTCGGTTAGAGCCGACTTTAACTTCCGCTCTCGTTTTTTTCTCTTGCATCTAAAAAGTGAACTGCTACAAAGTTTGTTTTTGCACTCGAGCATTTGCAGTGGGAATTCTCCCCTACCCCATTTCCATTGGTCCTTCGAGCCGGATAAGACGACGATCTACGAGCATTTGCCGTGGAAATTCTGCCATACCCCGTTTTCAGTATTTTGCGGATCTTTTGAAGTTTGCCAAAAGTAAAAAAAGTTAAGGATTCCCGTAAGGGAAGGAGGAGATCTCGGAAAATAAAGAGTTTTTAGACTCGAAATTCCCTCTGATTTGTCTTTATTTTTAGATGTCGACTTTCAAGTGGATATTAGGCAACACCTGATCACAAACCGACAGGTGCCATGAGCTGGTGATCCCCAAAGTATTCCCCGTTATCCTTAAGGCGTTGCGAAAACCAATTTGAAATTTGAAAGATGGACTTAAACCCCAAACTCAGTGGTGGGAGGAGCAATAGATAGAGCCCATAAGCTGGTGTCGTTTCATTGTTAAATTTCTTAACAACAATAACAAACGGCCAAAAGCCGAGCAGACGATAACATCGGCGACCGCGCCGCCACCGCTGTCTCCTATTGAAGAAGAAGTACACACAGTTCTCCGTTGTTGTTGTTGTTGTTGTTGCTGCTGCTGCTGTTGCTGCTGCTGTTGGGGTCTGCCGGCCACAACGCTTCAATTTCAAATTCAGTGCGAAAGCGAACGACAACGCAGACGGCAGAGCGCTTTTTGATTTTCCACACATTTTGTTAAACATTTTTTTTTTTGTTTGTTTGTTTGTTTCGTATGTGTTGTGTTTTATTTCGTGTATTTTGTTGTTGTTGTTGCCTTTTGCAATTTCGCGAAGAATTGATCAACGAATAAAAGCGATTAGTCTGTGTGTGTGTGTGTGTGTGTGTGTGTGAGAGTGAGCATCAAACCGGGCAAAGCGAAAGAAAGTAACGGCGATCGGGGCAAACATTTTGCGCCAAGTGACGCCATCATCATAAAGCAAAAGTGACGGAAATTGTTGGCGGTTTCATAGTTAATGGTTGTTGTTGGCTTGTGTCGTGGCCAAAAATAAATGCAAAAAAAAAACAAAAAAAGAATTGAACTTCGCCGCTGCGGCCACCGCCAACAACAACAACAACACCAACTACAACTACACGCGGTAAAAGCCAATACGAAGTGAGTCGAGGGCCGTCCGTTGGCCCAAACCAAAAACAGCTGAGCGTAGCGTTGAGAGAGAGGGAGAAAGAGTGAGATATTGTTAGACCATTAATCAAGCAATCAGCTGTTGGCTACAAATTTTAAGCTTTTTCCGTTAGAAACTTTACCAAAGCTTCACAACAGCAACAGTTCTTCCCGGTTACATTTGCACATATGTATGTAGATACAAACAGACAGACATATGTACATATGTGCAGATGTATGCATGTTTAGAATTGTGTGTTTTCTGGTATTTCCATAAAATGTATTTTTGGTACTCATTAATGCCTCAAGGCGCCTTCCAGAAAACTCTCCAAGCAATTGTTGATTTGAAAGTCCCCCCACAGGGTAAACATCTTGACATCAGAAATAGCAATCTTTAAAGTGCTTATCAAGCATATGAAGAGTGAATAAGGCAGACAATGATTTGGCAAGAAATTCAGTTAGGATGGTGCCTTAAAGTCTAAGCTGCTATCGATAAATAGTCAATTGTCGTTCGATAACATTTACATAGAAGAAACGAAAGCAAACGTCAACATTTTCGGCAAAGAAAAGAGCCTTAATACAGGGTTCCCCAAGAAGAGAGGTCGAAAAATGTGACCGTCTCTTTCTCTAACACACAGTAATGCGTGACTTCAGCAAGCATTCGGTGTGAATTTCTGGGGAACTTTGCCTTAAGTGAACAACAATATCAGCGTTGTTTTTGAGAGAAATATAAAGACTTTCCGACCATTGGAGGCTGATGACAATCAAACCAAAAACCGCCAAATTGCCTGAAAAAAACCTTGGATACTTGGGTACCCCATGATTTAAAGGAAATTCACCTCACTAACTAACGAAAACGATTTTTGAAACGAATCAGGGCGAGCGATGGAAAATGGAAAAAGGGATCATGAAGCAAGACGAGAGATGTCTTAGACCATATCAAACACCTATATTTACCAGTGAATGGTTCATCTGCCTGTTTGGTGGATTTGTAAAGGTATCGTGCACTTTAAGTTGCTATCAAGGAATGAAACCATACGTAGATGTGCTGTAGTCAGCTGTCCAAATTGAATACACTTGAAAAAGCTCGCTTCAACGTCTAGAGATTTCGATCAAATTTCGCAGATCAGAAGGAAACATCTCCGACCACATAAAGTATATATATTCTTGGTCAGCGTGACGAGCTGAGTTGTCCGTCTGTTTCTATGCTATCTCCTCCGTCAGTTTTAAAGCTATCTTAACCAAACTTTGCACGAAATCTTTTGCTTCAAATACGCTGCACATTTGTGGGAACCAGCACATAGCTGCCATAGGAACGATCGGTCGAAAAACTAGTTTTAGTGGCAAAAACTTTTTTCTTTTCAATGCATTGATCAGTTTTCTATGCTTTAACATAATTCCAGCAAATTTGATGAAAATCGGTCAACTATATAGTATAGCTGCCATACAAATGTTATGACTAAAAAAAAGTCCTAGTAGTGTTTTCAATGCTATCGCTCCAAAACTTGTTATTGGTCAATATTATATGCTACCGCACAATTATGCCAATTTTGATCCAAATCGGGTGACTATAGCATATAGCTGCCATAGGAACGATCGGTAGAAAAAGTAGTTCTAGTGAGAAAAGTTTTTTTGTTTTCAATGGTAGCGTCTTTATACTTTCCAGTTTCCACACAATTGTAGGGAGTTTGGTCAAAATCTTATGAATATATCGTATAGCTGCCATATAACAAACTGGCAAGCAAATGGTCAAAGTAGTGACGCCGTTGCTGAGTTTGGGAAATAGCTCAGCTATGAATTTTCGATGTAAATTATTTAAAACCTTCGAAGGGTACAAAGGGTAAAAGGAAACACACTTCAATTTTCAAAGTTACTTCCGTTTTTTGTAGCGTGCGTCAGAAGACTTTGTGATCAGTTATTTCGCAACAAATACCTGTTATTAAATTATGTCTAATAGCCAGGGAATCAAACCGAATCGTATTTCGGTTCCGGTTCTGGTACGTACCGAAACTAATATTTCCGTAAAAGGTTCTGTTTTGGTTCTAATATTATTTCGGTATTCAGTTCCATACCGGTACATAGATTTTTATTTCGGTATACCGGTACGTAACGGTATGTACCCTTAAGATATAAAGAAAGATCGGTCACTGGTTTTGCGTCCACCCAATTTTTTAGCGATGACATAATAATTATACTCCAAAAAACAAACGTTTTACGCTCACTTGCCCTTCTCAAAGGCAAACGAACCTCTTCTGATGAAGAAGGTTCGGTTCAAAGAATATCTTTAGTCAGGTTTTTCAGTGTATCTAAAAATATTACAATATTTTCACCGTTTAAAAAATGTTTATAGCGCTGAATCGGAGCATTACCATTTTAAAATTATATCCAAACTGCATATTACGACTTCGAGAAGGAAATAAAGTCAAGTTGTTAAATGACAAATCAAATCCGTTTATTGATTAACATAGAAGGTGCGTACCTGGTAGAAAACTAATGAATGATTACTATAATGAATGAGGTCCATTCGGGTATTGATAAACGTTTTTAATAGCTTCGTTAGTTAAAAGCTTCGTTATCAAAAAATATGCTTTATATTTTACGAAAAAATATCTCAACAATATTAGAATTCATGAACCAAAACCTTAGGTTCGATAAGTAAAGGAACCGGTTTAAGACGCGAACCTTACACTTTCACAAGGGGTTTGAACCCCCGGCCTGAACCTTCTTTAGAATTTCAGAGGTTTGCAGCCTTGGTCAGAGATGCTTTCCTCATTAAGTTTCATTTGTAGAGAAATGGATAACACAAGTACTTTTTTGTTGTAAGGTTATCATGACATTATAAAGAGGATCTAAAAATATAGGATGCAACATTTTCAAAGAGACTGGTTTCTCGTTTTCCTATATCACACTACAAAAGATGTGCTCAACCAGACTCATTTTTTGAAAGCTTGCGATTTAACCAAATTATGTAAAGGTCGCCCAAAACTAAGTGCCAGCTTTGCAGTCTGCTTTGCTTAGAACCTAAACTGTACCGGTACAACGTTTAGGTTCTTTTCGGTCTTTTCGGCTCCAAAAATATCGGTTTTCGGATACCGGTATACAAAAAATTTCAAATAGCGGTATCGGGTTCCGGTTCTGGTTCCGAGTTTTAATCGGTTCTTTTCGGTATACGGTTCCAGTTCTGGTTCCGGTTTGATTCCCTGCTTATAGCCCATTTCCACTGGCATCATATCTTAAAATTTTGCTGTTTCCATTGACAAATCGTCATCGTTTTGCCAATCACAATGCCACGTTGACAAAAACAGCTGAATGGTTTGATTTAAATAACAGGCGGCACTTTCAAACTCACGTGGACTTTTTGGAATATTTAGCCAAAAAAAGACATACCCTTCAGGAAAGCAATTACGCGGGGCGAACGCATTGTTATCGCCCTAAATTATTAGCAGAAAGCTAAATACACACCATTTTTTTTGACTAATTTATATTTTATATGTTTAAATTCATATTTTTAAATTCAAATCAACAGTTGATTGGTGACGCCACTTTCTTTTTCCAGAGAGTAACGAGTAGTGCCAGAGAGTAGCGAGTACTTTTTAAAAACATTTTTAAGAAATGACAGAAATGAAGGGCAAAATTAAAAGGCATACGATTTCATACGATTTGGAAGAAATGATATAATTTTCTTCATTTCTTGTCATTTCAAGAAATGAAGCTTCAATCTTTGGTGGAAATAGGTTATTATGCCATTCGAAAGTACACTTAAATCCCCCTAACACTCTATATATAAGTTGAAGGTATCTCCTTTGAAAGACCAAAGTTTTTTTTTTATGATTAAATCCGAAAACGCGTAATCCGAAAGCGTTCGTCACGCAGGATTTGCTCATATGAGAGCGTATTACGGTTCCAGTTCCGGTACGTACCGAAACTTATGTGTCGGTAAAAGGTTCTGTTTCGGTTCTAACCAGGGAATCACACCGAATCGTATTACGGTTCCGGTTCTGGTGCGTACCGAACTTATGTTTCGGTAAAACGTTCTGTTTGGGCTCTAACAATATTTCGGTATTCGGTTTCGTATTGATACCTGGATTGTTATTGCATTATACCGGTACGTATCGGTATGTACCGGGAAAAATTTTAAAAATTTTTAACCTAAGACCAGACAAATTGTGTAAGCAACCTTGACACACACAAATACGGATGTATTCGATTTGCATCAGTTTTCAATTGTATACCTAGGCCAGTTTCCATAAAATATTCTCAAGTTTGAATTCATTACTTGATCAAAATTATATTTGTTTTTATCGGCTATTGTTCATGCGTTTTACGACTTTTTTTTGGCAGAGACGTAATATACAACGTTGTACGCTTACTTGGGTAGCTGGAGAGTATTTGAGAAGCAAGAAGAGTATTTGATAGCTCCCACAATTCAGTAAACTTTGTCGACTTTTTATAACCGATATTGTTTAGAAAAACCCTGATCAGAAAACCTTGATTTGTGGAAATACATATAGTTCACTTACTTTAAGATTGTCCTAACTCAAAAAAACACGATTTTTTCACACATTTTCATGATCCAACAGTAGCGACATATCTCAGTTGTCCTGCAGACGATATTGTTAAAAGATCCTTCGGCTTTATGTTAATACGTCATATTCACGAATTGTATTGATGAGAAACTAAAAGATGTATTTTCCATAGAGAACTTTAAAAGTCATTTTTACAAAATCGTTTATATTGACTCACTGTAAACAACACAAATAGTGCTCGTACATGAAAACGTTGTGAGACCGTTTAATTTGGTATTACCAGATTTTAGCTCTTGACATTAGTGTGACCAGTCCCGATATATAAATAGTACCCCATGTACAAGAACGAAAAACTAATTCGATTTCGATTCTATTTAATACTAATAAAGCCATTTCTTAAAAATCATTTAAAACCTTTTTGTACAGAAGTTCCAACCTAAGGATATTATCATATCGAGGCGTATTTTCCAGGGGAATTTTGATTTAGGAAACCTTCTAGAGAAGCTTTGTTGGTTGGTCTTCCTACCTAGGATGGAGATTTTATGCTCACATGCTCACACACGTGGCTCACACATGTCAAAAGTTGCATTTTCCAAGCATTCTTCAAAGTGCTTTGAAAAGCTCACCCATACTAGTGCAAAATTCATGGTAGATCTATTTGTGTGCAGCACTTCCTCCCTCACTCTCTCGCTCTCTCTCTCTCTCTCGCAATCATCCTGTGACAGCGCGGTGCGTGTCAGTGCGTATAAAAATAGCTTCCAATTTGTCTCGTGCCCATTTCAGTGTGCAGTGAAATTCAACTGAAGACCATCAAATTCGTTGACTACATAAACAAAACTAATCATGGATACACTCGACGTGGAGATCAACAGCAAACAGGATCTAGAGCTAAATGCCGATCCCGAGCTGGACTCCGTCGAAACGGATGCTTCCACATTGCAACAGCTGAAGGCCAAAAAGAACAAATCAAATTTGTTTCTCATCAAGTCGTACAGTTTCATTGAGAGGAACAATTATCGGCGAAGCAAAGCCAAACTGTCAACTGGCAGCGCCCCAGCTGTGGATCAGCTACAATCGCCAGATATGGAGCCATTTGCGGATATTGAGTCCATGGTGCTGGCACATTTCGGTGATGAGGCAGTCGGAGGGGAGGCCAAAAAGAAGGTGCGCCTAAAGAAGCCCAAGAAAGACAAGCCAAAACCCGCTAAAAAGTCCAAGAAAAAGTCAAAGGAAGACAAATTGGATGAAAAGCTACTGCGGCGTCGCCATCATCATCATGAGTATGAGGAGATGCTCGAACATAACACAATGTCTACACTGCCACGCCCCCAATCGTTGCCGGCCAAGGTGCACTTTGACTTATCCGAATCGACAGTGACCATGGCAATGCCGCTGCCCACAAAACGCTCCAGCTCGAGCAGCATTAAGCGTGAGTCCTTTCTGCGTCAGAGTCTGCAGTCCATACGACGCAGTTTTGGCTCCAACAAACATTCCGCTGGAAAGCTGGGAACACAAACCATACCACCCTTAACCATAGATGCCTCATCATCGACCTCTTCAACGGCCTCGTCCGTTTCAATGTCTTCATCAATTACCTCCTGTTCGGCGGCCATAAGTCTGCTGGCTCAAGTACCGGCCCACAATCGACGTTTGGACGAAATGGTACCAACGCCTGTGGTACTGCTACTTAACGATGATCTCATGCTTAACGAAGAGCAACAATCGGAGGCATCGGAGGATAATGTGGATGGTGTTGTAACCAGGGTACAAAGGTAAGTGGGTGTACCTATGTATATGTAAAGCCAAATCATCATCGCTTCTAGTTTTAGAGAGAGAGAGTTATACGATTGGTCGATTTCGAATCAGCTGTGTACACTTGATTTCTTTTTTACCTTCATTTTTCAACACTTCCCCTTTTGCGTCGCAGAGTTGCGTTGCTTATATTTTGTTTGCTTGCATTCACTTGCCTATTGAGTGCAATAAGTGACGGGCATCGAGGGCGCAATGGACCATTAAGTGCCCATCCGATTGATAATTTTCCATATCCAAAATGTGTGCAATGGAAAATGCGACTCCTCAAAATTCCCTCCAGGTTAAGGAATGAGGTTAGATTTCTGATTTACGGTAATATTTTTATTTGTTCTTTGGGTAATTCAGCCATATATGATTTAATACAGAGACCTAGTTTCAAGAACAAATTGAGAATAGCTTTAGAATTTGATGGGCTCAAATCAAGAACATTTTGTAACAATTTTATGAACTTGTAAAGTTTAGGTTTTCGGTTTTTAACTTACACACTATTTACACGGTTCTCTCTACACGCTTTGTCAATACTTTACCATCTGTCTGTCTGTATCGTCCATTTATTAACAGTGTCTGCGGTGTGACCATTATTCGATGTCTTAAAAATACCTTAACACTAAAATATCGCTACATGTGTACATTGGGGTGTACCCCGATAAGGTACCAAGCGAAAACTTAATAAATGTAAATAATAAATAACAAAAACAAACAATTTTAATTTGAGTTTTAACCTCTGCGAAAAGGCTTTAAAGTTTCCACAAATAATACGTATACGACACGTACGCCTTATCGAAATTTCGTCAATGAATTCTCCGCATCATTTTAAAAGTAACAAATAAATATGGAGAAGATATCAAATGCATTTTTGGTGGAAAAATTTAAGACTAAATTTTGAGGAGGCGGGCCCGCTTTCATAGAAAAAACCTGTTACGCTATAATTTGGGTCAACATTTTCAAGGCTCACCATTTCGGAAAGTGCAACTAATGCAGCTGGCAGGCTGGAGTCAGTAGAGAGGGACTCAAAGAAGATCTCTTTAACCTTTTTAACAGACGAACTCTTACGCGAGCGATTGAAACAATTTTCAAAATCCCTGCAAGATATTTTCGACTTTATAAATAGACGAACAGCTTAACGACGTTCCTAGACTCTGTTAGATGCGGAAGCTGCAGACGTTACTGAAACAGAAGGTCCTTGATCAAATGGACGATAGTCTAGTTATAAGCAGCACCGTATAAATAGACTATGCACACCAACGGCTGCAACCGTGATGGGCAGCACTTTAGTTCAGTTCGTGAGGGGTCTCACTTCAAAGATACCCTGATAGCCTTTTAGTGTAAGAAGTCAACAGCGCTAAATAGTTAATATAGTGCAGTAATATAAAATTTCGCATAAATATATATTTTGTAAATATTATTTACATATTGTCTTGGTTATATTAAAAACAGTTTTTAGAATGGTCATGGTATCATTTTGTCAAATGTTATGACTTCAAATCAAGTGTACGTCAACTACTTAAAAATTTATAATGTAAGCAAGGGCAACAGTACACATGAGTGATAAGCTTTAAATCCAATACGCAGACATGAACACCCATAAGTTTTCCATACATCAAATGGACCCTCTAGGGCAGCGGTGGGAAAGCCCTAGCTCTCATTGCTCCGAGATTTTTTTTCGGCAATTGGCGCCAGTCTGTCTCATAATAAACTGCGTCGTAATTAACTGGCTACAAATTGTGAACGACAATAAGGTCAATGCGAATCGAAGCATGGCGCCTTCAAGACGCTCACACAGACGGCGCAACAGCTGCATTTTGGGCAATCGAGACTCGCTGATAGCGGATGTTTTTTTTGTTATTGTTGTTGGGCTGCTCCCAAACTCAAATTTCATGCCCACCGCTGCTCTAGGGTACTTATTCACATCATAGCGTTCATTTTCAAATAATTCCAAAGACTACAAGCTTTTCTTTTGTTATGTAAGACGATGGTTATTTACCCCACACCTAATTTATAAACGGTTTTTATACTCTGAACCAAAGGTGCATAGAGAGCCACTTTATGGCTGCTTTGAAATTTTGTGTGGCTTCTAACTTAAATTGATCAGATATATAAAAACTTTGGGGGATACAGAGTATATTATGGTGGGGCTTGACCGACTTTCTTACTTGTTAAAGATTATTTTATGTAAATTAAGCGGCGGACAGCTAAGCCTGAGGTGGTCTATCCGTAAGCTCCAATTTTGGCATCCCTTTTCCTTTTTTTTTTTGCATTTCCACCGGTATTTCATCAATGGCAGCTGTAATGTTGTCTTCCAGGGCTGGCTTATCTCTGTACACGAGAGACTTCACGTAGCCCCACAAAAAATAGTTTAGTGAGGTCAAAACGGTCCAAAACTGGTCCAAAACGTGAGATTAATTGCTCACCAAACTCGAATCTCAGTTGGTTCATGGTTTCGCATGCCGTGTGGCATGTGGCACCGTCTTGTTGAAACCACATGTCAACCAAGTTTAATTCTTACATAATGGGCAAAAAAAAGTCGGTAATCATTGCAATGTTGAGATTTTCATTAATTTTGATAAAGTACATTTGAAACCGTACCAAACACTGCATTTTTCAGGCTGCATTGACAGCTCTTGAACTGCCTCTGGCTGCTCTTCAGACCAAATTGGGCTTTTCTGTTTGTTGACGTACAAGACGTACAAGAAGACAATGTTTCCGATCAAAAAAAGTGAATCTTCATTCCACCTTAGGTGCCTACTAAAGCAAGAGTAGATCTTCTTGTAAGTAAGCATGAATTCAAGAAGAAATATACGCAAAAGTAATAATTTGAAACTACAAAATTAATTTGATCTTTAGAATATGAATTTCGTACTCAAAATTATTAATTTCAAAGTACGTAATAAAGAGTATTAAATTTAAATTTTGGGAATCAAATTGATATTTTGGGTATTAATTTGATACACAAAAGTATTAAATTGAAAATAACAAAATAAAGAGTATCATATTGATATTATGGGTATCGAATTGATATTTTGGATATTAATTCGATAAGCAAAAGTAATAACTTCGGGTATAGGCCGGCTCTTGACCTAGAGCCGGCAATACCCGAATTTCTACAATTTAGAAAGGTCGCTAACTATCAACTTTACAAAAGTAATAACTTGAATAACGAGTATCAAATTGATATTTTGGGTATTAAAACCAAAAACAAGAAAGAAAGTCGGTCAAGCCCGACTATAACATACTCTGTACCCTTAACGTCTCAGCTCGCATTTGCTCACGAGTTATACGCGCTCATCTCTAAGTTTCACTCTCTCTCTCTCTCTCTCTCACTAAGATTGACGTTCAATAGAATGCTGCGGTGGTGGGTGGGGTGGTGCTGGGTGTTTACTGGCCGTCTTTTGCTCATAACTTGAGTATCGTTCATCCGATCTTTATCATTCCTTCAGCAAATCGATAAATAATCTTATTTACAAGGTCTCTAGAAGGTACGAACGATCTATCTTCAAAACTGTAGGAGATATGACGTTTTTTCCAAATTGCTGGGGCGGGAGGGGGCGTGGCAAAAATTGAAAATAAACTTGATCTGCCTGCAAGTATAAGAAATATATGCCCCATACATGTCAAACCTCTATCTCTTACCATCTCTGAGATCTCTTCGTTCATACGGACGGACGGACGGACAGACGGACAGACGGACAGACGGACAGACGGACGGACGGACAGACGGACATGGCTATATCGACTCGGCTGTTGATGCTGATCAAGAATATATATACTTTATAGGGTCGGAAATGATTGCTTCTCCCTGTTACATACTTTTGCACAAACTTAATATACTCTATGTACCTTCGGTACAGAGTATAAAAAGAGGATCAAATTAATATTATGGGTATTAAATTGATAAGAACTTTGTACTTGATAAAGTTCTTGTTTGTTTCCTTTGGGGCTTCTGTCTTTCATTTCAGAATCAATTCACATAAGACCGGAAAATTATTTCATTGATCAGTAATCAAGTCAATCTAATGAACGCGTCCATTGATGTGGCGTATTCCCCTGTAGCTTATTGAAGTTTGTGATTTAAGAGAAGAAATCTCAAATTAAGGACCCAAATCTTAACTTAGGCAATCAGCTAAGGGCTTATGCTATCCCCCTCTGACACTCTTATGACTTTTATGGATGTTGGCAGCAAATCAATACAATGCCAACAATTCCCCAACTGAGACCCCATTTTGAAAATTGATAGCCAATGCCAAGTCATCGGCTTGGTTGGGCTTCTGCAAATAGAAATTGCAAATTGGTCACGTTGCTGGTACGGGTACACACGGTTACGGGTATACATTGTCCATGTCCGGCTAATGCCAATTGTCGTTTATGCCTGTTCTAAAAGTGCTTACCAATATTCCCATTCCTTGTCAAGGGGTAACATAGAGCGTTGGATCGTATATAGTATAGGTACATATATACATTCGCGATTTGATGTCGCGATTTGCATGCAGGCAATGCGCAAAGCGTCAAAATGAAAGGGAAGAAATTGATATGTACTTATGCAGATATGACAATGATATAATAAAGCAAAACGTGGAAGAAGACTATTTACTTGTCGTACATGGGAGGCAACAAAAATTTGCTGATGCAATCGATAGTTGAAATTTGAGCTTGAACTTGGAAATAAACTGACTGTAAGAGGCGTAACAATGTGTGCACAGTGTAAAGAAGTTCTTAAGTTGAATTACAATTGTAAAAGTGAAATCTAAAAAGAGACTATGGCACACTTTATAGGGAATAGGTAGAGCCAAGAAGTGCTCGCTCCATATGAATATATAGCTATTTAAAGAGCCTCACGGTACACTCATCATCAGATTGTCTTTCCTACGCTTTCCTTCTAGTCAAGTCAATACTCCTCAAATTCGTAACGTTTACCTTATCCAAAAGTATATTATTTTTTGGCCATTAACTTGTGCTGGTGTTTACCGCATTGCTGTTAAGAAAGATTCATTGCCTGATTTCAGCACACACTATCTCCTTAATCTGAGCTGATACGTACAAATGACGTCAATAACGTCATCGTTCCACACTTGATTGTGTCGTCGTATTTTGCCTTTATTGTTTCTACATCTTGTAACATTTTTCAACAAATTGCAATCAAATTTGAAACCTATAACGAACAATTGACCCATTTGTGTTGTCATGTTATCGCTTTGCCCATGCCAAGAGTGCAACAGCCAATGAGCAAATATGCTACACGTCAAACGTGAGAAGAAAAAAATGGAAGGAGACGGATGTTTTGTATTTTTTTGATAACAAAAGCTTGAAATTCAATCAACGCGAATGCACTCGTCGAATTTAACAATTTTGTGCCACTTTCATGACGCATTAAAGCTACGCATCTTGGCGTCAATTGCACTGATTGCATTAGCGTAGAGTAACTGAACGGGTGGGAATGTTAAGTGTAAGTGTAGAATGCTTGACATGCAACCCACAAAGAAGTTGAATAATGTGAACTAAACCAAAAACTAAGAATCATTCTGTCCACACAATGCACATTGGGCGGAAATACCGTTTTGCCTAAACTCGAAAAGTAAGGATAGAAAGTCTAAGCTTCAAATATTTGCTGTTTATATTATAAGCTCATTTTGAATGAATTTTTTTGCCGGTGCGATCACGTTTCGCTTTCAATTTTCCAAATGCGATTCTTCTTCCTTATAAGCTAGAAGAGGCCGTCCACTTATATTTCATATTTGGGGGACCATGATTTATCTGATGCAAGACAGCTTACATTTGTTTTGTTTGTTTCTTAAAATCACTCAACAAGTCTCTAATAGGCTAATCACACTGAGCCCATCTAACATCTAAAATACAACATCCTGTGTCATAAATATTTGCCATCTTTGTAAGATCCCAGAGGCGCAAATTGCCATTACATAATGGATTACTCCTACGTTACGTTGCCATCAGTATGAAGGAAATAATCCCATACAATCTGCTTTACTTTGCCGTATGCATGGCCGCTTTGTAAACGGGGTTGCCCACAGCCTGCATTACTAGTAATAAAACAAGTATGCCAGAGCCAAACTGCCATCGGATTCCCATTACGAATACGTATATTTTTATACCCTTGCAAAGGGTATTATAATTTTGCCCAGAAGTTTGCAACTCATGTAAATATTAATTTCCGACCCCATAAACTATGTATATATAATCTTGATCAGGGCGACGAGCTGAGTCGATTGAGCTTTGTCCGTCCGTCTGTCTGTGTCTAGTCTCTCTCTTTTAGAGCTATCGAGCAGTAATTTTGCACAGAGTCTTCTTTTTACTGCACGCTGCTAATATGTCGGAACCGACCGGATCGGATGACCATATCTTATAGCTGCCATAGGAACCATCGGTCAAAAAATGAGTCTTAGTGAGAAAAACTTTTTTGTTTTTAATGTTAGCGTCCTCAAACTCGTCGATTATTAATATTTGCTTTCAAACAGATTTGCAAATTTTGGTCAAGATCGGATAACTATATCTTATAGCTGTCTTTTTGTTTTCAATGTTAGCGTCCTCAAACTCGTCCATTATTAATATTATATGCTTTCAAACAGATTTCCAAACTTTGGTCAAAATCGGATGACTATATCTTATAGCTGCCATAGGACCGATCGGTCGGAAAATGGGTCTTAGTGAAAAAAACTTTTTTGTTTTCAAGTAAATCGTTCTTAAGGTCGGAGATTCTTAATATTAAACGCTTTCAAACTAATTTGAAAAAGTTGATCGACACTCGGGTGACTATATCTTATGGTTGCCATAGGACCGATCAGTCGAAAATGGTTCTTAGTAAGGAATTTTTTTTTGTTTTTAATGTCAGCGTCCTTAAACTCACTGATTTCTAATTCTATATGCTTTCAAATATATTCGAAAAATTTTGTCGAAATCGGATGACTATATATAGTCTTAAGGCTGCCATAGTACCGATCGGTCGGAAAATGAGTCTTAGTGAGAACACCTTTTTATACCCTTGTAGAGGGTATATTAAAATTGTCCGGATGTTTGTAACGCATAGAAGGAAGCATCTCCGACCACATAAAGTATATATATTCTGGATCAGCATGACGCGCTGAGTTGATATAGCCATGTCCGTCTGTCTGTTTCTATGCTATCCCCAGCGTTAGTTTTAAAGCTATCGTAACCAAACTTTGCACGAAGTTTTTTGGTACAAATACGCTGCACATTTGTCGGAACCGGCCGGATCGGATGACTATAGCATATAGCTGCCATAGGAACGATCGGTCGAAAAACTAGTTTTAATGAGAAAAACTTTTTTGTTTTCAATGCAAACGCCCCCAATCCTTGTATATTTTAAGATTTCTATGCTTTTACACAAAAAAAATCTCGAAATTTACAAAATTCATATATGAGTTTAGATTGTCATGAAGACGGTTAAATAGATGAGTAAACAGACGTTGAAAAAAATCGAGAAATTTGCAAAAAAATTTTATAATGAGTTTAAATTGTCATAATTACGGATAAATAGAACTATTGTAAATATCAAAACTTATAAAATATGGCGAAAATTACTCAATTTACAATTAGATTATCATAGACCCGTTGAATAGATCGTTGGTACTTTCAAGGTCAATTGCTACGATCTTTCTTAGATCTAAAGATTCCTGTAAACAATTCTGGTATACTAAACGGATACGTGTCCAAATAATTTTCACACCCAACCCAACAACGTTTCATCAAATATTATGCTCAATTTGTACACAAATATTGAAGTTAAACAAATCAATTAGTGCGCATGCAAAACCATTGATTAATGTGTTCCATCTACTTAGAGTGGTGTGTCATTCAGTTTAGTTAGATGATAATTATAAATGTTTTTATTATTATTATGATTATTGTTTGTTTTGTGGGGTGTTTGTCACTTGGGGAATAGGTATACAGGGAGGAATTAAAGGGGCGTCCATCTGCGCCTGATCTTTGACTGGTAAAAGATAATCGGATGCATTTACAGCTGCTAAATTGTAAATATTTCCTTTATATATTTTGCTGGCATGTATTCTATATACCATTACATCGTCTCACAACGCACACACACACACACCTCACCCAATTGACAGCCAACAGCCCGGTTTCTCTGCGATTCTGCCTGCTGCTCTGGCGTTTATTCAATGGATTTCAATAATTTAACGTACTTACTCGTACTCTCGTCCGGCTGGGTGTCTGTCAGTCTCGGTCTCAGCTTCAACTAGTGCTAGTGTCAATAGCCAGACGCCGGTGAAATTCGCGACAACAAAATTAAACACAACAAACATACAAAAAAAAAAAATTATTTCTTACTTAAGATTCATTTTTATATGACAACTATTCTTTTCATAGAAAGTGAGTACTAAATTTGGGGGAACAAATCAGAAGTCATTGAACAACTAAACTCAATATAAAACTTAGCAAATTTTGCAATCCATCTATTTACCCGTCTTCGTAATAATCTAAGCTAGTACGACCATTTTGCAAATTTCTCAATTTTTTAGACCGTTTGACCGTCTTCATGACAATCTAGTCTCATATAAGAATTTTACAAATTTCGACATTTTTTTAAGTATTAAGTATACATCTTTACAATAATCTAAACTCAAAAAGGTTTGCAAATTTTGCGATTTGTTTGACCGTTTGATTTACACCAAGAAGTGAAGCTTTCTTGATAATTGCCATCTATCCAATCTTCATGATGTGTCTAAAATCATTATAAAATTATGCAAATTTTGCGATTTTTTTGAACTTTTGATTTTCACTATCCGTCTATGTACCCGTCTTCATTTATTAAAATTTTTTCAAATTTTGCGATTTTATGAGTTTTATATACTCCTCCGATTTACCCGTCTTCATGTCAATTTAAACTCATAAGAATTATGCAAATTTGTCAATTTCTTTGAACTGATTGACCAACACCTCCTATTTACCCGTCTTTAATGGCCAAAATGGCGTAAAATTTTTGCATATTTCTTGATTCTTTGAACCGCTTAGACTTCACCCGTCTTCATGATACTTAGTCAAACTCATACAATAATTTTGAAAATTTTGCGACTTTTTGCACCGTTCGATCTAACAATTTACGCGTTTACGCGTTCTGCAAAATCTTAATGATTCTCAAATCTCGTAAAATTTTGAAAATTTCGCGAATATTTTTTATTATTGCTATCTACAATAATTACAAAATTTTCCAATCTTCCAGATTTTTTGGATCGTTTGATATACACCTCCTTTTTACCCGTCCATTTACTCGTTTTTATGATAATCAAAACTCAAATAAGAATTTTGGAAATATGCTAATTTCGCGATTCTATTAACCTTTCGATCTACACCTCCTATTTACCCGTCTACATTGCAATATATCAAATCTTCATAATAATCTTATATCATAGGAAAAATTTGCTTATTTTAGACTGCTCAATCTACACCTTTCATTTGCCAACGCAAATGTCTACACCTTTTACTATATATACGCGTTTTCAAGTGCCCTCTAGTTTTCAAGTGCCCGTTGAATCTACATCTTTCATACTCTTATAACAATTTTGCAAATTTCACGGATTTTTTGACCATCTAAATAAAAGTTATATAGCTTAAGTTCAACTCCAGGTTATCAACGTTCAGCCATTTTTGCGTGATTGAGTAACAAACATACAAACTTACAAAGATACAAACATACAAACATACAAACATACAAACATACAAACATACAAACATACAAACATACAAACATACAAACATACAAACATACAAACATACAAACATACAAACATACAAACATACAAACATACAAACATACAAACATACAAACATACAAACATACAAACATACAAACATACAAACATACAAACATACAAACATACAAACATACAAACATACAAACATACAAACATACAAACATACAAACATACAAACATACAAACATACAAACATACAAACATACAAACATACAAACATACAAACATACAAACATACAAACATACAAACATACAAACATACAAACATACAAACATACAAACATACAAACATACAAACATACAAACATACAAACATACAAACATACAAACATACAAACATACAAACATACAAACATACAAACATACAAACATACAAACATACAAACATACAAACATACAAACATACAAACATACAAACATACAAACATACAAACATACAAACATACAAACATACAAACATACAAACATACAAACATACAAACATACAAACATACAAACATACAAACATACAAACATTGTCAATGACCCATACATGTCAAACTAGGACTCGGATTGATGCTATCAATATATATTTATCAACTGATGCTGATCAAGAACATGTATACTTTATAGGGTCGGAAATGATTCCTTCGCCCTGTTACATACTTTTGCACAAACTTAAACTTACCTTTGGTACAGAGTATAGGTAGTAGGTAGTTCCGGCTGGTCCTTTGTAGGGACCACACATAGACCTTACGGTCCTTAGGGTACAGAGTATAACTATGCTCCAAAATAGAGGAAATTGAGGGCGGCGGTATGCTCAACAACAATCGTTGCTTTCCAGCCGATTTGAATAAAATTCCATTTCTAATCACTTTAGGGCAGATAAATGGAATACTTTCCAAAATTGGAGGGAAAACCCAGCAGCAAAGTCTTAAAAGGGAAAAGACAAAGTCGTAAAACGTTGATTTCAAGCCGATGTATGTATGTAGGATACGCCTTGTGGGCTTTACGGTGGGCACAAATTGGAAAAATCCCCAGGTCGGGAAAGTCAAATAGTATTTGACTTACTCGATTGACTTTAAACTGATACTGATATTGATTCGGGTTATATGCTAGTCTATATACATATAAAAGAGTTTGTCCTGATTCACTGACTGATTGGCAATCTACGCAGAGCACGAACGGTAAAAGATATAAGTCTCGTATTGACAAAGGCTATACTGATGGCGCAGCTTGCCTTTCCTTCAAATTTTTGAAGGTTTGTGGAGTCAATTTGGCTTTAAATCTGAAAATATCGCAACACACACAGAAACTATTTAAACACATAATTCAATTGGCTTAACTTGTCTTAAACATAAATAAAAATTTGAAAAAACCAAAAAGCAAGATCAATCAAATTTCTTAATCATTTAAATATACATTCTTCATAGAAAGTGTAGTAAATTGAGCACCTGTCGTTCTCTGAACAAGCATTATTTGCTATTAAAAATTTGCACCGGCTAAAACTCATTTGCCGGCACATTAAGGCAACCTAAAAAACCAGCAATTTTTTTTTTTTCAAATGATCATAAACATGACGAATAGTAAAATGTTCGTTTTGACAAATCACCATGACTATGTACATCTATTTTGTTGTGGTACATCAATTAAACTTGGCTTTTTTTTTCTTTCTTCATTTCACTCTAATTGCAGGTAAGCTTCACTTCAGACAGTTCATGGAGGGGAAATGCCTCAGTTAATCCAATTTAGATGTATGGTAAGGGTAATTATTATATAATTTCATTTAGTCAACCGGTTGGGGCACGAGTCGAAAATCACCGCCAAGTGGCAAACAAACAAGCAGAGCGAGAGTCTCAGCTAACTAAATTGATGTTAATTTTATTAACTAGAATGATACAATTAAACAACAAACAGAGCAAACTATAAATATGCGTTCGACACATGCCACGGGTATGGCTCCATTAGCAGAGCATCATCCCCTTTCCCGTTCCCATTCCCATTTCCGTGTAATATACACAATCTATATGTTAATATTATCATACTATACAGTTCAGAAGGCCAGCAAAAATAATTTACGATCGTGAACTTTAAAGCTGACGCAGGCAAACACAAACACAATCACAACTACACATATTTCCCAATCAATTTTTTTTTTTTTTTTGCCTCTTAGCTATTTTACTTTTGCATTTTTGAAAAATTTGCAAAAGTTACTCGTACCGTAAATATGGTAAAGGGGTCTTTATTTTTGGCACACACAAACAAAAATTTTGCAATAAATAATTACGCTTTCGCTTATTAGTTGCAATACTCTTTATGGAACGGAGGGAGGGAGAGTGACCCAGGTGACCAAAACTGGAAACAAAATGATTTAATCAAAGTAGTACGAAATTTTTGTTTGTTATGAGATAATAAGTATTGTTGAAATTTCACTTTCAACTACTAGAATCCACCGAAGATTAGAGTTTTTTGGTTTAACAACTTCTATGAACCACCATGCTTAACATGTACATATTGCCCCTACGATTCCCAACTGGTTCTAAAACTATGCAGAATCTTCGAAAAAGGCTTAAGATTTCTATAATCTTGCAGAGGGTATGCAACGAATTTGTGTCCACTTGGGAGGTCGCCTTGTAATGGTTAGCCGAGCGGTATTACTAATTTTTGTTAGGTGATGGGGGCCAAACCGGCCGCCGGTTGGCCAGCGCACGCAGCGCTGAGGACTGAAAAAGGTACGCAGCCAAACTTATTCCAAGGAAGAGAGTCCGTCAATTAATTCAGTTAACAATGCATTTATTCGCACGTGTGCGCTTTGCAAGGTGAAAAATTAGAGAGTAAGGCTGCCTTCACACTGTTCGACACATGAGACATGATAATCTAGTAGGCCTGCAATTCCCCATGAAATTCTATGAATTTGTCAAGCTATTCAAATCTAAAACATAACAAAAAAACAGGACTACTAGGGTATCATGTCTCATGTGTCGAACAATGCGAAGGCAGCCGTAGGTTAAGGTAATAGATAGATCGTCATCGGTCTGATCGATGTATCGATCACAAATTAGCCTGCTATCATTGATGACTCGATACATGCCCTTAGCACCATCGACTAGGGTACTAGTTCCGGAGTTGTGCACAGGTACGTTACAGTACAAATATAGGTATTCTTGATCAGCATGACGAGCTGGGTTGATTTCCGCCTGTCCATCTGATTCTAGCTATCTTGACCAAACTTTGCACGTAGTCTTAACCGGATCGGATGACTATAGTATATAGCTGTCCTAGGAACCATTGGTCGAAAAACTAGTTTTAGTAAAAAAAACTTGTAAGCTATAAGTTTACTATGATATTTCATAATTATACCAAGTATGACCAAAATCGGACAACTATATAAAAATAGCTGCCATAGAAAAAATTGGTCTGAAAAAAAGTCTTTGTAAAATAAACTTTGTTGTTTTTAATGCTATCGCTCCCAAACTTGTTATTGATTAATTTTATATGCCTCCACATAATTATGCCAAGTTTGAACCAAATCGAATGACTATAGCATATAGCTGCCATAGGAACGATCGGTCGAAAAACTAGTTTTAGTGAGAAAAACTTGTTTGTTTTCAATGCAAACGTCTCCAATCCTCATATTTCTAAGATTTCTATGCTTTTTTATAATTATTCCAAGTATGATCAAAATTGGACAACGTTTCGCTTGGAATTGTGGATTCTCTCTTAGGTATGTAAGAGTGAAATTTTTTTCGGAATTGAGAACACAAAAACGAAACCGATGCGGAATTGCGTTCGTTTTACTTTTCAAAAAGTAGTGGAATTGAGAACATGCCTGAATATCTCATAAACTATTTGGAATTTTTCTTTACTGTCTTTAGCAATTTCTAGCTTTAAACCAGGCGTAAAAAACACAATTTTGGACCAGCTCAAAAAAATAACGTCTTCATGCTCAAAATCCCAAAAATGTAAAAAATATCAACCTTTTGTCGTATTTTTTTTTAAAATTGGTTCGTAAATTAATATTTTTGTTATACTATTATAGCTTGGGTATCCCTAGTTGGTAAAATATAACTAGGGTCGAAGCAAAGTTGGGGCGAAGCATTAATACCCTTCCACATTGATGGAAAAAATTTTAAATGTGGAAGATCAGAGAAAAAATTTGAGGTGTGATCGTGGTCCAATTTCGCCCATATTCAAACTTAGATATACAAATGTCTTGAAACTTTCCTGTGCCAAATTTCAAGTCGATAGCTTATTCCCTTCAAGAGTTATCGTGTAAAGTGACAGACAGGCGGACAGACTGACATGGTGTATAGACTTATGCACTTTCGATGAGCACGCTTGTATGATTTCAATTGTACTGACTGGCTCAGTGTGAGCTAGCTGCTTTTATTCAGTAATTATCATCCCTTATCTTCTAACTTAACTAAGGCAGTATTTGTAAGATAGCTGCGTGTGTATAAATATAAAAATGCATTCGTGTGAAGAATACACATTGCCTCATACGATGCATATTAGGTGGTAGGGACCGGATGACCTTTTCAAGTGGTTCCCATGGTTGATCCTTTTCAAGTGGTGTGTTTGCTGGGCTGGGCTGACTTTCGTCACTGCGGCTATTAATATTTAATACTATTACATAAGGTGACATGTTTATGACATAGGCGACAAAGGCTAACGATTTTATGTTACAAAGAATGATAGGTTTATGAAATGTAACGCAACGTTAGGATCGTGGTCGAGCCTTATGTTCAAGGTGATAAAGTTGTTGATATGTATCTTCATTCCTTTATGTGTGAGGAGTATGAAAATTTCTTTTTGTGACGATCAAGACAACAACAGCAATAACGATGATGATGATAAAAGCGAGGGGTCTTGGCATTGCCTATCGAGCTCAGATGACGAAAATGACTCAGACGGTAAACTATATGGAAAGAGATTGAAAATGTCAATGGAAGCCAATTAAAATATTAAAGCTATCAAACATAAAAACCTTTTTTTTGTAAAGCTCAAACTCAATAAAAAGAGTCTTATGCAGAGTATTGATATCAAAATTTTGTGGTGCACTCTCATTAGAGAGTGTATTATGGTCGGATATTTTAATTGATTTTATTTAACGTTGATACGCGATATAATTAGCCCATGTGTACACCCACATGGTACACTGTACAGATAGCGATATCAGCTGCTATATATGCATAAATAATCGCACTGTCGTTTGCCATAAATATGCCTACTAAAGTAATAAGCAAGCAAGAATAGCCTTGGCAACTGGAGAAACGCTGTCCTGCGTGTGGGTGCCATACTAAGTTGTTACCCAGTTCATGTAAGTTTTTCATTTAAAAAACCATTTCCCCAAAATATGCATTAACTAATTTGCGGAAAATGTACGCCCAAGCTGACATCAATTAAGCGGAACAGTTTTTTGTGTTTTGTTTAGTAAATTACACAATTAATAAATGGCAGACCAAAACTGTGAGTCGCACGCAATTTGTGATAATTTAGCGCCGTATTTCCGCTGCCGCTGATGATATATGTTGTGCGGCATTGTCCGTAATAAGTGTTTCTCTCACTTGGCTCCAACTCTCAATGGAAGACAGACAGAGTGTGTGGTGGGAGCAGCAATAATTGCCTTTAATTACGCCCACACAAATGGAAACTGAAAACGAAATGCTGACCTGTCGCCAGTCGGACTAAGGGATTTGTGTGTGTGTGTGGCGACGGGACGTTAATGCAATTTACTGCATTTTAAGCTACCACCCCCATCCCATCCCATTCCACTCGCGATAAACCTTGACTGTGCCACAGGGGTTGGCACTTGGGTTAATAAACTTTGCCCTTGCGTGTAGTCAAATGGTATTAAAGTTTTAAACAGTTGTTAACTTTGTTTATAAATGGCTTAAACTAAAGTGAGCCAATTTAAAAAATTTGTTGAGCAACTTTTGTATGATGCTTCTGTAGTCTTTGGAATGTGTACAGATATATCGATATTTTGGTGTTAAGGTATTTGTAAGAAATGGAATGATAGTCACACTGTAAAATAAACGCTGACGAGATCGATAGTAACCCGTGTAGACACAAGCCGTTAGATACATTGTTAATAGAAAACCGTGTGTCAATCGAAAATCGTGTAAATAGTGTGTAAATGAAACCCAAACGAGAAAGGAAAGCTAACATCGTCTGTGCCAAAATTTTTAATACACTTGAAATAGCTCGCTCCAAAGGTTAGCGTTTTCGACCAAACTTTGTAGATCAGTTTGAAAACATTTAATTTTAACTGGCGTTATTTTAGCCCATCCTCCTTTGCTGCAGTTAAAACATTGTTGAACTCAGCTGTTCTCCTAAGCGTTTCGGCTAGCTTTTGGTGCCTTCTTCAGGAAGTCTGTTTTTATTTGGATTAATTTTAATAATGACCGAGTTAAAGAACGCTTACATTGAAAACAAAAAAGTTTTTCTCAGAAAAACCAATTTTTCGAACGATCGTTTCTATGGCAGCTACAAGAAGTAGTCATCCGATCCGGGCGGCTCCGACATATTAGCAGCGTGCAGCTGAAAGAAGACACTGTGCAAAATTTCAGCTCGATAGCTTCAAAACTGAGGGACTAGTTCGCGTAGAAACAGACAGACAGACGGACGGACAAAGCTCTATCGACTCAGCTCGTCATGCTGATCAAGAATATATATACTTAATGTGATCGGAGATGATTCCTTCTATGCGTTGTAAACTCCTGGGCAAAATTATAATACACTTTTCAAGTGTATAAAAACTGAAAAAAAACCTCATTCACAGATGTAAGAATATGTTTGCAAAAGGCTCCAAAAATTTTAAAGGAACTTGAGTAGAACGCAGTAGATAGACCGAAAAACCTAAGACAAACCACAGAGACATTGTAAATATAAACGCCTAAGTGTTCGCGTAGCAAAAGTATGTGTACATAGAAAACTGTGTAAACATCTTTGGGCTTAGACGTGTACAAATCAGTACTTGGGGATTTTTGGGTGCTCTGATTTCATTTATGGCCATATTTTTCCGATCGCGCTGGAGGGGGTAAAATTAATCAAAAAATCACATAAAGTATCGTTTTATAGGTTTTTGGGTGCTTCGATTTCATTTCCGACTTTCTGACTTTTAGAGTGGGAAGCGGGTAAAATCTAACAAAAAACCAAATGGGGTATCGTTTTATAAGTTTTTGGGTGCTCCGATTTCATTTCTGGCAGTATTTTTTGGATCAGTTGGGAGGGGGCTGACCTATGGAGGGGGAAAGGGGTAAAATCTAACAAAAAATCAAATGGGGTATCGTGTTATAGGTTTTGGGGTGCTCCGATTTCATTCCTGGCAGTATATTTTGGATCAGGAGATCGATGGGCACCCCCAAGAAGAGAAGGGCGGGGCTAATCGTACAATTTCCCCACAATAAAGTTTTATTTAAATATTTGAACGTTTAAAAGCTGTCTAGCTAATTTTTGCAAGCCAAAACAAAAACAAATTCCAATTTATTTCCAATTATTCCAAAAAAAAAAAGCTTTTATAAACTGTCTACATCATCCCATGTTGTTTCATTTTCGTCGTTTTCATCGACATCTTCGTTTCTTATATTTTTATAATTTTTCTAAATATTATAAAATGATAATATCAAGTTCCATAGGGGGTACTCCTTAAATTTACAACTAGTCCTATTTGGGAAGTTTTTGGTACACTCTTATTTTATTTGAAGCCTAACATTCTGGTCGAGTTTCCTTAAGATTGATACATTTTTAGATGTAGCTCCCATACAAAGGAAATAACACGTTCCATAGGGGTACTCCCAAGACTTGTCCAATTTGGACAGTTTTTGGCACACGCACATTTTATGTGCAGCCTAACGTTTTGGCCGAGTTTCGTTAAGATCGGTCAACTTTTAGATGTAGCTCCCATACAAATTAAATAACCAAAAATATATAGGCACATGTAAAAAAAAAAGAAGTTTGTTTCACTTCTGGCAACCAAATAAGATTAGTGACTTTCGTTGATGGCCAAAGTATTAAAAAAATGACAATCTTAGGCCATAGTTTTTTTTCCCGGTCCAAAAAAGATGAAAAAAGTGTTTTTTCTTAGTCCATTTCTTCCAGCACACTTTTACTTGCAATTTGATGTAAATTCAATTAACCTAATGTGCAATTTCGTACGTCAAGAAACACATAATTAATAAAAAATAAAAAGCTACCAGGAACCAGAAACATAACCATCACATAGCAAGCATCTGCTAAAAATAGTCAAAAATTACCCTCCGTACAGGTACTTTGGGTTCCTTGACTGCGGCACACCGTTCACGGAACCTTCAAAACTGTACATTCTCGAACTGGCCATTGTTTAAGCCACTTAATGCACCAGAACTATACCCTTAATTTTTGGAATTTCTGACGGTCAGTTTCTCATTCTGTCCCAGTGTGCATTGTTTAGATACTTTATAGTGCCAGTAGGAAATCAAAGAAATGAGAGCGAGACGGACAGCTGACTAATTTCTAACAGAAGCGGTGTCGACTGCCCAATCGCTCAGTCTAGATATCATAGACTGTGGCAAAAGATCGAAAAAACGCCCATTTACACTTTTCCAACTTTTCCCCTCGAAAGAAAACAACACATCACACTTTCACCATGTTAGTACGATAAATTTGTAATGACATTTTCACTTGTTGAAACATAAATTAGAACTAGATATATAAACGGCAACTCGAATGCAATGAAATTACTTAAAACTGGGCATCTTTGCCAATGTCAAAGAGTCTTTGGGCCCAGGCTATTATTATTCCGCTGATGGAACCGGAGCTGATGGCAGTCGCTTGCGTATTGAATCGACAGAAACCTCATGTGCGTAGCCCAGCGAGGTGTTACTCTTCTGCGGCATCTTGCCCATCTGCATGAGCAGCTCTTCTATGCGCTCCGTCTTCACCTTGACGATGTTCTCCAGGTGGGCCAAACGCTGCTGAAATGTATCTATGATCACATCCTTCGACTGACTCTCGCGTGCCATCTTCTCGTACAGCGAGTAGAGTATCATCTTTTGCGGTACCTGGACTATGCCATCGCCAACTTGCTTATTAACCACCACAGTCTTAACCTCATCGTTCTCCTCCCAGGCCTGCTCCTGGCGCAATGCAGCATTACGCTCCTCCGCCAAACGCTGACGCCTCTCCAGTCGTATGATCTCGTGCATTAGCACCTCGGCCGCACCCTGCACCCCATTGGCCAGCAGCTCCATTAATTCGCGACTCAGTGAGAGATTGAATTTGGCCAGTACCTTCAAGTTGAAGGTCTCCCAGTTGGCCAACTTTAGCTGCACGCCATTCTTCTTGGGATAGTTGTACAGGTCCACCAGACGTGGATGGTCACGCTTCAGCAGTTCGGCCAGCGGCAGCACATCAGAAAAGTCACGCCGCAGACGCTGTGCGCTAATGTGGTTCTGCTCCAGCCATTTGTGGACCTCATCCAACTCCTCGCTGCTTAGATTCTTACGATTGATGGTATGCATCGTTGCGACTGGACTGCCTCTGAATATCAAAATGGAATTTCTAAAAAAAATTAATGTGATTTTGTTGTATAATGTGTCCCATACACAGAGCAATGTCGGATGTGTCTGAGCCGAGAGCAAGTGAAAATAAAATCGCCCTTGAATAAAAGGCAGAGAACTCAAGGATTGCTTAGGGTAAATGGATCATACTGATTTGGAATTTTATATGTCGTATGTTATGGAAGCTATATACGATATATATTTACCTATAGCAGAGTTCCCCAGCAATAGCCCCTGGGGCACGAACATATTCGCCAATTCACACCGAATGCTTGCCAAAGTCATGCATCACTGTGTGTTAGAGAGAGACACAGACACATTTTCGCACTCTCTGCTTGGGGAACCCTGACCTATAGTCATCCTATCCGCCCAGTTTCGGCAAATCTGTAGCCAATATGTATTTGAAGAATGAGCATAGAAACAAACGGACGAAACGGAAACCCGCGAAATACATTTGTGAGACTTCTTCTGATCTGTTCTGATTCTGTTCATGAACTATTGGAAATTTGATATTTAGGAATAGCGACAACTCTACTTAACATCGGAATAATCGATGTGATAATGGGTTTTAATGTGAGAAACTTTATTTAAGACTTAGGAGGAAGCATCACCGCAGCCCATATAGCTCGTGCGATATATTCCTGTCCTTATCAACCCACTGATCTCATCAAATTTTGTACTTGAATCAAGAATTTTGAGTTCAATGAGCTACGAAATTCTTAATTTGAGTATGGATCGCTTAATTCAAAAGTGTTATTTAGAAATCACAAAAATTCTTGATTTCAAGAACGGTGTGGATACGTTTTTATAACTTTCAGAGCTTAATATAAGCCTGTTTTAGACTAAATTAAGGCCTTTATGTGTTTAGTTGAAGAACGAATAATGTTTGGACAAGGAACTTTAATGCTAAAATAATCCTTTAAAAATTTAAATTAACAACTTTTTGATCTGAAACTAATACCGATATGTTTTAAAGCAAATACCTTAAATTTATCCTGTTGCGCTCTCCGTTTTATGCTTTAATCAATCCCGATTTACACTTAAATCTATTTCAAGTTGTTCTTGAATCTAGAAATTCCGTTGTCAGTGCAACATACTTACATGGTTTGTACTGCAGATCAAGCTTATTTTAAATTTGCCTTCCCCGGCCTTTGAAAAAGCCTCACAACTACCACAATTTTGTTACTAGATTGTTCAAATTTTCAATATATACCGTTGTCTGCTTTATTTATTTATAACTTACAAGTGTACACTTTGATCATCTAACTCTTGGCATCTCTAAGATCTGTGCGTTCATACGGACAGATCTGTTATGGACAGATTCCCAGCCTAGTGCAAAAACGAGATTTCGGATAGCCTTGGTAAACAATATAGAGACGGCAAAAGCCGAACTAGTAACAATTTATAAATATCACCACACTGAAAAAAAAACACGACCGACCACACCACCACCATCATTACCCACTTGTTTCTAAGCTGTGATTGATATTGAGATACCATTACAACATTTTTTTTTACTGACCTTTACTGGGACTTGAGGGGCTTAATACACGGACGACGGCGCCTTAGCTCACTCCACTGTCAGGCATAAACAAGAACTGGCCACCAAATCATAGTTTAGAATGTAAACAGTTGGCATTTGCAAGGTCCGTGGTCGAGTGGCAAGACATTCGCTTAGAAAAACGTCGGGGTCCCCGTGGAAGCATAGTTTTTTAAGCTCTGTACCACAGGTACACAGAGTATATTAAGTTTGTGCAAAAGTTTGTAACAGGGAGAAGAAATCATTTCCGACCCTATAAAGTATGCATATTCTTGATCAGCATCAACAGCCGAGTGGATACAGCCATGTCCGTCCGTATGAACAAACAGATCTCAGAGATGGTAAGAGATAGAGGTTTGACACGTATGGGACAAAAACTTATTATACTTGCAGGCAGATCAAGTTCATTTTCAATTTTTGCCACGCTCCCTTTCGCCCCTGCAATTTGGAAAAAACGTCATATCTCCCACAGTTTTGATGATGGATTGTTGTTACCTTTAAGAGAAAATTATTTATCGATTTGCCGAAGGAATGATAAAGATCGGATGAACGATACTCAAGTTATGAGCACAAAACGGTCAGTTAACACCCACCACCCACCCCACCCATCACCACAGCATTCTATTGAACGGCAATCTTAGTGAGAGAGAGAGTGAAACTTAGAGATGAGCGCGTATAACTCGTGAGCAAATGCGAGCTGCGACGTTAAGGGTACAGAGTATGTTATAGTCGGGCTTGACCGAGTTTCTTTCTTGTTTTTTCTGTGTTTTACTGCCATTAAACATTTCCAAATTTCATTTTAATAGGGAAGTTTTTTGGTATAGTTTGGTTTCGGTTCGGTTCTGTACCTGCTTCCATCCCTGAATTTATATATTTAAGCTTTATATAAGCTCACTCGGAAAGGACTGGTAATGTGAGCTAGTATGTATATAGCTATATATGTATATCCCATCTAAAGATCAGTTGGAACAAGCTTTATTAAGTATTGGCGCAGGCAAAGATAGCTTTACTTTCTCGCATTGAACACACTTGAAGAGTCCCATTTGGTGGTATCGACTCTGCTTGAATGGAAACTACCAGACCAACACAACATTAGCTTAGTTAGATCAAGAAATGAAATATTTAGAATAAAAGGCTAATCGCGCTCAAGAGCTATTCAGTTCAATTTAGAACTGTGCTTATCGAAGGTGTTTATTCTATACAAGTACTTTTCAAATGTAATCCTCAAGTATGGGCTTTAAAGAATCCATCTAGGTTACTACTTATCATACTTATTACTTTCATTTACATATGGTTATTATTTGACGGAGCAAGATATTTTACTACACTAAGTAAACAGCGAGCGTCGAAAATCGAGTTAACGCGGACGCCTGTTTGAACGAGGCAACGGTCTTCTGCACCATCGGGCTTCTTGCTTGCTGAGTGCTTAACATATGGCTGCATTTATTACTGTTCACGGTTCAAGAAAAAGCTGGATGACTGTTCTTTTGAGTACGAATGTGCTGGATTTCGGTAGATTTAGAATGAATTTATCGAACTGAGTACGAGGTTAAGGAAAACGCGTCACAAGAAACAGAGCTTTTACGATTCTGATTAGATTATGCAATTTGAATCTAGTTCCAAGATGGAGAAAAGAATTTTGGTCGCGATGTAAGGAATCGGTTCTCCAATACAAATATAGAAAAGCAGCAATACTACTGTAGCCATACCCATGATACAATAACTACAAGGTAGCGCAGTGCTAAAGCTCTGCATAAGATGGGTGCAGCTATTACTAACTAAAAATACTATCAGTCGTAAGGAAGTTTTAGTTGTTTGTGTATTACGCATTGATTAGTGCTGATTGGGGTGTCTAGGTTCGTGTGATGAGATTACTTTTTTAGGCTCTAAAGCCGAGTGTAACCATGATACAATAACTACAAGGTAACGCAACTGAAAGTGCCTTTTCGCATGCCCGAGAATTTATCGAACCACAGGACTAAAACAGATAAAATCCAAGGCCACTTACAGTTTGACAGGCTCCGATAGAAGGTTCGCACTTCATTAGGAAATGAAAGGCGACCATGTCGGTTCGATGCAACAGATTACAGCTTTGAGTCCTCGATTCAAGGCCGACTGAAAAAATAGAAGCTGCGCAGTGCGATTGCTTGTCGTTATTGTATCATGGCCATACCTGCTATCAATCACAGAACTTTTAGCAGTCTGCAGGTCAATATGTTATGATTTATGTTCACAACTGTTCCAAAACAAGACACATACACACTACAAAGGTGGCTGGTTAACTATATAGCTATTTCATGAATCAGCACGATTCAATCATCAGCAGTGTTTGCCTACTCCCAGTGAGTTGGCAGCCGCTACCTCATAACAGAATTGTTATAAACGCTTGGGAATCCCAAGGCAGGCAGAGTCTGTGATTGTGTGCGTGCCCCACTTCGGCCCTTCTGGGAAATTCTCTCCCTGCAGCTAACACAGTCGCCAATTGTTTTAATTATGACCAAGATCAATTTTTTTTCCACCAATTCCGGCATATTCCACAATTTTACTTAAAATCAATTTTGCTTCCAAATCTTAAAAAGGAAATTTTAAAAAATTCAATGTTGATCTAATCTAAACGAGATGCCTTTTGCCTTTTGCTGTGATGCATCGTGGTCTAGGGTGAAGGGTGAACGTTTGGGTGCACCGGTAGGATCATCCACCCTACTGGCCATATGTCGCTCCTCGTGGTGCAGCGACCACACTGGTCTCGGTGGTGGTGGTGGTGGTGGTGGTGATGGTGTTGGTGATCGACGCGCCTGTACAGTAGTCATCCGAGTCTGTCGCCCCCGGTAGGTCTCCATCTGGGCCATCCGCTGTTGAAAGCGTGCAATTCTATCGTTTCTTTGCCGCAACCTGTCGACGGCCTGTGCATAGAGGGAATAAAGAATCATTTTTTAAGTTTGTTCACAAGTTGGATCACCTAGCTGCTTACGCACGTGCATAATAGCCGCATCCTTGTCCTCGCTTCCGACCCGGCGATTCCTGCGTATACTGCCACTAGCCAGCTGATTGCCCAGAGCAGCACCAGTTACTTTAGCTCTTGCTTTGCCAACGCCCAGGCTCTGCGTGCTTTTAACTTTACTTGCCTGCAGTTGGTCGGATCTAACAGACTTGAGTTCGGCGGAACGCGAGATCTTCATTTGTGGACCAGATGCCTCGGATTCGCTTGCTTCAGCAATGCTCGGATTTTCCGTATTCTCCCCGCTGTCCGTGGTGCGTTGTTCCCGCTGGCAACGCTCTTCGTACGCCAAATGAGCACGCATCACATTATGCAGCAGCACATCTATGGAACCGGGCACACATCGCGCCACCCGATCTATATCCTCTCGCGACATTCTCACGCCAAGAGGACCCAGCACACGTTTATTAAACAAATTCCAATTTGAGCACTTGCTCTTGACACTATTACGCCTCGGATAGTAGTTGACGTCCACCAGAGTGGGATAAAATTGAAAAAGTAATCTTGCCAGGGGAAAAACATCGGTAAACGAGCGACGCAAATGGGATGTATCAACGTTGTTCTGTTGCAGCCACTCGTGCAGCTCGTACTGCTCCACCGCAGTGAGTGATTTTTTCTTCACCAATTCCTTAGGCATGACGAAAACTTTAAAAATGTTACCGAAAAAAAACACAATTTTTTCACTGGAAATTTTTTTTTAATTTTGTAGAAATGTCCGGAAAGATCTGTACAGCACGAAGCAACGAAAGTAAATGAAACTAAACAGAGCTCAACTCAGCTCATAGAGTTGTACGTAGAAGGAAAAGGCAACTAGATTGAGCAAGCAAATTTTGGGTAAATAAATTTAAAATTTATAATTCATTCTATGTCTTGATATAAATCGTTTAAAAAGTAGCACGGATTTTAGCAGAGAGGCGACATCCATTTTAGAAAAAAAAAGAGTTGCAATTCATTCACTAAATTGTCGCTTATGCCGGCATGTCTTCCTACTAGGCAGTTTCGGACGGAATTCGACTGTCAAAGCGAAAGAGCGAAAAGAAACTGAGATTGAAAAGCTCTCTCACGCTAAATTGTGGTGTGACTTTTTTGCGCTAACCATTGCCTTGGAATTCTCTACCAGTTGTAGCACTTCCAGCATGAGAACCAGCCTCCATTGTAATGTTGTTTGTGTCCTGTTTTTGCAGTGTCTTGTGTGTTTTGGTGTTTGATAATCAAAAATAGAGGATACCGAAATTTATATACCCTTGTAGCTTGTATACTTTATATAAATTAAGGTTTTAAATGATTTTCGTCGAACCTTCTTAGCTGAGTTATTTCCCAAACTCAGCAAATGATGGCGCCATTACATTGACCATTTGCTTGCCAGTTTGTTATATGGCAGCAATGCGATATATTCTTCAGATTTTGATCAAACTTCCCAAAATTGTGTGGATACTGATAATATTCGTAACTGGAAACTAAAAAGTTTTTCATACTAAGACTTTTTTCGGAACTATCTTTTCTATGGCAGCTATACTATATAGTTGTCCGATTTTCATCAAACTTGGTGGAATTATGTGAAAGCACAGAAAACTTATAAATACGATTGGGCGTTTGCGTAGAAGACAAAAAAGTTTTTCTCACTAAATCTACTTTTTCGACCGATGGTTCCTATGGCAGCTATATGCTATGGTCATCTGATCCGGCCGGTTCCAACAAATGTGCAGCGTATTTAAAACTAAAGATTTTGTGCAAAGTTTGGTTAAGATAGCCTTAAGACTGACGGAGGAGATAGCATAGAAACAGACGGCTGCTATATCAACTCAGCTCGTCCTGCTGATCAAGAATATATATACTTTATGTGGTGGGAGATGCTTTCTTCTATGCGTTACAAACATGTGGACAATTTTAATATATCCTCTACAAGGGTATACAAATTTTTATCAAACTAGAAAAATTTTGTTTTTGCGACAGATTCCTTTGGGTACGCCTTTGTCTTTGCAAAGTCAACCGCTTTTGCCATTTTCCGTAGCAGCTGAGTACTGAGTCTTAAGCAAGGTTGCAAATATTTCAGCCCCCGAACCTGAACCCGAACCGAACCCCCTGATACAAACAATCATTTAAGTCAATTTCTTAAGATCTTTTCTAGTGTTCTCATTATAATGACCGAAAAAAAACTAGTTTATAGTATTGTACAGAATCGCTTTAGTTGATAATTCAAAATGCATTTTAGAAATCCAATCCATATTGCGATTTCGAGAAGAACGGTAAACATAGGTATAGTCGGAAAAGGGAGACGCAAATGCATTTGAAAGACAACACTAGTTTACAAAAAAAAAAAATTAAATAACCCATTTCTACTGAAACTATTTTTAAGTGTAGTTTGGATTGGGGATCTCAAAAATCGATTTCAAAAATTTGTTCATGGCTCCGTTTTTTAAATATGCATTTTTTTCATTTTTTCGGTAGTTGCACTTACATTTTATGCCATATCTCAATTCATAGTCGTCAGATAATGTCAAACAAGATATGAATCGAAAGGTCATTAAATTGGCAATAATAACGTAGAACATTGTTTTCAAATCGGCTTAGAAGTTTGAATACAATTACCAAAAATATTTCTCAAAAAATCGATTTTTTGCTCGAAAAATTATAAGAAATTTTATTTTTAATCGCCTAGGAAAAATATAAAAAAATCTAAAAAAAACTATTTTTATTCTTTTGACTAAAGAATCGCACATTTAGAAAGATAATAAGGAATTGGTGAAAAAAATCTATGAATAAATATTGTATTTAGATCAATTTAAGTGAAGGAACTAATAGTCAAATATGAGTATTTTAAGTGTTAAGAAATTTTTTTTTCTATTATTTTTGTTTTTTGGTCAATATTAGAAGTGGGCGAATAGCCACATCAGAAAAAAAAGTTCCAGAACAGAACAAAAGTCGAAGCAAACGAAAATTTATTTTTAAAAAATCTCAAACACCACTTTTTTCAGTACTCAATTGCTTACAGCTCCTGTATTTATTTATAGATTTTGTTCATCGATATCTAATTTTCTTCGGAGAAGTACTCTTCTTAAGTAAAAAAAATAAAAATAGTTTTTTGGAATTTTTAAATATTTTTCTTAGGCGATTGGAAACGAAGTTTATTGATTCGATTCATATCTTGCTTGGCTCTATCTGAATATTATAAAGTGAGACATGACCTAAAATGTAAGTGCACCTACCGAAAAAATGAAAAAAATTCATATTTAAAAAACGGAGCCATGAAAAAATTTTTGAAATCGATTTTTGAGATCCCCAATCTAAACTACACTTAAAAATAGTTTCAGTAGAAATGGGTCTTTTTAGCTGTAAACTAGTGTAATTTTAGCATTTTAAGAATCGCCCTGATGAGTCCTTTATAAGCTCTTTTGAAGATTAAAGTTACTAAATTCATGTCCGATTTAAGGAACACGTGATTTATTGAAATACGACTTAAAAAAAGATTCGCAAATGATTGGAAATATGTCTCGAAATTGAGTCAAAACTGATGAGAAAAACGGGCTATAAACGACTCTTAAAGAAGATTCTTGGCTTGGGCAACCGACAAAAGTATCATTTATGACTATTTTAATCAGACAGAGGACTCAAACAAGATTCAAATGTGATCAGAAATTTCATTAAATGCTGGCTGGGTATGTACTTAGAGGTTGAGGCTTCCAGAATTCAAAGACCAGGCACTTTTGAATGAGTGAATGATAACAATAAGGAATGTGGTCCAGTCGACTTGACGACTCATCATATATGTACATAGCTTGGTAATCTGGACGCGTTCTCCTGATCAAATATGTGTCTAAATTTTGACCGAACTATTTAACAATCTATGAACCCAGACTCGAACCAAAACCTTTGAATCGATTAGTACAGGAACAGGTGCGGGAACCAAACCTTACACTTTACCAATGGGTTCGAACCTCCGAACCGAGCCTTCATCAAAATTTTACAGGTTTGCAGCCTTGGTCTTGAGTAACGAGAGTAACTGAGAAGTCAGTATCTTGTATCGTGTTCTGAATATCGAGTACTGAGAGTCGAGTTCTAAGTATCGACTACTGAGTACCGTGAACTGAGTATAGTGAACTGAGAATCAAGTACTTATTATGGAGTACCGAGTACTGATTATCGTGTATGAGAATCAAGTACTGAGTATCAAGTGCTGAATATCAAATAGTGATTAGCGAGAATTGAGTATCGAATAATAAGTATGAGGTATGAAAATCAAGTTCTGAGTATCGAGTTCTGAGTGTCTAGCCTCGCTCATACCATTCATGCTGGAACAAATCGGGTGTTGCATTCTAGTGTAATTGAAGAGTGAATTTCATGAGGTTAAGCTGACCACAAAAACTATGTTCGATTTGATTCTCCGCAGTTGCTGAATGCCAACCTCTCAAAAACGCACATTGCTTTTTCAGTTCCTGAAGTAAATAACGAAGCTGCGCGAGTCCTAAACGAAAACTATTTTTTTTTTTTTTTGGAAAAAATTCAGTTTGAATTATTCTGTTTAAAACGAAGGATTTCAGTCTTAAGGAAATTTTTTTAGCGCTAATTTTGCTGTATTTTACAGAGGATGATCTTTATATTAAAAGGAAAAATTAAAAAGAAAAGTTTCCAACACAATTCAAGTGAATTTCCAAACCATGAACTATAGTCTGATTGTTTTTCATCAATTTGATGAAGAATTTTAGTTTTCCCATTCCATAATCCTCTAATTTGCAGACACGCAAGATATATGGAACATTCACGAATGATTTTAATTGAAAAACTCGCGCAGCTTAATTAATTTGTGTGTTTTTGGGGCGGGGTAAAACGAGACGCGGTATTGATCAATTGGGGACAATAATAAAGCATGTCAATAATACATGGAACATTTAAAGCTGCCAGTTAAGCTGACCATTTTTGCAGAGCAAGGTCTCTACATAATTTATGCTGATCTACAATTTCTTGTCCCTGGTTTTTCACTTAATTTATTTAACGCCTCCGCCTAAATGCATGCAACACTTTTTTTTGGTGCTCAACTTGTCAACTTATTACTCATGCCGGACAATTTGAACATTTGTGCTCAACCTGTAGATCGACAAGCAGCGTCAGTTCACTTGCCAATGGCAGCAGCCGGAACACTGGCATTATCGATGAACAAACCAACACAATTCCAACTTCCATGGCACCACTGCAGTTGCCAGCAGCAGCAGCAGGAGCTGGAGCAGCATCCCATGAAGCACACACAGCAGCAACACTAAACGAACAACAACAACAACTAGCCAGACGTCAGCAATATAGTCAACAATACTCGCTACCTGAAACATCTGGCCCAGATGGCCTAAGCGCGAAGGAACGAAGGTGAGTCGAACAGTTGTTGACCCATTAAGGGTAAGGGGGAGGCGATAAGATATGAGTTTGAATGGCCAGATGGGCATTGGCCACACCCACAGCACACTTATCGATATCAGAGTCGACCGGGTGTGCAATGTTGTTGATAAAGAAGTTTAGCGGGAAACCCAAAAAAACAAAAAGCTTCTGTCAAGTTGTATACCATTGAGATAGTCGTTTGTGGTACCTTGCAGCTGGTTTTCACTTTTAATTATCTGTTGTTGATCTGCTAAATTCTTCTACTTTTTTTTTGGGAAAATATTTAAAATATTTAAAAAAGTACCATAAAATCTGCCAAAGAAATAAGAAGAGTTTTTCTTTTGGGACAAGCGGTGGCCACCAGCCTTGGCTACTTAACACTTTCATTAAAATGCTGCATCGTTTTTAGCACAATCTTACTCAAAAGATTTTGATTATTGTTTACATTGGGGATGCCAGAAATTTTATGGATTAATAATTTTGTTAGAAAGACAATATATCATACATCTTATATTTTTCTGGGGCGATATATCGGATATCGAATGTTTTATGTTGATATTTTTCATCAATATTTAAGTTTGCTAATCGAAAAAAAAACTGAGGTTTCGTGAGAGCATTCTTTCTGATATAAGCAAGGATTCAAACCACTTGGAAATAAGAACTGTTTCAGTTCAGTGGCTTGACATAGGTTTCAAACCGCGGTTTCGATTCAGCTCAGTGGTTAACTATTAATTTATTTTACATTTACCAGAATTTTATGATTTCTTTTTCACGCACTTTCGAAATGAAATTCCAAAAAAACATTTAAATAGCCTGAAAGTCCTTATATGAGTACTCCTTACAAACGTTAAATCTCGTACAGAATATTGAGAATATTGTCCCTTAGAGGAATCGGAACACTTATACAAATCAATTAGCCACATCCAAGGAAGAAGGTAGTCTGAAGAGAGGTACCTATATAATAAGAGGTCTGTGAATAATTGCAGGAGATGTACGGGATCACATGTTTTTAAGTGGTTGACAATTCATCCTTAAAAACTAAGGCATCGCTTAGGATTAATTCAGTCTAAAACTGTACTTCCTTGTAGAGGGTTCACTCATCAGCGAAAGCGCTTTACTTCTTAAAACTCGTCAGCTAACTAAGCCAAACCGAAATGTTTTACTTAGTGGTTTTTGGTTCGTTTCAGCATTTTCAAAATTACACCGGTTCGGTTTAGCAGCTGGAATAAGCGGTTCGGTTACGGTTTGGTTTGGTTCGGTTTGCATCCCTGGATATAAGTGTGCTCCAATTTCAATAAGGCTACATACAAATATGAGCCCTACGTCTTATACATAAAAATATGTTTACTATTTGAGTTTAGCAATTTCCCTCAATCCCATGAATAAGTTTCTACTTTTTTTTCTTATAAATAAAATAAAGTATATATCTTCTGTTAAGCTTATTGTGAACGAGGGTTTTCGGGCTTTCAATTTTCTGTATTTACAAACTATTTACACGGCTTACTATTTACACACGGTTTACTATTTACAATGTCTCTATATGGGCTTGTCACTTCACGGTTTGCAGATGGGTCATTCTTTTATAAACCGAACAGTTAATAAACTTACCATTTTTGATTTCAATAAAAAAAAATCCGAAATTAGATCTTGACATGCCCACCAAAACGTAATTTGCTGTTTTGCAAAAAAAATTTTTTGTTAATTTTATAAACAATTTCAAAAATCGTAAAAAACGGAAAAATGGAAAAAAAAGGGTTTTTTAAAAACTGGATTTATCAGGTTTGGTTTATCCGACAGGTCTCGTGTTGATATTGCTGAATAGTATTTTAATGTATCTACTAAAATAATAATTTAATAACTTTTTAAATTATTTAATAATATTATGTAATTGTTGCTAAATTTTATATATAATTTTTTCTCAGTGTTAACCACCATGATATAGCTTCTAAGGCTATACAATTTTTTGCCCTAAACACAACTTAAATTACGGTGCTTTCAAAAAGATGGAGACTCTTATAGTTTAAAAGATATTAATTTTTGAAGTTATAAACAAATTGCAAATTACGTTTTGGTCGGCATGTCGAGATCTAATTTCGGATTTTTTTTATTGAAATCAAAAATGGCGAGTTTCTTAACTGTTCGGTTTATAAAATTTCTTTCATTCGAATTCTTATCAATACCTTAACACTAAATTATCGATATATTCACAATAAAATCCATGCGTGTTGGCGCCAGCACGCACAAGCTGACGGAGCTTCAACTGCAGCTTGCGCAACCGACAAAATCAGCTTTAAAAATCTTATGGTGGTGATTGAAAGGCGGTTATGCTTGGTCTTTTCTTAACCGAAGGAAGACTGTTTGGGTGTTTTGGGACATATTTGCTCTATCAACTAGCAACTTTCTTGCTAAATTAATGTGCATTAAATCTTAGGCGTTTTGGTATTACCGATGCATTTGCTGCTCGAAATTTCTGAATTAATGTCAGATGTGGGTCCTTTGCGTAGAAGGTGGAAAGATATGCATCATGTTCGGACTGGGGCGAGAACCTCTTTAATCACTATCAAGATTTTGCCGCATGTCATCAATATGGTCCTCTTGCCAGCTGCCATGCAAGGTGTTTTCAAGTCTTTTTCTTGCCGACTCAATATATAAAGTCAAAATAAATAATAGTGCATGACAAGTTTTTCTGCCATTACTTAATTTCATGAGGAACGTGTGGAATAGAAAGTTTTTGCTTCAAGATGTAAGATGCAAGTGCAGTGTGCGCGACCGAGACTCGCTGATAAGGGTTGTTTTGTTTCTGTTGTTCTTTTCATTGTTGGACTGCTTCCAAACTCAAATTTTGTTCCCACCGATGTTCTAGATAGCTGCTATATTTCAGATGGCTTTATATAGAAGATGTGAAATCGTCCTTATAATCAAAACGTGTTTAGTGTTTTGGAGCTCCGATCTGTAGATCTTGAACGCAGTGTAGTTTATAAATTCGCCAAATTACCTTAAGAAACCTGCTGAGTGTACAGATGTGATATTATCGATTTTTTCACAACAAAATATCAATATAGAAATTATACTTTTTCAATATCGCAAAAAAAATTTTGTAAATATCCTGGACAGAAATAGTTTATTACGATTTTCCACATGGACTATTACAGCATCACACAACTGACTTTATGCTGTTCCAAGCTGCGTGCTGTAATATTGTGCAGATTTATTACACAAGGTACTTTTTTCAGTATATTAAAGAGTTGGTGACGATTCTGGACGAATTTCACGAGCCAAACACGAATCTTTTTTTGAAAATGGTCTAATAAGTCTAGACTTTTAATAATTTTAGCTTTAAGTTGCTTAAAATGCCTATTTATACCCATTTTAGGCGCATTTTGTGGGGAATCCATTCTTTTGATATTATCGGTAAACAAAAAACTAATCCCAACAATTCTACGACTTTTTTAAGCGAAGATACACCATTTTGAAAACATGTGTTAAAAATTACAAAATTGTCTGCTGCCCAAAAATAGCCTAGTATTTTGTATTGAATTCTAAAGAAAATTTTCAACAACGCCCATTGCATACTTATGGGCAGCACAACATAATAAGACATCTAGCACATGTATTTAAAATGGTATAACTTCGCTTAAAAAAATCTTAAAACTGTTTGAGACAATTTATTTTAAAGCTAAGAAATAGTACTTAACAATACTATCAAAGAAAGGCAAAATAAAAGCACAGGTCCACTTAAAAAGTCTCAAAATATTAAGCTAAGCTACCAAAAATCTAGACTTGATGGACTATTTCCGAAAACTGATTCGTATTCAGCAATCGAAAGTCATCTAGAATCAGTACCAACCCTTCAATATACTGGAACTTGTTTCTCAGTGTTATGATTTCTCCTTTATTATGCTATTTAATCTCTTGAATTTGATCCTTGAACTTTATGTTTTCCCAAGTTTCTTATATAATTTCTATCTACAAAAGGAGAAACTATGTCTAATATAGCAAACTGCAGGATATGCCAAAGCTATATGCGATTCCTTGGTTATGAAATCTAAGTAACAGCTTTTTTGACTCTTCGTACTTAAGCAAACTCAACATGGATTCATAAAAAAGCGCTAAAATAACACAAATTTGATTGAGTTCTCAACTCTGGTAAAACGGATTTTAGAAAGGTCTTCGACTCCGTCAATCAAGGGCTTCTTCTATTTAAACTCGATTTGCTTGAAGTTGCTCCGTAACTAAAGAATGACCGCTTAGCTTTCCAATTACACTTCCAAGACTTACAAGAGTGACTTGCAAATTTATTAAAAATAACTTAAAATAATCACATATTAAGCACTTTAAGCACTTTGTATACGTATATTGTATTCTATGTATAGAACTGCCCATTCAATTCTTACCACCTGTCCCTCTAGCCAATTTACATACAAATGTGAATGGCACGTGCCGTGGGTAGCAGTCGAGTTGTGTCAGTTCATTTGCACAGACTACAGTACTCTACTATCAGACAAATGCATTCATGTTTTCCAGACGTTATCAAGTACATGATTCATTCTCGTGTATAAGTAGACACCCTTCTTTTACAAATAAAATCCACTATACAGAGGGGGCGCGTGCTATGCCTCCTCCAGCAGCAACAACAATAACAACAACTACAGGGGTGGTCGAGTGACTCACTAAATGCTTGTCAGGTGGCCTATTCACCGCATATCAATGCATAATCAGTGGCTGATATTTATATTATACCCTAATTGAAATAGTTTGATGAATCATTAGCTAATCCATGCTACTGAAAAATATGTTTGAACATCCAGTTAATATATAGAAAAGAATAAGTGAGAATCCCCGAGATAAAAACAATATATAACAGCTTCATTGATAAGTTAAACACTGCAAGCGCCCCTCTTCTTCGCTTCTGTATACATTTCCGTTTGAGATCGACGACATCATTTTGCCATTTCGATACGTGTTGTTGGTAAACAATATTGAAAGAAGGAAAATTGCTTATATTATTATCAGTTCTTGCACAGGACAAAAAAAGGGCAAATTAAAACTCAAAATTTATAAAGTGTTTCGCTGTCTACTGGGTCAACTCACCGACAGTATAAGCTCTTTGTCTGGCTCGGCCAGTTTTGTAAAAATCACGCATTCAAAAGGTCTTCTTCATGTGTATGCATCCATGTTTATGAGACGGCTAACAATATGTATGTATGCGGCAAATTATATGCGCTCTCTCGCACTGACTCTCTCTCTCTGCTTATGTTGAAATTCTAGTGCAACCTTTTCATCATAACATTTTTCCATTTTGGTCTTCGAAAAGCACACATTTTATGACCGCTTGACTGACACGATCCTGTTACTCGATTGCAGACCGCTCACAACCACTTAACAGTGAGCGCAATTCCAGCAAACATTTGGTTGAGGGAAGACCGTGCAAATCGCTTACAATAGCAAATATTTTAGAAATGTCGAAGCCCATAAATCATTGTTAAATTTAGTATGGTTTCTTCTATAGATGACTGTACAGTGTAACATATCTGCTGAACTTGTAGAAATGCTTTTAGTTGTAACCATAATTTATACCCAGCGCTACATTTCGAACTTCTGTTGATACCTTCAATACTAATTTTCTTCTGTGCAGACGATAATGCGCCAATACTTGGGCCATTTTATCTCGTCCCCCCTCCCACCCCCCCTAAACGAAACTCCCAATACAATCACACACACGCATACGCATACTTTTGCAAAGAAACAGTTCGATAATCGCAAGAGCTGTCAGCTCTGCCGACGCGGCGTCAACGCAAGCGATCCCCCCCATAACTCAAACGACCAAAGCAAAAGCAAAAGGCACCCAAGCATTTCAGTATGTAGTTGACGCGGGACGCTGTCGCAGACACACGACGACCAGCGCAAGCGACAAACGGCAGAAAAAGAAAAAAGTGATCGAAGTTCAAACCAAGTTCCGTTAGCGAGGGCGGGTTTCGCATTGGGTTTCATATTCGGTGTTCGGTTACTGCTGTCGTTTGTTTGTGGTTACGGCAACAACAATCATCATGCAAATCTCTGAGAGTCCCAAGTCATTAGGAGGAGGTCGCGGCCTTAGCGTTTACTTTGAACAGGATCTCACTGAGATGACTGACATTCAATCGCCCAATTCAGTTGATACGGAGCTGGAGCTGTTAGATGGTAACAACAACGAGAACGGGAATATGGAGTCCACTGATCACGAACCCAAGGTGGTGCTGCGTCGGCGCAAAAGCACACGCACCAGTTCCCGTACACGTGAGCGTAGCTTTGTTTTAGTGGCCAGTGGCGCCGTTGTGGGAGGGGCCAGGACTATGGCGAGAAAATTTAAACGCATCTCATTAATCGAATCAACCAGAAGCAGCAGCAGCCGAGAGCAAGATCAAGTTGAGGAGGAGCAACTGGAAGCCAGTGCTAAACTTAAACAGCATTATAATTCAACGCCGTAAGTGTCCAAAAATTGAGAAGACAAAAGGGGGGGGGGGGGGGGGGGGGCGGTGAAGGCAAGGCTATAGATTGCAACTGATAATTGTGGGATACATGTACTATTTATGGGTTATTCTTCTACAAACCGAACTGTTTTCAAACTCACCATTTTCCGAAATTATATCTCGACATGCCCTCCAAAACGTACTATAATTTGCGGTTTTTCGGTTTGCAGTTTCAAAGCTATTTGATATATATACATATATGATATGAAGCTTTGCAAATATGTCAACATCACGCAGATCGGCCGTCTATATCATATAGCTGCCAAAGAAATTCTATGATTAATTGAATTTTGTTGTTTTATTCCATAACCAAATTCAATTATCATAGCATTCCTATGGCAGATATACGATATAGAGACGTCCAATCTGCCTGATGCTGTATATTCTTCGAAGCTATATCATGGTGGCTTTCACTGAGAAAAAATTATATATAAACTTTAGCAACAATTGTTTAATATTATTAAACAATTTAAAATAGTTATCTTCAATCTATATGTACAAATCTCTTGGCCCGAGTAACTGACTGACTGATTATCAACGCACAGCCAAGACCGCTTATGCTACAGATCTAAGACTTGGCATAGCCCGCACAATGAAAGAAAATTTGACACAGAAGAGGTGAAAATGACACAAAAAAAAAGTTTCTAGCTTGCGAAGAAACAGAAAGACAGAGCCCAATCCACTAAGTCGTGTGTAACATGCAAATATATATTCACTTTATGGGTTCTGAAACGAATATTTCGGGCAGGGCTGCAATTAATTTGATTAATATACAAAATAATACTCTCAATTTCTTCATATTTGAAAAAGGCTGTTCAACCCAGACTTCAGTCGACGATCATTAAGCAGATTCGAAGACACATATAATATCACTTTAGTGAGCGCCAATATCACTAAGATATGTTTCTAGATTGTCCTGCTCTAAAAGTGAAGTTGAGAGCATATTTAAGAAATATATAACCAAAGATGATAATTCTTGGTTGTGTGAATTATTCAAATAATTGAACTTTAACACTAATTTCATAGTGTTTATCTAAAAATATTGATAAGATTGCGCATTGTTTTATCCGGTCGATTTTTAGACTTTCTGGCGCTATAACAAAAAAAATCTCTGGTCAATAGTTCAGATGAATAATTCTTAATGAACCGAACCAAAATCTTGGATTCGGAACAGGTTCAAGTTCTATTATTTTTTACACTTGGTTCGGTTTAAAGTTTGGTTCACGTTGAAAGATATGTTGGCATTCCGGGTTCGAAAGCAAATAAAGCAAAATAAAGAACTTACCATACAAATTTTACCATTTGAACGATCTTTATAATGTTGAAACTAGCTATACTTTACTGTAGTTCTAGCAGTCTCCAGGCTTTAATTCCATTTTTATTAAGCTTGGCAGAACTTTTTTAAAGGAAATAAGTTTGAAACCTTCAAGTTTTTGCCGGCTTGAGGTCACATTATGCTTGCACATAACTTTAAAACAGAAACACATCACACCACAAAGGAGGCTGGCTGACCGTATATGAGCATCCCTGCTCAATCTTCAACGGTCTTTGCCTGCCTAATGCCAGCCAGCCGAAAATAAGATTGTTTATTGTTAAATTTTAAAAAACAAAATAGTTTTTCTCACTCGAAAACAATTTTGTGTATCAGCGGTGGCCAGCAAAATCAAACAAAAGCGCGCTACAACAACAATACCTTTTTTTTGTTTCATTTTTTCACCTGCTTTATATTGCGTCGCAGGGTCACGGTGCTGATAATTAATTGCGGTTTTTATAAAATTGGGTTGTGAGAGGAATAATGGCCCATTGGGTGCCCATAGTTGTTCATATGACAGCTAAATGTTATAACCATCCAATTCGGGAGGTCGATAACCTGAGACAAACAGGCGTAGACTCAAGGAAAAACAGAGAATTTCATACTTGAATCAATAATGTTTGAAATCAGAAGTACTGTAAGAATACAAATTCTTTAACTGTAATCTATGGAATTATTTGAAAATGAGCGCCATGATATAAATATGTACAGATATACCGATATTTTGGTGATCGCGACAAAAAAGCGTGTGTAAATAGAAAACCGTGTAAAACCGAACAAAAAGCCCTCGTTTACAAATCAGGTGTGGGGTAAATCCTGAAAAAACTCTACGATTACAGATCCAAAAACGAATTTCTTGATTTAAGGATGAAATTTGGACACCAAATTTTTTGTTCCAAGAGATTTGAAAGAACACCTCTCTTATAAAAATCAAATTAAAAACGAATTAAACTTGATTTCGAAAACCAATTGTTTGAATTTAAGATATTTGTCCGGAGCGTTCTTACTTAAATTATTCGTTCTACTTTTTTCTTAGTGTACAAGTCAAGTTCTTATCATCCAGCTCATATATATAGAACGGTTGCAATATACTGAATATCTTAAGTGGAATCTGTAAGCGGGGTTCAAACACATCCATAAACTTAAGATTGTCATTTGATTATTTTTGTGAATTTTTCTGGCTGCATTTCAAACAAAATATGGCATATTGTGGAGAAAACTATTAAAGATGTGTAGTCTTGGGAATTATGTGAAAATAGCCACCAATACTATTTATACAGATGTATCGATGTTTTAGCTTTAAGGTATTTGTAAGACAGAGACGATGGTCACACTGTATATAGAGAATGGACGACGATTAGTAGTAGACAGAAGCTGTAAATAAAACGTCAGACAGGCAGATAAAAACCCGTATCGACAAACAGTGAAGAGACAAACGCTTATTGACATTGTAAATAGTAAACCGTGTAAAGAGTGTGTAAATAAAACACTCGTTTACAGTTCCTAAAGATGATTGAGAACTTTATTCTACTGCTACTCTTGTTGGGGTATGAAAATGCTATCTAAATTCCATCTAAAAACATATTTTTTGAATATTTTAGAAATAATTTTTGTTGAATTTAAAACAATTTCAATATAATTTTGTTCAACTGCCCTTACAATTCTTATGTTTACGTTCCTATACCTTCAAGTTTGTTTCACTTTATCATATTTGATTTCGTTGATTGGTTCAGGTAGACCACGGGATCTTTAAAACGGCCTGCCCTATGATTAGATTAGTTTCACCCCACCCATATTTTCTATCCCCCAAATACCTTCGCAAATGTCAAGCGATACATTTTATGTAGGCTTCCGCATGCTGCAGTCTATGATTCATGGCTCAGTTCTTGGTAAATAGATAAGGGCCAACAACTTATCAGCACTTTAATTGGATGACGCTCTACAAGTGTATGAGAGAGTAGCGAAAGATTGAATGAAATCTCACACAAAAGTGTGTTACCTTGCCTGAGCCCTCTCCATAAATTCATTTGCAGATAACAGTATTTTCTGTTAATATCTATATTTAGACACAAGCTGTGGCTCGTTACCAATATTTGTCTTCTTTTTGTTTTGCCCTACCACACGATGACGTTGCCCACCGCCCACCTGGCAGCTAGCTACTTAGGCTAGCGCTGGGCTCTATCGCCAATTCAATGTTCAATTGGGTCATTAAGTCGAGCGGTTCCCACCTGTTTACCAGTCATTTGATGTCATAAACATTGGTCATGAGCAAGATAGCAACTTAAAGGCTCGCACAGCTGCAAGTTCCCATCATGATGCGTTGTTGATTTTTCAGCATATCTGATATCTGTTGTTGGTCAGGGCTGAATTGTTTGATAAGCAGCACAATAGAAACCATTTTTGTAGCGTTGATACTTTTGGTGGTAGCTTCCAAGTTAGCTTGTATGTTTTGAGAATATATATTTCGACATGGTTCTTTGTCTGAATTTCAAAAGAGCATACTTGATTTTTGAATATTTCTGGAATTAAGTAAAGCACGACTGTAATATACTCTATAACTGCCAAAGTTTTGTTTGAATTTTTTGCCACACAAACTTTGTAAAGTGATGCCCATCGACCGTCCTATGGGTGGTCGAAAGAGTAGTATTCAAGTCTAAGCTTGCCGGTTCAGGAACCTTCCGAAGCCAGCTTCTAATTTTGAAACATGGTTCGGTTCAAATAATGATCTAATATCATCTTTAAAAACTTTATTTCACCTTCAAAATAATTGTTAAATCTTGGATCGGTGCTTAAATTAGTAAAGTTTCACAAAAGATATAAAATATGGCACTATTTGTTTTACGAAAACTTTTACTTGTTCAGACAATAATCCATCTTTTTTGAAATTTTTCAAAAATAGCATCGAAAATGGTACGAACATTTTCTAGAACAAGGGTGCCCAGAATGAGCTTACGGCAGTGTGGACGCCAATACAAATGAAGAAAATATTTTTGTTACAACAACAACCACAACATTTAGAAAGAGAAACCCGTTTTTTGCTTGTGTGTGTGCGAGCGAGGCCAATCGCTCACCTACGCTGACAACGCATATACATCATTGTTGTTGCGTTAGTATTTGCAAGAGACATTGGAGAGAGCGAGAAGAGAGACACATATGAAGTTGTTGTTGCAGGTCTGCCAACAACAAAACCTTCGCTCGGAAAGAAAGAGAGGAGAAAACGCATATGCATTTGTTGTTGCTCTATGTAAACAACTACGAATTCGCGGCTTGCGGAATGGGCTTGGGTACCCCCGCTCTAGAATTTCAGTGGATTCAAGTGGAACACACACTTAAGTTGGCTTTTGTTAAAGCTCCGGCAAAAAAATTGTTACCAAATCTGTGATAGCAACAGCTGCGTCGTTTATGATCATAATTTTGTTTCTACGAAATAGATTGCAATAAATAAAAGTCTAATCTAGCTTTAATACCCAAGCACTTACTTAAAAAGTGAGGGAAATGTGTCATTTTGTGTGTTAAGGGTATCCTGTGGTTCCCCCAACTGGCATTTAGCTTATGATTGTCTCTATATGTATATTTCACTTTTCACTTGCACTTCTCAGCGGTTGTGTCTTGTTTTTCACTAAATAGCCTTTGAAATGTTTAACTGATTGCCATATTTTGCATTATTTTCCAGATTTCACGACTGTGAAAATTGTTTATAAAAATCAAACTAAATTGTTTAGCTCAGAGTTCTCCAGCGATAGCCCCTGGGGCACGAACATACTCGCCAATTCACACCGAATGCTTGCCGAAGTCATGCATCACTGTGTGTTAGAGAGAGACACAGTCACATTTTCGCGCTCTCTGCTTGGGGAACCCTGGTTTAGCTTCAGAGCTCTACCTTTAAGGGCTTCAGCGAAATTTTGTTTTCAAAAACTATTTCTGGAATTAAAAAAATATATATAAATATGTTGTTTTTTGGAAACAGATAAGTTGAAAAATTGTCCAACTTTGATTTGGATTATTGGATTAGTAACTTTTACATAAATAAATTCGAAACCATCGAGAAAAGTTTACAAATTTCAAATGAAATCGGTGGAAACTAGCTTTCCTTGGCCCTTTTTAGGCGTGTTTTCTGGGAAACCTATACGTTGGATTTGGCTCTCTTTGACATGATTGAAGAGTATTGTTTCTAATCTTTAAAATAAACTTTCCCAAACAGTTTTACGATTTTTAGAAGCAAAGATATACCATTTTGAATATATGTTCTAGAAATGAAACCATTTTGTATTGCCCATAAGTATGCAATGAATTCTATACAAACTACTTGCCTACTGTACTGTTTTTACCTTGCATACCTTTGGGCAGTAGACAATTGGTTTTTTTGAGCAAATGTTTTAAAAATAGTTTTACTTCGCTTAAAAAAATCGTAGAACTGTTTAAGGTCAAGAAATATTATTTTATGATTATAATGAAGACAGTCAAAACAAAAGTATAGGTTTCCCACAAAACGGGCCTTAACATGGTAAAACTTAGCATTTTAATACTTGACCATTTTCTAGAACAGTTTCGTTTTCTGCACACGAAAGTCATCTTATATCACCAACATCCTTTTAACAAACTGAAAAGGTCTAATATTGTTACCTTGTGAAATACAGAAAAGTTTTGTTACATTAATAAACTTTAAAATAGTGATATAGGCTGTACTAATTTTCATCATTTAGGAAAATGATAAGCAAATCAAACATACTCCTATGCAATGGCATGTATCCTCCTTCACGTTTAAGTTGCTTAAAGTGCAATTGGATTCCGTATCCCTTGGGTAGCATTTGCTATTCACATTTAGTATTTGACACTTTGCTCATATTTGTTGACTTTGTTTTTAGCATATAGCTCTTCTCCACAATTTCGGAATGGGAAGAGGCATCCACCGAATCAGAGTTGATGATGTTGACTCCAACACCATGTTACTCCGCCAGGCTTCTTATCTTATATGCAACTTCTATGAAGGCTTCTATCTTATATGCGAAGGTGTCACGGAAATCTTTTCCAAGCAAATTCCAACCCAAAACCAATTCTCGGTTTTCCGAGAAAACTCTTTCGATTGGTTTCAAATCTTTCGGGTTTGTTAAAGAGATTTAGCAAAATTCACATAAACCATTTGGACAGGCAAAATTAGTTTTGGAAATGTAAACAAGATTATTTTTCTGGATAGGTTGCATCAAATGATGTAAATGGTATATCTTTGCTAAAAATAATCGTACAATTCTTTGGGATAGTTGATTTCAAAGTTAAGGAGAAGTAATTTACTATAATATCAAAAAAGTCAAAACAAAAGTATTGGTTCCCCACAAACTTTTGGAACTTTAAGCTTTAATTACTAAAAAATTCGACGTGATGGACGATTTCTGATTGTGACTGTTTTAGTGACCTCTTTGAATATCAATCATAGAACATTTAATATGTAACTTATGTTTTTGTAAAAACCAGACACACACACCACAAAGGAGGCTGGTTGACTATATAGCTATTTCATAAATCACCACGATTCAATCATCAGCAGTCTTTGCATGTCTTCTGCGGGTTGGCAGAGGCTACCACCTGCCAGCATTGCTATAATCGCTTGGGAATTCCAAAAGCAGGCTTATAGCAAAATCCGACATCAGCAATCAACGCCAAATCGCAGAAGCTTCGAAACCTCCCCTTTCGTTTTGAAAAAGTTTTGATTATTCAAACTTTCTAGAAGGGCTAAAGCCAAATATGAATATTTAAACTCACTTCTTCGCCAATATTTTGGAGAGACCCACCCGGGTCTTTTGCAATTTAAAAAAAGTCTCCCATAGTATACTTTTGGAGCCTTTAAAACACAGCTAAAAGTGAACTAAAATTTATCCCTTTTTTTTGTCTGCATTTCCAGCTCCTTGCGTCACAGCTACTCCAGTTCTCTCAGTCCATTGACAGCCAGCGGCAGTGTACGCAGTCTGGGCAGTAGTCCCAGTCCCAGCCCCAGAAGCAGTCACAGTCCCAGTCAAAGCAGTGGTGGACAGTCGGCAGCCGTTAACGGTTGCCCGTCCAATACCGGCAACACGGCCAAACAGCATGACCAGCAGACATCAGCGGTGGCAGCGATCTCGTCTACATCTGCCGCCGCTGGTGCCGCAACCGCTTCGTCAGCCACCTCAGCTGCCCCAATTGACAAGGAAAAGGAGAAGAAACGCAAAGAGGTGTCCAGTTCGCGTGTAAAGAAATTTCATCGACACTTCTCCCAGGTGTCCGAAGATGAGAAGCTGATCAATTGTAAGTACAAATCAGTTTTCAGTTTTCTTAAATTTATGTTTCTTAAAATTGTATGCAGATTTTTCCTGCGCTTTGGTAAGCGATATATTGCTACAGGGTCATCTCTATATAACCGATCAGCACTTTGCCTTCTACTCGAATGTGTTTGGCTATGTGACCAAGGTAAGCAGCTCGTAGCTTTCCAGCTGCTACAAACTGACTTGACTAATCTTTGCATTTGGCAGTTTGTCATTCCCACTTCGTTGGTGACAAAAATCTCCAAAGAGAAAACAGCCAAAATTATACCCAATGCGGTGGGTGTGGCCACCAAGGATGAGCGACATGTCTTTGGCAGCTTCATCAGTCGAGAGTCGGCTTTCCGGCTCATGTGCACGGTGTGTCCGCAGATAGCTTCCGGTGCGGAAATACTGCCCAAGCCGCTGCCGGTGGATATTGAAAACTCGGAGGATTTTTTCATTGAGGATGATAGCAGCTGCTCAATCAGTGGGAATGAGAGTCCACCCCAGTTACTGGAGGCGGATGTGTTGGCCGTGGGTGAAATGAACACACTAAGGCAACGTCCTGGCAGCAGCAGCAGCAGCGGAAACAACAACAACACTGACAAAAAGCTACGACATTCCGGTAAGCTTTGGAAAGGGGTAGAAGAAGTCCGTAGGATTTAGAACAGGGGTGGCCAATACCATTTCGTTGTAGTTTTACGCAATGCCTTAAGGCTACATAGAGCAACAACAAATTCATAAGCGTTCTCTCCTCTCTTTCTTTGCGAGCGAAGGTTTTGTTGTTGGCGCGTGTCTCTTTCTCGCTCTCTGCAATGTTTCTTGCAAATTCGAACGCAACAACAATGATGTATATGCGTAGTCAGCGTAGGTTAGCGATTGGCCACGCTTGCAGTTGCCGAACGCTTTTCGCTCTTCACACACACAAACAAAAATCGTTTTTCTTTATCTATTTCTTGTGGTTACTTTCTTCATTTGTATAGGCGTCCACTTGACCCTAAGCTCATTCTGGGCGCCCCTGATTTAGTGGTCCCAAAATTTGAATTTCGATTATCTTTCACAATTTGGTCGGCACTTTGTTCAGATTTTCAATCTATGAGTACCATTCTTTGGCGAATCACCAAGTTTGACAAGGACTAGATGAAAAGTGTTAGAGTTATAAGCTATGAAAGATTCGTCACACACTTGCATACATAGAAAGAGAGAGAGAAATCGCGAGAGAGCATGGCCTATGCTAGTGTAAACGACGGTTTAAGTCGGGTTTTCGGGCACACGGGCTTGTATTTACACACGGTTTACCATTTACAATGTCTATATGGGTGGGTTCTGTCTGTCTTGTCCTTTTTGTTTACACCGTCTGTCCTTTTGCGTTCTCTATACGGTGTGACCAACGTCTTATACCTTATACCTTAACGCTAAAATATTTATAAATTTGCTCATAATTCCAAAGTCCACACTTGCCTTTTTTTTGTAGCCACAATCCTAACCCACTTTCTTCCTCTCTCTCACAGATCATCTACAGGGCAAAAATTCGCACACGCTGGACGTGGCGTCATCAACAACTCCACCGATTATTCACTACGAGGAAACAATCGGCAATGGCAGCCGCCTATCTTCCACTTCCACTTCTACATCCAATTCGGCTAATGTCTCGGTCGCCTCCTCTGGCCCACCATCCAGCTCATCATCGCCTGTCACTGTTGTGGGTATGACCACCATGTCCTTGGGACCCATCCCCATACGTACGCCACCCGCTCCAAGCGGCGTTGGTGCCGGCGGCAGCCGTTTCAATCGACTCATGCAGTCGGCCCGTTCGCATCTCAGATTGCAGTTGCCATCGCTGACCGAGCTGCATTTGCTCTATCTGGGCATTATGTTGGCTATTATGCTGGCCCTATTCTCTGTATTTTTGCTCTATCGCATTTTAGATATCGAGGCCAAAACCAGTTTGTACCATACACCGATCGATTTCAATTGGGTAAGTCAAAGCAGCAGCTGGCGGAAAGCAAACGGGTCCTAAACTAATCTTCATGTTAATTTTTACAGCGCAACGCGGGCAACGATGAGGACATTTTTGCCGAGGCGCTACGCTGGCAAAAGGAACTGCAAGCCAAAAGCACTGAGGAAGCTCAACATATTTTATCCAGAAATCTTGAACAAATATCCAAGGTAAGTTAATGCTTCAAGTTTTAGGATGTAAGACTTTTCGTTTCTTGCGATGCAATCGAATTGATAAATAAAACCAAAAACTTGGTTGTTATTGTAGCTCCCTTTCGTTAGATTTTGGTGACCACCTTTGCCTTGACCATATAGCAGAAAACTGAAATCTGAACACTTTAGCTAGAAATTGAAAAGGCCAACTACTGCTTGGTCTCTTTTCTAAGCTAACAATTTCAAGGTCGCAAAATTCTTGATTACAAAAGCGAAATATTCCCCGAAATATAACCCAGATCTACCCAATTCCCATACGATTTGAGTTGTTTTTGGGTCGAAAGCGATTTGTAGAACAAATGCATAGAGAGAAAAAGGTTCCTTTAACTTAACTTACGGCTGCCATAGGAACGAAACTTTTTTGTTTTCTATGTAAGCGTTTCCAAAATCGGTGATTATTAATTTTAAAAGCTTTCAAACTGATTTGCTAAATTTGGTCAAAATCGGATGACTATATCTTATGGCTGTCATAGAACCGATCGGTCAGAAAATAGGTCTTAGTGGGAAAAACTTTCCGGTTTCCAATTATATCGTTCCTAAACTCTTACATTATTAATATTAAATGCTTTCAAACCGATTTGCAAAATTTGTTTGAAATCGGAAGACTATATATTATATTATGGTTGTCATAGGAACGATCGGTCAGAAAATGGAACTGAGTGGAAAAAACTTTTTATTTTATTTTATATTTATTGTTTTTATTTTTTGGGTACCTTTTTCTGGCTCCTTAACCTAAATTAACGCTTAATACATTTTGGTCCAGCTTGAGTTATCTTCTATTTAGATATTCGTGTTATTGTGTATTACGGTTTGTGAGTTAAGCTTTCTTACAAATTATTTTTACAGTTTAGGCTTGTCAGTGGGATAGGCTATTTTAGCTTTGCATTGCGTGTTTTTTTAATTTAAATTTTCTTTTTAGAAAGGTCCTTAGGGTGGAATCTTTTCAGTCCTATTTTCTTTATTCGGCCTTGCTTCCTTCGTGGTTACAGTAATTTCATAGCGAGGTGGTCAGTCTTTCTGCATAGCCTCTGGCCTGCTTATGAATAACATCCTCAATAACTCACGTCCTCATGTACCAATGAGCCCCGGTTATGCGTCTTAGGATTTTGGCCTGCAGAATCCTTATGCGATCTAGGTGCGACTTTGCCGCTATGCCGTACCTCCATGCAGGTGCGAAAATGCTTTTATAATTGAGTACCTTGTTTTTAGTGACAGTGTGCTCCTGGAGTTCAGCAGCCGGCTCATCTTTGGTGCCTTTAGCTGTATTGATTTGAGCAGACCGTTTATATGCGATTCGAAGGTAAGCTTTCGGTCAAGAAAAACTCCTAGGTATCGGTATTCTGCAAAGTGATGCAACAGCTCTCCTTGGTGGGAAAATTCCTGGACAATCGTCTTTTCTCAGCGTGTAGGTAACACTGGCACACTTTTAAAGGTTTAGTCGTATATTCCAAATTGAGCACCAATTTCCGATTCTTGCTAGATACTCTTGCATGGTGTCATGAAATAGCTTCTGTCATCGATTTGGGGATTGGCTTAAAAGGGTGTAGGGCGTTGGTCCTAGGACACTTCCTTGTGGAACACCAGCGCTTATTAGCTTTTTCTCTTAAGCTTCTCCCTCTTCCAGTCAGAAAGCTCTTAACAAACAGGTACAATTGAGTTCATCAGAGGCCATCATGTCAAACTCTGTCGAAGGTCTGTCTCACATCAAGAAACACTGCAACTGTATACTCCTTTGCATCAAATCCTTTCAGTATAAAGTTTACAACTCTATTGAGCTGCTCCGAGGTCCCATGACTCCATCGAAAACCGAACTGGAAGGGTGGAATTGCTTTTTGAATGCTATCGTCCTGCAGTATTTTGCGCCGCATGCACCTTTCAAAAATGTTGTCTGTAAGAGCCTGGGCTAGTTTGGGACTTTCCACGCTTGTGGATCATGATGATCTGAGCTTTTTTGAATATCTCTGAAAAATGACCAATTCTCAGAATGGCGTTATATAACAGCACCATAAAAAGCAGCGCCTTGGTTGGCAGAATTTTTAAAGTGTTATCAAGCATATCCTCACCGGAGGCTTTGGAGTTTTTCAGACCTTTGACAGATTTGGAAACTTTGGTCAAAATCAGATGACTGAAAAATATGACCATATCTTATAGCTGTCATAGGAACCATCGGTCGGAAAATGGGCCTAAGCAAGAAAAACTTTTTTGTTTTCAATGCTAGCGTCCTTAAACTCGGCCATTATTAGTATTATATGTATTCAAACAGATTTGCAAATTTTGGTCAAAATCGGATGACTATATCTTAGAGCTGCCATAGGACAGATCGGTGGGAAAATGGGTCTTACTGAGAAAAAATTTTTGTTTTCAATGTAAGTGTCCCTAAACTCGTCCATTAATAATATTATATGCTTTCAAACAGATTTGCAAATTTTGGTCAAAATCGGATGACTATATCTTAAAGCTGCCATAGGACCGATCGGTCGGAAAATGGGTCTTAGTGAAAAAAACTTTTTTGTTTTCCAGTAAATCGTTCTTAAGGTCGGTGATTCTTAATATTAAACGCTTTTAAACAAATTTGAAAAAGTTCATCGACATCGGGTGACTATATCTTATGGTTGCCATAGGACCGATCTGTCGAAATTGGTTCTTGGTAAGAAATTTTGTTTGTTTTTAATGTTAGCGTCCTTAAACTCACTGATTACTAATTCTATAAGCTTTCAAATATATTCGCATAATTTGGTCGAAATCGGATGACTATATCTATGACCGATCGGTCGGAAAATGAGTCTTAGTGAGAAAAACTTTTTTTGTTTTAAATTTTATCATTCTTAAACTCGACGATTGTAAATTGTTGTATGCTTTCAAACCGTTTTGCAAAATTCTGCCAAATCGGTTGACGGTAGTTCGGAAAAATGTTTGAGTTTAATGTTAGTTTACTTAAATTCTGATATTTCAAAACCAGCATTTGCGAGGGAATAGATATACTCCGGCACAGAGAAAGTTAGCTTGGCCTTCTCGTTTTTTTTTTGAGTGTAGTCTTTAAGTATGCCACTCAAGAGATAACCTTTTCCAGAATTAGCACTTCTTCTGTTTGAATTGTTCATATCCGAATTGCAGAATTCTCGAAACTCTCTTTGTGCTTTGTTATTGACATGCCATATCAATCAGCATTGTTGCACTTTGCATAATCTAATCTATTTCTTTGACTGCCTGGACTAATCTTTGTTTTGATTTGCGCCATAAAAGGCCGCCTTGTCTTTATCAACCTTACCTCAGAGGTAGCCCCCCAGACATATACCTATATATATACTTCCTTCTTAATGTTAAATCTTATCTTTTTCCATTTGAACAGGTGCGCCGCAGCCTGGAAACACTCTCAATGCTGATCCATGACAGAAGAGCCGGCTATGGCCATCCAGAAACTGGAGATGCGGCAGGCCAGGTTCAGGTCTCAACCGACTCAGGCCAACGCCATGATAGCGACTGATTTTAAACGGCGTTATTTTTATATTTTTGTTCTCTATTTTACCAGAGTTTAGTAAGTTTATGCATAGTCATAGCCATAGCTTCTACCTATACATACGATACATATTATTACCAATTATAGTTCAATCCATTCTGAAGTAAGTGTCTGGCTATAATATTAATAATAGATTTATCGTTTTTTTTTTTTTTTTTAAGTAAGAAAATAAGAATCCGGTTTCTTTGTCTTGAAGTTTCATGAAATAACTGAAATTGAAATTGAAATTAAATCCAAAAAAAAAAACCAAAGCTACACATTAAAGTTTATTTTTGTATTGACAATTATATGGTGGCTGAATTTTCTTTGGGTAAAATAATCCTGTGATATGCATATTTAAGTTCTTAAGTTTTACTTATCCTATTGTGTTGTGTGGTTCTTTAGTCTATTTTGAACTTCTGGTGTCTTTTTTTATATATTTTTTTCTTCTTATGTTTCTGTGTTAGCAAACTACGCTCAATGCAAATGGCTAAGCTCTATAAGTAGTCAACTTATCTCTTATGTGGATGCTCATTTATCATATAGAAATACGACGAATTTTTTTTCTATTTTTTTTTTTTTTGTCTTTTATGAACAGCAAAAACCGATATATCTACATTATAATTAACATATATATAATATATATGCAAAGCAAACTCCCTAAATGTATCTGTATCTGTACTATGTATGAATGTATGTAACTAAATATGTAATGTATAACAAATTAAAGAAAGAAGATAATTTTAAAATGATATTCTGAGTGTTCAGAAAGTGTGTTTTTTATTTTCTTCACTAGCATTTATTAAACCAACTTCAGTTTGAAGTCTCATCCTTAGGCTTTCTTTTTCAGTATGTATCGTTTCGTTGAAGTGTAAACCACATCGTTTTTGTGTGCTCCGAATATGTCCACTTTTGTGCCAACAAAACACAATTTGCGGGAAAGTTTACTTTTCTGCTTTCATTTCAAATGCTGCAAGAAGATTACGGGGAACATGCTGCATCGATTTTTTGGTTCATGTGAATTTTTGGTCAAAATCGACGCCAAAGCCAAATATTCACAGTAGAAGGTCTGTATGCTCTGTATTTGGTGGCACCAATTGGGCGTGGTGTACTATGAGCTGCTGCAACCGGGTGAAACCATCACAGGGCAACTCCACCGAACTCAATTGATGCGTTTGAGACGAACATTGAAGCCATAACGGCCAGAATATGAGCAAAGCAAGACAAGCTCATATTGCAACATGACAATGCTCGGCCGCATGTTGCGCTGCCGGTCGAATATATCATGAAACCAACTCTAGGTCAATAAGCTATGATTTTGTTCATAACATTTCTAAAACAAGACACGCACAACACCACAAAGGAGGCTGGTGACCGTATAGCTATTTCATGAATTTCTACAATTCAATCATCAGCGACCTTTGCCTATCCTTAATGAACTGGGAGAGGCTACCTCATGACAGAATTGCTTGTAGCAAAATCCGACAACAGCAGCAATCGCCAAATCACAGTAGCTTTGTGTGTGAAACGCTGAAATGGAAATTCCTACCCCATCCGCCCTATTGCCCCTTCTGACTACTATTTGTTTTCGTCGATGACGCATGCCCTTGAGGATCAGCACTTTTACTCTTTTGAAGAACTCCAATATTTGGGTCACACCCGAAAATTGCCAGTAAGATGGCACAAAGATGTGGCTAGCGATGGACAATACTTTGCAAAAATGAATTTGTAAAAAATTGTTCATAATAAAGCGTCAAGCTTTAAAAAAAATCCTTTAAAACAACAACCACGCTGGCATAGGACGCGCGCACACATGCAACTGTAAGATGTACTGACGGCTGACCATGATATTTTAGTACGTCAGCAAGCAGAAATAAACAAACATGCTTGACTGATTCCGCAAAACTGAACTTACAACAACTGAATTATAAGGATCAAACCAGTGCTTGTTATGCACACTACCATGCAAGCAGCGTGGTTATTTGTCAAGATCAGAATTAAGTTCTGCCGTCAGTTCATCTTTCAGCCGCATGTGTGCGCGCGCCCTTAGAGGGGATGATTTATTTTGATAAAATTGCCATAAATCAAGAATTGTTTGCCTTAGAGACCAATTTTGACATAACGATAACAAAAGTCTCAGTAGAAGAAACATTTTTGTTTTCAATGCAATTGCTCCCAAACTTGGTACTGATCAATATTATATGCTACCACACAATTCTGCCAAGTTTGAGCCAAATCGGATGACTATAGCATATAGCTGCCATAGGAACGATTGGTCGAAAAAGTAGTTCTAGTGAGAAAAACTTATTTGTTTTCAATGGTAGCGTCTTTAAGCTTTCCAGTTATAAATATTATCAGCTTCCACATAATTTGAGGGAGTTTAATAAAAATCTGATGAATATATCGCATAGCTGTCATATAACAAACTGGCAAGCAAATGGTCAAAGTACTGGCACCATCTATTGCTGAGTTTGGTAAACAACTCAGCTAAGAATTTTCGACGAAAACCATTTGAAACCTTATACAAGCTGCAAGGGTATATAAACATCGGTCGAGCCGAAGTTAGCTTTTCTCTATTTTTTTCAAAATAAAACACCCTCTCTTAGCTGGTGTGGTTATCGAATTTCTATTGAAACAAACAAATGCTCTTATTATGAGAATTTTTTTGCACTTATATCAGCTTGTTTGGCAGAGCTATAGGCCTGTTTAAACCGAAAATACATATTTAAATTTATGGGAGGAAAACTAGACTGTCACTCTTAGGGCCCATTTCTCTTCTTACAGATAGAAAAGCTTACAATTTACACTGCTATTTGTTTATGTGACATATGTAGAAGATGAGAAATCGGCCCTAAATGTGTATAGGAAGTGTAAAGAGGCTACTTGATTTATCATTAACAACAGAACAACAACCAACCACGTTGGTCGGTCGTCTTTCCGCGGATCTTTATATTTCCTGATAAACATCACAAGCTCTGTTTTTTTGGGTTGACACCAACGCCACAACCAGCTGTCCACTCTGTGAATGTCTGAGTGTCGCTAACGCATCCTGCATTAAGTTGCATAGAGTTTGCGGAAATTTGCCTCTGTATATTATGACGACATCGTCCATGGTTTGTTTGGGGCAAAAAAAATTCTACTAAGTATAGTAATTGGTCAATTAGAAACAAACGCAGCACATAGTAGGCCTGGATTTTTACCATTTTTTGACTTGGGGAACCCTCAAACATTTATCATTCAGTATACTTCAGCTCTCGCTTTCGAGAGGTGGTGGTCTCACTTACTTTTTTTAAAAATTTTTAATTTATCTATTAGCTGCAAAGCAAAGACGGCTATAAATTTTTAAATTATTATTTCTTTTTTCTTATTGCCCTTGTCTTTTCTAGCATATACTCCATTTTGAGCAGCAACTTCAGGAACTGCTTTTGATTTCTTTCATTCTTAGAAATTTTTGACCAAAGTCTTTGCTGGTGTATACTGCAAATTGTGGAGCAACTGGAGGATCTGCTTTAGATATTCGAGTCCTTTGATTTCTTTATTATTCTTTAAAATTTTTGACCAAAGTTTTTGCTGGTGTATACTGCAAATTGTGAAGCAACTGGAGGATCTGCTTTAGATATTCGATTCTTTTGATTTCTTTATTATTCTTTAAATTTTTGACCAAAGTCTTTGCTGGTTTATACTGCAAATTGTGAAGCAACTGGAGGATCTGCTTTAGATATTCGAGTCCTTTGATTTCTTTATTATTCTTTAAAATTTTTTACCAAAGTTTTTGCTGGTGTATACTGCAAATTGTGAAGCAACTGGAGGATCTGCTTTAGATATTAGTCTTTTGATTTCTTTCATTCTTAAAAATTTTTGACCAAAGTCTTTGCTGGTGTATACTGCAAATTGTGAAGCAACTGGAGGATCTGCTTTAGATATTCGATTCTTTTGATTTCTTTATTATTCTTTAAAATTTTTGACCAAAGTCTTTGCTGGTGTATACTGCAAATTGTGGAGCAACTGGAGGATCAGCTTTAGATATTAGTCTTTTGATTTCTTTCATTCTTAAAAATTTTTGACCAAAGTCTTTGCTGGTGTATACTGCAAATTGTGGAGCAACTGGAGGATCTGCTTTAGATATTCGAGTCCTTTGATTTCTTTATTATTCTTTAAAATTTTTGACCAAAGTCTTTGCTGGTGTATACTGCAAATTGTGAAGCAACTGGAGGATCTGCTTTAGATATTCGATTCTTTTGATTTCTTTACTATTCTTTAAAATTTTTGACCAAAGTCTTTGCTGGTGTATACTGCAAATTGTGGAGCAACTGGAGGATCGGCTTTAGATATTCGAGTCTTTTGATTTCTTTATTATTCTTTAAAATTTTTGACCAAAGTCTTTGCTGGTGTATACTGCAAATTGTGGAGCTACTGGAGGATCTGCTTTAGATATTCGAGTCTTTTGATTTCTTTTTTATTCTTTAAAATTTTTGACCAAAGTCTTTGCTGGTGTATACTGCAAATTGTGAAGCAACTGGAGGATCTGCTTTAGATATTCGATTCTTTTGATTTCTTTATTATTCTTTAAAATTTTTGACCAAAGTCTTTGCTGGTGTATACTGCAAATTGTGGAGCAACTGGAGGATCGGCTTTAGATATTCGTGTCTTTTGATTTCTTTATTATTCTTTAAAATTTTTGACCAAAGTCTTTGCTGGTGTATACTGCAAATTGTGGAGCTGCTGGAGGATCGGCTTTAGATATTCGAGTCTTTTGATTTCTTTTTTATTCTTTAAAATTTTTGACCAAAGTCTTTGCTGGTGTATACTGCAAATTGTGGAGCAACTGGAGGATCTGCTTTAGATATTAGTCTTTTGATTTCTTTCATTCTTAAAAATGTTTGACCAAAGTCTTTGCTGGTGTATACTGCAAATTGTGCAGCAGCTGGAGGATCTGCTTTAGATATTAGTCTTTTGATTTCTTTTTTATTCTTTAAAATTTTTGACCAAAGTCTTTGCTGGTGTATACTGCAAATTTTGAAGCAACTGGAGGATCTGCTTTACGTGGGGTAATAATTATACAGATGTCGGGTACTGGTAACATTAATGTCAATAGTTAAAATCTGGTAATACCAAAATAAAGTTTAGCCATTTTTTAGCATAAACGGTCTCACAACTTTTTGATGTACTAGCAATATTTATGTTGTTTACGGTGAGTTGAAAATATCTATTTGGCTTTAAAACGACAACATAAATGAACGCATTAAAAAGGCAACCATTGCTCTTTTCTCCATAGTACATTGGCTTTACACAGCCGTAGCACGCCCCATACAACTCTACGGAGCACTAGTATGGTGGCCAGCACTCGGGGAAACAATCAGCCCTGAATAATCTGCATACAGTACAGAGAAGTGCGGAAATATGTATTAGCGGCGCTCTCCGAACGACACTAACGGAAGCGCTAAATACTATTCTTCACCTTCTACCACTAGACCTTGTTGCGAAGCAAATGGCTATCACAACAGCCCTAAGGCTATTAGAATCCGATGCCTGGAACAGGGGTAATTCGGTACACTCTACCATACTCGAAGAACAAGAGAGTATTCCATTAAATACAGACTACTGTATACCACAAACAACGTTCGACAAATTATTCGACGTCCATACGAGTGGGACTATCTTCCCCAAAGCAGAGCTAACGCCATTAACATCTACACTGATGGGTCTAAGCTCGACGAAAAAGTAGGAGGGGTCGTTTTCTCTCCCAACCTAGATTTGAACTTATCGTTCCGCCTTCCTGATCACTGTAGTGTGTACCAAACAGAGGTGGTAGCCATCCAGGAAGCTACCATCTGCCTTAGCACACTCACGGTCAAAGAAGGAAGCGTTTTTATATACTCGGATAGTCAAGCCGCCCTTAAAGCACTTGACTCACATACCAACAATGCTAAAACAATAACGGAATGTCGCTTATCTCTGAATGAGATCGCACGACATTTCAGTATACACCTTATATGGGTGCCTGGATCTCGCAACATAGAAGGAAATGAGTCTGCGGACAAACTGGCCAGAATAGGTACCACCATCGAGCTCCTTTCAGAGAAGAGCACGATCGGGATGCCTATGGCGACATATAAGCTTCACACAAAAGCTGAAACACTTTGTAGCGCTACGAATCGGTAAAAAATCCTTTAATCCTGCGCAGTAGCGAGGCTTACTCTCAATCTCTGAAAACGCCCTGCTTACCGCCCGTTCGTTTTTGCCGATAATGTCAATATCATCGGCGTATGCGAGTAGCAAGAAGTCACACGATAGGGTATCACCCTGCCTAAAACCTCTCTTGGTATCAAATGGTTCCTATTTTGACGAAGCTTCGAGTGCTTCTCAACGTCATCATGCAAAGTCGAACGTACTTTGCTGGTATACCAAAGGTAGACAGGGCGTCAAAGAACCTTGACCTTATCGGTGTGTCAAAGGCTGATTTATAATCAACAAAAATATGGTTGGTTTTGATATTTCTCTCATAGGTCTTCTCCAGGGTTTGTCGTAATGTGAATATCTGGTCTGTGGTGGATTTACCAGGTCTGAAACCACACTGATAAGGTCCGTTCAGTGCGCTTATAAGTGGCTTTAGACGTTCACAAATAATGCACGACAGAACAAAACATAAAAAGTCACCTTTATAATCAGACTTCATCCATTTGTACCATTCACCAGAACAAGCAAACACTGGAGTGCCAGTGCCTGATAGTGAACATTTTGCCTCCTAAAAGTAGGCAATACATTTCGCCTTAAACGGTTGGTAGGCCATTTGATGCAGAGCCCTTAAAAGCACGTAATGAAATGTTCATTAATCACCTGCTACTGATTTCTGTTCGCCTGGTAGTTAAACTAGTATTTTTGCTGGTTTGTAGCTGGAATTTCCATATTGGGGGAATGAATCCAAACTCTGCTGGCATGAAATTAGCATCTAATGGATCTTTTCTTTTGAAAGAGTAGTGGAAGTGAATCCTTAGTGATTTGCCAAGACTGCTTTTGTTTGTAATGTCAAATTGATTTATAACCTGGAGTACAACTAAACGGAGTTTTAAGACAAAACCCTAAGCGAAGTTCAGTCCCAGTTCCCTTAAAGAAACCTCGGCCATTTAGTGCAAATCTTATATAAAAAAAGTGTCCCACATGGAAAAAGTAAAACGAAATGGAAACCAATTCAATTCTCTATTCTTGTCATTGTCCTCTGAATCTCTCTCAGATTCAGCACTTTATTTAAATTCCTAACTAAATACTAGTTTAGTTAGTCCTCTGAATCTCTCTCAGATTCAGCACTTTATTTAGATGCCTAACTAAATACTAGTTTAATCTAGATTTATGTTACAATTCGTTGGAGCAACCGTTTACTAAAGCAGTCGTTGTTGCTATGCTATGTGTCCTCCGTTGCCGCTGCTGCCGTCGGCACTAGGCCCAGTCCAGTGAAGATTGTCTGCTCCAGAGGTGGCACTTCCTTGTCCTCGTGATGCTGTAACAGCTTAAAGATGCCCGTACCAATGCCGGCTGGCATGCCCAGAATAATGCGTTCCGATACACCATTAATGGCATCCGTTTGGCCATAGTAGGCAGCATCAAACAAATGATCCGCCGTCTTTTCAAACTGCAACAAACACAAATGAGAATTAATACATGAACCCGAATCGCTCCATTTCATTTACTTACCGATGCCAAATTAAAGACGCTCTCACGCATCTTGGCCAGACCGTGACGCGTTATGCCCAGCACCTCACCGCGAGACGTCATTTGGCTGGCCAGCAGCATAATGTGTCGCCAATCGACACTCATGCCGTGACCCTCCATCACGTCCGTAATCTCGCCCATTATAATGGTGCGTGCCGCCTCTATGCCCAGCGTCTGGTAAATTTCACAAATGTTATTGCTGCGCGTACGCTGACCCACAACGCCATGTGTGGCAATGACTTCGCGCAGGCCATAGCCCTCGATGCACAACTTATAGGTGGGCGGCTGCTTGGTATCATCCACCGCAATGACGGCTCTGGCAATATTCGGCAACCCGGCCACCACCACATTCTGTATGCTAATGGCCAGTCGAGCCAGCTCTGCATTAATGGTGGCGGTGCGCGTGGCCTCGACACGCACAATGATGCGCGACTTCTTCGGGGCCACATCCACCTGGCAGGGCTTGAGACGCAGTCGAGACTTTAAAATGCTGGCCACAATGGTATCCAGATCGATGTGCAGACCCAAGACCTTGATGCGTGCCATATCAATGCCAATGGCCAGGTGACAGCTGTAGGGTCCGCAAACCACCTCCACATAGGAGGAGAGTTCACCCAGCGTGGTCTTCTCGATGCGTGCCTTCACCTGGCGTGCAAACTCCATGCTGCCATTGTCCCGCAACTCTGCGGTAATGATGGGCGTCGAGATGGTCTTGGTGGCATTGATAATCTCCACAATACGTGGCACACCCTGAGTGATGTTCATGGAAGCAACGCCAGCGAAATGGAAAGTCTTGAGGGTCATTTGAGTGCCCGGCTCGCCTATACTTTGGGCAGCAATGGCACCCACCGCTGTGCCCGGTTCGGTGACAGCCCGATTGTAGCGATCGTTGATGCGACGCAGGTATTCTAATAGTTGCTCCGAGCTAATACATTCAATCTGATGGCACAGCGGGCCATATGGTCCATACTTTTGCTGCAGGCGTTCGATGCGTTTCGAAACAGTTGTGAGGTGTTTGCTAAAAAGGGGGAGAAAGAGAATCGATTTAGGAAGGGAAGACCCTTTAGCCAAAGACTCTAGAAACACTTGCAAGTGTATGTGTACCCACGATTTTACATTTGAGTGCTGCCTGTGTGTTCATTTGTTGCGACTCAGACAGCACACAAGCTTCCAGCTTCCTACTTACGTCACATCCATCTTAAAATCCTGACGCGCCTCGGCAAATTCCGTTCGCTTGAGCAGTGATTCGGCCACGCTTAAAACCTCTGCACCATTGAGCGGTTGCTGTTTACCACGTGGCAACTGGGCACGCAGATTATCGTATTGATGTACCAAGTCCACCGGTTTGTTGCGCGTCTCCATGGAAACGGGATCCAGGCCATCACCGCCATAAATGGTATCCACCATTTCGTTAATGGCATTGCGTACGGTGCCATCGTAGTGCACGACCAAATCCTCCAAACACTTAACCAAACGACGCTGCAAATAACCAGTCTCTGCCGTCTTCACCGCCGTATCAACTAGACCCTCACGACCGGCCATCGTATGAAAGAAAAACTCCGTGGGCGTTAGACCCGAGTAGAAGCTATTCTGCACAAATCCACGAGCCGCTGGTATGGCAGCTGAGAAGACACAACACAGACAAGCATTAAATGTAATTCCTTCAATTGCAATTTTGCACTCTTTTTTAGCTCCACTCACAATGTCGATCGAAATGGGGCAAGGCGCGATTCTCAAATCCATTGGGCACTCGCTTGCCGCTTATAGCCTGCTGTCCCACACAGGCAATCATCTGCGAGATATTGATATTGGAACCCTTTGATCCACTGAGCGCCATTATCAAGGCACTATTGGTTGGATGCAGCTCGGCGAAGCAGGTTTTGGCCGCCTGCTCACGAATGCCGGACAATTCGCGCAACATCACCGCCTCCAGGGTTTCCTCGGGCGTGCAACCCGGCTGACATTGCAGCGTGCCTGCCTTGAGCTTATCAATATACTCATTACACTTGGCATAGCCACGCTCCAGTAGCACCTGTTTGTGCTGCAACAGCTTGGGACTGGGCGTCACATCGCTAATGCCGAAGGAAAAACCACGGTTCTGTATGAAATACGAGGCAATCTGCAATGAGCCAAAAAAAATGAAACAAAATGTTGATTAAGTGATTCCATGTAAAATTTGTGCTACAAACAAAACAAGGTCATAAAGTGGCGTCATTACCAAGAAGGGAATCATTTCGGGCGAAAGTTAAATGGCTTAGATAAATTCCCCCCAGATGGAGTAATGACGGGGAACACAGGCCGAGGGAAATCCAATTAAATTTACACTAAACTGCAAACGACACTTTCCAATTGTGGATATGGCAAGGACCGCTGATCCATAGACTGGGATATCTAGATATCTAGATTGCGCAGTCGACACCGCTTCTGTCAGAAATTAGTCAGCTGTTCGCTCTCACCTACGCTCTCTGGGTACATTTGGGAATATAGCCGTCTCTCTCTAACCGCTGTGATTTTCTATGTGGCACTATAAAGTATCTAAACAATGTATATAAGGCACTATCGCTTAAACCAGTCAAAATTGAGAGGCAGCGCAAATTTTATCTCTAATACTCATTGCTCCATGGCTGATCTTGTCTGTAATCTGGTTTAAAAGTGGTTCAGATGCTGCGGTGCTTAGATATTTTCTCGTTTCCATAACGGATTCGAATCTGTTTGAACCAGATTTAGTTGAAGGTCCCAAAGTCCTCAGCTAGAGGCACCTTAAAGTCCTGAACTACAGGCACCTTAAAGTAGTTAACTAGAGGCACCTTAAAGTCCTTATCAACTAGTGGCAAGACAACAACCTCGAAGTCCTCAGCTAGAGGCACCTCAAAGTCCTCAACTAAAGGCACCTTAAAGTTCTCAACTAGAGGCACTTCAAAGTCCTCAAATAGAGGCAAAACCACCACCTCGATGAGAAACAACCTCAGCCTGCTTAGGGAAACTAGGTGGTCAACCTCCAAACGAAGCAACGGCCTTAACCCGATGTTATAATCGACTTAACTGCAACTCCAACAGCTTATCAGAGCAAGCCACAGATGTTCTGCTTCCAGAATCTACAAATTGCAGCTCCTGTCAAAGAAACCATTGGAGCAACCCTACACTGACCTTCGTAGAATTTTCACCATCGTCACGGATGCCATCGCCACCACCATATGCTACAGGATCAGTTTAGGGTGCCACATATAAAGTTAACTTTGCCCTAATCATTGATCTCGAGAGAACTTTAAAATCGCCAAAGTCTCTTCAAACGTTTCCCCCCTCCAAAAAAAAACCTCAATCAATTCCCGTTAATCGTCCAGATTAAGCAAGTCAAATAGTTGCGGATTTCTGCATAAATTCTCCAAAAATAGAACCACTTTCCTGGTATATTTTTACTGCTTGATTGCATCAAAGCGATGAGTAACCAAAATCCTGCTGGCCAGTGTAGCCCAACAAGCGTGAACTTGTCTCAGATAAGGCCTTCCCGTTGTTTGGACAAAAGAAATTGACGGCCAAAAGCAGCAACGCGTCAGAATGAGCAATTAATCTTATCAAGCCGACGGTGGGCCGTGTTAATAACAAATTGTACAAGAAACAGACAAATAGACACGAACACGAAATCGGATCGGAATAGTAACCTGCAGTTTGTTGGCTAATATAATTGCGAAAGTGGTCGCACAACCCCACAGACCACACACAGAAAGCATGAGAGGCACAAGAAGGCTAGGGCTTTTGCTCCCGCTGCTGGCGGCGGTGACATTGGCAGCTCCAGGCTTGGACATTGTAAGTCCCCACAGAGCTAAACGAAAACTCAACTAATCTACTTGATTTAATTAGAAAGGACGCATCATATCCGGACAGCAGGCGGCAGTGGCACAATTTCCCTGGCAGGTCATACTCAAGCGGGATGAGTGGGATGATCTGCTGTGCGGTGCCTCCATTATCTCCGACAGTTGGATTTTGACAGCCGCTCACTGTGCCTACGGATTCGACTCGCTCTTCCTGATGTTCGGCACCATCGACCTTAACGATGAGCAGGCTGTGAATATGACAGCCACCGAGCTGTATGTCCATCCCAATTACAATGACAAGATGAACAACGATGTGGCACTGATTCATTTGCCCCAGCCTCTGACCTTCTCAAAGACCATCCAACCCATCCAGCTGGTGTCCAGTGGCCAGGGCAGTAACACCTTCGTGGGCACCGAGGCTACCATTGCCGGCTTTGGCCTGATGAACGATCAGTATCTGGACTACTCCGAGACGCTGCTGTATGCACAGGTTCAGGTCATTTCCAATGACAAATGCCTAGCCAGATTCGGCTCCGAGGTTGTGCTATCCTCCACCCTTTGCTGTGATGGCTATGCGGGCAGTAATATGTCCACCTGCAGCGGTGACTCTGGCGGTCCGCTCATAACGTACAACAGCAACTCTGGACAATGGATACAAATTGGCATCAATTCATTTGTGGCCGAGGATCGTTGCACGGAGGGATACCCCTCGGGCTATGTACGTCTGACCTCATTCCTTGATTACATTACCGAAGTCACGGGAATGACATTAAGCTAATCTATTATTGAAACATGTTTTAATAAAAAATGAAAAAGAAAGCGCAATAATAATTTACAAACAATAAAATTCCTTCCTCCGAAAGAGATAAGATAACTGCGGCTGCCATGTGGATAGCCCAAGGGCTTGCACTTGGCATTGTGCAAAAGAAAGGAATGTATAAAAACTATGATAAGTTAAGTTCAAGTAAGTTTGAACCGGTTTGGAAGCGGTTTCTATTATTGAACTAGGGGGAAATACCTTGATATCTCACCGTTTCAAGCTGGTTGCAATCCTGACCATTTCAATAGATTTGAGGAAAAGCTTTATTGTAGCAATGAAACTGAGGAAAAGAGAAGAAACTTAAGAACGGCCATGTTTTAGTTTTTTTCCGGTCTTTTCTCAGAAAATTAAAAGTATACGTTTCGGTTCTGGTTGTGAGTTTTCTGTCAGTTCAGTCTCCGGTTTGATTCCTTCCTTCCACCAGATTTCAAACTCATAGCCTAATTCATTTGTAAGATATTAACTTGTAATACTTAGCCTTAGTAAATCAGCCAAACACCAAAATTGATTGAACAACAGAAAAAACAACCCTTATCAGCGAGTCTCGATCACGCTCACTGCACCTAAAAATAAGGCGTTCCCAACGCTGCATACATAAAAATACATTCACTTTCCTATATATTTATATAGATTATATAGGTATATATCAATTCTTGCTGGGCTTATCAGAGCTCCAGTAGTGCGCCATATGCATCAAAGCAACAGCTGATGGTCAATCAAACACTGTCAATTGTCGATCGATGGGAAAAACACATGCATCGTTGAGTTTAGTCCACACTAATGTTGACCATCAATCACGCCCCGTGTCAGGGAATCTTGGACATGTTTTTACCATTAAGGTTTAAGATGGAGCTGGCAAAGTATTTCCAGTCAGCGAATCAAACCGGAATCGCTTTTCAAAAAAAAACATGGAAAAATTTCGATCATAACTTTGAACTTTTCTGGCCGAAAAAGACGAAAAGTCCGTATTTGAACCACGTAGAGAATGCAACAAAATGCTGAGGCTTGAATTTAACCGGCTCGCGTTGCTACGATCCCATTAGTGTTTGAAGCACAAAACGAAGAATTGCAGCTCACTTTACAATTGCCATCTATCAAATCTTCATGATAGTTCCAACAAGCATAACAAATGCTCGTAGGTCCGGTGTGCATTCAGCGGTGTCACAGAAATCTCTAGAGATTTCATATTCGGTTGGTTTCCAAATCGCTCGAAAAATTCGTTGGTGTCACAGAACTTCAAGAGATTTCATTTTCTTATTTGAAAATCTAGTTAGAACAGAAGCTGTTCCAATTGAACTATCTGTAAAAACAGCTCTGCATCTCTCTCAAACAAATTTCCCTTTTTTTAGTTAAGGGGTAATTTGATGTTCAAGTGATATTTATGGATTGTGTTATATGTTTTATGATGCATTTTTAAATTATAATTCAAATTTATATATATATTCATTTCATATTCTCCAAAAATAAAATGCGAAATTTGAAAATGTGTTCGCGCCACTCAGCCCTTAGGCAGGTGTGAAATGTGACTGTGTCTCTCTCTAACACACAGTGGTGCATGACGACTTCGGCAAGCATTTCGTGTGAATTGCCGAGTATGTTCGTGCCCCAGGGGCTATCGCTGGGGAACTCTATTTTATATAGATGGCGACCAAGCTGTAGATGGCGCCAATTGAGGTGGCTGCTTTTGACAAATACGATAGACTTTGGTTTGTTTTGCGAATAATTATTAAAATGCAAATAGCAATTTATTCATTTGATGCAACATATCCAGAAAAATAATGTTGTTTACATTTCCAAAACTAATTTTACTTGTCAAAATTGTTTGGGTGGTGAATTTTGCCAAATCTCCTGACAAAACACTAGAGATTTGAAAACAACCGAAAGAGATTTCTGTTACACCGCTGTACATGTTTTTGACAATTTCACCCCACTTCACATATTGCATGTTCGCAGAATTAATGCAAATTCGTGGAATCTATGTAAATAGGCTGTGGGCCTATATTTGCTTTGAGCAGCTGACGCCACATTGTTGCTGAACTTACATAAGTTTGAAAGAGAAAAGTGAAGTAAATTCACATCACAAGCCTACATAGGTTTTAGACCAAGTTTGCCAAAGTTTTAAAGAATCCTTCAAATGTAAGATCCTGGGATAAAGATTAAGATAACGTTAAGCAATGTTGAGCATTTGAAAGTACAAAGATTTTGTTTCCATTTAATGTGCGATGGTGTACTTACCCTGGATAACCGCCACATAGCCTTTGTGGCAAATGCCTCACCAAAATCTCTTAACAGCAAATAGAAGATGCACTGTTTGGTTCCCGAGCCCATTGTGGCTTTGTCCATGACGCCGCACATTAGTTCCGAGTTGCGTATGTGAATCCCTAAGAGAGAATAAGCAACAATTTAAATTAGTTCAAAATAAAAAAGATGACTATCCCTCGCCTCACTCACAGGAGTCATTGCTGCACAGATCCATATTCCCCGTATAGTTTCGTCCCTTGTTAACCATATTCAAGCGCACCTGGCACTCCTTATTGGGTCGCATCAGCAGGCTAAACATTTGCTTGCCCGTCCAGAGTTTCCGCGGCTTAAAAATGGCTGGCGGGGGCATTCGTATGTGCATGGTGGAGTCCTCGTTGGACAGAAAACAGGCAGCCAGTTGCATGGCCTCCTCTTTGGTTAGAAATACCTCCTTTTGGGTCATCAAGTAGCCACCAGTAATGAAATCCTGAGTGGCCGCAATCAAAATCTCACCGTTTTTGGGTGTAACCAGATTGGACTGATTGCCCATGAGGATGAGGGCCTCGGCACGAGCCTCCTCGGTTTGGGGCAAATGCAGATTCATTTCGTCACCATCGAAATCGGCATTGTATGGCGTGCAGGCGCATTCATTGAAACGAAAGGTACGCTGGGGTTGCACTTTGGCGCGATGGCACATGATGGACATCTTGTGCAGCGAGGGCTGGCGATTGAACAAAACAATGTCATCATCGCGCAAATGCCGTTCCACAATATCGCCGCATTTCAGTTCCTGCGCCACCTTCTCACGATTGCCATAGGCCAAGTATTTCTTGAAAGTCGAACCACGTTGCTGGACATAATTGGCTCCGGGATGAGTGGCGGGGCCATTGCGTACCAGTTGCTTGAGTAGCCTAATATTGGCAGGATTTACACGCTCCGGATAGGTGAGTATTCGGGCCACACGTACGGGAACGCCCACCTGATTGATCATCAGATTCGGATCGGGCGAGATGACAGTGCGTCCACTGAAATCCACACGTTTGCCCGACAGATTGCCACGAAAGCGACCCTGTTTACCCTTCAGACGTTGCACTATACCACGTGTGCTCTTCTTGGGTGCCATATTTAAAGGAATCCCACTTATCTCGCTGTGGAAGTACAAGGCCACATGCAGCTGCAGGAAATCCCAATCCTCATGGATCAACTCAATCTTGCCACCAGTGGCCATATGTCGCTGTATCACATCATTGATCAGCAGAATCTCACTCTGCTTCATGGTCAGGTCATCCTCGGTGGTGCCCGCTTTCACCTCAGACAGCACCGAGGGTCGTATACAGGCGGGCGGCACAAATACACGCGTCACAATCAAATGCCTGGGATGAGCACCGCGCGAACACATGCCCAACAAAGCCACATCACCTTGGGGGATTTGCTCAAACAAATCCAAAACCATAAGCGGAGTCAACTCCTCGGCTGTGCTGTAGTTACTTAATGTCAGATTTAGATCACGATTCAGTTCGGTGGACTTTAGCATCTCCTCCAGGTGTGTGGTATACGCCGCATCCACTTTACGCCCCTTGTAGGGATCATGCAGTATCTTCAACAGACCCGGTCCCTTCTTGACACCACCATTGGGTGCCGCACAATGCGGACACTTGGTCACCTTCTTCGCTTTGGCCAGCATCTGGGCATGTAATGCCTTCTTGCCCAGATACGAGAAATTCGGATTATGCAGCTTCTTCTCAAATATAGCCCGATCCTCGGGCTTAAGCATCACATGAGCACACGATTTGCAAATCATTTGCAATATATTGATGGTGGAACGAAAGTGTCCAATGTGAAATACGGGCAGAGCCAAATCCAAATAACCAAAGTGGCCAATGCACTCGTTCAGGCCCTGGCCACAGGTCTCGCATAGCGCATCCTTGGTACTAATACCCATGCGGCGATCCAAGACGCCATAGGGCACCGGTTGCCGTTGCGCCTGATACAAGTTTTTGGAAATGATTCGCACCAGCGACTCCTGTTGGATTTCATCCGCGCCGCTAATACCGAACTGCACATGGGAGCTACGGGCAATGTGAACAGATGAATGTGAACATGTGGTGTGTGTACGCCACTGAGTTTGATTTGTCAGCTTACATTTTCTTGTTCAGCGCCGAGGCGCGAAACTGTTCCTTAGGCATGGCTAATTAAGAATTGGCTTAATGAATTGAAAACATTTAAAATGTCAAATAGGTAAATAGGGAGGTAAATAGGTAAAGCCGGTACGATATACCGTATCGATAGTTTACCTACGCTATCGATGCTAAGAATCGATTAGTGCGACCACCCTCGACTATTTTTGGTATTAGTGCGACCACCCTCAACTATTTTTGAGATTTTGTTTGACTCGTTACAAGTGGCAAGTTCGATAACAGAAGGAAAAACATTGATATTTATTGTAATCGATACTATCACTGCTGACTTGTTATCAGTGTTGCCAATTTATCTATTCTGTGAGGTCAATTGCTGGAAACCTTAGTTTTGCCGGAACCTGCAGTTCTGTAACCCTCTCCCCCTCTTCCCTCACTGTTCCCCACAGTTAAGTCACTGTCAACCCACTGTTAAGTCACTATTAAGTCACTGTTAACCCACTGTTAAGTCACTGTTAGGTTATTGTTACGTCACTGTTAGGTCATTGTTTAGTCACTGTTAAGTCACTGCTAAGTCACTGATTATTCACTGTTTAGTCACTGTTCCCCCCCCCCCCCCTTTCTACCTCATTTCACCTCTTTACCCCTCTTTCCAACCCTTTTTCCCTCCTATCATCCTCTTCCCTTTGTGTGTATATGTGCCGGGACACTCAAAAAAAAACAACACAATACATGCGTGACGTCAGCGTCACGTGACACTGAAATCAAATTTTACTCGCGTACCGAAATTAAAGATGTTTCACATCAAAAACTGTCTTTAATTCCTAAAAAAATATTTAAGGTCTGAATCGGGACGGCTCGGGATAGACTTGGGTCGGGATTGGGTTCTAGATGGATCGGGACGGGATACCCGTGGTCGGGATTGGGACGGGAACGAATATTTCTTTCCGTTCCCATCTCTACTGTAAATCACTTCACCAATCCCTTCTGTAGAAATAAACCAATATTTAAGCAAACATATTTTTAGCTATCTTTTATAGCAAAACAGACGATTTAGCTACTTTTGGGCTGCAACAGCTGCCAACACTGCCAGATACTCATCGTTACAAGTGGCCCATCACTAATACCCAAATGTGCGGTGCGCTGTTATTTACTTATGTATTTTCCATTTGTTAATTTTGTATGAAAATTAATTAAGTTTGCAATGCTGCGCACTGTTATAGGCGATTTAGCGCGTTTGCGGTTTGTTCTATATACATATATATTATTACAAGTTGATCAACCTCTCTTTGTGAACAGGTTGAGCAGCGGCAGCAGCAACGTTGGCTGCGCTGCTCTGATGGTTACACAAGTGCGCGACAAGGGACATCTCAGTCGGCCACGCTTAAGGAATCCCTACTGGTTTCTGCGCCAGGAACGTAGAGTGAGTGTCTCAACCATGTACCATTTTGTATGCTATGGCATTATTTCCATATTTGAAAACAGCAAACGGATGACCACCTGGTGACAGCCGAAAATCGTTCATTCATTAAGGAGGTGATCCACGACACCTATGGTGCTCCCGCTTTGATCAAAGGCATACAGACCTATGAGCAGAAATTAATCAAAACGCCCGAACCGTTGGTTAGCGACCAACCCTGGACTCCAAATGTGCGTCGTTGTGGTGTGATAGCCCGCAAGATTGGCCAATATCCGCTGTGGCTGAAGAATGGCGAACGGGTGCGCACCACACTTCTACAGATTGTGGACAATCATGTGATCAAATACGTGCCACCCGAAGAGTATCAGCCGGCCCAGCGTCCGCGAGTAAACCAGTTGCAGAAATATGGTTGCCTAACGGTCGGCGCCGAGAGCACAAATCCCGCCCTGCTGACCAAAGAGTATTGTGGCATGTTCCGCGATTCGGGTGTGATGCCCAAGAAGAATGTGGCACGGTTTATAGTGTCACCGCAGGCAGCTCTGGCGCCCGGGACGCCACTCAATGTGGGGCACTATCGTGTGGGCGACTTTGTGGATGTGCGCGGCAAGACGTGAGTGGATTTTTTTGTTATTTTCCGGCTGACTAACATTTTGCGATTTGCATTAGGGTGGATCATGGCTTCCAGGGTGTGGTCAAGCGTCACGGGTTCAAGGGCATGCCCGCCTCCCATGGTGTGACCAAAACCCATCGACGTCCCGGTAATATAGGCGGCGGCGGTGAAAAGGGACGTGTCTGGCCGGGCACCAAATTGCCCGGTCACATGGGCAATCGTTGGCGAATACTGAAGGGTTTGCGCATTTGGCGTATCAATACCAAATACAATGTGATGTGGGTGCAGGGCAGCGCAGTACCGGGCTCCACCAATGGCTTGGTCTACATCTATGACACAATTCTGCCTTTGCGTAAACCCAAAGATGCCCCGCCCTTCCCCACACTCTACGAGGATCAAGAGTCTGCGGAGGCGACAGATGACATTTGGTATGATCAGGTGCATAGTTTCAAGGATGAGACCATCACCTACAAGCCCGAGTAGCCTTAAAGTCATGTTTTTATGCTTGTTATTAAAATAAACTGAAAATCCCTGACAAAAAGTGTTTCAAACTTTGGCGCTAGTGGCAGCTGGTCACACTAATCCATACAAATTTGGTATTTAAATTTGTAACGGGTATTTTTGTTATATTCCTCAAACGGTCGCACCACCCTCGACTATTTTTGGTGCGACCCTGCCATAATCCGAAACGAGAGTGGTCACACTAGAACTTAAGCTAGAGTAACATTCACAACTACACAACAAAACGAACAACAATTAAACAATTAAATAACTAATCGCGTCGTAGCGGGTGTTTGGTGCCGAATTATCTTTTTTTTCGTTTCTTTAGTTTGTGTTTACAGCGAAAATGGCGTTGAAAGTGCTGGTGGGCCAGAGTAAGTGCAAATCACAACGCAAAAAAAAACTGTGTCAATTACATTAAATTAGAATAACATTAAAAAAACATGACCCTGATTAAAAATTAACTTGAAATTTGCATTTTGCTCTTATCCTTATCAAATGAAAGAAAAGGGGTAGCGCCCACATGCTGTAAGTCAATGTAAGGCGTAAGTTTCCATTGATTTTTCCCAGCAAAACACAACAGCTCCCCCCCTACCTCCCTCTCTTCCCCACCCACGCCAAAGTTACCGCCCCCACCACCACTCTGAGGACTTGTAATGCGTATGCATGTGAGTGTGTGGGTGTTGTGTGACCTTTACTGCAGGATGAGTTGTTGTGTGCCATAGCCTGATGCACTCTTCTCGTTTATATTCCGGTTTTATTATCACATCACAACAAAATCAATTGTTGTTGCTGTGAATGAGCAAGCCCATGAGTCACCTTTTGAATGTTTACCAAATGCGTAACGAACGCCCGCCCGCCCTGTGGGGGTTGAGCCAGCCAAACAACAACTAACGTTAATGGGGAAACTAAGGGAATTGGTGGGAGATGAGTCGACAAATAGAGCCCTGCATAAATAGAGTCAAATTACCCCTTTGATTCATGTTTTAACAAAAAGGTTTGAATTAGTCAGCTCAAATTCCCAGTGACTTCAAACAGATCAAGTTCAAACAGATCAAGCTCATGATACCATGAATACAAGGTAGTGCAAACACTTGCTCCATTTCGCATGCGCATAACTTTGTGAGCCTGTGACGTCATTTGACAGATTGGTCTTAGGTTGGGAATTTGAATTTTATAGTTTTAACTTGATTAAGTTTAATTGTTGATATAATTTCAATTCATTTCCATTTTGCACACATTTTAAAAAATGTTAACAACCAACCACATCACAAAATTGTGAGTCTATGACGTCACATTGGGGTTTTTGGTTTTGACAAGCGACGCATTGCACTACCTTCTATTTTGTGTATCATGGATCAAGCTAATGTGGTTCATTAAATCAAGACAAATCAGAAAATGAGTCGAACTAAAAAATCAAAGGGAAATTTGATTCAATTCATGCAGTGCTCTACTAGACATCGTTTCACCAGAGGCCTGAGCTAGATTTCTAGCGTTTAAACCCTGAGGCCTAGACTTAGTGCTCCTTCTCTACCTGCTGACAATATTATCTGGGGAAAGGAGAAATTCTAGCCCATTTACTAAAACTATCTCCAACTTGACAATATAAAGCCTTGGAATCGTAGTTTTATCGAAACATATTTCCAATCAGATTCAATTTAGCCAATAGGAATTCCCATTTCGACGCATACCGTGGGTCATTGATTACGCCAGTCAATTGGAATAAAATATTTTTAAAGATTTCGATTATACCATTAACTTAGTTGGTCATTCTTTAACCCCGTTGGCTTCCTCCGAATGTATTTTTGAAAAGTCCTGTTTACTTTGGAATGTACCATGTAAATCAGGGTTGCCCAGAATGAGCTTACGTCCGCGTTGAAAACAAATCCAAATGCAGAAAATATGTACATCTCAAGCAAGAACAATCACAAGAAACAGAAAGAGAAACCCGATTTTTGTTTGTGTGTGTGTGGCTGTTGCTGTCTGACGCGCGAGGTGAGCGCTGTCTACGCGTAAGCAACATTGTTGTTGCGTTCGAGTTTGTCGGAGACACAGGAGAAAGAGAAGAGAGACACATGAAATTGTTGTTGCATTTCTGCACCCTACAACAACAAAAACTTTGCTCGGAAAGAAAAAAAGGAGAGCATGCATATGAAATTGTTGTTACTTTATGTAGGCTCATGCATGGTGGAATTATACAAGGCAGAGTTCCCCAGCCATAGCCCCTAGGGGACGAATGTACACGCCAATTCACATCGAATGCTTGCCGAAGTCATGCATCACTGTGTGTTAGAGGGAGACACAGTCTCAATTTCGCGCTCTCTGCTTGGGGAACCCTGATATAAGGCGACACCGAGTGAGACAGCGCTCTCTCTGTTTGTAGAGCCAAAGGGCCAGTGCGTTGTAAATGCTAGAAGCGAACGGCAACACACACGCAGAGACAAACAAATGGTCTGCCATCACTTTCTATCTCAGAGCAGATGCTGACGTGAAGGCCATACGTATGTACCCTGCTCACATAAAAACTAGAATACAAATCAGGAGAAGGATGTGTGTAGGGTACCTTGAGCGGGAATGACTTTGTCTGGTCCCGGTGACTTATACGGCTTAAAGTGTTTAATGGCCCACGTTATTCGTTCTTCCGAAACTATTTAATGTATATGTATATGGTTATTCAGAATATGAGCACCCGGGAAAATGTGTATCTAATAAAAGCTTGAAGGAATCAAGACTGCATTCAGCCCTGGTGCCATCAGCCTTTGTACACAGAGAGTTTCATACACAAAAGTGTACTATTTCTATACGTTTTGACAAGGATTTTCAACCCATTACTTTTGTGTAGCTTTTCTGCATGCCGCGTTTAGTGTTCTCATTTCCACACGTGGTATGTAGCTTTTCTGCATGCGGTGTTTAGTTTTTTAATTTCTACACGTTACATGCGGTTTTTCTGCTTCCTGCATTCTACATTTATAGTGTGCAAATTAGCAGGCCGCAATACGTTTTGTTTAGGATTGACGTTTCTACACGCGCCATTTTGTTTTCTCTGTGTAGATGACTTGGGGGGGGTAGGCGTTCCAGCTAAAATTTTTCGAAGTCTCGATGGTTCTGATGCTGATTCAATGCAAGGGTGCCCAGAATGAGCTTACGGGCGCGTGGAAACCAATGCAAATGCAGAAAAAATAACTTAAGCAAGAACAACAACAAGAAATAGAAAGAGAAACCCAATTTTTGTTTGTGTGTGCACTGCGAGCGAGGCGAGCACTCACTACACGTAAGCAACATTGTTGTTGCGTTCGAATTTGTCGGAGACATTGGAGAGAGAGAAGAGAGAAACATATGAAATAGTTGTTGCAGACCTTCGCTCGGAAAGGAAGAGAGGAGAGCACGCATTTCCTTCCTTTTTCCTTTGCGCTAAAATTGAAAAACAAATCGTTAAGCTTACGTTCGTAGAGGGTGAGTCTAGTTATTCATTTTAAAGTTTTTTAAGCCGTTACACAGTGGGATATTTTCAGATTTAAAAGAATGAAATCACTTGTATGATATTTTTGATTGATAATTAAACAAAAATACATATTTTTTGACCAAAATTTTTAATTAAAAATTAAATTATTATTACAAAAAAAAAATTATTTTTAATATTTTAATTTTTTTTTTTTAGTTTTAAATTTGTTAATAACACTAGAACTTTTTCTTAGTTAATTTTGGAGAAAATCAATTTTAAATATTTTTAATGCAAAAGTTTTTTAAAAAATTTTTTCGGTATTCAGGAGCTTTAGATTAAGCCTAACAAGATACCAATCGAAAGGTTTTTGAATTTCCCATCATCACTTGAAGCATTGTTTTCGAATCGGTTTACTAGTTTGAGCACAAAAAGCAAAAAAAATGAAAAAATCTATTTTTTTTACAAATTTAGGCAGGAAAACGCAGCTAATGTTTGATTTTTTAGTATCACTATTGACGTACACATTAATTAAAACAAAAATCACAGCTGAAGCAGGCTGTAGTCACAAGTTCTAAGCCACGAAACATTAAAAAGTGTAATATTTTCCCATAAATCGCTGCACTCGCAAATACTCAACGAACTCACAAATACTTTTTTAAAAGCATACATACCTCTTAACTTTAATTAAAAACAAAAATTATATCAGCTTTAATGTTTTATGTTTTTTTTATGGCTTTTCTGCTGCTTCCTAATAGGCTCAAAAGCATTTCAATGCACGTTCTTTCACATACGCTATGTTTGAAAGCTCATAGCTGATCAAATATCGATAGCACATAAAAGCTTTAAGTACCGTTAGACTCAGGGATGTATTGGCCATTAATTAAAAAAAAAAATTGGCGCCATTTCAAATTTAAAATTTGAATTAATTCCACCTAAATGTACCAAATCTTCCACTGTATTGAACGCTTATTGGACGCTTCCTTCTTTGACAACTGATTAAAACAAGCCAAGTGTCAGGGCAAAGTGTCTTTTTTTGTTGTTGTTGCGTTAGACATTTCATCGCAGGGAAAGCGTAAAAGAGGAAGGGGAACAAAATAGCACACAAGCAACACACATACATAAGCAAAAGACACTTGTCTGATTTAAACAAGTGCTGAAAGAGAGGGAATTTTAAGAAAATTAAAGGTGAAATGTCATTTCGTTTCCCTTATTCATCGTGTTTTTTCTTTTTCTGATGCCTGTGCTCCTTTTTAATCTCATTTTCATTTGAATTCTCCGTTTTTTTTTTACAGAGATCATGAACGAGGTGGTCAAGTACAAGCCGCCTCCACCCAAAAAGGCTAGCACCACGGCTGCCGCCAAGGCCGGTGCTGGAGGCATTGAATGGCGTGTCCTGGTGGTGGATAAGCTGGGCATGCGTATGGTCTCGGCTTGCACCAAAATGCATGAGATCAGTGCCGAGGGCATAACATGTAAGTTTATCCCCGCTTTAAAACTGTTTTTCGTATAATTCTATGCCATTTGCATTCCATTTTTTTTTGTAGTGGTCGAGGACATTAACAAGAAGCGCGAACCATTGCCCACCATGGATGCCATCTATTTGATAACCCCATCGGATGAGTCGGTGCGCTCTTTGATACGCGACTTTGAGAATCCGGCTAGGCCGATGTATCGCTATGCGCATGTCTTCTTTACCGAGGGTATGCCACTCTGTTTGACCGATCTGCCAAAGCGTTCGGTTCTTGTCAACTTTGATTTCAACTTGTTTTTATTTGTATTATTTTTATTTTTCCATGAACCTCGCACCAAAACAAAATCTTTTGATTCGATATGAATATGCTCCTCCTGCTCCTGCTCCTACTCCTACTCTCACTCTCTCTCTCTCTCTCTCTCTCTGAGTGTAGCCATACCGCCCAGAGTATTCGAAATGTTGCAATCGCACAAAGACATTTGTCGCCGTTATGTGCGCAGCTGTAAAGAAATCAATATTGCCTTTTTGGCCTATGAAGCTCAGGTATGGATGATGTACCACCCGACGTCCCACTCTCTTCATGCATTTCTTCTACTAATAACAAAACGTCTCCAAGTGTGCGCCCAGTGCAAATGGATGCTAACACCAGAAAATCATCTATCGTTTGTCCTTGTCCAAAATGCTTTTGGGGTGGAATATTTAAATGCTTTTCATGCTGTTTTGTTTTTCCCTCTTCTCTTCACGATACTCTAACGATTCTCTTCCAGACCAAAGAAAAGAGCTTGCTGTGTGTGAATCCATTCATCTATTTCATTTTCTTCTTTTCCATCATTCAAATTATAATTTGTAGAAAAATAATCAAAAAGTGAAAACAAAAATAACAACATGAAGCGAAAAGCTAAAATTTTATATGCATATAATTATAGTTTGCCCGGAGGAATTGTTTAACGATTTGTGTAAATCGTGCGCTGCAAGAAAGATCAAAACTCTAAAGGAGATTAATATTGCATTTCTACCATATGAATGCCAGGTGCGCAAAACCCAACAAAAAACCAAAAACAAATAAAAAACACACTTGTAAAAAAAAACGTGAACCAAAACAACAATCTTGTTGCAGTGTCGGTTGGTTTCTCTATAATTCTATGTACATGCCACTCTCTATCCATCTCTCTATCTCTCTCTCTCTCTGCGCAGGGCCGGTCAAATGGAGAGGACAGAAAAATATGACTGTCTCTCTCTCTCTCTGACTTCGGCCATGGACTGGCCGGCCCTGATTGAGCAACTCGCTATTCGTACATAAAATAATCGCATCTCTATCTCTCTCTCTCTCTCTGTCTATTCTACTTGGTATATGTGTGTTGTACTTGTTGTTGTTGTAAATACCAATTACATATCTCTGTCTCTCTCTCTCTCTCTCGCTCAACTACTAACTCAATGAAATCGAGAAACTAATGAAATCTCCTTAAGTTTTGTTAAACTTGTTTTGTAGTGTTCAATTTAATGTATGTAAATTGTATACAGAAAAGCAAATCGTACCTAACCCAAACACATGAACAAATGGATCAATCAATAAAAAAAAAAAAACAAATCTATAACATAAAACTATATACCTATATACCAGCAAAATGTTACTCGCTAAGCCAGCCACAAAGTGACCAGGAACGTTTAAGCCTGAGCCCTGGAATGGGTGTGCAGCAGGCTTACACGTTATTCGTCATGTTGTGTAGCAGCGAGTACAACTCCAGGGCTAAAGAAGAATGTAAACACTTTGTCGAAACTACCTGAAATACTATATGTATATGTATGTTAATTAACATAAATGTGACACAATTGTCAATTGGTTTACTGTAACACATCTCCATTTAAACGTAGTACACACACACACACACACACAAGCTTCTCGTGCCTAAGATACACATCTACTACTACTAAATACTACTAATGCATGGCTATGAAGTGATTGCATGTGGCTCTGTCATTCCAGTTCACCATAAAACCGAATAACAACAAACAGTCCAGCAAGCAAGTGTCAGAGTTTTTGGAAAAATGTTTCATTTTTCGTTTCAACTAGTACCGAACTAGCGATTTCTCCCAACACCGGTGGCAGAACGCGAATTAAGATATTTCCCGTTCCAAAAAGACATAAATATAAGAACTCGTTCACTTGTGAAAAATTAGCTTAGAAATGTAATGTATTTAAAATGATTAGAAATCAAATAGGGTATTCAGCAGCCCTCGTAAAAACGTAATTGGTAAATTTACCACACATGAGCTAGTGAGCTACCCCTTGTGAATTACCCTAGTAATTGTTTTGGTAAAGGCCTAAACTCAGATGAGATAAAAATTTAGAAACTATTTTGTAGAAACCAAGGCTGCAAACCTCTATAATTTTGAAGAAGGTTCGGTCCGGGGGTTCGAACCCACTGTAAAGTCTAAAGTTCGGTTCGCGGACCGGTTCCTGAACCCAAGATTTTACTTCGAACCTCGGTTCTCTTGAACATAAAAGAATCAGGGCTGCAAATCGGGTTTGAACCGAACCAGCTTGAACCCGGAATTCCGTCATATTTTTCACTGCGAACCGAACCAAGTGTGACCAAATTATGTGAACCTACACCTGTACCGAACCCAAGCTATCGGCTCGGTAACAAAATGAATACCTTAAAAAATCTGAACTACAGCCAAGCGATATTTTTTGTCGATATAGTGCGACAGAGTCTAAAAATCGTCATTACAGGCCTTTAATTAATGTTAAAATCGGTTCCATGTTTTGAGGTCCTCGAATTTTATTGATTGATTCACAAAAGCAAGATTATAGTTATAATTGTTAAAAATGTTCATTCACCTTTCAGAAGATGAAGACATTCAAAGTTATCTGCCAACTGTTGACGCTTACTAAATTGTTTCAAAAAATGAACCGATTAATGATATAATTTGGGTCTACGAACCTTTTTAATCATCATCATTGAAGTCCAAGTTGAACAGGATTTTCCAAATATAAGGAAATTTTGAATATTATTTTGTGTATTTATAGTATTTATTCAAGTATTTCTTTTTAAATAGGGTTCAACTTAAGCCGAACCAAAACTTTTATTCAAAAACCTTGAACCTTAAAGTTTCGAACATTTACCATAAGTAAATATTGGTTCGAACCCGAAAACCGGAGGTCCTCAAATATGTCATAGGTTTGCAGCCCTGAAAAGAATACTTTCGATTTATTACTACTTATTGTTATACCCTTGTAAAGGGTATATTAAAATTGTCCAGATGTTTGTAATGTAGAGAAGGAAGCATCTCCGACCACACAAAGTATATATATTCTTGATCAGCTTGACGAGCTGATGTCCGTCTGTTCTATGCTATCTCCTCCGTCATTTTTAAAGCTATCTTAACCAAACTTTTCACGAAGCCTTTTGGTACAAATACGGTTCACATTTGTCGGAACCGGTCAGATCGGATGACTATAGCATATAGCTGCCAGAGGAACCATCGGGGGAAAAAGTAGTTTTAGTGAGAAAAACTTTTTTGTCTTCAACGCAAACGTCCTTAAAACTCATACTTCTAAGTTTTCTATGCTTTTACACAATTTCACCAAGTTTTATAAAAATCGGTCAACTATATAGTATAGCTGCCATACAAAAGTTAGGTCTGAAAAAAGTCTTAGTAGGAAAAACGTTTTTGTTTTCAATGCTATCGCACCCAAATTTTTTATCAATGAATATTATATGCTACCACACAATTCTGACAATTTTAACCCAAATCGAATGACTATAGCATATAGCTGCCATAGGAACCATCGGACGAAAAAGTAATTCTAGTGAGAGAAACTCTTTTGTCTTCAACGCAAACTCGCCCAAACCTTGGATTTTTAAGTTTTCTATACTTTTACATAATTCCACTAAGCTTGATGAAAATCGGACAACTATATAGTATAGCTGCCATACAAAAGTTAGATTCTGAAAAAAAGTCAGTAGGAAAAACCTCTTTGTTTTTAATGCTATCGCTCCCAAATTTGTTATCGGTCAATATTATATGCTACCACACAATTGTGCCAATTTTCATTCAAATCGGATGTCTTTAGCATGTAGCTGCCATAGGAACTATCGGTCGAAAAAGTAGTTCTAGTGAAAAAAACTTTTTTGTTTTCAATGGTAGCGTCTTTATACGTTCCAGTTGGGAATATTATCAGTTTTCACACAATTTTGGGGAGTTTGGTGTCAAAATCGGATGAACATATGGTCAAAGTAGTGGCGCCATCTGTGGCTGAGTTTGGGAAATAGCTCAGCTAATAATGTTCTACGAAAATCTTTTAAAGTCTTAAATTAGGGTATATAAACTTCTAGCCGAAATTAGCTTTTCTCTATTTTTAACCTTATTTTTCCGGTTCAGTTTTGGGCCAAAATAATTTTTTCTGCTTCGGTTCGGGTTCGGACTTCCTCAAAATCCCGGCGTATCTGACTCCAGAGCAGTTTGACTCCGAAATGAGAATCGCTGGGCGAAGTGTATCTAGCCAAAAGTAGACTAATTACATACTTGAAATAAGATTTGCAAAGCCTTAATCCTTGCTTCGTTCAAATTTCTGCGTATATTTGTAGCTTCCTATTCATTAACACAAAGTCTGATTGATATGTGATCATTAAGTTGGTTCAATCGCTGGAATTTATGTAGGAACGATGAAAATCTATGGATATCCAAAGGTCGATTTGAATGACAAACGTACCACCATTTCAGTGTAAACTCTGCGCATTCAGAGAGGCTTCAGCAGAGGCTTCTGATTGCCGGCCGATCAGGCTTAGTTAAAAAGAGGAACCCTTGAGTTAGATTACAGAAGACAAAAAATAACCATGTAAATATGAATCGAAAAGTATCCAAAGATCAAAATTATCTGCTTAAAGTTTTTAAGGCTTGCCAACTTATAGCTTATCTTTATCAAACTTCCTTTGAACTCTTGAACCCTCTTGCTTGCCGGACTGTCGCTATACTATCACCCACTTCTTCTGTGCACCCACACAGCGGCGGCACCAATTTTAACTTCACCTTCACCTACCGCCCCATGGTTTCGATTTAGGTCTTCTCGCTGGACTCACCGGATACGTTCCAGTGCCTGTACTCGCCGGCATTCGCTTCCATACGCAGCAAGCACATCGAACGCATTGCCGAGCAAATTGCCACGCTGTGCGCCACTTTGGGTGAATATCCGAATGTGCGCTATCGTAGCGATTGGGATCGCAACATCGATTTGGCTGCCTCGGTGCAACAGAAGTTGGATGCCTACAAGGCCGATGAGCCGACCATGGGCGAGGGGCCCGAGAAGGCTAGATCGCAGCTGTTGGTTTTGGATCGTGGCTTTGATTGTGTGTCGCCGCTTTTGCATGAGTTGACACTGCAGGCCATGGCCTATGATCTGCTGCCGATTGTCAACGATGTGTATCGCTATACGCCCGGTCCCAGTCAGCCGGAAAAGGAGGTGCTACTCGATGAGAACGATGATTTGTGGGTAGAGTTGCGTCACGAGCACATTGCTGTCGTATCCACTCAGGTTACCCAGAATCTGAAGAAATTCACCGATTCGAAAAGGATGAGTTCTAGTACGTTTGTGATGCGAAACCACCATCCACAGGCGGTTGGAGCCAACTAATATATTATTGTTGTGTTCTTGTTGTTGTTTTGCAGCTGATAAATCCTCCATGCGCGACTTGTCCCAGATGATCAAGAAGATGCCGCAATATCAGAAGGAGTTGTCCAAGTATTCCACCCATTTGCATTTGGCCGAGGATTGCATGAAGTCGTATCAGAACTATGTGGACAAGCTGTGCCGTGTGGAACAGGATTTGGCCATGGGCACTGATGCTGAAGGCGAGAAGATTAAGGATCATATGCGCAATATTGTGCCCATTTTACTGGATGCGGTAAGTGGAAAGGAGGGAGGGACACTTGTGTAACGAAACGGGTAAAATATTTCCATTTATTCCTTTCAGAATGTCTCCAACTATGACAAGGTTCGCATCATAGCCCTCTATGTGATGATCAAGAATGGCATTTCCGAAGAGAATTTGACCAAATTGTTCACGCATGCTCAATTGTCACCCAAAGATCAGGATATGGTGCGCAATTTAAGCTTCTTGGGCATCAATGTTATAGCCGATGTGAGTAGAATTAAAGAACTCGTTGGCGCATACAATAACTTTGTTTGCCCTTCTACTGATTTAGTCTCGCAAGAAGGTGTATTCGGTGCCGCGTAAGGAACGCATCACTGAGAGCACCTATCAAATGTCACGCTGGACGCCCGTCATTAAGGATATAATGGAGGATTGCATTGAGGATAAACTGGATCAGCGTCATTTCCCCTTCCTTGAGGGTCGTGCCCAGAATACCAATTATCATGCACCGACCAGTGCACGCTATGGCCATTGGCACAAGGACAAGGCCCAGGCTCAGGTGAAGAATGTGCCCCGATTGATTATATTCATTGTGGGCGGTGTGAGCATGTCAGAGATGCGTTGCGCCTATGAGGTAACCAATTCGGTGCGCAATTGGGAGGTAATTGTGGGCTCTTCGCATGTACTTTCGCCCGAAATCTTTCTCAGCGATTTGGGCAGTCTGTCCAAGGAGGATTAAATGCTTCCCAAATATCTAAAAACAACAACAACAGCATATACTATAAACATATACCCAACCACATGTTGCTGCACTTTCTATATATACATATATATGTAGCTATAAAACGAGATCTAACCCACTTAACCAACCAGAGAAGACACCCACATTTATATGGGGAAATGTGTTGTTTACTTATCTCTATTATTATTATGATTATTATCATTAACTACAAGAGCAACAGAAACACTTATACTTTGTCAACTATATATGTGTATGTATATTTATTAATTTATAATAGTTCGATATATATATATAAATATATTGCATACATACATGTGTACACACCCCCGTTTAACTTCTCTCAAATATGTATTTTACCTGTTTGTTGTTTATGTATTCCGTATAGCGAAATGTAGTTATCAGTTATACTCTAAATGTACGAAAAATGTAAAAGCAGATGATGTTATTACTCTTTATTCATAATCCCCCCCCTTCCCCCCAAACACTTCAAAACTACCACGAAATAAAACGTTACAACGCAAGACAGTCGCCCGGGTTAAGGCTGGTGGCTGGCATTTCAACTCGGATAAGCAATATATAAAAATTATACACAATTTTTGCAGTTAAAACAAAAATAATATACACTTAACTAAACACTATGTTACGTACTTATAAACCAATTTATATATGTATTCTATATAACGATTGAACTACTACAACTACGTGTATTCGAAATCAAATGCAACCCAAAACACACAACCCGCAAGAAAAGCTTTAAAAGAAATATTGAAAACAATGAAACACAAATTGAAGCAATGTTGCAATTGGCTCATTTAACTTTTAGATATATAAAAAAGTATTAAATTAAATGTTTTTTGATTTTTTTCGTTAAGAAGAGAAAAAACCAAATGAAATTGGACAATTTTTACTTATGATTTAATAACTGTAGGCTCGAGTGGCAAATTACTTGTTTAAAAATGCTCTCGAACTACAGAATGATTATAATTTAAAATAAGTTTAATGCTTAGGCGGTTAATTATAACAATTACTTATGTCGAGAAAAAATTATAAATATATTTTATGGGAATCCGTTTGTCTGTTAAACTAGCCATCAACTAGTGTGAACAAAAAGTTATTAAAACTATTGTTATTTTTAAGTATTTTCAGCTATATAATATATATAAACTGAGATTCATATCAGATAACAGAAATAAGGGCAGAACAGCTTGATGCAACTTGAAAACGCACGAAAAATTAACAAATGTACCAAAAGCTGTCAGAATTTAGTTGTGAAACCTGATTTCGTAGCCTGCTGTAATTCTTATAAAAGATTCAATCAACTTCATCAAGTCATACCAATTACCGCTCGAAGATTCGTAGCCTGCTGAAACTCTTATAAAAGATTCATACAAAATCATTGCAGAGCATTCACCTCACTTGATGGTGCTTTTGTCAAAAGAACGTGCAGTTCGAAGAAACTTTCGAATGCAATAATGCATATGAATACAAATGGAACCCACATCATTGATGTACCCAGACTTAACAAATAAATTTTTGCAAACACTTTTGCGGAGCGGTACTTGGCATGCAACTCTCCATATCCTTCACCCAAGCAGAAAGTAATAAATCAATTACAAAGCAGGTATTAGCTGCTATACACTTTAGATTTAATGTTGGCAGGCATTTCTTTGTTAAAACAGTTGACAGACCACTAACATATTTGTTTTCAATGAAAAACTCCAGTTCTAAGCTTACACGTATGAGTCTGGGGTTGGAAAGAAAACAATCTCACTGTAGAATATGTCAAAAGAAAAGATAATCATGGAAATCTGAAGAGATTTTCATATAAACATTGGACTTCGAACCAAATTTGAACTATTTTATTTGTAAAGTGACAAGAGTAAGACCGGCTAATAGATCATATTCAAGGAAACCCGTATGCATTAAATCTACTTGTTATTGAGCAGGTGGTTTGAAATCGCGTAACTTTCGTCATATTATCTAGGTAGGCGGGCATATTTGTGACCCTTCGCATGAAATGCTTAGTTTTATACGCAAATGTCTAGAGATTTCAGGGACACACACCCGATGTTGTTTGTTCTTACCAGTATAACAATTCAAAAATCAGACCTGTTCTTGTTTCCAAATTTGAACAAATGTTCTGATATCCAAAAATTTGAAATTTCAAGGTTTAAAACTGAAAAACATACAATGAAACTTCGATTGAAACCCAAAAACACAACCAGTACCCATGTGGTTTGGTATAAAGTTCGGTTTGTTTCAAAACCAGTTTGTAAGACTCAAGACTCGATTTGTCGGCTTAGTAAACCCAAATAATCAGATAAATAAATTTACCATTTTGAAAAGAAAACACTGTTTTCCAGTTAGAAAACTGTTTATTTTTAAAAAAAATTTCAATTCCAATCCGTCTAAAGCACACAAATGGAAATTAAAAATGTTAAAAGCTGAAAAACATAAGAAAAATTGCAAACTAGTATTTCTGCTCATACTCCATTGGAGTTAAATCAACTGTTTCTGCCTGTCAAGTTAGCGGCGCCATGAGCTTTCCGATGGGCATGAACGGAAATTTTAGTTTTTCTGAGTTTAAACAAGCGTAGAAGTCTGTCGGAATCGATTTAGTTTGTCTGAGCACAGATTGGCATAGATTGGTATAGATTTTCTTTGGTACTAGGCTTAAGGAATGGGTTTTTTTAAATTCCATTTTTGAAAATTTCGAAAATCTGCCCTTAACTTAGAAATTTGAAAGTGAGAGTTTATCTCTAATCCAAATTTCATATTAGAAATGCTGTCTAATGGTTATAAATCAATCAAATCCAAGTGGACGGAATTTTTCTTGAAAGTTCTACCCAAAAAATGTTTGGTTTATATCCGATTGCCTCAAAAATCAAGTTGTAGGCCCAAATTTTGATGAAAATTTGACTAAATAGCCATGATAGCAGATTTTGCAGTACTTAAAACTAAAACAATCTGCCATGTTCCGGTTTTCACTAAAGTGAATTGGAGTATTTTACATGTTCTGTTTTCTATTAAGCAATCAAGGAAATCCGTATCCAACCTTTAGTTTCTACTAACTCTTAAATCGATGGATTCAAATTAAAACGTTTTAACCTGATTAACCCAATCAATTTGATACAACAGCACATTTAACAAATTCGAATTCGACAATGTTTGTCGAAAGTGAAAGCCGGAACAGGCCTATATGTTTCCATATGCAAATAATTTAATGAAATATGGCCAAAAAGTTACAAAATTTGGACTATTTAGTCAAATTTTCATCAAAATTTGGGCAAATTATTTGCCTTTTTGGGAACTTAGCTATAGTAAAGCAAACACTAAAGCAGTCTTTACACTTGTCATATATCTATAAAAGGACTCTCTGACAAATCTTTAGTAGTTCACTCATCACAGATGTTTAGCAAACACAATATATGTAGGTTGCCTTAAGCACAACCTACTGTATTTTATTCAATACGTATTGTACTTTACATTGAATTTAAAAACTTTACCGACAGCGGCAGAGATTTTCATTTACTCATCATTGGATGAGTCTCTGGTCATCGACGCCACATGCGTCAATCGATGCTGCGATACAAACTAATTAGACCGCAATAAGCAAACTAGGTCATCATGGCAGCAATGGTGTTCATCATATTGGTCATTTGGTAGATCAGTTTATCAATCTTTCTCTCCAGAGTGGAGAAGTTGACGTTTTCGTTCAAATATCTCTAAATATTTTGGCAATTTTGCCTTCTTTGATGAAATAGAACAGGTTCTATTTGATAAGGGATTCTCTTTGGAGAAGTTTGACAACCTACTATTTAGAGATATATGACAAGTGTGAAGGCAGCTTAAGACAGAGGATTCTTCAATTTTAAATTCATTGCTTTAAAAACTTTGTTACTGTTAAGTAAACGAGGGTTATTTTGGTATTTTCTTTATCAGCCGTGTTCTCAGTTCCACTTCCACAAATATTTTGAAATTTTAGGACTAGATTTTGTCGAATTGGAATTTTGGAAATTTTAAATAAATTCAAAAAAATTCTTATTCAAGTTTGTTAAAGTATAGTAAAATCAATGGATTTCGCTTACAAGAGTTTTTCGAAACTTAAGTGGATGAAATTATTGAGAACAGAATCGAAAACTTAACTTAAAAGTTTTGTTTCTCAAGTTGGTAGTGGGCGACCTTTCAAGACTCTAATTCTAAGTTTTGTTTCTCAATAGTTCGTCAAGTGCATAGTAAATTTGCGTAAAACTTGCGTTTCTGGAACAAAGCTTAGTTTTTTGAACGATAAAAAATATATGGCAAATTTTTAGAAATATTTCCCCCTCACATCTTCAGTCATTTGGGGAAATACTACGGGGGCAGTCTAGAGGTCGAAATTCGATCAACAAGAAAACTGTGGCTTACCTTTTTTTTTTTAGAAAATGATACTAAACTGTTCTACCTACGCCGAGTAATGGTTATATCCAAAAGAGTCGAGCCAAGCCGACTTTGATTTTTTCTTATATCCAAATATCCAAAAAACATTTCACTTAACAAATCTCTTAATACCAATATACTTACACTCACATATATATAAATATATATATATGGACAATTCTTAGTCAAGTAAGTTTACTTAATTAATCTATATAAATTATACATATATACTAACCTTTTGAAACATAATTATTAATGCTAAGACGAAGACCAGGGCCGCCTACAAACCGCTTACACCCAATTTACTGCCCTTCAATTGACCGTCTGCGGTAGTCATAAGCGTGCTCAGGTGATGCCTCCACAACTCAACATCAGTCGCCCACTCTATCAACCAACCAGGAGGGTTTAATTGGGTTAACTGCTTCAACAACAACAACAACATTAACGGATCACACGAGCAGTTCTCAGTTAAACCGAATGCGTCTTATGCTACCCTCCAGACTGGTCAAGTGGGGGAGACGGTATTTGAGCGGGTGTAACGGGCGTACCTTTTTAGTTCAGAATTAAACAAATGTGAAAACAAAATGCTCTATGACACGTTTAAATGATTATTGCTTGTGAAACCAAAGTGAAAATGTTTAACTAGAAATTAGTGTAGTCCGTAAGTTATAAACAAATATGATTATTCTATCCACAACATATGCTTAACACATAACTTATATACTTACTTATATATGCATATATACATATTATATATTCAAATCAAACCTCAACTTCTTTTATTAACAAAACAATTCTAAAATGTAGAACAATTTTTGGACATTTACATATTTAAACACGTAAATTTAAACCAAACAACAAATTGCTGTCAATTTCTTAAAAAAAAAACAAAAAACAAAACAATTGTAGCTAAAACAACACTTGAAATGCCACATCACCAGCCTTATCCACCCGACTGGGCGACTGTTTAAACAAATTAATAATTCATAGGACAATTTATCAGATTTACAACTTTCATTAGTCACACCGAAATCTTAGCATATTTGCATAACACTTAAAACAAACACATTGTGTATTTAAACTCAAGTTGCAAAAATTAATTAATTACCTTTAAGCTGTACAGCAGCTGCAGCTGCGGTGGGTTACCACATGGTCCTTAACCGGAGAAATCCCACAACTGTTGCGATGCAAAGCGATGCGAAATGTGTGCGTCAAGATTACAGTGAAATTATTTATTAAAAAAACTATACAAAAAAAAAAAACAACAACAAAAAACAATTAACATGAATTATAACAGAATAAAGAAACTTTGCATTGCAAAGTTAAACAAAAAAAACAAACAAAAAAAAGCCGTTTTTATTTCCGAAAATGGTGCTGAAACTAGAAAAAATGTATCAGAACTTATGAAAAACTGACTGGCAGAAATTCCGAAAATCGAGATTGTAATCCGGGTGCATTACAGTGGCTTAGACTGAGGTCGGAAATGCACAGTTATGAAGGTTCCGTGAGCGTTGTTCCGAAGTCAAGGAGCCCAAAGTCGAGCTTTGTTGCGCTACCTGCACGGGGGGGCTTATTTTGAACCATTTTTGGCAGACGCTTGCTATGTGAAGGCTATGTTTCTAGATTCTGGAAACTTTTTAAACACGTGAAAAGTGTATTATAATTTTGCCCAGGAGTTTGCGACGCATAGAAGGAATCATCTCCGACCACATAAAGTATATAATTTCTTGATCAGCATGACGAGCTGAGTCTTTTGAGCTTTATCCGTCCGTCTGTCTGTTTCTACGCGAACTAGTCCCTCAGTTTTGAAGCTATCGAGCTGAAATTTTGCACAGTGTCTTCTTTCAGCTGCATCGTCCGAATGGGATGACTACTTCTTGTAGCTGCCATAGAAACGATCGTTCGAAAAATTGGTTTTTGTGAGAAAAACTTTTTTGATTTCCAAGTTTAGCGTTCATTAGCTCGGTCATTATTAAAATTAAATGTTTTCAAACTGTTCTGCGAAGTTTGGTCGAAATCACTTACCTTTGAAGCGATCTTTTTCAAGTGTATTAAAACTTCGGCACAGACAAAGTTACCCAGTCGGACTTTGCAGAACGTGGTTCCCAATGGAATGCCATTTTTCATACTGTTTTTTACACTGAAAAAATCACTACATATTTTTTTAGATTGATAGAAGTTTACAATTCTGTTTGAAATTGTATATACACTCTTTCCTCATGTTCTTGGAAAGCTAAAGTTCACTATAACATGAAACCGTCCCTTCTCTGGGTTGTGCTTTTGGCACGCGTAAGTAACAAGAAGGAAGGTAAAGATAAAACCCGAACGATTTCCGAACGCTGTTTTTTTCTAACACGTTCTTTTTTATGTGTTTGGAAGGCTAAAAGTCACCATAACATGAAACGTTCCCTTCTGTAGGCAGTGCTTTTGACACCTATTTGTGGGAAGAAGAAATGCGGAATGCAAAAGTCAAACGAAGCAAGCCAAGAGAAAGAAGGCAAAATAAAGAGGACAAACGGGAAAAAATTAACATTTTTGCGTGGTATTCTTTAATTTCCTTTGACTTCAATTCTCTAACAAGTTTTGCTTGCATTAAGAAGTTGGCGTCAACAGCAACAGCATCAAGTACGTGCCTTAAAAATTAAAAACAAAACAAAAGTTTACTTTTATTGAAAATTAAACCGATGTCTGAATTATATCAATAATAATATAATATAGTAGTTTCCACTGTTGTTGCCTTAAACTTCGTGAATGGTTCGGTTTCCCTTCCAATTTCTCTTTCTCACAGAACACTTCCATCCGTCGGAAGGGAATATTTCATGCGTGCGGCGTTCGATGCGCAAAGAATGTATGAACCCATTTTGAATGGTATGAAAAGAGCATACTTAAGATGTGACTTTGAAACGGGTCAAGTATGTGATCCAAAAAAATGTTTAATTTCAATTGTTGTAAATTTTTTATTTTATTTTACTTAATCCAAATCTCGAACAAAAATTCAAAAAGGAAATTTATAATATTCAACAATAAGTTTTTAAATTGGCTTTTAAAAGTTATATTAGTTTGTTGTCATTGTTATAATCGCTGATTCCTGTTTGTTTTTTGCATCTGTAGCCGCTTTGTATATTTCGTTTTTGATTCTTTGAAACGCCTTTATGTAATCGTCGAACGAATACCCTTTCTTCTTAAGAGACTCTGTGTAATTTTAAAATTTTAGATAAGGTATTTCGTGATGATTTATATGTCTTTTGTCTCTTACCATATAATGCTGAGTTAAGTCTGTGGAAATGAAAAAGTGTAATGAAAGAAACGGCTATGGTCGGGCCAAGGTGTCCATTTTTTTTTTAATACTTTAGACCTTTACGTAAGTCACTAATCACTAAATTTCGTAGCCAGAAACAGCCATATGCGGAACAAATCACTTTTTTTAACTGCTTCAACTTGAGACGCTCTTTGTTTGGCAATTGATGCCAGCCTGAGTCTACCTACAAGTTCTCGATCTAAACACAAAGTCCACAACGCGTGGCAAACGAAAGTCTCTACTCGGGGTACACTACCCAGTACTATTGACTCAGCAAACTCAACCCTGTACTCGGTGCACATGCTCAGTACTACGGATCAGTTTCCACACCCATTGGAAACAGTTTGTCGACTCAATTATGACACAAACATCCCAGCACCGAATCAAACACAATGTTTCATCCACATTGGGACTAGTACAAATCATTTAGATAATCACCCCAGACATACATCCCCAACTAGACTCAAAACTTGAAGATCATTCGTTTCCACATGGTCACTGGAGGGGGAGTACTGTGGCAGCTCTGGCTACACTAATCATCGTTATTACGCAGCAGCGACGCTGTGCAGCTTGCACCAACCCTAAAGTGCGATCAGTGTCTGGCTTGGCTTCATCATACAGCCTAAGAGTAATTGTTAGCATTCAAGTTATATTCAATAAAGCTAGTTACACATATTAAGCCAAGTAGCACCAAACCAAGTTCAATTCAATTACAACACGTGGCGCAGTAGGTGGTCATTCCATTTGACAGCTCAGCGTATGTCCTCTGTCTGATTTGTTTTGCTTTTTATATTCCTTCTATACTACCTTCCTTTGACCAAAATTACTTACCCTCGCGACTCGATGTTTATTTCCACACATTAATTGAATGCATATAAATTTGTGTTTTCTTTATTTTCGGTTCTGGCTTACACATATTTACATACATATAGATATTTTGTAAAAGTTTATGTATAAATGGTTTTGTATATATATATAAATTATATAAAATAAGTAAATATAGTAATCAATTTTTGAGGTTATGCCAAAAAGATTGCTTTATATCGCATATATCGTATATATGTAGATGGTTGGTACAAAAAAGAGGTTTCCTTAAGCGTGTCTCTGCTCATTATGTAACAATTGTGTGTGCGTGTGTGTGTGTGTGTGTGCGTGTGTATTTAAATATTTACATAGAACAGCAAAAGATTTCATGTCTTGGTTGGTTGTTGTTTGTTTGTTTTTTTAAGTTGAACTTTAACAATGCAACGTGTGCTCCTCCTCCCATAAGGATGGATGTCTTCTTAATATAAATAACTTGATAACACTTTTCATTTTTTAAGCCTAGGATATTTCATATTTCTAGCATTTCTAGGGACCAGTCGATAGTGTTTTATATAAGACAAAGCACAAAAAAAAAAAACTATTTAAAAGAAGGAGAGAAAAAAACACAACATTCATAATACATATCGAGTTACAGTTAATCAATTTCTGTTTTCTGTGTCGCCCTTGCACAGGGGGTCGGCGACTCTGGTGGTGGTCAACAGTTGCCAGGTGGGTCAGCTCTTCTCCTGCTGCTGCTGTTCAATAGGGTCGTCCATTTGTGGTATTCCCATAGTAGGATGGACGATCGGGCAGTTTGGGTGGCGCATTCATACCCGGCCGACTGTGAATGGGAGAAAAGATAATCAAAATTGAGTTTAGCAAGGATCTATAATTGTGTAAAACTAAGGATGGTGCCAAGCATAAAACAGTTAAATGTGTGTGTGAGACAAAAGATTAGGATATCAATTTCAACTCACCAGGCAAGACGGCAAACGCGTTTAAAGTTTATGGTTATTTTTCAATTAAGGGAAAGAGGCAAAAAGGCAAAATACCAACACCAAACAACAACGGATTCATTTGGATGTGGCAACTGAACACACAGTGGGGCAGAGAGGCGGAATCACAAATATTTTGATGGCCAGCACACTGTTCAATATGTGGAGGAGGTGAGATCAGGAGTGAAGGGGTGATATGTGTAGGTGATATGCACGGTGAGTGAATATAACAGGCAGCAGCAGCATCATGATTTTTGGAACTTGTACTATATATACAGAAGAGTTGATTTGAAATTATGCATGCTTGTTGCGTTGTCAATTCGGGGATATCAAATAACAAAGAACATGGCACAGAATTCTAGGAATTCTAGAGTATAAAATTTACAAGTGGAAAACCTCTTTAAAAGAGGAGACGAGAGCATAGTCAACACCCCCCAAAATTTATGATCCAAAATATCTCAAAATTATTAAATTCTAGCTAATAAAGTAACCAGCTTTTCATGGTCTACTAATATTCACACTGATACATAAACTAGAGGACAACATGCAAGCATAGCGTGGTATATTTTTAGTCAGAATTGCATATTGAGTTGAAATTAAACTTTGTTATACACACTTGAAAAGTGTATTATAATTTTGCCCAGGAGTTTGCAACGCATAGAAGGAATCATCTCCGACCATATTAAGTATATATATTCTTGATCAGCATGACGTGCTGAGTCTATTGAGTTTTGTCCCCGTCCGTCTGTTTCTACGCGAACTAGTCCCTCAGTTTTGAAGCTATCGAGCTGAAATTTTGCACAGAGCCTTCCTTTTACTGCACGCTGCTAACACTGTGACACATTTTTAAACTCAAAAAAGTTAATAGCGTCGAGACCAAAAAATTCTGAAAGGGTATGATGGTAGTATAAAAACCCTGTCTGGGTTTAGTCTGATTAGCTGCCGTTTTCCTTTTATTGCACTTTGAACTTTTCAGCTTCAGAGTAGGACTAACGATTCCATATCTCATAAACTATTTGGAATTTCGCTTTTAAGTCTTCAACAAAGTTGTTGCTCTTGGTTTGACCTACAAAACATTTCTTTGTAGCAAATCAAAAAAAAAATTACTTCTTCATACTCAAAATTACAAAAGTTTGCCAAAAAGCAAAGTTTCGACCACTTTTCTACAGTTTTTCAACTTCATCTTGAAACCCGTTTCAGATTTGGCCAAGTAATTCAGCACAAAGTTGTAGTTTAGACCAAAATAAACAAACCGTTAGAACAAACTTCATTTAGTGACTCTTTCATATAGTTAAAGGCCCACAAGCACGTACAACTGTCAAAAAATCCAAAAAATTTCCGGTAAAAGTAAAAAATCTAAATTTTTTTTAATTACAGTTTTTTAGTTATGTTTTCTTACTAGTTTTGGTTCCAATTCTACATGCGGAAGGGCCCGTGACTAGGTTAGGTTAGGTTGCGATGGCTGAGAGCGACAAGTCGCTCTCCCACTTAGGCCACATTGGGCCCATTGCGATGCCATATATATTCCCTATTAACCCTTTTTAAAACTGGGGGGGGGGTCCTCGTTACTGAACCATTGTGTGGACAGCAGGGATCTCAAGCCCGGATGTCTCCGAAAGGTTGAGTAGCAGAGGTTGACCAAGTGTCCTGAGTCTCCTTCGAATCAAGACAGGGCAAAGGTTTCACTGTCAAGTCACTATCAAGTGACTGTTAAGTCTTGGTCAAGTCACTCGGGTCCTCGGTGCTTAACAATTGTGTGGACAGAATGAATTGAGTAGCAGACGTTGACCAAGTGTCCTGAGTCTCCTTCTACTCAAGGCGGGGCAATGGCAGAGAAGGTGTTGTACCGATTCCTCCTCTTCTTCGTATCCGCAACTTCTGCAGAAGTCATGGTGAGTGACGCCTAGGCGTGCTACTTGTCTTCCAATAAGACAGTGACCCGTGAGGGTCCCCACCAGAAGTGATATGTGGTCTCTTCTGTGACGTAAAAGTGTGTGAGTACGTTTTTGGTCGAATGTTGGCCATGTAAGCCTCGTTACTGCGCAGGAGGAAAGGTTTTTCCACCGATTCGTAGCTAGACGAAGTGTTTCAACTTTTGCGTGAAGCTTATAAGTCGCCATAGGTATCTCTATCGTGCCCGTAACTATATGAAGGACCAATCGAATGAAGTTGGGATGTTCCACAAGTTTGTTTATTTAAGTCCATATTTAAGTCAAATTAGTTATAATTTTCAAGACAAAGTGGAAAAACCGTACCAAATGAGGGGATAACATGATGATTTTAAGACATTTTTGTAATTTTGAGTATAAACATGTGACTTTTTTGAGTTGCTACTTAAGAATGTTTTGTACGCCAAGCCAAGAGCAACGACTTCCTCTAAGTCGTCAAAGCGAAATTCCAAATAGTTTACGAGATATGGAGTGGCGAATCCCAATCAGAAGCTGAAAACTTCTAAATGCAATAAAAAGAAAACGGCAGCTAACCAGGCCAAACCAAGCGAAGGTTTTTGTACTACCCCATCATACCATTTCAGAATTTTTTGGTCTCGACTCTATCAACTTTTTAGTGTTGTACAATGTTGTAATTTCGATCTACAGCTCTGATATAAGCCCCCGCATACAGCGGAAACTACACAGCAAAAAAAAAAATGTTTTTTGTTGATGATCCTTTGGATGATTTTGGAATCCATTTAAACTGAATAGTTTTAATAATGTAAAAGGGATATTAATAATATCCATTCAATGTTAAATTGATCTTAGATTTTCATCCAATGGAGCTGAAAATCGTCCAAAGGATCTTAATGAATCTTTTTTTTGTTTCACTGTAGTTAATTGTGTGCAAATGTTTACAGTGTATATCCCTACTAAAGGTTAACGAACTATCAGAAAAACACCAAATTGTTTCTTTTCTTTTGTTTTTGTTATTCTTTTTTAATATATATATATATATACTTTGTTTTGTTTTTTGTTTTTTATTTATAACACTGTAGTGTCTCCATTTTCTTGCTCATACTACATCATAGTTGTTTGCAGCAGCTCTTTCACATACATACATACAGCGATCGACCTTTTCTTCGTTATTTTCTGTATCTTTTCTTTGTTTTCTTGTTTTGTTTGTTTGTTTTTGTTAATAAACATATACATATAATAGAGATTTTGGTGCTGCACACTTTGTGGGTTCAAGAGAAGTAGGGTAATTTATAATTTATATATATATATATATGTATATGCACAAGGCGTTATGTAAGCAATTTGGGTAGGGGGTGTGTGAGTGTGTGAGGGAGGAGCTATACTAAAACCTGTTACATTTATATGCATATATATATATTATATATATATACTATATATTTGGGATTTTCCCCAATTATCATAACACGATAAAGACGACACAAATGTGCAGGGGGGGGGGGGGGGGGAATGTATGTACTTGTTTGTTAGGATAGTATAAAGATTTTGATAGTTCTGTAATTTATTTAAGCATATCGCATATAATATATATATATATATATATATATATATGTATATATGTATGCATGTAAGTGGGTTTCTTTGTATACTCTTCTTTTGCTTTTTTATATATATGTATATATATATATATGTATGTATATATATGTATATATAAATGAAATGTATTTATAATATTTGCATAGTGTTTTCATTTCAATTTTGTGGATTTCAACTTGACTTCGTTTCTGCTATTGCTATTTGTTACTTTGCTTGATTTGCTTATAAACGACGACTAAAGCACAGTCTCTCTCTATATAAACGACTCTCGTTTACACCCTCCTTGATTTTTTTCGTTCAACATCTTTAAGCTTGGAGTACACATATATATAATAATGTATGCGAAAATGTATCTTTGGATTATTCACACAATCAAAAAGCTGGCTGCTTAAATTCATTAAATTGTAAATGGTTTTTATATATGTATGTAACGCAACTTTGAAACGAAAGTGTACATGTTGGAGGGCGGATGGGAATGGAAGTGGGAAAAAGGGGGTAGGCGACGCATCGGTGGCGGAAACAAACTCAATTACACTTTTCACTACTTTTTGAGATTTTGTTCATTTCTTCAAGTGGTTGTGTTTTTTTATTTTTGTTTTTTTTTCAATATTTTCTTTTTGTGCTCATTGCAAAAATACACAAAACACATACGAGAGAATGATGATGATGATGTCAAAGGTTTAGTTGCCAAAATTAGAAGCTGACCCAGCTTAAAAGAGAGAAAGTTTGTTTACTCTCACAAGAGACCCACATACGTTCCCAAGAATTTGTTAGTGAGTCAAAATCAGCGACTCAGTCTAGGGCAGGGCCTATGCGCACAGCTTAGCCGCGCGCATAGGCACTCACACAGACAGCGCATAGCAAAATCCCAAGTAAATTTGTGTCCTATGACTCTTGCAAAATCAAAAGTAACAACAAATATGTATGGGTAATCTTCACCTTAGATTTTGTTGTTGGCGCCGAATGATTTCGTGTGCATCAGACAGTCACGAACACACACACATGCATCATTAGTCAATCATTGGTTTTCTATTTCTTGTATTTGCTTCAAAAAAATGTTTTCTAGGTGCCTACGCCGCCGTAAGCTGACTCTTAGCACCTCACCACCTTGCATTTGAAAGATCATTTTAACAAGAATCAGCTTGATGAGTCTTTTTCGAGCCCTTTTGATGATTAAAAAAGACATTCATTTCATGTGCGATTCAAAAAAGACACAAGCATTTGCTCAAAATGTGATTAATGCAAGTTCAGTAACAAAATGTAGAGCAATCGCAAATTGACACTTAAAAGACTCATAAATTATAAGAAAAACTGATTATAAGCGAGTCTTTGAGAAGAGTTGAGAGTTAGGTACCATACCAAAAGAGTCGAAACTAATAAGAAAAACGAATTACAAGCGAGTTCTCGAGAAGTGTCGCGGGTTGGTTTCCATTTGCTCCCGACAAAAGTATCATTCGTGGTCAGAAAGCGAGCGCATTTGTGACTTTTTTAATTAGAGTGATATTTCGAGTGAAAAAGACTCCAATGTGAATAGAAATTTCATAATATGTTGGCTGGGTCTGGTCTAGGGGTTCAGTTTTTCTATTTTCCTTCACTCAAAAATTCATCAGCTGTTCGCTGTCCCTTTTTGCTCTTTGATTTCTTTAATGATCATGTCCGTTTCGCTCTAACTATAGGGTATTTTCCTTTGAGGGCCATAACTTTGAGTAAAGCATCTTGCCATCTAACCACAAAGACTGAAAAAATGAAACAGTACCACAAAATTCCATACAAATTGTTCAACAAATTTGACAAACATTCGATAAATATTCGCCAAAGTGCTCAGTAGCGAACCTTAGACGTCAAAGAATCGTTTTCGGTTAACATGTTCTTTAAATGTTCCGCTTACTTTTGCGAACAAACAAAAAAAAAGAGCTAGCAACACAAATAACGAGCATTTGACCAACATTCGCTTAACGTTCGATAAATATTCGATAAATGTTCGCCAACATACTTTTGCGTACAAAAAATAAAGCTTAGAATTGAGTTAAAAATAACTTTTAACAAAGAAAATTTTTGCTAACACAAAATGAAAGTGAAATGTATCATTTTCTGTGCGTTTTTGAGCTTGTTTTTCGTTAGTTTTATGCTGTTTTCAACATCATTTACGAAAGAATTTTATAGACAATTTTCAAAAATGTAAAAAAAGCGAGCATTTGACGAACAATCGCTTAACATTCGCAAACGAGTTCAAAAGCGAGCCTTATACGTTGTTCAAATTTGAACATGATATTCGACTCGGCCCACACTTAGCATTAAGGGGGGAGCCTGCTTTAGAGGCTTCAAAAAATCGAATCGAACCCAAACTATCCAAGAATGTGTCCCTAAAATTTCAGAAGCAAATTCAAAATATTTTTAAAGTTACAGGAGAAATAGTGAGCTTTGACTGTGAGCTAGTGACTTTGACGTGCGATTTCTCGGTTTTTCATTTTTACGATTTTTCCTAATTGGCGGGAAAGATAGGGAAAAAATTAAACGTCCTATCGAAACTAGACAAAATTTATTGTATTCGGGATTAAATTCTCTTCTAGTTGAACCTAAAAAACCTTAAGAAAGTTATGATTAACCCACTTTTTAAACAATCTGAAGTGAATTTTTTTTTCAAAATAAATGATTTTTTTTTAATTTGCGAAAAATTTTTGAATTTCTCACTTTTTGTTCAATTTTCTTGGTTTAACTAGAAGCTATACTATTGAAAATAGAACACTTTTTGGGTTTTTTTGTTTCAGATGGAAATTGCGACCTGCATCTTTCCCGCCGCACGACACATGCACACTCGAGGCGCCACGGCGAAATGCTTGTACCAGGCATAATATGACATATCGAATATTTCTTTCCTTCCGATTTTATGAAGCTTCTAAAGCAGGCTCCCCCCTTAAATATCATATTTAGATAAGAGATGCTAGCCCATAAACATCATTTAGTTAGGGTTAATGACAAAGGGTCTACCTGCACTTGAGGGACCAGCTGGGAGGGAACAGCCGTGGGGCTAATGCTTGGCGTGTGAACCAACGCAGATCATTTATATACTGCCATGTACATATCTTACAAATACAGCATTAGCTAAGATTAGAGTTAAGGAATGAAATAGTAAGGGTGAGTCAGTACAACCCTCAATGAATCGTTCAAATGTTCCGATTACTTTTGCGAACAGGAAGCAAAAACTTGTAAAATTCTCCGATAGCTTCGGTCCGAAGGTTTAAACCCGTTGGGCAGTTATGGTAAGAAGGTATGCTCTATGGTACGGTTCGATGGACCCAAAAAATCCGCCTTTTTTCAAACTTAAACAGTTGGAAACGGGTTTAAAAATCTTTTAGTTAAAGACTGATTCATTTTCTATGCATTTTGGGGCTTGATTTTCGAGAAACTCTCCTAAGCTAAATTTTTAGCAAAAGGTTGTATAAAAAATCCAAAAAAGGTGTATAAATTGGAAATCTAATGAAAGGGCACCGTCAACAGTTCTTTGATAAAATATATTTTGATAGCTTTTTGCTTCAAATAAGGGATTAGCTTCTTAATTTTGTTAACCAATTTGAAACATCATCATCCTCCCCTACATACTTTCATACATATATATGTACATATGTATTGTATGCTTGTATGTATATTGATAAATCATTGTAGCTTGTTAAGTTGTAGATTAGTTGTTTCATTTAAGTAAGTTAGAATAGTAATACACATGGTAATTATAATTTCATTAACTTTGCACTAAATCTAATAACTCTATATAATTCTTCTTGCCATTTTGATAATTATGTTAATATTTTGTTGTTGTTGTGTTGTGTGAGTGTTTTTTTTTTTCTGTTGTTGCTACAGCATAAACAATTAATGCTTCGTTATAATATAATAAAAACTACACAAAAATACATTTGCAACAATTACACAATTTGTTTGTTTTTGTTTTTTGAAGAAAAATTGGGTTGATATCTCCCTAAACATGTTCTTCGATTTCATTCATAAAATGTAATTAACAACGTTATTTTTTTTTGGTATTATAAATATATGTATGTATGTATGCATATATGTATATATATTTATATAGAGTTAAGCAATGCCTAAGCAGATTTAGCAGACAGAGAGAATTGGAATTGTTGATATGAGTGTGCGGCGCATGTGTAAGCCATAACAAAAACCAGAACAAACCAAACACAAACGAAAAATGTGAAAATTTCTTGATATATTTTCTAATTTCTTTTCACACGCACACTCACACACACAAGCACGCACGCACGCACGCACACACGCACACAACAAACAAAGAAACAAATTCTGATGAATGATGGGTGGTGGTGGGTGGTTCGAGTGGTGGTGGTGGTGGTGGTGGTGTTAGGAGAGAGCACTCTTCTCCGCTTTACTTGAATCTGGTGGCAAAGACATTCGAGAGCTCATTGACGGCCGCCTGGCCCACAGCCTGATTCACTTGTCCACGCATGCTTTCCGGTATATAACGATTGGCACCCGCCTGCTGTGTTATGGCACCGCCGACCGCTCCAGTGACACGTCTTGAAAATTGGCAAAAAGGATTGGATTGGACAAATCAAACATTGATCAAGGATAACGCTTGAAACCCCTTTTTATTTGAGAGTGTGTTTTGAAATGTTATTTCTCGGTCAGAAAACAAACAATAATAATAATAATGAACGCAACAACACAAAAAAACAATGGCAAAAAGCAAGCAACACATAAACAAATTATGAAATGGATGGGTTGGGGGGGATAGTTTAAGAAACATGCACACACACACACACACACACAGGTTATTATCCAATTGAAATTTTGTATTTAAATCAGAGCCGGCCATCCAAACGCGAGCCGAACTCATGGATCGTGTGAATCGGTGAACACTGAATTGCAAGTAAAACGGCTGTAGCTTGATACAACGAAGAAGGTATGACACTCTCTCAGTGTGCCCTTTGCTTGGGCCACAAAATATCAGTATGCAGCTGACACTTGAACCGAAAGGTTGTGTGAGCACAAGTCGGTGGGTTTCTGTTGCACCGATCGCTTTGTTGTTTATACACACCTACCAAATTCGTGTGTACAATGTACATATGTGTGTCTTTCACTCTTGCGCTCTCAGCAAAAGCGCTTGGGCCTCAATGTTGGCTGAGTGCCATACCTGTATTAGCTGTATCATGCATGGGCTGTAGTGTGGAGAGAGCTCTCTTGCTTACCAACACAAGCACACTTTTTGTTCCTCTCCATTTGGCCGGCACGGATTTAAATCAAGTCATGTTCCAAATCTTTCTCACACACACACATTATATGCCTGACTCTCAAAGAGTGTGTTTGTGTTTTACTTTTCAAATGAAATGCACCAATACATGCGCAAAAGAGTCTTCGAAGCCTTTCAAAACAAAACATTCAAATTAAAACAATATTAAAAATTGGGTTAAAAAAATGCGAATTTTTATTGCAACTCTGGGTAGGTTTGGCCCTCCGAAACACTCCAGAATAGATAGATTTGAAATGGATAATATTTTTTTTTTTATATTTTAATATCCTTTTGACGATTTTCAGCTCCATTGGATGAAAATCTAAGATCAATTTGATATTAAATTCATATAAGTTATTAATAATGTCAAGTACGAGTGGATCATTCAATGCAGCGGTGGGAAAGCCCTTGCTCTCATTGCTCCCATTGCTCCGAGAGATTTTTTTTCGGCAATTGGCGCCAGTCAGTCGCGCCATAAAATTGCTCGCACAACATACATAGAATTACTAACCAAACAGCAGTTAATGTGAAATTGATCTTAGATTTTCATCCAATGGAGCTTAAAAATCGTCCAAGGGATATGAAAAACGTATATTATAATATCAATAAAAGGGATATGATAATACTATCCATTCCAAAAGGATCTTAATGCATCTATTTTTTCCATGTTTCACCTCAAGTAAGTTTTATTTTATAAATTATGTAGTATGATTAACTTGCCTACACACACACACACACACACACACACACACGTAGAACAAACTGCCAGCTGCTGCTTGGTTTTTGGTTTTCATTTAACGACAACAATGACAACAACAACTCAAAAAAGGTACTTTTAGTTAGCTTAAGCTTATTTTCCATTCACTTTCCAGTTAGTTTTTTTTTTTTTAAATATATATATATATGTATGTATAAATGTGTGTATGTATGTAGTATGGTTAGAATATTAACTTTGAGCATCTCATCATTGTCGGCTCCGTCGTTTATCAAACATTCAACTGAATAGTTAGTAAGTGGATCGCGAGAAAAACTAACATGGAATTAATTTGATTTTGTTTTTATGTGTATATATATATATATTAAATTAAACGCATCGGATATACACATACATATATGTTAAGATATTTACTATGATTTCTCGTTTGTTTGCAACAACATTTTTTAATTTTGGATACGATGCATGCCCGGGTTTTCAAATTTGTAATTTAAGTTTTCTTTGGTTGGTTAAAGCGAGAGAGAGCGAAGTTAGTTTCGAGTTAGGAGTAAATGCGCTGGCAAACTTAGCGACGTCTGTGTGGGTTAGGCACAGAATGCATGACAAGTGGAGGAGGCGAGGAGTCGAGGAGCGAGAGCGTGTGCGCGCATTTCAAATGGATATCAGAACAAATGAGGTTGGTGAGAGAAAGAGAAAAAAGAGAAGAAACATAATGTTCATTTGTTAATTTTGTTAAATATTTTCTTAAGGGCGGTGGTGGGAGGGGGCAAAAATAAAAGTTGCGCTGCTAGTATGGGCACAATAAAAACAATACAACAAAAACAAAAATGTTATAAACCTTAACTATGTATGTGATAAGAAGGATTTTGAATTTGGTATATTCACTTGCTCTATGTCTTGCTATATCTCTGTGAGAGAACACAAAAATTATGTTAACGGAAATTTTAATTTCTGAAAAGAATTTGATTTATTTGTATTTCTCTACGATCTAAAAGTTGGCCTTAATAATCTGTCAGCATAAGAGTGGATTGGCCCTTCCGAACTCAAACCCATTATATTCGATTCAATTCCATCCCGTTCCGAACCAACCTTACATAATAACGGGGGATTTCGTGCCGCCTCGAATTTTTAGAATTAAACAGTCCTCAAACAGGCCTATTTCCACTTTCGCACAAATTTACGATTTTGCTACCATTTCAACTTTTGCACAAATTTTACGATTTTGACTATTAATCGCAAAATGTTTACGAAAGTGAAAATCGGAGCACTTCTGAAAGACACTTTTAATTTCAAAATAGCTGAGTCTTAAAAAACAGCCAACCCGAAATATAGCGTTCCGTTCCACTCCCAAATATTCCATGCAATTCTATTCCTATAACGATCGACAACTTTAAATTCACTTTTCAATTTAAATTCACACTTTCTTTGCTTAAAATTGTAAAATCCTATTTCAAAGTGGGTGAAAATGTCCGAAAAGTTTGTTGTCGACGCTAAACGCGGTTATTTAGACACGTATTTTTAATGAAGAAAAATTAACGGAAAAACTTTTTCATCTGTTCGACGTCAAATCAGGTTTAAGCAAGCAATTTATGCAAAATAATTCGAATCGTTTGGAAAATGTTCGGAAAATGTATGGAAACAATTTTTTTCGATCCGATCGATTATCAATCTCGATTTATAAGCAAAGTAAGGATAAACATAAAATAAACGATTTAGAAGTCAGATCTTTTACTAGTTCTAAATGGACAGCTTTAGACAAAAAGCACACGAAAACTGCTAGATAGACTTTTACTGGGGGCTTGCCTCTAACCTTCAGTGACATCTGAATTGGACCACAAAAGTCCACTCCGCTTACCTCAAACGGGTACTCGCCATGCAGGCGGTCTGCGGGTAAATTTCCCATTATCTGCTGTAACAGCCGTGGTTTATAATGGAAAACAAGATCAGTAACCTAGAACCCACAAAAATCCTACCAACACCCAACTATGTAGATACTGTGAAGAGAAGGAGGAGTCCTCAGAACATATACTAGCCCACTGCGATGCTATAGCGAGACGCAGGTTCAGCAGATTCGGGGAACACAGCTTACCCAACAACAAGATAAGTAACCTAGAACCCACAAAAATCCTAGCATTCGTACTGAAAATAGGGCTGCTAGGAGAGTTGTAAACTCAATAGGGGGGGCACAATAGATTAAAATTGGTCGCGGTTTGCAATTTCCCTAACAACATATAATAATGTATGAAGTTCGGTCTGTAAACTCTTTTCTCATTCAAAGTGCAGGAAAATCAAAAGAAGAGGGTTATTTTTGAGCTTTTATTATCAAAGGAGTTCGAAAAGTTTTTGGGAGAGAAGTTTGCGAAATCGTACGGGAAGAAGAACGGATTTCCTGCTGGACACAAATTCTTGGGCTCGGATTAATTTGTTATTCTCGCGTCGATCTTACCACACCAAAATAAATACTCTTCAGACATGTTTCCCAGCTAAGAAAATTCTAATCTTTTTTTTGTAAGAAATCTACTTGTGAACTAGCTTTATGGAGCTTGTGAATATACCAAATCATAAAATTCTGATTAATGGACGAGTTCAGCGGAGACACTTGAACACTGATCAGTTTTAGAAAAACTTCAAGCATTACTTGGCCTACTTTTAGGAGACGTCTGAAGGTCTTATACTTTTGGAAAAGTAGCATTGATCAGGGATTAAGCCTATCTGCTGAATGTAGCCAATAATAAACATATGTGTATAAGCGCCAGTCAAGGGCGTTTGGTCAAAAGCATTGATATGTAAGTATGTAAAAAGAAGGAACTCCCATACAGCGTTTTGTCTGTGTGTGTTGTTGGGTTACACATTTTACAATATATAAGTATAATAATAAAAAGAGGTCCCAATCGTCGATTAAACAAAAATCATAGACAAGATTACAACTGAACATGTAATGTATACATAAAATACAGCTCTAAGCCAACCAAAGACTTGATAAAAGGATTCTAGTTTAGTGAACGGCAATGAAATGTACTTACGAGGGTAGCAGTGGTGGTGGCAGAGCTCCGCCTGGCCGGCCACCAGGTAGTGGTGGTGCACCGCCTCCGGGACGACTGGGTATAGCCGGCGCTGGACGACCAGTGGCCGGTGGTAATGGTGGATTACGGCCACCCAAAGAGCCCTGTGGTGAAAATTGTTAGTTAAGCGGTGCAACAAAGCTCAAGCTCAACACTGATCCTTACCTGTGCGGTGGGTGCTGGCTTACGTGGACCACCGGGACTTGGTGGCGATAGACGTGGATTATCCAAACCACTTGGTAGCCAATCGTTCTTAACCGGCGGTGGTAAAGGCGACGATACAGTTGCCATGGAAACATCACCTAAGCAATTGCAATAGAGTTAATCCCATATTCAGCTTGGGTTAATGGGTCACGTTCAATATTTACCAATAATTTGCAAAGCATCTTTGCAGGCGCGATACATGCGCAGCATTTCCTCGCGTCGTGTGGCCGATTCCGCAGATTCTTCCATCATTTGTGCCTGTTTTTATGGTTGGAGAAGCGTGAATGTTAACATTCCCCGTTGTTAAGCGTCCAACTAACCTGATCACCAGAGGCATACAGATGTGCCAACAGCTCGCCATTGATAAAGTCCTTGGCATTGTTAATGATTAGCATCATTATGGCCTTGGGCACCATATCTCGTGTGGTCTTTGTCACGATCTTCATGTACGAGTCAACCAGATTGCGTATTGTCTCCACCTGACGTTCCAATTGTGGATCCGTGGAGCTCTCTTCGCTGGCCGACTGTTTTATGGATTGGTTTTGTTTCGTTGGATGGAAGGGAGGAGGAGGAAGTTTATTTGGGAAGGGAATTTGTGTTTGATTGTATTTTTATATTTGATTGGTTGAGAGAGAGAGAGAGAGGGCAAAAGTAACAGGAAAAAAAAAACGGTAAAGAAACAAGTAAACGCAAACGTAAGTAAATTGGACAAGGCCAAAGAGTGCAGACGCTTTAAATTTTCGAATTGTTAGATCATTTTATACTTGCGAATTGGTTTAAATTGTAAAAATATAAACAAAACTTAACTAATTTATATACAATTTAGCAATAAATATTATAGATTTTGGGGTGCATTGTGTGTATATTACGTGGTTAAGAAATGTTATAAACAAATAAGTATATACAAAAAATACATAAAAAAAATTGTGATAAAAAGCCAAATATTATTGGTAAGAGTCAAATGTAATGTTAGGAAATAAGCAAATTTAGTTAAAAAGTGTTAAAATAAGTAAATTTGGGTTGGTTTGAACATCAGCCTAGCGCTAGTAAAGGGGACGGCTGCGCAAAAGCTAAAGAAAAACTTTTAATTAGTCCCCAGATCCAAAGAAAATTTAATATAGAAACTTAATTTGAAACGACTCTCTATTTTGAGTGATGTTATCTGCTTAGCATAGCTCGTAAATAGCTCTCAATCCCATTTTCAGTTCGCTCTGCTCACGTCACTGACCGAAAAACCAAAGAAAAAACGGTTTCGGGCTTCCCTAAATCGAATCTGTTCTGTGACACACAGCACTGCTCGGTCTGACAGCAACCCCTTAACAGGCCCAAGTCAGTCGATCGGTCATAAAATGTGTGCTTCTCGAAGACCAAACTGTCAAAAGGTTGCAGACGTTATAGTGCTGTGGAACTTAGCATAAGCAGAGAGAGTCAGTGCGAGAGAGAACGAGAGAGCGCATATAGTATGTCGCATGCATACATATTGTCAGATGAGCACTACCCACCGATGCATACATACGAAGAAGACCTTTTGAGTTCGTGAATTTTGCCAAAAGACAGACTTGAAAAGGAAAAAAAAAACAAAAATATCTGTTTCTCTTCTCTCACAACCAAAGAGAAGCAAAGACCGCTGCTAAAGGTTGTTGTTTTTGTCCATCTATTTAATGTGGCTGAGCGAAATCTGTCGTTTTCTGACATAGGCAAACGTTTCTCTTCTCTCACAACCAAAGAGAAGCAAAGACCGCCGCTAAAGTTTGTTTTTGCCCATCTATTCAATGTGGTGGAGCGAAAGCTGTCGTTTTCTGACATGGGCAAACGGGGGATCGATTTTAGCGACCTCTGCTCCTTAGTGACATGTAAACACTTCACATAGGAAAATACGGTGGTTAAAGCGAGACGGACATGGTCAACAAATAACTCAGAGAGCCAAAATGACAGCGAACAGCTGATTGTGTTTCTATGTTAAATCTTCTTTGCCAGATCTTACATATTTTAACGAATTAGCAAAGAACATTTAACATAGAAGAACAATTTGAAACGCCTCTCTTTTTTGAGTGATGTTAACTCCATTGTGACAAGGAGATACTTCATAGAGACAACAAAATCTGTTACTCCAAATTACTGTCGACGTAGGAAAACACGGTGGTTAGAGGTCAGAGAGTCAAAAAATTACTCAAAGAGCCAAAATGACAGCGAACCACTGACAAACATATCTGAGTGAAAAGTTGTCGACTTAGCAGATTGTGCTTCTATGTTAGTTCTTCTATGCCTGGACTGGTTTTCAGAACCGCAGGGTCCATTGTAATGTTGTTTGTGTCCTGTTTTAATAGTTGTATGCAAACTAACGACCTCGAGCCGGATAAAACTTGCTGGTTTCATAATCAAAAAGGTCGTTAAAAAAGTAGTATGGAGTTCCAGTCAGATGCATTTTTTGGGGGCAAAATGAGTTTTGATGCAATCCATGTTCGGATTGAATGTAGTAGAGTATCGAGCTCAATTTATTCTCTGGTATTCTTGCACCAAGCCGACTTTGAGATCAAATCAAGTACGAATATCGAGTTTAAATCAATATCGGACCTTCTTGATTAGATCCGACTGAGGGTTAAAGCGAGCTCGAGTAACAAGATAAAATCAATTCCGTGTGAGCTAAAGTGGTATCAAGACACGAATTCCGGGATTGAAAAATCCATACTAAAATCATTACCTCATTGTGACAACAAGATACTTTACTCAAAATTATTGTCGACATAGGAATACACGGTGGTTAGAGGGAGACGGACAGTCAAAAAATAACTCAGAGCCAAAATGACAGCAAACAGCTGACAAAAATCTGTGTGAAAAGTTGTCAGCGCAGCAGATTGTGCTTCCATTGAATTAGTTAACATGAAAACTGCTGCTCAGTGAAACCTGACCATTTTCTTTTAGAAATATGGAAGCATATTTCACCAACAAGATACTCGAAAGCACAAATAGACGGGATGGGAAAATATGGACAGCGGAGAAGCGTCTTTAAAGAAGAGCAAGAAAGGCATATGCATGAGGAAGTCGAACTGTGATACAAGAAAGGTTTTAAAAACGAATATGAAACCGCAAGTGGCACTAGATCAGGGGTCGGCAAAAAAAACACATTCACATTTTGACATCGCGTTTGTGTGTGTAGCCACTGACACGAAGTTCATTTTGCTCAGCGGTATTGTTGCCAAAACAGCGCATCGACAAGCTTATACTGTCAGAGTGTCAACTGCGTTGCTACTGAGCACATTTCTATGCACAATAGATAGCGACGCGCCGCCCCCCCTGCACTAGATAAATGATGAAGTTATTTTTCCACACTGCTGGAAGGCCATGATACACTTTGAAATGCATGAATACTTTAAAAACTATATGAGAAATCCTGTAAAAGACCCAACCATCATCATTTATTATTTTGTCTGTGTCACCGAAAAGGTCACAATTCTTTAAAGTCCTGTGTTGCTTTTATTGTAAATATTTCCTCCCTTAACTCTTATCTTAACTAACATGTGTGTGTAATACCCTTGTTCCACTGGCACATTCTAAAGGTCATCCGCTGGTAGATCATCCAGTGACCTCATTCGTTCTGTGTACTTCCTCATAAGAGATGAATGTCCATTCACTATCATGAATGATATAGCTACTGTCACGACATATAGCTATTTTCCGCTAAAAAGCTAGATTTTCTATCGATATGCTATCGAAGTTGCCAATCGTCACCAATAGGAACAGCTGCTCTGTCAATGGCGTTGCCATGGGCGGAGAGTGTTCTAACTCAGTGGGTGGGGGTTTAGCACAAGGGGAAGAAGAGTATGGACCTCCTTTATTCAAAACCGACTACGCCCATGAGCTGTGCATGGCCAAGGCAAGCGGAAAGTGTTTCATTCTTTGTTTTAAAATGTTAAAATGCAGTAATATTTCTTATGTATGAATCCCGCAAACCAGAAGGGCATGCTGCTTGACATGTGGATGGCGAACTTTGATTTACACTTGCAGACATAGCAATTCAATCAGCTGTTCTTTGTTGACGTTAGTGTGGCCGTGAACAACATTCGTCAATGGAACAAAGAAAAGTCCACTTTTCGAGAATGTGATTGAATGTTCACCAATGGAACAAGGGTATAAGTCACATGAGTGTGTTTAAATGATCTGCGTTGGCCTGAAAGGTAGTTCTCCACACAATGCATGTCAAGTGGTTCAGACCGAAAGACCTCTTCAAGTGGTGTCTCGGCTATCCTGATCCTTGTTATGTTACTTGTATGTTTTAAAAAGAGTGAGTCTTATGTTCAAGTTTGAACATCCTGTCCACTTGTATTTCGACTTTGCAGAATAGGAAAGAGAATGTGCTCAATTTGACTACCTTTTGAAAAGTAAATCGAGCGCAATTCCGCTTCGGTTTCGTTTTCGTGTTCTCAATTACGAATGAAAAAGCTTTTTTTTCTTTGCAAACCAGCGCGGTCCAAACGAGATTGGCACTAGATCAGGGCAGGCCAAATGGAGAGCAGAAAAAGATAAACCTATCTCTCTGACACTCAGTGATGCATGGTTTCGGCAAGCATTCGGTGTGAATTGCCGACTATGGCTGGCCTGCCCTGCACTAGATACATAAGAGAGAAACCACAAGCCCAAGCGAATCGATCGAAATTGAGAGAGAGGCTGACTTTTTCGTATTTGCTGGCACTGTCAAATTCTGCACAAATCAATCAAGAAAATTCTTTGTCAATGGCCATGTTCAGCAGAACAACTTTCTCCCTGATCAAGTATAAATTTGCAATTATCTTAATACTGAACTCGAGAGATGCTGCTTCATAATAGCCAATTTGAGGTATCATGATACAGGAACATGTATCACAGAAATCGTACGCTACTTTAAAGTGATACTGCTCCCCCTCCAACAGCAGAAACTATTCGATACAACATTTTTTTCTGATACCTGCTCAGAGATCTATTATTCTGCTGAACACGCCCAATTAAAGACTTAAATGCAAATCAATTTTCACTAATCGATCACAGAATGAGCGAAAATTCACTTTCAGCCATGCTCCCATTTTCGCTTTCGCAAAAATTTTGCGATTTTGACTCCAAACTTGGGCCAAAAACTGCGTTGAATTCGCAAAAGTTTTGCGAAAATGAAAACGGGAGTATGCAACTGCGCAATTACTTCTTATTTCACCGACCAACAAGTAAAACTTTTTCGATTTGGTGTTGCTAGAACACGAATCAATTCCACTTTCGAAAAGCTACCGTGGAAGTGAAATTAAGAACATGCCTGAATGTCTAATTTTGGGGAAAATGGTAAATTCGGAAACCGTTTCAGTTGCCCAAATGCCAACAATAATATTTTATAATATTGATATTATAGACAGAAATTTGACAAATTTTGGCGATGTATTTTACTGACTTTCAAGTAGAAAACATTTCTCCTTCTTTCAGATCATACAAGAATGATGCTTCATTTATAGCACTAAATTAATATGTGAAATAGTTTTAACAAAATAGTTTAAGCTGACAAGATGAGAAATGTCTGAGAGAATATACAAAATGGTATTGAAATTGTGAGCAAATCACAAGAAAATTTGAAGTTATTGGCCGTTTGACAAAATGGAATTACCTAGATCTATCTCCCTGTGAATGTTTATGTGTAACTAGTTAACAAATGTGAAGGGATATGCCTTAGACGTTAAACAAAATGAAAGGGGAAAGATTAGCTACTTTAACAATTGTATGATAAAATGTTCGGAGCACGTGTACCATTAAAATTATTAAACCTTTTTGATGTCAATGTGCCACATAAAGTTTATTTAATTCGTTGTGACTATTTATGATAATCCAACTAGCAAGTTTAAGCAGGCTCGAGGTCATGTTATGTTTGTTTTTAACTTTAAAACAGGAACACACAATAGCACAAAGGAGGCTGGTAGAATGTACAGCTGTCCCGGTCGCATCTTTAGCAGTCTTTGCCTGTCTACTGCAAGTCAGCAGCTCCATTACTGTTTAAACATAAAATGACCTCGAGAACATAAATACTTTTACACCAAAATTAAACATGAAATAAACCAACTGAGTTTTAGCACTAGTCAATACATTAGAAAGCTGCTCAAACTGGTTAGAAGAGGGTTAAACTGTGTTGTGTTATTCAAGTGGTAAGTAATACTAAGAAAGTACAAAATAAAACAAAGCCGATGCATTGTACAAACGTTGAACAATTTTTTAACGTAAACCACAAACAAAAAAAACAAAACCACAAAATCAATAAATTTGCAAGGGGGAAATAATGAGATATTGACATACTTTTTGCTGTAAACGGTTAATTCGTTTCAGAATTGGCATTTGTTTCATTTTATATGGGTCATTTGTGGACGGGAAAATAGAAGAAAATAATTGATAAAAAATATTGTTAAAATAAAAATACATTTATATATTATATATATATATATATTTGGTTGGTTATATATAGATTAATACCATCAACAAGTTATCGTTTTTCGTTGAACAACAAAAAACAGCCCAGGTTAATTAAGTGCAAATGAATAAATATAGTAAAAACAAACATATTTTTAAGCCCACCCAAATAAACTTTTAAAAAGAAGTCATGAGGTTTTGCTGTTTTTTTTTTTTTTTTTGGTATGGGAATGATGCAAATTAACTGCTAAATGTATGAACAAACTCAAAAGAAAAGTAACAATAAAAACAAACCCGAGCCAATTTAATTTGAAATGCAACACAAACCTCTTGTCCTTCCTGCTTGATGATTTTAGTTATCATTTATTTGGTAGAGACGCAATATTATTTAAGAACCAAAGAAACAAGTAGAAATAATATAAATATTATCAGAAATCTATATCTTTTTGGTTGAAGAGGAGGAGGAGGGTAGGCCGAATATGGTTTATACCCTGGCGAATAGCTTGAGTTAAGTAGATACCAATCATTCTTGGAATATTCAAGATTTGATTACAAAATATATATGATAAGTCATTGTCACAATTTTTAATATGGTCTTTTTATAGCTAGATTCTCTAATTAATAATAATTAACGCAAAATTTTAAATTAGAGTAAACTTAGCCTAGAAGAATCTAGCCATTTTAAGGCTGGATTCCATATAATGGTTGGCATTTATATAATTAATTTACTTATTTATTATTAAAATTAATTAGATAATGCGCGAGGATGACACCCAAGGAGACCGATGATAGAGCCGCGATACAATCGGGCTACAGCAAAGCTTCATCTGCTCGGGATGGGCAGTCAGTGGCGTCCACTAGCAGAAAGAACTCCAGTCTGCCACAAGCGTCTGGTCTTAGTGCTGGTGGAAAGTCAGTGAGTGCTTCCATCGTAAGCAGCAGAGCCGCAAATTTCTCTAGGACCGACCCAACCAAATCCGGGAAAAACAAAAAGCGGAAAGCCTATCGCATCCTGAGACGGGATGCAACTGATCCGATCAGGGAAGATCAGACCACAAAGGAGGACTTTGCCAAAATACAGGAAGACATAGCCTGGGCAAAATTACCTTTTATGTCACCGACCAACAAGCAAAACTTTTTCGATTTGTTGTTGCTAGAACACGATTCAATTCCACTTTTGAAAAGCCCAACTTTTCCATAGATCAAAACACTAAGGGTCCATCAGAAATCGTGAAGTCAGACACCGCTTCTGCGTAGTCAACCATCGCGACTGTGCTGTCCATGGAGGAACCAATTGCATCGTCACACAAACGTGTAAAAACTCACAGAGTCCCACTAAAGATATCCTTTGCTGAAGTGGCAAAGAGCAAGCGAATAGTGGGAGTCATTGACGACGGTAGCCCGAATGGTACCATTCCAAAACATTTTTGGAAATGGATAGAGGCAGCTACTGGTCGAGTCACACTGGATGTCTCAACATTACCTAACATAATCTTCATTATCTACAGGTTTTTCAACTTTTTTAGGTATTCCCAACAGGAATTACCATTACAACGGAAATTACTTCAATTACTTTTAATTTTCCTTTGCAGAACATTCTTTTGAATTGACGACGAAGCAGGCTGCTGATCTGAATCACTGTGTTTTATTATTGTGAAAATTGTTATCGTTATCGGTATATCAGTGTATGTGTGCCTCAGAAAACACCATCTAGTACGGCCGACCCACGCTATATCAACGTTCCGTCGACGATTTTGTGACTGTCGTTGACGCTCGACTGACGTATTTTTCAAGGCGATGTCCGCTCAATACGTTAACGGCTCTCCAGGCACGCTAGGTCGACGCAATGCCATGCAGAGAATCAACATAAGCGACGCTCGTTCGACCCAATGACATGCATGGGGCACCTTAAGCGACGCTCGTTCGACCCAATGGCTAGCACTTTGAGACAACTGTTTCCAGAACGTTAGAACTGGCAATTAGACTCGATAAATGACTGACAGAGGTGACAAACTATCGATTTGCTTAAAAGTTATGCAATTGACTCGAAAGTAATAATGATCCAGATTCCAACCTGTTTCTAAAGTCCATTCGTAGATTTAATATATGCTTTCAAATGATTTTGTTTGGAGCAACAGAAATAATGCACAATACAGCGGTAAATGGTCAGCAAGTGTCAAGTGTACCATAAAGTAGGCTCATTGCTGCCACTGCCAAACGAACCACATAAATTTTTACAAATCTACTTCGTCAAACGTGTGTATGCAAGTTGCGGCTGCAATAACCTCAATTCGTCTAACGCCATAACGAATAAGCACAATGAATTATTGAAATTTTTTAAATCACACATGCACGAATTGAAAAGTGACAATCCTGATAAAATACCAGCTGGAGATTTAGCTCGATTTAATGCGCCTGCTGTTGACGACATTGCTGGAATAATGGTTGGCGACCGCACAGCGACGAGAGAACTTGTGATTCGAAGAAGAAACAATAATCTGGAGTACATCGCTAACTTTATCTTTTATAGATCCCATTCCCACACACTTTCATTTACTAGAAACAATTTATAAGACAGAGCAACGTTTGCCAGGTCAGCTATATAGTTTTGATAAAAAAAAAAAGAAAGCGTTTTTCTTACCTAGGACAATGACTTATCAATTGAAGCTTTCGCAAGGGTATAACTTAAATCTATTCCATTAAGTTTAGGCTAAGATAATATATAATAAATATATATATATATATATAAATCGTATGAAACACCCTGTATATATAATATATATATGGTTTAAATGTAAATTCAGCTTGGGTACCCAGTGGTACCACCGCAAAAATACAAGCAACGCGACTCTGCGACGCCATAGATGATATTTAGATTGTGCAACACACACACTCACATGGTTACATGTTACATACAACGACACGTTGATGATGCACCCATGCATTATCCTAAACATTTAACTTGGAAAAATACGCACCTCATCGCCATTCTCCTGAGTCTCCTGCTTTTCGGGATAGACGCCAGCTCGCAGGAATGAAGCCTTCCATGATTCCACATCTTCGACCGTCTCGCAGGACAGCTCCAGTTGTTTGTAGTCCTGTTAGTGTGTGTGTGTGTGTGTGCGCGAAATTTTACGTGTGTTTGTGTGTGTGTGTGTGTGTGTATGTGGAGGAGAAAGAGAAGCGTCCAAGCGCATAGAGAACAAATGGATAGGTATTTTCGTCAAGCTTTAGGTAAATGGAACAGGCGTATATTACGAGTACTTGGACAGGTGGGAGGTTTACTTTTTTGTTTGGTTTTAGTTTTTAGAGCTTTCTACAACTTGGGCATCTGGCGTGTCTTGGACCAAAAGGTTAGTTAGTTAATGTTGATGTTGTTTTTTTTTTTATTTTTTTTTTTTTTGGTATATGCATGCGCATCACAAATCAAAAGGAGCGAAAGGAGCTTGCGCCACACACCTGTCGGGGCAGACACAAGCTCCTTTGCTTTTGATTTGACTTGAAATGTTGATAAAAACATAGTAATTTTTATCTTATACAAAAAAATTAATCAATTGCCCAACAAATTGGTAACTGAAGAAGAATCAAATTGGGAAAACTTGAACGCAAAACGGTATTGAATTTCTCTCGATTGTAACAGAAAGAAATTGGAAACGGAATTATTGTTGTGTAATAAAAATTTACGGAAATAATTTTGCCGACAAAAAACAAAATTATTTGTGGTAAATTGGACTTTTTTTCTTTTCTTTTCGTTCTTTTCGTCTTTTTTGGTTTTGATTTTTTTGTATGCTAACAAAAATTACTAACCTTATAAACATTACGTCCATCGGGACTGAATAAAGCAAATGTAACACGTCTAGACATTGACATAAAGCCCTGTTCAATATCGCGCAATTTCAAACCATCCAACGGCAGCATGAATTTCTTTTCCTTCTCATCCTCATCCTTGTACCAGGAGATGCTCTCGGATGTTAGCACAAACCAGTAGGGACGAGAGCCGCCTGTGGAGAACAAAAATGAGAACAGAATGATGTAAAGTATGGGAGATTCTTTAATTGGAATCGGTACACATAAGGAGGCGGCGGAGGCAGGTAGTGTGAGGAGCGGGCATGCCCAGACGATAAACAGAAAGCATAAACTACAAGTGTTGTGTGTCTGGTGTGTGTGTGTGTGTGTGTGATGGAAAATGGAAGATGGATCATGTGAATGCATCTTCAAGTAGCCATAACAGGAAAGCACAAAAGTTAGGCGTCAAAATGAAGTTGTAAAATACAAACCAAGTAGGCGTGGCAAAAACCTCAGCAAAGCTTTTTAATTTTCCACACCAAAGAAGGAGAAAATAGAAAATAAAACAGGAGACCAAAAGAAAAAACAAAAAAAAAACACCAATCAAAATTCAAAAGAAAAACAAAATCAAAATGATACAACACAAAAACGGAAAGGAAGATAAAGAAACTATAAAACTATACAAAAATACAGGGAAAGTTAACTAAAAGAGAGAGAGAGAGAGAGAGAGAGAGCGCGTAGCCTACATCAAGGCATACTTAACTAGGTAGCCGCACTCGCTCTCTCACAGCTTCTTATAAAAATACAAAAGAGAGCGAGAGCAAGAGAGTAATGAATTTCTGTACTCGCTTGTATGGAGGCATAGCAAAAACACGAAAAGTCTCAAACAAAACTAAGAAGCAGAACAAAAAAAATTCGTCCGCGGAGATGCGTCGCTCGCAACTGTAGTTTACAGACTGACATTTAAGAAGCAAGCAAAGAGAGCGAGAGGGCGAGTTCGGCTACCTAGTTAAGTATGCCTTGGCCTACATATGTACATTAGAGCAGATCTCAAAATGGCAAAATGTTTAATAGTCTCAGCATTCCCAAAGCTAATATTTGTTGTATAACACTGTGACACATTTTTGAACTCAAAAAAGTTGATAGCGTCGAGACCAACAAATTCTGAAAGGGTAGTATAAAAACCCTGTCTGGGTTTGGTCTGATTAGCTGCCGTCTTCTTTTTGTTGCACTTTGAACTTTTTCGCTTCAGAGTAGGATTTACGATTCCATATCTCGTAAACTATTTGGAATTTTGCTTTTATAACTTTGGAAAAGTTGTTGCTCTTGATATGGCCTAGGCCTACAAAGCATTGCTAGCAATTCATACTCAAAATTACAAAAGTTGGCAAAAAAAGCCAAGTTTTAACCACTTTTCTACAGTTTTTTAACTTCATCTTGAAATCCGTTTCAGTTTGGCAAAGTAATTCAGCACAAAGTTGTTGCTTAAACCAAAATAAACAAACCGTTAGAAGCAACCAACTTCATTTAGTTACTCTTTTATATAGTTATAGGCCCACAAGCACGTACAACTGTCATAAAAACTCGAAAAAACGAACATTTTCGGTAAAAAAAAAAGTAAATATAATACATTTTTTTAATTACAGTTTTTAAGTTATACTGGGGGTTATTGCTGGCTCGAGGTCAATCTTTTTAACGTGCTTCATTATAAAATAATAAAACAAGATTTTTGAGTTATGTTAGCTTACTATTTTTTTGATTTAATACAAAACAATCGAAATTTTTGACTGTGTCAGCCAATTTGTGCCAAAAATTGCCATCTTTCGAGTTTTGGTTCCAATTCTACATGCTTAAGGGCACGTAACTATACGAAGGACCAATCGAATGAAGTTGGTATGTTCCAACCGATTGTTTATTTAAGTCAAAGCTACGTTTTTGTCCTGCATTGCTTATTTGGCATTGCGGGGTTTTGGGAAATTCCAACCGGAAAAGTCGGAAGAGCGTCGGAAAAGTATGTATGGGAAAATTTTTTCATGCGATTGACTTGAAATTTGGTTTGTAAGTAAAGTACGCGAAATAATTCGACATTTTTTTTTCCCGATTTTGGAAAATCCGCCCTGAAGGAAAATGGCTGGAAAATTCTGCATGCAAAAAACTATTTTTCATCCGATGGAGTTGAAACTCGGTTTGTAAGGATAGAATACGAAATAATTTGAAATGTGATTTTACAATGTCGAAAAATCCGCCCCTCAGGTGTGAAAGTTCCTGGAAAATGCTGTAGGCAAATAATTATTTTTCATTCGATTGGCTTGAAACTCGGTTTGTAAGGATAGAATAAGAAATAAAGTGAAATGGGGCGGTAACGATAACGGTAATAATTCACTATATTGATGGCGAATTTAAAATGAGAAAAAAGTCCATAACTCTGGAACTATTCGATTTCCCATTTGCAGCTTAATACAGTAAATTCCTGGACACAATACCAAATTTTTTAAGAAAAATGCGTCCCTTTCGCGGCAATTAATTTTTGTTTACTTATTTCCGCGATTTGTAAGTAGTTTGAAAGTTTGGAGTCCGATGTAAATTTACAGATTTTTCAAATATTTTTTTTTTACCAATGAAAATAATTACATTTTTTAAATAGCTAAATTTTCAAATCATTTTTTTCCCGCGAACTAAGCATATTTCGGCAAAATGATGAAAATACGTATATATTATACTATATTTTACAACAAAGAATAGGAAAATTAGAATACCCTTTTTGCAAGGGTATAAATATGCGGTAGACCTTAAAAATATCATACACAGGAGTGGTCCGCTCTAATGTACATGAACATGCTGATAATATAAGAGTAGGCATGCAAAGTGAAGTGATACAAAGTGCTGTAGGTGTGTGTGTGCGTGGGATGCTGTTTAATATTATATAAGTAGCTAAAAAGATAATATGTTAAGATTTAGTTATACAATAGCACCATAAGAAGGAAAGGGTTTTTTTGTGGATACAAAACTATTCTGGTTTTCACTTTCGTCAAGATTTGTCGGTTTGTAATCTTAAGGACTGTATGTCTGTTTTAATTTTTATTGTTTATTAGAAAAGGAAAACATATACCACACATTCGAATTCACTCAAGCGAAAACCGGAACATGTCTGTCGGAACACGCCAAAAATCGTTAGTATTAAAATCAGAAATCTGCCATTCTGACAAGGGTTCGAGTCGGAGTCCAAGCCCTCACTCTGTGCTAGTGGATCGTTTCCAGATAATTTGATTCAATTCCAAGGCGGAAATGACTTTGTTGCGAGTTCGAGAAATTTGAACTGACCGCCATTGGCAGACAACACTATCATATCGACGCTCATTCATCAATAACCCATGCATCATTGAAACAGCGCGTCGCCCATCTCAAAGAAGACCAGTTTTAAGAGTTCCAGCGTATAGTCTTAAGCGCCCCATACACCACACCAATTTTTGTGCAAAACGCTAATGTGTGTTAGTGAAATATTGGTGTATGCGTCACACGTACGCATTTGTGCAAATCGAGACCAAAATCAAAAGCGTTTGGGTTTTTTGCTCAAATTCTTAGGAGTGCATTTTGCGCAAATTGTGCTCAGTTCGTAGCAAGTTGTCGGCGTGTGTGCTACTTGCAATCAAAAAAAAAAAAGCGGAGCAGAATTGTATTTTGGAATTCATAGAAGTGTATCGTTCATTACCTTCTCTGTGGAACATAAAAGCGAAGGAGTACGCCAACAGAGACATAAAGAACTCCCAATATGAAATTTTGATAGAAATAGCTTCTCGCAAAATGGTATCTTATTTTTGAATTAAAGGAGTCACCAATTCCAGCAAACCATAAAAAACATGTTGATTCAAGCGAAGCAAGTTCCTAAAGTCCTTTGGCGATGTAGTCCCCAATTCGTTCAGTAGATGCTCATGTATAAAGATTGAACGTAGAACTAGCCACGGCTTCGACCACAAGCGCCTTTTCTTTTCTTTTTTTAATTTCCTCCATCCACCATCTCCTCCATCCCCCTCCAGCGCTTGTTTTCAACTGAAACTTGCGCAAATGTTGGTGTGGTGTGTGGACTAAATGCGTGTGAATTTGCACAAAACTTTGTGTGGTGTATGGGGCGCTTTATGGTCTAATATCGTATCCTATGTGACTGGATAATAAACTTAAGCTATTCTATTAAGAAACGACTAATAAGAAATATATATTATTGTAGTCCCTACATAGAATGCGAAACGTACAATTAGAGGCATATAAAGAAGAAGTAACAGGAAGCCTGAATGGAATATTGTTTCGTGTTTGTCTTGTTGGGATATTTAAGTTAAGTAGGTACTCTGCGTTAATATTACCCTTTATAAGCTTGTGCATATTAAACATAACTCAGGGCCCATTTTCTCTTCTTCCAGATAGCTGCTATGTGTCAGATAAGCTTACAATTTACTTTGCTATTTGTAAGTAGGCATATAGCACTACTCTATGTAAAAGATGAGAAATCTGCCCATAGTCCTAAAAGTTTAAGTCTGGATGTATAAGGAGGAAGTCTCAATTGTGAGTCCCAGCTCAGGCTGCGAAGAGCAAACAAATGGAACTGTTTCTGGACAGATTCAATGCGTTTAAACAGGGTTACTGATTTAGGTTTCCAAATACATGAACCAAACTCCAAAATGGGTCTCTCTAGAGATGATACCAACGTTTAAAAAAAATCTTAAAATATCCATGGCTTTGTTAACTAAAAGTTTAATAAGAGTGCCAAAAGATAGTTTATGGCAGTGGTGTCCAAAAGTCGCAGAAATCAAGCATTGCGCTTGTGTGCGTAGCAGCCAAACACGAAGTAAACATGTTGACATTTCAACATGCCCAACAAACAAACGAAAAAAAGCCTCGTGAGAGAACAAAAAGCCGAACACGTGCATCGTAAGAGCGTGCTATTTATAGAACACACATATTGGCGGCTGCGACGCCAGCAGATTTATGAGTTCCTATCCCATGGGATAGGCTTTTGGGACACCTCTGGTTTATGGTCAAGGCTAATACTCAGATCATGGACCATTGCTCAAAATATTCGAAGTTAAGCACACAAATATTTGACTCTTAATTCTAGTTTTCTGTCAATTTGTATACTGTTCTAGTGCCTTCCAGGTCTCAAAAGTGCTTTGCTCATCTGAAACCCTTTAGCTGCCATTTCAGTAAAGCGTCTACAAAGTGATTTCAGCTTTCTAGACCAAAAAGTCTTGATCTTATGACAAACTCTGATTCCGTTTTTAAAATATTGTTCAAAGAATTGACAGAATTAGCCTGAAATCCTTATCCTTAAGTGTGTGCATTTCACTATATACTAACCCTACTAAACTACGTGTAACAATAACTACACAGCAGCAGCAGCAGCAGCAAAACAACAACTACTTCAATTCTATACATACACAAACACACCTACACCGAGAGCTCCTACATTTGGCATACATACCTTTCATGATGCCCAAATTCTGTATGACCATGTGACCTTTACGTATGACTTGATTGCCAAGCTGTCGGGTGCCGGTCTTATTAGCATTCTCCGATTTATTCTGAGCACTGTAATAGAAATTCCATTGTAGTATTTGTAAGCAGCAGCACCAGTAACCTACTTGGCAAAACCAATAAAATCCTCATGATTGGTATTCATGTAGGCCAGCTCAAAGTCAATGAGCAACAGTATTTGCTCCTTGCAACGCTGCTCCCGCTGGCGCACATGCGTGGTGATAATACGTTCGGTTTCCTCGCGCAAACGCGGATAGCGATTCATCTGAAGGGAACAAATGAGAGATGCGTTCGAGATGAGTTGGAAATGTCTTACCTTATCGGTGCACATGCGCACCACCACGGACAATTCTTGTACGACCAGATCCACGCATTTGATTACCGGCTCCTTGAGCAAGGCTATCTGACGCTTCACAATCGCCTCGAAGGCCATGTCCGGGGTGAAGAGACCGACACGAATACCGTGAATGTTACGAATGGCAAATGAGATCTCGCGACGCAGCTCCTTCTCATCGCAGGCCATCTTGACAATTTCAAAGCGTAAGCTGAAATGTTAAGAGGTGGAGCGGGGTATTAGATGCAAACTTGTCTCAGCATTAGTTGCCTTACCGCTCGTGGAATATGCGATTGATCTTGGCACCACCGGACAGCTCATTTGTGTTGACCAAAGCCGAGCCGCTGCCCTCGATGGTGCGCTCAAAGTCCGACTGCAGTTGCTGGATCATTCTGTTGTGGGTAAGGTTAGGCTGATAAGTTGATGTTTTTTTGCTTTAAGGTTCACTCCACACTTACTGCAGCATGGCCTTTGTCTTGATGCTGGCATCACCAGGCTGAAAGTGCTTAAACTCCTCCACCTCCTTCTCCAGCGTCAACATTTGCTTCTGCAGCTTATCCCTCAGGCCGGGCAATGTGTCGCGTATGTGATTGGTCAACTGCTGGTTGAGCACACGCTGCAAATAGGGTGTGCCCAGGCGATCGGCCATATGGCGGTACGATGGATGACTGAGAAAGAACTTGCGCTCGGCGGCCAATGCCATATGGATATCCTTGCGCCCCTCGATATCCTTCTGCGAACGATTCACGACACCAATATAGCCGCGCCGCAGCGGCAGCAGCTTATTCTCGAGTATATCTCGTGCATCGGTGCCCTCGTCCATGAGATCCAGTTTGGTGATCACACCAATTGTGCGCACACCCTGCGGATCCACCTCCTTGGCCAGCTTCAGGGCATCCGAATTGGCCAAATCGGTATTGGCCGGCGTCACGGCCAAAATCAGGCAGGTCTCCTTGCGTATAAATTGGAATATCATCTGCTTAATCTGCTGCTCAATATCCACGGGCTGATCCCCAATGGCCACCTTGGTTAGGCCAGGCAAATCGATCAGCGTCAGATTGAGCACGTGCGGCGAATAGACGCGCAAATTAATGGGAATGTTCGAAATGCCTTTATTGCTACCGGTCACACGATCCGTCTCATCCTCAATCTCCTTGCGGATCTCATCAAAGTTGGAGAACTTTTTACCCTTACAATGTAGGAATTCACCATATTCTGAAAATTAAACGTAGAGGCGGCAGGGAAATTAGATCCAATAATGGGGGGGGATGGAGGGGTTTAGAATAAATCACTTACCGGTGATGCCATTGATCAGCTGCAAGATCAAGGGTCGTCGCGTCACAATACCAGAACCACGAGGCAAGAAGTCTCTAAAATGAAGAACAGATAAAGATTTAGAATGTGGATTTGAATTAGTTTTGAATCAAAAGTGTTCCCAGTTAGCCAAGACACAAACCCACAAAACTCTCCGGCTCTCTCTCTCTCTCTCTCTATGGAATTGCTCAAGGCAAGCAGGTCAACGTCGTTTTGCTAACAAGCTACACAGCTTTCGATACACTTATTTAGGTGGTTAAGCAAAATTCAAACAATTTTTACAGTATGTTCATATCTATCAGCAAAGAGTCAATGGCTGTGTCCCGCTTATTTGAACCAGTTTGAAAACGATTCAGAGCCATATCTCACAAACTATTACCTGTACATACAAGTTTCAAAGGATTTTTAAGAGATCGTCATTTGAAGCCTCATCATTACGCTTTCTTTTTCGGTATGTGTCGTTTTACTAAAGTGTAAACAACATAGTTTTTTGTGTGCTTCGAAAAAGTCAACTTTTGTGCCAACAAAACACAATTTGCGGGAAAGTTTACTTTTCATTTTTGCTTTCATTTGAAGAAAAATGCGACCGGGAAACAAGTTCCAAGCCCGGCCATACTCCAAAATCGACGTCAAAGCCGAGTATTTGGTGTGACTTATTGGGCGTGGTGTACTATGAGCTGCTACAATCGAGTAAAACCCACACAGGGCAACTCTGCCATCAATCGAATTGATGCGTTTGCACCGAACATTGAAGCAAAAACTGTCAGAATACAAGCAAAGGCACGACAAGCTAATTTTGCAACATAACAATGCTCGGCCACATGTTGCGCAGCCGGTCAAAACATACCTTGAAACGCTGAATTGGCAAATCCTATTCATTAGTGAATGAAAAACACACAATGGCACGTCCCGCGGTTCTTAAGAGATGAAAGATTGATAATCGTTAGATGGAAGATGGTTGGTGGGTTCCCAAAAACTGTTTTTAAACCGATTCAAGTTGGTTCTGATATTTTTGGTAATGCGGTGATCAAACACACGACCCAATGAGACGTATAAATGTTGAGTGAGATACGAATCGTTAATTTCATTGGACCATCTTTTGATAAACCCAACCACACCCATAGCTTTGTTAGAGATGACAGAAATATGATTATTAAAGCTTAATTCAAAATCATCCACCTCGTAAAAACGTTCAAGAGATTTCTCATCGATCGTGTATGTCTGATAAATACCCCATTTTTTTACACTTTTCAGCGTTTAGTGGGAGGCGCAATTAACCGAACACCATGTACGAAGAGAAATTAAGTTCAATTAAAAAAGGAGGAGGGAGAGGGTCATTACAAGACAAGTAGAAGCAAAACATGAGGGACGTCGTTCATGAAAAGATTCAAAAATAGAGATCCAAGATGATTACCCTCTGAGGAGCCCCAAAGAGTAGGCTGAAGGAAGCGTTGAATTGAAACGGACACGTTGGGAACGATCTGTCAAATAAGTCATTAGCCAGTTCAAAGGAAATGCAAGCAGATACAATTTGTGAAGGAGGAGATCGATGCTATCGATCGCAATAAATTGGCAATGTCAGTCTCATTATTAGCAGTCACATAACCGAGCGAAAGCGATGGAGGAAACTGTGAAGATTTGAATTTGAAGCTAACCAAGTAATACAACTTTTTTGGGTTTTGCTTAAAGCTTAACTTACAGCTAAGCAAATAATTATTGTAGCATTCAGTATTATGTAGCAAAATTTTAACAAAATCCTTTAAAACTGTTTTGTACAGGTAATAGAATTTATGGTTTTTAGGCAATAAGCAATTACCAAAAACTAATATTTTTTGCATTTCATTTGATAGGTCAATAATAATAAATTTCTCCATACTCCAACATAAGTAAAAAGATCGTTGACTGAGACAAACACACTCACACACACACAGGCATCCCAGTCATAAACACGCTTACATTTGGAGAAGACACTTTGGAAATCGGTTTTTGGCAAAACGGTTAGTGAAAGACATGAGCAAAACAGAAAAGAAAAAAGCGATCTTTGGTTGAGCGAACAGAATTGAAAGTGTCTTTTGCAACCTCTTTTCGTTGTGTCTGTAACAGAACAGTTTTACACAGACACGCTGATAGTGTTTTACGAGCTCTGCTAAAAACACTTTAAAATTTGTAACCGAAAAGAAACTCTACAACTTTTATTAACATAACCGGTTATCAGTACCGAAACAGAAA